>JAVJGJ010000001.1:7480849-7495120 GCA_035590215.1 Microhierax caerulescens
GAAATTGCTTGGACACGTAGAGAGATCATGTTTGAGTTGAGATCTGAAGCCCAGACAGTTGTATTATAGGGAGCTTGGGTGAAACCCAGGCCCTCCTTGATGTCAAAGAGAGTTTGGTCGCTGTTTTCCATGAACAAGGAGTTCAGAACATGATTTTATTCACGCTTTACTTGCTCCCACGATGCCTCTTCATTTATTCTCGGCGGGATTATCAATTCATCATGCTCCTACATGCAGAGTGTCTGAGAGAAGAACTGAAGATACTTGCAGATGAAAAATGCTTCTAAGATTTACAAGGTTTCACATCAGTTCTGAGAAATGAAAGATTTAATACTTATGGATTATGGAATATAGTTCTGTAATTTAGATGGACCCTTATCCTATCACTGCTAAACAAATGTTATTTTAAAGTTAAATGTATTTTGCCAATATCCATTGCTCTGACTGAATGATGGGGATCTTAGTATTAGAAAGGGCTTTTCATCCCAGTGGATTCCCGTTGTGTTTGAGATGGATCCCAGAGTGCCTTCACAAAGGTTGCCGAGTACATAACCTTAGGTGTATACGTCATTTACCACAGAACTGCAGCCGCTGCTGGCCTGAAATGTGGCACTTAGCAGTGCGCATTACTGAGCAGCGTTTTATGAAAAGGAAGTGAAGGACATTTTTTGATTTTCAGTTGAGCTGGCTGGTTGGTGAGGGATGATGATTAAACAACAGAATGTAATGTAGTTACAGTGCTAGAATTTGGGCAGAGCAGCAAGTGTAGCGGTCACGACTGTGCTGTTGAAAAAGGCTTGCGGCATTTAGAGTGATGACCAATGGTCAGGACTAGCATTTTGCTTGAAGGTTAGGCTCACTGGAGCAGGGTGACTCGATGAAGTTGTTATGCTTTTGAGCACTCTGGAAGAGTGATTTGAAAGACTTACCTGGGCTAATAGGATATCGCATGTGAGGAAGGGACAACACATAACCATCACCATCATTTTTGGAGAGGCACATTTTTCTTCACAAGACTGCTGATACTGAGTACACCTAATTCCACTGAAGTTTTAAGGCCTGACAACATAGGTGATGAACCTCTGAATGCTAGGTTGGGAGGTGCTCAAATTGACTTTGATAACCTGTATCAGACTTGCGCTAAAACTTTGTATAGTGTTATCGTAAAACGTTGCTACAGTGGGAAGCCTTGGGCTAGGTAGCTGGAGTGGCACTTGGGACTTGCGGTAAAAAATAAGATGGGGTTTAGGAATTCCTCACGGTTAGAAGAGTGACATGTGCTTATGCATGGTTATGTGTGTGCTCTTTGAGATTATAAAACTCAAATGTGTGCTGCTGAGAAAAGGGATGCTAGGAGGGAGCTTGTATTGAACTGCTGTGGCAGTGTGCTGCAAAGACTGTTCATTATGTGTGTCAGATACTGAGCAGTTGTGCAATGTTGTAAAGCACTGCAGAGATCTTATGGATCCATGCATTGTTCAGCAGCTGCAATTGGGTAGTTGTCAAATGACACTAAATTGTAAATAGCATCGGTGTTGACGAGAGGAAAGGTCGTTGCTTTTTCTGTTTTCACCTTAAAGGAGATTGTTGTATAGTAACACACTATGATACAAAGATAAGGAAGATAGATAGGCAAATCCTCCAGCAACAGAAACGTGAGAGGGGGAATTTGGCTGTGTGAAACCATACCATAGGTTGTGTTTGCGCACATGCTGCTTTCTCTGTGATAAGACCTGAAGGCTTCTACACAGACAGCTCTTCCTGTACCTAGCATTATGGAGAACTGCCCTTAGAACAGTCTTGCTTCTGTTGTTGTTGTGCTGGAATTTGGGTCTAGACATGGAGTTATGTCTAAGTGACATAAAGCCTTACTGCAAAGAGTTGTCGGCCAGGCACTAAACGGGGAGGCTGAGCATCTATGTCTTCTCTTCAGGCTGCAGATCTTTCTGACAGAACGTTGGCAGCAGCACCTAGCTGGTCTCAGAGTGAGCTGAGGAACAGTATAGGCATCTGGAAATTCCAGTGTTAAGCAGAAGTGACAGCCAGACATACAATCATGTCGGGGATGTTTTGCTCTGTTGTGCTGCCTGGTGTTATGGTGTAGAGGGAGTATATTTACCATGGCAGAAGTGCTTTCAGATGCCCAGTAGATCTGAGGCTTTGAAGTGTTCAGAGGCTGTAGCAGCAGGTAGTTCCCCAGGGACACAGCTGGGTGCCTTGCAGGTGGCTTCACAACGGCCTTGTGTGTGATATGTAATAGCTGAGCCTTTTCTGCTCATGCTGAGTAGTATATTAGTTGTGGGGTAGAATTCCCTGAGGGCTTGAATTCCTTTATTGGTCACGAGGAATTCTCTGTTTTGATGGACGACTTTGGAATCAAAACATAGTCTTGACAGATCATTTATTAAGTTGATACAGTTAAAATTGATTATGTTTTCCCTTTTTGGGGAAATGTGTGGGTTTTTTTCACAAATATGGAAAAAGAATTCACACTCCTTGATTGCTTTCTTTTATGATCAGAAGGTGTGTGTGTTATATACACCCTGTAGTGGTATTACAAACCCACTGTATTTACAGTGTAAGTGTATATAATAGCCTAGGGGAACAGAAAATTTGCCTACTAGAGTCTTAGAAGTTGCATTTCCAGCACCAGTAGCCTGTTAGAGCTTTGCCTCTCTTGCTGTGAATTACACCTCATTAGTGGTTTGGGATTTCTTTTTGCGTTTTGTCTGTAAATGGATAAATGCAAAGGGAAAACTAAGGTATAGTAAAAGTATGATCCTCCTCCCGTTGTTCTCTGGTGATGAAAACCTTTTACAACATACGAACACATGGGTCGCCTGAAAGGATCCTAACTAAAAGAATCTGGATGGTCTTGGTGTATCTCCTGGAGTGACAATGTTAGCTAGGCTGCTTTGTTCATTCTTAACTTGCAGTCATGTAACAGGATAGGCACTTAAGATATCTTTTATCTCTGAGGTCTAGTGATGATAGTGATGCATGTTTTGGATGTGTTTGTTTAGCTTTGTGCTCTGGAGTTGTGTGTTTTTCACATTCACGGTTACTCACGTGACTTGGTAGTACGGGCTCTCTTAACATCTCATTAATTTTGCATCTGCTGTAGAACTCATTTTCCCCATGAGGTACATAATGTTATCTTAGAAAAGTTCTACATCTTCCAAATCCCAGTGATTCAGACTTCCCTTATGTTTTTTTTTTTTTGTTATTTTACCAAAACTGCATTTGGCTCTGTCTTAATCTTTAGTTGTTTCTCTAGTCTTGGTGATTCGAATCCAGTTTGGCACTAAGGTTAGTATTCAGAAAACTGCTGATGAATATAGTCATTTTGGATACTTAATGCGAGAGGATAGATAATTTTGATGAAAAGTGTCTGGAATCTTTCTAAAATAACTCTATTAGGTTCATGTGCTTTTATAATACAGAAGAACTGTTTTGAATACTGTGTTTGTTTTGACCGCAGTAGATTGTTTCCTCTGTATAATCCAGGAATGGGTCTCGCTTCATGTACTTAGACGTAAAAATCAGATCATTAATCACTGAAATAGCTGTAATTGCCTGTGAACGTCTTCTTCCAGTGAGATCCCTCTCCTGGATTAGGTATGAAAATATGGAAAGGACGCTTAAAAGACGAATAACATCCTTCATTTTCCTCCTGTGCTTTTATTAGTATATTTAGAGTGGGTGGATTGCTTATTAATGAAAGCAGCTTTGGGCGATTCAGTGACCCGGTCTTGGCACTGTTGAAGACAGTGATATTTTGCCGTTAACTTTAATGGAAGCAGAGTTAGAACTCTTACTTGAGATTTCAGAAGTAGTTAAATTTAATACTGTTACAGGCTGGATATTTTACTATCATTTGGCTGGCTCCTTCATTTTCATGCACTTCTGTGTCTAAGTGGCAGTGGTGGTTTGAATCTGTGAATGTATGCCTTATACTTGGGTTTTGTTTATTCAGTGAGTAAATGTTTTCCCTATTGAAGTGAAGCCCTTGCCAAAGGTCATCTGTTAGCTGCAGTTACAGATCTTAGTGGGTAGTAAAATCTCACTCCCATGAGAAATTCTTCCACCCTTTTCTCTAGTATTATGTACAGTCAGTTTACATTGCTTAGAAAAATACAAGTCTTTTCAGTACCTACTAAAAACATTGCCTGTTTTCACTGTGCATTCACCAATTTTATGTGCAAGGAAACAGCTATTACGGAACTATGTAAGAAACTATTTCTTCCCTTGTTCATTGTAGGAAGTTAGTTGGCATGGGAAAAAAACCTCATTATAACATATCCTGAGGAAGGCTGGCTGTGTTTGGGTTGTCCCTTATGCATGGAAATTTTACAGAGTATGTTTTTGTATAGCACCTAAAAAAAGTAATTTAAAATGAAGATTCTATAGTTTTGGTGATAAGAGTTGACCTTCCATGTTGTGGAATAGTTAGTTAATCCAGTGGCCTAACCCTTGTGTACATGGACTGTGTCTAAAACAGAAGTACACATTTAAGACAGTGTTTTGATGTGTAGCATCTGCAGGTTACACAGTAAAGAAATGGAGATGAAAGGTAGGGTAGGAAGTTTTTTACTCTCCACCTTCATAGAGGCTCTGTGATATGAGAGAGACCTGGAAATCCACCTTTTAATACCTACATTGAAAAAACCAAAACCAAACCCAAAAAACAACCCAAAAAGCCCATATGATTGCTTTCTTGTCTTAATTTTATGATATGTTGTCATCAGAGCTGAATTAAAGCACATGAGTAAAGATCCAGAAGAACATCATATTGCTACTGCTCTAATTTTGCAGATGCATGTGTTACTTGGGAACAACTGTATTAAGGCTGCCAGACTCACAGCTCTTCTTCCAAAGAAACTTCAGAGCCAAACACCACTTTGCCAATACAGCTGATTGTTCTTAATTCCTTATCATATATCCTCATATATGCAGGCTGTCTCCCCCAGGTCCAGCAGTGTACAAAATGCTCGATCCACAAATGAATTAGAAATTTTAAAGTGTCTGACTTGCTGATG
This sequence comes from Microhierax caerulescens, assembly GCA_035590215.1. Lineage (NCBI taxonomy): Eukaryota > Metazoa > Chordata > Aves > Falconiformes > Falconidae > Microhierax > Microhierax caerulescens. The sequence goes on from JAVJGJ010000001.1 coordinate 7,485,889, forward strand.
CAGTGGTCTGACTAGCTGAATACCTCAGTGGCAGATAGTTGGTCAGATATTAATGTCTTGCTGGTGGAAAATACCAGAACCCATGAGAACTGAATACTAATCTGTGTGGGGTATATATGTGGTCTATGTCTTCTAGTGAGGCTGTTGATTTTAAAGAAATCACATGTTGGAATGTTAAAATGTTAGTATTTATGTTGTTATGCTGCAGGAAAAATCTGTTTTTCTGTTGTGAATTTTAGCTGTATATCTGACACTTTTTGAATGATTTCACTTATTCCCCTCTGAGTCTTTTAGGTTAACTTTGAGTATGGGCTGATAGGATCCTCAGAAGGAGTTTATACTGCTGCTTTTGTTTTTTCTTTTGTTTTCAAGAGTAAAATGGTCGTTAAATGATCTTGGGAGTCTGGCTTTCCACACACATTAGTAAATGGCAGTCGGTCACTTTTTGCCCCCTTTTTTTTCTTCTTTTCCTTTCACAGAAATAAAAAATCGTAATTGTAAAATAGAGGGGCTTAGGAAAAGTGCCCATTACTTTTTGAAAACCTTTCAAATCACTAGCTTTTGTATTAGAACAGTAACATTTGTTTAAAATAGTCTTTTCTGTATTCTTACCTTAGAAGATATTATTATTAGTTGTTGCTGCGTACCTTGCTTCAATTTTGACCACACTATGCATATTCTGTGTAACGTCTGTTATTTGTTGCTTTGTTACAGAGTGGTTTTTATTGGGGCAGATTCTTTAATGTATTTTACTAACTGAAAAGAGAAGTGTAACTACCATATAATGAATTCTTATGATAACTTGTCACTCAGTCTGTATCTTTCCAGTGAAAGTTTTGGACAGTCACTTCACTTTGAAAATGATTTTTGTTTTTACTAGCGAGCTTATCCCATCCTATGCAATCTGCTTTTGAACAATGCTTTGTGATCCCCAAGAGGTGCCTGGTGGATGGTGTGAGGCGATGTTGCTTTTATGGACTGTAGCCCTACACTTTTTACTCCTAGCATCTAGGTGCAGGCAGTGAGGAAATGAGCAGTGTGGGAAGGTCTTTGCATTGGTTCCGTTTTATTTGTCTACAATTAATGCCCAGAGTTGCAAAATGTGTGTTCGTCCTTCAGTTTAACATGCAGGTCTTAGCTTCCCTATCATATAGACCTTATTTCAAATCCTTCATGTCTCCAACCCATAAGAATTTATTGGCTTTTTTTTTTTGTTTGTTTGTTTTGTTACTGCTGTGTAGTTGGCAGTGGAAAATACCTGCTGTACCTGTAAGTCTTACTGAATTAAAATTAGTTGACTTGCACAGGTATAATATATTCTGGTGTCAAAGGACAACCTTGTCAGTGGAGTGTAGATTCTTTCTCGTTTTCTTTTTCTCCTGTTACAGTATTTCTGAAAGCTGAAAGAGACTTTGTCAAAAGGTTTCAAGGCAAAAATTATAATTTGTTTGGAATATAGTGAATAATTTTGCAGACAAAAATTGTGCAACCACAGTGAGAGATGTGCTGAGGAGAAGAGACAACAGCTTGTTCTGTGGGCTTTGCTGTGTGCACGTGTAGTGTGCTACATTTTGAAAAGGCTTACACTGGTAAAAATTGTGTAACTGAGAGAGATATTTAGGACATCAATACATTAGATTCAAAAGAGATCTCAGGCTGTCAGTGGGCCTCCTGGTCAGTTAATTGTGTGCTGAAAGTGGTTTATTGATGCTTGGAGAGGGGGGAAAGCATGCTATGAAGTACTTTCTTCAAGAGCTGGGTGGAAGGTAAGTAAGTGCAGTGCAGCCAGTACATGTGTGTATCAGTAGAAAATTACAAATGAAACAAAACCAAAGGAATAATCACACAAGTTTACGACTGAGTAACTTCTATTTTCTAGTTTGTTTTGAAAGAGCCTTCTGCGGGTTTGTCATAGAAACCTGATTCTGGCTTGGCTTACTTGTACAGTCCCACTCAAATCCGTAGGCTGCCTCGGGTGAGCGGATAGAGCAAAGGCTTTCATTGATAGATGGCCGGAGTGGCTGCAAATGATCATTTCTCTATCCTAGGTCTGTCCACCTGGTCCCAGCATTCCAGATCTCGACATCGGAGGACTTCGTGTTCCAGACATGAAGATCGAAAACCTTCTGAGGTATTTCTGGAATTTGGTTTGCATTTTGTTACATCTGTCAAATACAAAGCCCTATACATATTCTGCTAATGTATCCATTTCTTCTGATTTACATTTTCTTTTCTTTTTGCTACATTTTTCGCTGGCACCTGCCCCCACCGCCCCCCCTCTTTTTTGTTTTCGTTTTTTTTTTTTTTTTTTTGTTTTTTTTTTTTTTGTGCCAGGAGATTTGGGAGTTCTGCTGTTGGCACAGCCGCTGCCAGCACCAGTTTCTATCTGTGAATTTTGTTACAGTCTGACACCCATTCGACATAGCTGCAGAGTCTTTCTTCTGGTATTTTAAGCGTCGGGGTTTATTTGTAGTTTGATTTGTGAACAGTGGAAGTTTACATTAGGTGCATTTATTTCATAGCTGGTATTGGGTCTTGCTATGTGATCTTTGTTAAAGTCCATGTCAAACTAGAAATCTGCTTCCTGACAGTTCTGTCTTGCATAGTGCTTAAAGGAAATTGTAGGGCGGTATCAAGGGCGGTAGAAATCTTTGAACTATCCAGGATGGATCAGCTGTTAGTAACACATAAGTGCGATCCAGTTCTTTGGACTCTCCCTATCTTCAGGCAAATACTACACCGTGGAATTTGTAGAGGCTGCAATGAAAGCGTTAAATTTTAGGAGATGGAACTTCTTCATTTAACGTACTTGCACAATACAGTTATTTCTGGTGCATTAGTGAGTGAGTGATGTTGAGAAGAAATGTGCTTTACTCCTCTCCCCAATGACAGTAGACTTAAGTCCTGGAGGAGAATTTTCACAAGAATCCCATTCATTGTTGAGTGTGAACTACACCTAGTACTGGTGATTTCCAATCTTCTTTTTTGATTGTTGGCTGTTGAAAACGTCCTGGGTTTTTTTGTAACTGTAGAGACTGCTGGAGAATTTATTCTTGCTGGTGGTAGATTTGCTTGCCTTAGTTACATCCCTTAGAAGTAGCCTTATAGATCCAGTTTTGAGAACTACCTTATGAAAGGCTATCAGGAAATAATCTGAGATAATTATGAATCTTGCTCTTGTTTTTTTGTGTTCTTCTGTTTTCTTCTCTCTTCATTTGTTGTCAGAATCTTTGCAGATTTGGGCTGCTTTCTCCTGTTTTCTGAGCCTGGATGGACTTTTCATATACTTCCCTTCAGCAGTGTTTCACAGTCTTTTCCCTCGCTCCCTCCCTCCTCCCTCCACTTGCATTGTCTGTGCTTGCCACAACACAGTTCTGATGATAAGTGTGCTGGCAGAGAAGTGACACTTGCTAAACTCCCCGGGTGAAATCCTGGTCTCAAATCCTGGTCTCATTGAAGTTGTTGGCAAAATTCCCATTGACTTCGGCGTGGCCAGGGTTTCACCCTTTAGTTTTGAAGTGTTCAGTGCTTCTGAGAGCCAGCACTTCTGTAAGCTCTGCTTTGCTCCAGGCAGTCTGATTGCATCAGAAATTAGAGCAGAAAGAATGGTGTCACAGGGCCACTGGCCTGGGAAGGAGTTTCTTGGCTGTCAGGTGTTGCATTAGCTTTGCTTCTGGGGGCGTTTTGTGACAAATTTATTTGGGAGCCTGAGTTACTTGGGCTCTCAGATTGAGCAAGTTTTGTGTCCCATTTTATATTTTTAGTCTTCTTTTCATTTGACATTTGATTGCTTTAATTCAGATCACTTAAAACTGCAGAATCCTCTGGCCCGCTGTGATTGTTTATTTTGTGAGCCAGTTTACTTTGTGGCTTATTTATAATTTCTTAATTGGAGCCTCACAGGACTTCTAATTGGATTGTTTAAAACATTTCATTATATTTCATTACCTGCCTTCACCCTTTCCTTCATATGGTAGTATTATTATTTTTTAATGTTGGCAGTTTTTCTGAACATGTCAAGACAAGTGTTAAGAAAAATGTCATGATTTTATGCTATTTTTATGATAAAACCAAAGTGGAAACAGAAACATACTGAGACAGAAGTGGGGGTAGTATGTGTGTTTTGAGAGGGAGAAGAGGCTTCAAGATGTGCAGTGTGGTAAGGCAAATCATACTGTGAAATATTCTAAGAAATATAATTAGCCATCAGGTTCACTGTTTCCCTAAAATACTTCCCCCAAAATCATAGGGAATCTATGGAGATTTCAGGTGTGTGAATAGTGTGTGACAGACATTGCTGTCCTGGGGAGGGCTGCCTAATTAGCGCTCTGTCTAGATCTGGTTGTTCTTCAGCCATATGCAACAGCTGGCTGGAGCTAATGTAAACCAGTATGGCTGTTGGTTTGGGACTGGGAGGTTGTGTTACCTTGCCCCCTTAGCAGCTCAGTAAGAGAATCTAGGAGCGCTGCCCTGATAATCAGTCTTTGCCTTTGTAACTGTGCAACGTGGGTCTGGGTGGATGTTGACTGCCCGCCACAAACTGCAGAGTCTGCCGGCAAACTTTTCTTAAGGTGTTACCTATCTTTGTCTTGTCCTGGTGGTGCTTATTTTCTGTCACCTGGTTGCTTTTTAACCCTTTCCTTTGAACGTGGTGTTGAGTAGTTAAAAATTTATGGTTGTGGAGGTGCGGAGTACTGAGTAGCAGTTATTCTAGTCTACAGCAGCCTTGCCTTACAAGGGAGAGCAGGGTGGGGAGAGCTGGAAGAGGTGTCAGCAAGCGCAGGCTTGTACTTCTGATGCCTTGACTTTCTGCAGTGCTGACAGGCAGTGGCCAACCAGGCAGAAGCTGCCACAACAGTACCACAGCGTGCCCGCTGCAAGAGTGATCCCTTTCTGTCATTCTACAGCTTGCTGAAGACAGCACCACTGCTAACCCAAAAGTTGCCAAACAGCCTGCTTGTTTGAGAGGTGGATGCCTTTGAAAAGGAAAAGTAAAATTACAGCCACCATGCAGAGGTGTCTGTAGCTGATGGAATAACAAGAACCTGTACTGAACAGGGAGCTGCTACCAGAATTCCAGTTTGGGTCTTATTTTATTTGATCTTTTGGGTTATTATTTTAAATACTTGCACAAAGAGTCATCTCCTTAGAATTTCCTCTTGTGGCTGGTCATGGTAGAGTCACGCCTTGATTTCTACCACAGGGAATTTCTAGAATGTCTTTGGACTAGTCAGAGCTCCAATAATTGAAAAAAATCCAAAAAACCTACCAAAAACTTTAGAGCAAAAACCGAGTCTTTCTTGGGCTGTTGTTTTACAACTCAGAGCTCCTGCAGCTTTTATTGCAGCCAAGTTGGAGGTAAAGTGGGTAGCACATTTTAGCATGATGCCTTTGGTGCAGGGGGAGCACCAGGCCTTGTAGTGGAGTTTGTGGGAGTCATTTGATCGGGATTTGCACCGTCAGCCACCTCTGTTCCCTGCAATGAACCTAAACGTCTGTCCTGCAGTGGGCTGGGTTAGTGCACTGTTGATACAGTGACCTTGTTACACGCTGTGCTCCATGGTTACCCTGAAGCTGCGAATCGTAGAGTGTAAATATCAAATGTCAGTGTCTCTATTTTCTCTCTTGGTCACTCTCTTTGCAGGTGTTCAGAACGGACCTGATCACTGCCATGAAGTTACATGACTCCTTCCAGCTGAACCCTGATGAATACTATGTGCTGGCAGACCCCTGGAGGCAGGAGTGGGAAAAGGGAGTTCAGGTGCCAGTTAGCCCAGGGACCATCCCACAACCAGTAGCCAGGTATAGTTTGGAGGAATGTAAACAAATACACATACGTTTATGCTAGTGGCTTATGTCTACATTGCCTTGGCTTCTTGAGCTTTATTCCACAGTGTCTAGCTAGAAAGGTCGAGGTTCTCAGAGATGAAGTGCAACCTGCCTCAGCTTTTTGAATGGTCAGAGAGGTCAAGAGTCAGGCCTGTTCTGCCTATGCGTTGAAATATGAATATCAGAGAATCACTTCTGGCATTACATTAGGATGGAGTGTGATGACAGAACCTTAAAAATAGCTTCTGTTTTTAAGCCCAGACTTGACCTCACTCAGCATTGCTGGGAGAGCACTCATCTGATGCTTCTTGTGCTTAGTTCCAAGCCACTGCTTCCTTTCAAGGAACAGTTAAGACAAGCCAAACTTAAGGGCTAGAGAAAATACAGAATTTATTTTGGTTTCACATGGTTGTTTGGTTATTTTTGGTTGTTTTTTTTTTCTTGTTTCATTTACTAACTTAGGAAATTGATTGTTGTACAACATTTCAGCTGTTAAGGAGTCATCCAGATGTACATGTAACTAAATACATTAATGTGAGATTTTCTAGCTCTTATCCAAATACCTTTATTTTCTCTACCTTGCTTGTTACACTTGGATAGTATTTTCTGTTCCAAATTAAAGAGTACAGTAGTATGGGCAGGTGTGTAGTGCAGCCCATCTATCTGTTCTGTGCTTAGTTGGGGTTGGAGTTGGGCGAAGCGAGAAGAACAAGGATTATTGCCATTTCGTCATACTAGATCTCTGAGTGAGTCCAGGCTGGCCTGGAAGGTGTTACCAAATGACCCATGAGTGCTGGTGGGGCCAGAACAGCTCGATCTCTGATACACAGTAAATCTGGATGTTGCTACTACACTGCTTCTGCTAGGTCTGCATGTGCCAGCTTTAACCTTGGAGTAGGGGGACTACAGAAATGCTTGCACTTTTTATGTTCTATGCAGCAACCTGCAGATGGCTGCACAGCCCCACTAGGTCTGTACAATGAGGGACTTACCCGTGCATCAGGTAAATCCTCTCCTTCCTTTTCCTTCTGAAGGACTGGACCTGAAGCTCCCAGATTACTCAGCATTTCCCCCTCTGCTGTGCAGTTTAGAATGTGGGAGCATACTGTTCCCCTGCAGTGCTTGTAGCCTTCCTGTTCCACACTAACTTCACCCAATCTCTACTTAAATGCATGCACATTGTATGTGTGTGCTGACATTGCCTTCCCCTCACTGCTTTCTCTTTGAAGCATCTTGCAAGGCTGCAGGAGGGCCAGGAGACCTGTGGACTTAGCAGAGGGAGACCTTCCAGGGGATCCCCATGCAGTATTTTTCAGGGGAGTGGTTTTAGAGAGAGCTTTCCTCTGCCAATGGCCAACAGAGACTCTGTTGTTAAGATTTAAAATCTTAAAGGAGATGGGGAAAGAAGGTACCCACAGTTGTAGGTATCAGCACAGGGGTACCACTCTTTTTTTAGTTGCTGAGCTATCTTGTATGGTCCTGTTGGTGAGCACCTGCTGGTCAGTGGCCCTCTGGATCCCTGATTCTATCCTGTTTGCTCCCTCATAAAACACTTGGAGAGCACTGCTTGAGTGGCGCTGGAGTGCTGGAACTGTTCCGTGCCTGACTTTGGGAGGGGAGGGAGATGCTTTGTAAATTGAATCAGTAGTAGTCATATTGTAGCTGGTGTAGAACAGAAGCAAAATACAGTACATACAGCTGCTGCTACTGAGGTGCATAATAGCAAATAAAAGGTTTTGGTCTTGTAGTGACTGGTCAAGGCAGCAAGAGGAGGCTCAGGGGTGGGGATAAGAGCAAGTGTGTGTAGTGATTCAGTGTAGGCTTGTGTTCAGATGAATGACTCAGTTGAATGTGTTTTTTGGTATGTAGTAACTGTTTGGTTTTTTTTTTTTTTAAAAACTACTTTGTATCACAGAAATAGATGGAAGTGGCTTGTTTTAAAGCCCAACTACCTGTGCTTATTTATCTTATGCCACTACAATGGTATTTAGACAGCATGTGCAGCCTTGCATGCCCAGAGGCTACGGTTTCCGAATGGAAAGGTACTTGGGAAGGAGTTTGTGGTACAGAGGATTCAGAAAGGAGTTCCAAGTTTAAAGTAAATTCTCTGTGAGATGTAGTAGTCTGTAGTATTTTAATACTATATAGCATGACGAGGAACGGTTTGGGCAGTGCAGTTAGGCTGGTGAGATCATTCAGATTTGTATTCTTCCACAGTCCCCTTCTGCACCTCAGAAGCCCCTGATTCAACATTTGGCTCTTCTCCACTGTTTCTCAGGTTGTTGTCTGAAATAAGGTAGAGGAGGGGAAGATTTAGGGCTGTGCTGCAGACTGGAGTAGGTAGAAGATTTACTGAGATCTGTGTGTGCAGATAAGTAGTGGCAGGTCAGTCTTCTGACGGGAGGCAGAGTTTCTTCACATTGGACCTCAGGTGGTGGCAAAATAGGGTGGAGCATGTCCTGCTTGTGGCGCTTAGGCCGTTCCCAGCAGAAAGTTGTGTCTACACGGAGTGGTGCTGCCTTCCCTTGTAGCACTTGCAGCACCAAAAAATCCTCAGCACTGGTGCTGCAGGAGGCAGTCATTTGGTGGCATGTGGCCTGTCACTCTGGAGCTACCAGCTTTACATCATGAAGTGGGTTTCATCCAGACTGAATTGCAGTGTGTGCAGTTAGTTAAGGGAAGGTGCATTGCCCTCTGCTGAGGGGCAGGTGGACTGCCAGAGTTACCTGGCTGTTTGGAGGCACCAGGTTGCAGGGAGAGTCACTGCTGGCCTTTGTGAACTGGTCAGTTTTGCTCCCACCTCCCAGCTTTGCAAAGTTGCAGCATTGCAGGAATCTGACCCGGGACAAGTTATGTGCTGTGGGTACTTTACTGTCAAAAAAAAATTCAGCTGGCTTGCAGCTAAAATACACTTTCATGGTTGGTTGTTGGCCAGCTGGAACCTCCAAAACCTGAGAGAAGGTAGTTTCAGCAGTGGCTGGTTAATATTTGTGCGTGGTCCAGCATGACAGTAGTGATTGTGAAAGAGGAAATGCAGACCCAGGGTGCCAGAGCTTGGATCTGCTTGGGTAAGTAAAGGTGAAGCTAGAGGAAATTTCAGATTTTCTGTGGAAAGGTCTTCTGAATTTCACAAAGGTGTGTACACACACACACGCACATGCACACACACAGACAGACGGACCCACACAGACCCCCCCACCCCCCCCAGAAGAAACACACACACAAAAATCCAGAAGAAACATAAGAAAGAAAGTTTCAAATGTAGCAGGAAATACTTCTTTTTCCTTTAATTTTCTTGATCTTGGTATTGTAGTTAAACAGATCGATTTGAAAGAAGTCTTAAAACAGAGTTTACGTGTCTTTGTGGCAGCCATCACTACATAAATACAGTGTTCCTACTCTA
>JAVJGJ010000001.1:7495130-7516167 GCA_035590215.1 Microhierax caerulescens
AGTGTGAATTTCAGATAAAAGCACAGCTCTGTCCTTCAATCTTTGCACTTGATTTAGAATTCTGGTAATGAATTGGATTTCTAGATAACTCCAATTAATTCCTTATAATACTGCCAATCTGTTACAAATGTGCACTGTACTGTTTTTTTTCTCTTCCCATCTCGGTGGTGCAAGGTGATTGCTTAGATGGTTAGATGATTGCTGATGATCATTAGTCACTCAGAATGAGGCATTTTGAATTCGCTAGAAACAAGTCTCTCAGCAACCCAGCGTACCTGACGTCTGCTTGTCTGTTTGTTTTAGGATTGTGTCTGAGACAAAAACTGTCACGTTTACACGTCCCAGGAAGTACATTGTTTCATCAGGTTCGGAGCCTCCAGAGCTGGGCTATGTCGACATTCGAACCTTAGCAGACAGCGTGTGTCGCTACGATCTCAATGATGTGGACGTAGCATGGCTGCAGCTTGCCAATGAAGAATTCAAAGAAATGGGTGAGCAATCAGTGCTTGTTTTTTTGTTGCTTTTTTTTTTTTTTTTTTTTTTTTTTTTTTTGTTGGTTTTTTTTTTTTTTTTTTTTTTTTTTTAAGCTGGTAACTTAAGAATAATTTTAGGGAAAGCAGCAAGTGGGAAGAGATGACAGAGGTACGAAGACGTAGTAATCAAATTATTTGGGGTAGCCACAGGAAACCAGAGCTGATGTGATTAAGCCCTGAGATACGTGCTTTCTTAACTGCTCAGTTGTATCTGCTTAGACCAGGCCAGAATCTGGCCACATGGTTGGTTTTTTTTTTTGTTTGTTTGTTTTTTTGTTTTTTTTCTGCTGCTTTCCATTTCACAAGGGAATTCTCACAAAGTTCCCATTTTGCCATCAAGACCCTTGAAGAGGACTTCATACAGACCATTCAGGTAGTTTTTCCAGTTAGTCCTTTTTTTGATTTATTTATTTTTCTCTGCTTCACATATCCATACCATCTTCTTAGCTGGTGGTGTTCAATGCGAAGAAGGTAGACAAGGTGTCTTGGGAGGTTTAGAAAACCTACGCTGCTGAACTGTGCAGGGAACGAGACAGTGAGGAATTCCTGCAGTGATTTATTGGAGCAACCTCCCAAACCTTACTGTGACCTTGTCCTCCAGTTCTGACAAAGGAGGAGGAGCTGTCACAAGGGGAGCAACTGTTCCCCTTTCTGCAGAATGGCTTGTGTGTGGGAAGGGGCAGGCAGTATCCAGAAGATACTGGAACTGTAGAGGATGTAAGTCAGCACAGAACTTGTAACACCCTGTTTAGATAAGGGAAAAGGTGCTGTGCCAGATGGAAGAGGTTTGGATGTGTTGCTGAACACTGTCAGTTTTTGTCCTGGCATTGTGGCAGTTCCCTGCTTTGAGTTGAGTTGTATGGGTTTTACCTGGCTGCAGCCCATACGTGGCATGGCTCAAGACCTAGTACATCACAAACTGAACCATTTATAACTGTTTAAAAGTTTCTCCTTTTTAAACCCACATATGGAAGAAACCGATGACCCAGCCTGGATCTGGTCTCTTACCCAAGCCTTTTTTCCAGCCCTCAAGTCAGGCTTGCTCAAATTGAGCGTTGGGCTTAGATGATTTCAAAACGGTTTATATTTCAAGAGTTTTAAGTTCCTTTTCCAGTTACCTTCAGGAAAGCAGCAGCAGCAAGTCCCCTTAGCTTTCTTGAAAGAAAAATTAAAAATACTTTCTAGGATTTGTAATTGATGCCCATGTATCCAAGTCTAGATAATCCCCTCTGTCTTTTGCCAAAACCAGAGGAGGGCTAGCACTGGGGTACGTGTAGCAGTAGCGATGAAGGACACAAGAGAGGCTCGTCATAGTGCCAGTTTGTAGCTGTGCATGAAGCCCTGTGGTGTAGCCGTTCTGCTACACCAACATCACCTTCAAAAGTACACGTTGCACACGAAACAAGGAACAGCTAGAATTTGACAGGTCTGATCTTTGATGTTATGGTTTGGTGTAGTTTCTTGTAGTTCGTTTGCTTTAAGGCTTTATCCACACACTTTTGCTGTAGGCAGAGGGAAGGAAATGGTCCTGTCAGCGCCAGGCAGTACATTGTGGGTCTGGAAACACGTGCCTGGGTGCTCTGTCAGACACTGCACTCAACAGCTATATTAATGGCCATCTGAAAAGTGAAATATTTCCTGATCCGCAGTTGTAACACTTCCTTCATGGCATCCCTGCAGCTATGAATTCCCCGCGTTTTCTCTGATACCCATTGCAGTGCTTCAGGTACTGAAAATGTATATTCTATCTTTAAAAGAATGAATGTAAACATTTGAACTGAAGCCACAGCCCCTGAATTTTCTTTTTTTAACCCTTATAAGTGCACAGACCACGACGTCTTTCTTAGGCTTTTTTATGAAGTGATAGCAATTGTGAGGTTAGAATTTAGTTGCAAACTGGTCTAAAACCTGCCAGCATCTGCTTTGCTGGTGCAGTGTTTCTGGGCTGCAGGGCAAAATTCGCTCTCTTTCATCAGCAGGGTTTTGGCTCTTCCCTCTTGCTGCATTCCAGCTGCTCAGTTTGGGTCATATCGGATGCATTGATCTCTGCTGTGAGAGGATTTTACCTGTCAGTGAGGGAAACTGGAAGTACTTTTGAAATACTTTTTGTAGAGTGTTTGCCTTCTGATCTGGGGGAGCTAGAGAGGTTTTTTTCTTTGTTTTGTGGAATTTGTGGCTCAGTTACTTACAGGGAGAGTCAAAAGGAGGATTTTCTTGTTAAAGCACACATCACTAATTTGCCTCTTCTGTATGTCACAGTAAACCTGAGGTACTGGGAATTGGACCAAAAGTGGGTTATCAAGCCTGCACTTCACCGTAGTGATTAAAGTGTACGGGAATTCTTGTGCTAAGCTGACTTTGCAAAAGGAACATGGTTGTTTGCAGCAGTAGAGCTTTCTTGGTTTCACAGGTGTTTATGTGGCATCATTTTGTGGTAAGGGTCAGTGTACCAACACAGCCAGCTCATTGTCATGGCAAGTGAGAGATGGAAGCCAGAGAGGGGGAAGCACTGTGTTCTTTTTTGATATTTTTCTTGCTGCTTCTAGGATAGTTATTTTTTCAGGTCTAAAGTAGTAATTTAATATAATGAACAAATTTGAATTCTAGAATGCTGTAGTGTAATCAATCGCCTGTAGCTGTGGTATTGTGAATAATTTTCTGATGGATGCTGTTTGAAAAGACCAAATCCCAGATCAGGTGTTGCATTTATTCATTGTCCCAGTTGATGGTGGATTTATTACATCTGTGTTTTTCACTTCTTAAAACAAACTTACTTATTGATGTAGCAGGGTCTGATGGAGACCTCAGTTTGGGCCCTGTTGGGTTGGAACTTGTAAAAAACAAACAACTGTTGTTAGAAACTACAAGTTTGCTACAAGGATCATGGCAGATTTTGTCATTGATTTCCCCTCCCTGCCTCCATCAAAACACTCAAATCTTTCACCAAAGAGTCAACATCTGGATTGCAAAATTACAGTAAAAGCTATAGACAGTGCTGTCCCAGAAGGAAAAATGAAAACAAGACCAGGAAGCCAGAATCAGTTTGTGAAAGTGTTTTTCAGGATTTTGCAAGATTGGTTTGCATACTCTGTTTTTCAACAGTTCATTTCAAAAAATTCAATCAGTTTAATACTGTTGTAAGACGACTTTGACTTTTTTTTTTTTTTTAATGTTCCCTATCTTATGCTGGAATAGGCATGCTGTATGGGAGTGAAATGTGTATGTGTGGGGGCTGGCTGGATGTACTCAGCTGTTAAAAAAAGCAGCTGGAGTTGTGTGTGGCGGTCAGTTGTCACTCTTTCCTTGAAATAAGTAATAATTCCTGTTTCCCAGGGATGCCTGAACTGGATGAGTACACAATGGAAAGGGTCATAGAGGAGTTTGAACAACGATGCTATGATAACATGAATCATGCTATCGAGACGGAAGAAGGACTTGGGATTGAATATGATGAAGATGTTGTCTGTGACGTCTGTCAGTCTCCAGATGGAGAAGATGGCAACGAAATGGTGTTCTGTGACAAATGCAATATTTGCGTGCACCAGGTATGGTGGCTGGGGTGGCACAGTGCAGGGGGTGTGCAGGGGAGGCAACAGAAGCTATTCCAAACCATTAAAGATAAGAGCTTGGATTTTTTCCAGTGACCCACATTGATTTGTTAAGTTGTTGCAGAGTTCGCCATTGAAGGGTGGGATGAATTCAGAAATTATGTAATTGTGAAGGAGAATTGTTACATGTCATTCTAGAAATGTCATGCTAAGAGGCTTAAAAGTGGAATTGTGTATGTGTGGAGGAAGTTACAAGGTGAGGAATTGCCTCCCCAAAACACAGGCGTGCATTGTTGCGCATTCTTACCTGGTCGCTGCTTTTGCTATGTTCTTCTGTTTTTCTGCACACATCTGGGGCAAACACACCTGTAGTATCAGCAGCTTAGGGCTCAGCAGGGGAGGGGAAGAAAGAACTTTGAGGCAGTCGGTAGGGACACAGGTAGGATTTATTATAGTCATTTTAATTAAATGGAGAACCTGCTGAGTTGAGCTAATGAAGCACTATTGTGTGCCACATTTTTGTGGCAGGTAAGAAGTCTTCTTAGCATGAAAGAATGGATACACTTTTAGGCTATCCGTTTTCTGGATGCTTCTTACTGTGGCAGATGCCTTCCTGTCAGCCTGTCCTTCCAGCTTTAAGAAGTGTGCTTTGTCATTCAGTGTTTGGAAAACTGTGTTGTCTGCTGAGCAAGAATGGCATTTTCTGGCATGTGTTACTTAAATGCGTTTGTACTAATGATAAAGAAATACGCCTATGACAGCTGTAAGGTACAAATGGCTATCTTGCAAGATACTCAGAGTAAAGGGCATTTTTAGACCTGTAGTCGTTCTTTGATGCTTAGTCTCTGTTCACATCAAATCTGAAACTTATGAGGCTTAAAACTGACAGTAATTTGGACAGAGGTCTCCATAAAGATGCAGTCTTCTGAAAAAAGTGACCTTAATTAGTTGCTGTTGTGCTCTTTTCGCTCTGAATAAGAAGTAAAACCCAGTGCTTTGGAATAACTGAATATTGCACAGGAGAGCTCTCGAATTCGTGGTTCTTGCCTTCTGAATTAGATACAGTCCAGTTCCTGTTAGGTGTAGTCATCATGATACTGGACTTGATCCTCGTGCACTGCTGGAGCGTTGTCTGTCAGGAGTCCTCTTGCTCTTTGGGCTGGCAAACACATTCTTCATTTTCCCAGAGTGGGCACTGGGTGTTTTCCGTAACAGCTCGCCATGACCTCTGCTCCTGATCTTTCTGGGGAATGAATGGGTAGTGGCGTTGGTTAAGTTTGTGAAAGCACCCCGAGATCCTCCTTTACAAGCTAGTGTTTCTATAGTTAGAAATTCCATACAGACCGTTTTGAGAGGCTATGTGTAAAGAGCTAGTAAGTAACAGAAATGCATGTCGTGTCCTCTGATTTCTTTCCCTTTTCTGTCCATGGGAAAACAGGCGTGTTACGGGATTCTGAAGGTGCCGGAAGGCAGCTGGCTGTGCAGGACCTGCGCGCTTGGTGTTCAGCCCAAGTGTTTGCTGTGTCCCAAGAAGGGTGGTGCCATGAAGCCGACCCGGAGCGGCACCAAGTGGGTCCATGTTAGCTGCGCTCTGTGGATTCCAGAGGTAGGTGCCAATCCTCTGGGAGTTCAGGGCTGCAGTGGTTCTGGGAGAGCAGAAACCTATTAAAAATACTGTTCAACATAGTGCGTGTTGCTACAACGAGTGTAGCATCGGTACGGGACTGCTTAGGAAGACAGTATAACAGATTTTCAGTTAGATGTAAAGCCTGGCAGGATGATGCATCACCTGTAAAGAAAAGTAATTACATTACCTTTGTCAACCAAAATTAGGCCTCAAAAAATGAGGCCTTTGCTGCTGGCAAAGCTCATTTAACAAGGACACAAAGTACCTTTCAGTTTGATAAACGGAACATTAAAGGTGAATCGGGGAGGTTTGGATGTGACTGAGAATTCCTGTGGGTTCTCGTCATCAAAATACACATCCTATATGATAATTTTAAATTGGTGGTCTTCACCTTGAAACTGTTTTGCTCATGCAGTGAGGAACTGATTTTTAAAAAAAGGAGTTTAGATTTGTTTAGTTCCTTATAAACCGAGGAATTTGGAAGATGCTGTTTTTGCATATGCACATAAGGAATTTGTTTTCTTTGATAAAATTGTTTCCCTGTACAGTGTAACAGGGTTAACACTGTAATAGTTACTGTGTTTTTTAACCTTTTTTTCTCTTAGGTGAGCATTGGAAGTCCAGAAAAAATGGAGCCCATTACAAAGGTTTCTCACATTCCCAGCAGCAGGTGGGCACTGGTGTGCAGCCTTTGTAATGAAAAAGTTGGAGCTTCTATACAGGTAATTTACTTGCACAAACAGCTGAGTGTTTTGTTTTGTCAGTTTTTAGTAGATACAAAAAACGTGCATCCTCAGTAAACTTTCTTTGATTTCCTGTTTGTTACTATGAACTTAATTGCACACGGAAGTGCTTTTGAATGTCAGTGTGCTTTTGAATGTCAGTGTGCTTTTACTTTCTACTAAAATTTTACTGATAATAATAGCCAGGTCACCCCATAAGACTTTCTAATTTGTTGGTAACACCAACACGTTTATTAGTCCACTGAAATAACTTAAATGTTGTCAAGTAGAGGAAAAAAACTGTATTTCTGTGATGTACCACATGCAAAAATGAAGCTTGAATGCTGAAAACTTCTGTGTTGAAACCTATCTGCTGGTGCCTATTTTGTGACTTCTAAGACAAGTTGGATATTTCAAGGGGAGTTGCCTACTTCTGGCAACAACCTGGATTTTTAAGGTGCCGAGCATGCCCAGCTCTCACTGAAGGCAGTGGAAGTAAACACCTTCACTTTGATGGTAAAGCTAAGGTGTGGCTCTGAGTTTCTCATTTTAGGTTCTCCTTAAAATTGGACTGTTTTGGCTGTAACTGTTTTGTTGTTGGTCCAACTTTTAAGTTGCTGAGGAGAATATCTGATAGTTTAATATTAAGCTTTTTGAGCAGTAGGAAAAAGAAGTAGGTGGTTTGACTGGTTTGCCCTGAGATGAGAGCAAGCTACAAGCTGAGGAAATGAGCCCCATTTCCTCTGTTGGTTGTGGGTAGATGCTGGAGCTCTTGGTGTTTCTAAGGGGAAAAAAACCCTCCTGGGTTTGAGTTTCCCAGTTTATGCCAGTAGAAGCAGTGCCACGTTGCTGTTCTGACTTCTGGTAGCTTGAGCTCAGGAATGATGACTGCCTGAATCGGCAGGATGGGGAAGAATCAAAACAAATGTCTAGTCGTCATAGTTCCAAAAAGAATAATTTCCATATACAATAAGTAATTAAAACTATAAAGCTATTAGTTTCATACCAACAACTCACGTTCTTGGGCCGGTGCCAGTTTGTCTCATTGTATACTTCCAAAATTCTCTCTGCCATTGCAGGTGGATTTGGATTCAGCCTTTCTCACCGTAGCCTGTGAATTGTCACTTAAATATCTGAACTGGTCTGTGCCAGAGCATTTCAGACTGGGCAGTGTTGTTTCACATGCATATTTATATTGGGTTGTTAGCTGTAAAGCACTTGCAAATCCTTTACAGTGGAAAAATCACTCAGAAATGTTAAATAATCATTTTAAGGACAATTTTAAAATCTAGAAAGATTGAGAAAACGCATCACCAAGCCCCAGATTTGTGAAAGAGGAGATACTTGGTTTCCTGAGGCACAAGACAAAACTTCGATCTACCTTACTTACGAACAAATGAGAGAAAGGAGAGGTGACCCACTTGGGGCAGTGTTGTGATTGTGCAGAAAAAGACAATAATAAAATGTAGCTTAGTATTGTGCTAATGCTCTTCACCCTCAAAGTGCCTCACATACTTCAGCAAAATGATCCTCAGAAAGCTCCCTGAGACAGATTGGAGGATACTGCTGTCTCATAAGGAGTCTGAAGAAGTAGAGCTCTTTCTGTTTTGTGGCTAGTCTAACGTTACAGGATCCATGATGGTAAGACCAGTTTTAAGACAGAAAAATTGCTCAAGTTGTACGCTACTTTGAAATCAGGTTTTATCCGTTTCCTTTCTTCCCCTCTGCTCCCAGTCATTTGATGAGGTTGCCAGAAAAAGTCATAAACCAGCAACACAGCAGTAGTTCCAGTGAAACCTATCAGTCCACTTCCATTTAAGGAATGTATAAATAGTAAATGTTAAGTAGAGAAGGTAAATCTGTCCACAGCATACAAATTTGCAACCATAATACCTCCTTGCAGAGCTGTCCCCTTCCTCTTGGCCGCTGTTACGTATTGAAACTGTTTTGTCCATTCTCCAGACCCGTTCTGAGGGGGTTAACTTGTAGTTTGAGCACTTGAGTGTTTATGTATGTTAGTGTGCAGGGGAGAGGGGGTGGGTGGGTGTCCTTTCATATTCTGAGACCACCTCTCCCCTTCTAAGCAGCGACACAGGATGACATGCAGGCATGATGGCTGCCACTTCAGACAGTTCTACACTTGAAATTACGGGGGAAGAGACAAAAAAAGTGACAGTTTTGCTTGACATTTTGTAAGAGTTGTGTAAATCTTGGTGTCATTAAAGCTAGCAGTGGGAGATATTTAGATTTGTCTTGTGAAACTTTATACAGCAGAGAAGAACATTATAGAAAGCCACTGAAATAGAAAGGAAGTAGCATTAACTGGAGGAACCGAGAGAGATCGAGATCCTCCAGAGACGCTACGAGATGTGCAAGGCAATTAGAAAAGCTGGCAGCTGGAAGTGCGTGTCAGTCTGGGCAGAGAGCAGCTGCAGTAAGCTGGGAGAAAGGAGACTGCATATTCTCCCAGGTTCAGCAGATTTCCTTCTGGTGAGACAATGCTTGCCCCTCTTCTCCCAGTAAAACATTAGCCACACCAAGAGCTAATTATTCTAAATGGTAGCAGCTTGGAAACCACGGCTAAAGTACTCTTCTGTACTGTTTGGTGTTCTAGTCGGGCTGCTTTTGCTGTGTGTGTTAGTAAGAGGGGAAAGGGCAAAAGACACTTTGGTATTCTTTAATTCTGTTTATGTGTTGGTTTTATTAAAGAATGTTCATTTGAAACTTCTGCAGCTCAAACTTGGTTGTACCTTTATATGTCATCTGGCTGCTGAGTCAACCTGAGCAGGAAAACCCAGGGGAGGAAGATACTTGGCTTTTTTACAAAGTTCTGTGTAAACATCCTAGCACAGTGCATTGCTAAGGTTAGGTGACTTGGGTTAAGCCTAGTTCTGTTTCCTCCTAGTTAGCGGCACTAATGTTCATTTCTACTTCAAATGCTTTTCACTGGAGGCAGAGGTGTGAGTTGATACAAATGCATACGCATGCGTGTGCATCTATAGATACATACATATATATTGAAACCTTTCAGTTTGTGGCTGGCAATCACTATGACAGCCTTTTGCAAGAGGAAGTTACATATAATTGAAATGAAGTGCTAAATCACTGAACGAGTGCCCATCATGCCATGACTGCTGGGTTCGCTGGGAGGGAAGAATGACAAAAAACTGAATTTCTTGTTCTCCTCATCTCCCAGGTGAAGCAAAGACTGTAGTCAGTGAAGCAGTGATTGACAGTGATTTAATATTTGACATTAGGAAACTGGGATAACAGGGGAAAAGAAAAACGCCCGTTGGTTGAGGCCTTTTGGGTAGCACGGGTCCAGGTGCTGGGAAGGACTTTTAATTAAAAGTGTCAGACTGGCCTGGGGCCACCGAGATGTTTTTCCCTCTCTCATGCTGGCACAGTCAAAGCGGGGACGCTTTCCTTTGCATGCACTGCCTTCCATGAGTGGCTCTGGTGACGGTAAGAACATTCCTCTAGTGGATTTCCTGGTTATGGAATAGTGTGATTGGGCTAGAGAGGGGTTAACCGCTCCTGTCCCACTGGGCCACTTGATTGTTGCCTGGCCTGGAAGCACTAAATGGTAAAGCTAATTAAGAGAGAGCAAGAGAGTACATGCAGCATTGGAGCAGAGCGCAGTAACAGGGTTGTTCTTCCAGAGCGGTCCTGGTTGCCTGCATCGTTTTAGGCAGTGTGGCTTCTTAAACTTTTATTTGATTAAATTTAATTTAATTTAATGTAATTTCTGTAGTGTTCAGTGAAGAACTGCAGAACAGCCTTTCATGTCACCTGTGCATTTGACCGAGGCTTGGAGATGAAGACCATACTGGCAGAGAACGATGAGGTGAAATTTAAGTCGTACTGTCCCAAGCACAGCTCCACCAAGAAAGCCGATGATGAGACTTTCAGTGAAAGTGCAGGTCAGGAGAACGGGAATGGGATTGGGATCCAGAGCAGCTCTCTTCCTGCCCACATCGACCCATTCCACAGCATGGATCAAAACCAGGAGGAGGCCCACAGAGTCAGCCTCCGCAAGCAGAAGCTCCAGCAGCTGGAGGATGAATTCTACACGTTTGTTGAGTCTTTGGAAGTGGCTAAAGTGCTGCGGCTGCCCGAGGAGCCAGTGGAATTCCTGTATCAGTACTGGAAGCTGAAGAGAAAAGCCAACTTCAATAAGCCTTTGATTACCCCAAAGAAGGATGAAGAGGACAATCTGGCTAAACGGGAACAGGATGTTCTGTTCAGAAGATTGCAGCTCTTCACACACCTCCGGCAGGATCTAGAGCGGGTAAGCCACTGCGTGCCGGCCTTCGTTGGCCGCGTTTCCGAGCGGGGCTCTGTTCCTGCCCTGGTGTGCAGGCACTTCGTGCTGGGCCTCAGCTCAAAGTTGTGTTGTCAGAAAAGACCATTAACACCAAATTTGTGCAGAGCACACCAATGACCCTTTTCAAATAGCGGGTTAGTTCACGGGGCCAGCAGGTCCTGGCTTGCAGTATCCCGTATCCTTAGAACTGGATTGTTGTGTTTCCACTTAACGCTTTTTTACTGATTAATGCTGATGGCCGTGGACTGTACTGCAACCCCCAGCTGGAGCTTTTTTAGCCATTAAGGGCTTTCTCTGCTCCTTTTATCTGGTGCACAAGAAAGAAAAATTATGAAACTGACTTTGATTTCCAGCAGATCAGTTTTTCAGTGATACAGTGTAGTAGGATGACATTTCACTGGACTATCTGCGTAGTAGGCTTGGGTGGCAGATGATGGTCCGCTCAATTAGGTTTTGAGTTTTTAAAGAAGAGTTTGGTATGCTCAGTTTGGGTGTTTTATCTCAAGTACATCAGGTCCTATAATGACCCGAATGCCTTCCTTTTTGGTGGTTTTGGGGTTAACTAGCAGAGTTTACAATATGCTAGAGCCAGAAGGAGTACCAAAGTTATTTTTTAGTTTTTCATGTCCATACAGCGTATGGCTCGTGTAGGCCACGTGCAGAACCCAGCTCAGTAGGTCCTACCTCAGCCTCTCCTGGCGGTGAACTAGGGCCTTTCTTCCAGAATGCCGTCTGGTCAGGACATCAGGACAGTGGGTGTTCATGCATCTGCTGCATCCTTGGTAAAGGATCCTGATGGCTAATTACTTTTCTACTGAATCGTTGCAGTTTTTCTTCAGAAGTTTTTTTTCTAGTTTCAGCCTCCAGCCATGACCTACCTGGGTGAGACAGTGGTTACCTGGTATCTTTTGTTTCTGCTCCATGTGCTCGAGATTTTTTTAATCTTCTCTTTAATCAGCTAAATAAGTTGAGTTTGACACTGTGTTCTCTGGAACTTAAATTATGCATTACGTATCCTTTCCAGTTTTAAGTGTGATGTCAAAACAGGACACATCATCCATCTAGTATTTTTAATATTTTACTACTCCATTGTTCTCCCACTGGTTGTACATCCAAGGTAACTTGGAGGGGAAAAAAAAAAAAAAGAAATGGGGCCCCAAGTGTTTTTTTTTTTCTCCTCTTCAAGGTAAAGTCAGGTAGACTTGATGATGAATGACATTAGTGACAGTGTCTTCCATCTAGAAACAGATGCTGAAATCATCATCCAGTTCACCTAATGAAACAGATACTGCTGTGGACATGACACAGACTGGATCAGAAGGGCTGTCAGCTAGACACATCCCTTCTAGTCCAGATCCACAGAGTAATGATGCTACTGGAAAGGACTGGTCATCCTAGCACAGGAAGCTTTAGATAGAGGAGGACCTTAGCAAAACCAGGCTTGTTAAATGTCTCCTCCTTAATGGTTGTGAGACCAGCTGACAAGTTTGTAGTGCGCAGGGCACCGTGCTGTGTGCAGCTGTGCTGCAACGAGAGCAGCCTTGGAAACACCCATGTTCACTGCTCAGCAACTTCCCTCCTCTGGGAAAGGAAACTCAGAGCTGTAGGAGAGTGGTGTTGTGAAAGAAACACAGCTGGCTAGATCAGACAGTCACATTTTAAGCGCAGAAATGTAATTTTTGTCTAAAAAGCACCGAGACAGTTAACTAATAATTCCATTCCCGTTTCCAATCCCTGCCACCTCTCTTGCGCTCCGGCATGAACAGCCTGGTCTGCCTTCATGTTGATCATACTGCAATGGCAGGGTCAGCAGAAAGGCTGGTACTGTTGAATAGCTCTCCATGTCTTTATGCTATTAAGTGTAATTTTCTGTTGTGTCTCAAACAGAGAGAAGCAAATGGTGCCAGGCTGTGTAATACTGAGTATATTTAAGCATTTCCAGCATTTCTCTAGACTTCCTGTAAAAATATATATTGATATACATGCATAATTCGGGTGTTCATAGAAGTTACTTCTGTGGTGTGGCCCTCCCAGATTTGATGGAGTAATCTGTCAATTGAGTGCTATTTAAGACTCTTCTAAGAAGTGTTTTGAAGAAGGTTAAATACATTATTAACTTGTGTAAATGGTGTGTAGTACTTAAACAGAATTAATTCAAAGCACAGATTGACAACATCAGAGAAACACAACTGCCTGCAAAACTCATCAACTTGATGTCTTCTAGGTGCGTAATCTCACTTACATGGTGACCCGAAGGGAAAAAATCAAGAGATCTGTTTGCAAAGTTCAAGAACAGATATTTAATGTCTACGCAAAGCAGTTGGAACAAGAAAGAGTTTCAGGTATGCTTCAGCGTTCTCTTTTTCACATAAGACCACAGGCACAAGCACTGAAAGGTTTGGTAACAGGCCGCTGACTAATTTTGAAGGACAAACAGGACCTCGTTTATTCTCATTAAAATCTTGTGTAGTCCACTGTGCATCAGCAGATAGGAAGAAAGAAATGAGGATGGGTGTAGCTCTAATGGTGGGCACATTGCTATAGAAACTGGCAAGTGTCTTATCCGTGGGGCGCTGAATGGCTTGCTGCTTCAGAGCCTTTCTGGTGCGATTCTTTAGTGACTCCTTATGACAGAGAGACCACGACATAACATTCAAGTGCCATATGGTACCTAGTAAGTCTGTGGTTTATTAGTGCCGCTGCATTAGTGTTTAGTATGTGCTGCTTTGCATCATCAATGGCAATTTAAAGAAATTAATTTTGAAAAGGCAGCGCTCTGCTTTTAAAGGAACATGTTTATTTCTGCCTGGTCTTGTTGACAGTAGTCTTTCTCAGAAAGATGAATACCTTCAAAGTAACTGTATTAACTAGATTATCCCTAAGGTATTCAGTAAGTAAGAAACTGTATTTCAGACAGAATCAATGGGGTCCACTTGCTGGTTGCTTTTTTCCCCTCTCCTCTCTGAGAAGTCTCAGAGTGGATATACTAGTCCTAGGATTTGGATTTGCTACAAGTGTAATTAGGTGCAGCACGGCCACAGGGAAGTCACCTACACCAGCAGGCTGTTGTGAAACCAAGACATAACCGCATAGTCGTGATGTAAAGGTGCCGGATAGTCAACCAAACACCCATTGATGCTGAAGAATGTCAGGCATGAGGAACAGAGTTAAAATGGGTACGTTCAAAAGTGTTATTTACCCAGACACGGAATTGCTTGACTTTAACTTAGTCTGTTTACGTTTAGGTGTGCCTTCCTCATTCTCCTCAATGGAAAACACGGTGTTGTTCAATAGTCCATCTTTGGGCCCCAATGCCCCCAAGATAGAGGATTTGAAATGGCATTCTGCGTTCTTCAGGAAACAAATGGGCACGTCTCTAACCCATTCTTTGAAAAAAACACACAAGAGAGACAGAGTAAGAAACAGCTCTGGGAATGACAGCAAATCCATGCTGAGGCAGCCCAGCCAAAGGGAAGGCGGTACAGCTCCAGGTAGCTTTTTAAATTTTGACAAGACCTTTGCAGAAACACGGATTGTATCAGCACAGCAGAAAAATGGCATAGTTATACCAGAGCACCGAAAAAGAAGAGACAATCGTCCGCAGTGTGAGGTGATCAAGGCAGAACTAAAAGAAAAGACTTCTAAACACAACTACAAACCACTGAGACCCACAGAACTCTCTCAGAGGCAATCAGAAAATAAAAGGGCTGTGAACTCCAGTGGTAGGTCAGCACCTGGCACGCGGAGGGATATAGTGCCTAAATGCAACGGGGGTCTTGTCAAAGTAAACTCTAATCAGACAGTAGTTAAAGTGCCTACGACGCCCACGAGCCCAGTGAAAAACTGGGGCGGATTCCGAATTCCAAAGAAGGGGGAGAGGCAACAGCAGGGCGAGAGCCCAGAGGAGACCTGCCGCCAGAACTCCAGCTACCCCTACCTGGGCATGGGCAGAGTTTCACCGAAGGACAGGGCAAAAAGCAAGCTAAAGCCTGACAGCGAGAATGATGGGTACATCCCTGATGCCGAAATGAGCGACTCAGAGACTGAAGTGGCTGAAAAAAAGTGCAGGCAGCAGAGGCTCAGTCCAAGCAGCACTATCAGCAGAAGGACGGACATTATTAGGAGAAGCATCCTGGCATCCTGACTGGACACAGGGACACGGTGTCAGCACCGTGCTCAGTAGAGTCACTGCCTACAAGCCAACTCCACATTATTTATTGGTGTGAGAGAAGAGTTCTTAGACATGGCTTACAGACTGACGAATTGATAACCCATTATTCCTGAGCTGTATAAACATGTTTACATGCACTTAAAAGTTGGGGTTTTTTGCCCCCTCCCCAATTCTGTGAACAGTCTGAATTTCCTTTATTTGCAGCTTTCCTAAGCGAGAGAAACGACATCACTACTTTTAATAGGATTTGCGATGAACGAACTCACAAAAACCCTTCAGAAGGGGCTAGGGTGGGTAGGGCGAAGTAGGCTGCATTCACCCCTTCTAGCTAAAAAGCACTGGAAATTTTACTCCCTTCCCCTGCCTTCTGGAAAAGCACAAGCTTTTAATTTAACTAGCGTGTAATGAATTGAAGATGGTTGTTTAACCACACTGCACTGCTAAATCCCATTACAAATGGTCGCTTTCCTTGGATGGTGATAGGTATTTCCCTTTGCAGAAGGTTTTCTGTTGCATTCAATATGAGCGTAGGTGGCAGCTCAAACCCCTCCATAAGCTCCAGAGTTTACATGTACATACACCTACGAAATGACCAGATTGAACCATGATGTTGTACTGGAGGAGGAGGAAGGGACGGGTCAGCACTCCAGCTGCCTGACAGTGCAACAGCTTGAACAGAAGACTCAGCCTGAGCACCGGGGATGCTCTAGAACGGCTCAGTGCTGAGCAAGGGGGCAGGGCTGTGTGTTACCGCACCCCATGGAGTAACCCGTCACCTTCAGTCAGGCACCTGCCTCTCGCAGTATGAGGACAATTAATGAAAAAAAAAAATTCTTTCTAAGGCACTAGTCGGTAGGATTTCCCGAAGCCCACCACAGATGCACTAATTGTATGTATTGGGAAAGCCAGGCTTATGACACTAAAGGGTTGCTTTAAAATGGACATGAATATATATTTTTAAATAGAATAAAATGGAAAGGCAATAAAATTGTGATTAGCTCTTTACAGTCAAATAAAGAAAAAATATTTCATTCTATTCTGGACTAGATTTGATGGAAGAGGGAACTCATATTCTGATTGTGTACTTGTTTTTAAATAATTGCAAATGGCAATAACTAGTAAGCTCTGAGCAATAATATTAACAGATAACATTAGGATACTGTTTTGTACCAAGTAGAGTGCACAGATAACAGTGGAGTGTTAGAAGCCTGTAAATTTTGGAATTCTGCATAGATGTAAGCCAGGTCTGTTTGTACTGGTGAAAAAGTTTAAGCAGCAATGTGTTAAAGCAAGACAGGCATAAAGAACCCCCTTCCCCCCTGCCCTTTACTCCAAGCCTGCCATTATCACATCCACTCGCTTCTTAATGTTAGACCTTTGCCTCTCGAAATCCCAGTAGAACTCTGCCGTAACTCGAGTCTTCCAGAGGATTCAATCAAAAATTAAAAAATATTATTAATGCCCTGTCTTGCTATGCAAGTTCCCACTTAATTAAAAGTTACAACAGAATGCATTCTTATCATTTGTTTTAAAACTCAGAAGTCTTTTAACCGTTGGAGAAAGGGGAATTCTGTGTAAGATAGTGTGCTTTTAAAATACTATTGCTGGTCCCAAGAAGTTAAATTTTAGATTAACTTTGTTACTTAAGTGAAAGTCAAACAGGGCATCGGTGAACCTGAAGTTAGGTAGTCACTCTTGGGATGTGTTTAAAGAAGAGTATTTACTGGATCAAACAACAGACAAACAAAATGTAAATGTGAATTCTGAGTTCTCTTTGATGTACAGCAGCATTTTCCAGACAAGTGCTGTTGTTTCTGTAAGAAAGAAGCTCATGACCATATAGGGAATTGTTTGTCAAGCCATAGATGGAGTAATCTAAATTTTGATTCTAAGTAAACATTTAACCTCACACCAGTTTGAAAGAGGTACCTTGTTAATTTGCACTATTACGAATGCTAATGTTGTGCAGAATTAATGCCTTACCTGTTTTGCTCCCCGACGTTTAGGTTAATAAGCTTTCTAGTTAAGTTGAACCGAAACCAAAAAAAGCTGTAGAGGGCCGTGGTGTGACCAGCTCTGTAGGTTAGTTTTGTCTCCCATGCTTAGTGCTTAGCAGAAGAGGTGGTGTAAGTACAGCAGTGACAATACGAACTCACCCCTGTATTTTATTGGGATAGAACCATTGGCTGAATTCCTGTTTTGAAGCGTTACCTTTCCTTGTGCAGGCTGACCAAGAGATCTTTGACTATGGTTGGTGTATTCTGTCAAACTGTAGGCTAGTTGAACTTCTGTAAAGTTGCCTGGAATGCCATTCGTTAGGTTACAGACTCCCACAAATCTAAATGAAGGGTTATTCATGTTGTGTATAAATCTTAATTTCAGAAATTTGAAAAAATTGTCATTACATTTGTAAAACCTTGTACAGAAGATTTTTCACAATGTGCCTAGCTTTGGTGTCCATTCAACTGAAATGAATTAAAAAAGGTGCATGAAGAGAAACAGATAGAAATAAAAAGTATATGTAGAGATGACTATTTTATATTACATGGCCCAATCCTGTATTTATTTTCTCCCTTTTTTGAAGTATTTATAAAGACCTAGTTGAAGACAGCTGTATTTTTTGTTAAAATATTAAGTAGAATTGTGCCTTTTTGTCTGTATGTGAATAAATGCTGTACATTTTTGCAGTATCCTTGCCAGCAGTGTTTTAGCATTTACAATAGTTATTTTGTTTGGGTTTTTACATAAGAACTTTGCTGCGAGGATCTGAATTGTCATGGTTAAAATAAGCATTAGATGTGGATTATTACAGGTACCGAAATGCAGACTGTGGCTGCAAGAGAAAGAATTTTTTGTTTTGGTTTTTTTTTTTAGGAATAGTATAGGGTCGTGTTACCGACAGCTGTCTCCATCCCATCGACAGAAAATTGTTATGCTGTTTCCCTTGAGCAGGATGTTGCTTACCTCAAATAGTTGGTATCTGCTGAGAAAGGATGCCCTTCCAAAGTCCATAATCCTCATACGTGTTCCATTGGAAGAGGAACATGAGGTTTCTTACCTGTAAATCTTCAAGGTAAGTATGCTGCGTATACCTCATACCATGAACCGCCCTCAGTCAAGCAACACTGGCAGGGAACACCTGCTGCTACAGCAGAATCTCTAGGAGACAAGGCGTTAAGAGCGCAGCATGTCCTTGGCTCTTGCTTCCTCTAAACTCCAGAGGCAGAAGCATGGAACAGACTTGGAGCAAGAGAAGAACAAGGCTGTGAAGGCGAATGCCCAGCAGTACATCTTGAAAACCAGCTGTGGGTAAACAGTGCTGCTCACATCTGTATTTGCATCACATGCATTCCCATTGTGGACAACTGCGAGCAGCACCTGAGCAGCACTCCTCAAGCGTAAAGCAAAGAGTGAAGATGAAAGGATGTCCCTCCCAGGAGTTACTAGTATGAGCTGCTCAGGGTGCGAATAGAAGTCTGAAAGATGTTCTTATAGCTTCTTTATAGATCTTGCTGCCAGGGTGCTGTGCTGCTGGGCTTACCCGAGTCAGACTGGGCTGGAGCTGAGGACAGCCTGCTCGCCACTTCACTAGACTGGGAAAAAGTTTCTTGTATGCAGAGAGCGAGCGAGCTTTCAGGGTCTGGCCTGTGCCAGAAGGTACAGGGCCTGGGATGACCCAGAATGAAACTTCCTGCTTCGTTGGTTTGTCTTACCTGGTGGATGGAAGTGACTACTCACCTCAAATCTCTTCCTAAATAACATAGTAATGCTTCCCATTGAGTAAAACTGTGTTCTTTACTATCACACTAGAGGATCTTGAAAACAACTCAAAAAACTGGTGTTGGGAAGGGAGGGGGAACAAAAGCCCTTCAAGAGAAGACTGGACAGAAAACACAGAAACAAACAGAGCAACCAAGACGGATGACTGAAAAGCCTGCTGCTCAGTTCCATGAAACAATCTAGTATGAGGCAAAGAGCAAAACTTGCCTAACCAGCAAGCCTCTGTTTTTTTAACTTTTTAACTGCCTCAGCAAGTGCCTTTGCTCAGAAAGTCCAATTTGTGAGCAGCGTGCCAGCAGTCTCCTCTAGATGCCAAGGAGGGAAGCGGGGAAGGGAAGTCGTGGCAGGATGAGGAGCTTAACTTGACCACAATCCCTTTTGGAGTTCAGATGTATCTGGTCAGTTTTCAGCTGCTCAAGAGGATTAGGCAGACAGGAGGGAAATTTTTTCTTTCCTGTGTGACATGCCATAATTGCTGTGCTGCCCCTTCACTATTGGGTACTTGTGTCATCATTGCAGTTCATCTTCTGGCAAGTAACCATTACACAAAAGCTACTCCACAAGCTGAAATGGATCTATCCATAACCAAAAGGGAACCAAGCAGGTGCTCTTCTGTGCCTCAAGGAGCAAATACACAAATACTGTTGCTCAAAAACTTGCAGTTACCCGCCCTTCTCAGCCAGGTTTCACTTCACAACTAAAGCCTCTTTAAGGAGTGAAAGGGAGTAACAGCTCACACAAAACCTTCCAGCTGGGCTGACATTATCTCAGATGTGCGTTAGGCAACTGACAATAAGGTGCTTGGTACTTACCTCCCTCTGTACCGTACACCTGGTTGATTGATGAAAAATCCCACCACAACAGAGGTCTGGAGCTTCTGGACAGTGTATCCATGTTGCTTTGAAAAAGCCTTTGAAGTCTTCCAGCAAAATTAGTGGTCGCAATGGATACAGGAATGTAGCAAACTGAGAAGGCACTAGTGAGGAAGTGTGTACAACTGTAGGAAATAGTAACTTCCTCTGCAGCAAGCAGAATTTTTTCTTGAGGTTGCATTCATCCTGCAGGCTCTACTTGAACAGCCAGGTTTTCAGGAGGCAGCACAAACTCTTACTTGCATGTGGTGATCAGCCCAGGTCTGTCCTCTGAAACGCATACGGTGAAGATCCACCGCGACAGACGGTCGGGTTGGTTAGTCCAAAGCAGCACTTTTCATCAAGCACTGGGTAAGCATCCATCAACTGAAGTTACAAACCAGAATCGTACTCCTCACATTTCAGAGGAAGTACAAGAAATAACATCACTTAAGTCCAAGATAGGAGCACTTCAGAGCCAGTTACCAACTGTCAAATGTTTATCACATATGCTGAAAGAGGAAAACAGTTCAGCTCTAGTTTTAGAATGATATATATGAAGTTTCTGGACTATCAAAGCAAAACATGTACACAAGAGGATTCCCACATACTGGCACCTGCAGAATTCAAACACATGACTTCAAATGCATGAAAGCTGGGTGACTTCACCGGCTTTGTGCAAATGGAAATAATAGAGAAGTTCACAGCCACACACAAACCAAGAGAGCAGATAACAGAAAAGCAAGGAAGAACTGTAAAATAGTAATTAGGAAGAAAAAACACAACTGAAGAAAGATTATGGTCCTTACAAACGAGCTGTATCAATAGCCATGGCAGCATTTTATTTATTAACTGTTCCCCAGGAGCATCAGAACGAACTGAACCGAGTTCTTAAAACTGGAAGGCAGTGGAGCATTTTGCAGCTGTAACACCTACCATGAAATCAGCAACTATTTGACATTCATCATGCAATTAGTGTCCTACTACAATTCATAAAAGATCTTCAAAATGTTTCCAAGTTCCTGCACTACAAAGAAAAATTAAAGGCATCGACTGTGTGTGAGCAAAGCTGTTCATGAATTTCAATGTAACAGTACCTATTCCCTGTACACGATCTTGTCATAGTTGGAGCTGGTGTTTCTTAGACCAAAAAAGATCAATATGCCACAGCACCGTATCAGATTGTTTCATCTGAAACATTAAAGGACTTTAATGACAACATTTTGCAGTCGTCTTCCAGTCTTAACTATGCGTACAGATACAGTATCTTCATCTGCTTCCTTTCTTACCTGAGTAAACCAAAAAATGTTTTAAGTTTTACAAGCCTTGCTATGCATTTGACTTTAATGCTCCAATACAAAGTTTCTCCAGCGATCACCTTAACTCCAGCATGGTGTGAGCAAACAAGACGTGTTTTAAGTATTTTCCAGATCCTTCAGGGAAGCGTTTTTTTTCTTCTGTGTAGTTACTAGGCTGAG
>JAVJGJ010000001.1:7516267-7550824 GCA_035590215.1 Microhierax caerulescens
ATTGGAGAGCTCCAGACTCCTCTGTCAAGTTTGGCTGGAAGCAGCCTGTGGATTAAACTGGCAGAGTTGGGGATGCAGCAAGCCAGAGCAGGATCACCGGGAGAGCTGTAATTAAAACCAAGCAGATAGTTTCTTATATAATTGTTTGTCAGATCAAAGTATCAGTAGAACTTCAGTGTGGAAGGCGTCATGAAGGACAGGGAAGAAGCACAGAGAAGTGGGAATCTGAGGTAAACTGAATTTACAACACACTCCATAGATGACTACTGCTTTTGTCTTATTTCAGATCCGAAAGAATTCGAGACTGCTGAAGGATTAGGTAGCAGGAGTACACATTAAAGGCATCTACATAGAACACACATTTGACACCTGTGCAAACGTCCTGTATTTTTTTATGTTTCTTACCGAATTACTGTTATTTAATAATAAGCTAAGATTTATAGTCATTGAACTAACCACAACACAAATGTAATTTCTAAACTCCCTAGTAGTCCAGCTCTAGCCTATACTGGACTTAATTTTACAAGTAAGATGGATAATGTAACGGGAACACACAATTAAGTCAGAAAGTAGCCCACAACCTGCAGATTCAGAATACAGAGAAGAATTACCACTCTGAATCTGAGGAAGCGCACTCATGCACATTCAGTCTTCTGAGACCTCGAAAGGAATAACCACCTTGTTTCTCTGGACTCAGAAGAGCAGCCATTCTTGTAGCAGTACTCCTGGAGACCTCTTTTTCCAGCCTTCAGCAGGAACAGTGCCGGTAGGGGTTTTTTTGGGTTTTTTTTTTTTGGGGTTTTTTTTTTGGTGGGGGTGGTGGGGAGGAAGAGGAAGGGGCTCAGGACA
Source organism: Microhierax caerulescens (assembly GCA_035590215.1). NCBI lineage: Eukaryota > Metazoa > Chordata > Aves > Falconiformes > Falconidae > Microhierax > Microhierax caerulescens. Next base: position 7,517,117 of record JAVJGJ010000001.1, read on the forward strand.
CAATTTCTGAAGTGACTACAGCGAAGCCATGCCTGGCAGCTGGCAGCAGTGACCTGTGCCAAGCCTGAAGAGAGCAAGACGGTTCTGAAGACTGGCAGTAAGACCCAGACAGCAGTGTAGCTGCTGAACTTCTTATCAAATCTCTGCTGAACTTCTATCAAATCCACCTTTCAGAGGGAGACTGGTGAGGAACTGTATCAGTGTTTACAGGAAGAGCAAGACCTCTTTCTACATGGGCACCGGGGCCAGGAATTTACTCCCTTGAAAGATTATGAGACCATGTTTTTAAGGGAAGATGGTACCTCAGAACGATTGGAGCTGAACAGATCCGTATAACAAATGGGAGGTAAACAAACAAACAAAATAAAAAAATTACTCTTTCAGAGCAAGTCTTCACCAGCTTGGGTAGACCCTGTCATGACAGCATTTACAGCCAGGAAACACAGCTTATGTTATGATAGCTTGGGAGCTATGCCCCTTCATTCACTGCTGTTGGGGAAAAAAATGCCATTTGTCCTAATTGGACGATTTAGATGAACCAAACATTTCCTCTCCGCAACTCACATGGGATCACCCACGTTAAAAAGCTGTAATCTGCAAACGGGTTTCCTAAATCACTGTAAAAAATTAGGAGGCAAAAAGACCAACTTGAGTAACAAATTTGCTTGGCAAATAAATGAACCCAGCGTAGAAACCCTCCATGGGATTTGCTTCAAGATGTACAGCTTGAATAGTATGGAAAAAAGAATACTGGATGGAAAAAATCCAACACCTACTGTCCAGCAGAGAAAATACAGAACTGTAGGTAGCACGGGGTTTAGATAATTAAAGCCCAAAGTTTCTCTCTCTGAAGAGAAGGAAAGCTCGCCTGCCAACACCCCTCATTTCTAGACACACTGAATAGTACTGCCCAAAGCTGGAGCTGAGCTGTAAGAGAATCGGAAAAAGAAGGCAGCCACGATTCAGCTCGCTAAGTGCTAACAGTGCACAGGGTGGCCTCAGGCATATAAATGGCTCTAATAGACACGCCCTGTCTGAAGTTCTCAGAATCACTGAAGCGTGTACATGTTCACCGTGGCAGTGGGACGCGTACAGCATCCCTTCCTTCCCTCTTCCCATGGCCTGTTCTGCCCGCACCATTCTCAGTATTTCTGACACTGCAGGATTTGCCGTGTCCCTTACACGCCACTGATGATAACCGCCGTGGGTGTACCTCGGCAGGCCTTGGGGCAGCAGCTACCCGAGACTACCAATGAAAATGCAGATGGACAGACAAGAAGTTAACAGCTTTAGAAGTTCACATGACATGGCAGAAGGTACTCAAGGTTGCAATCTGTGATCAACACTAAACAGGTCGACCCCATCAGTTCTGTTCTACAACCACTACACACCATTTCCCCATGCTCTCTGCGCAGCCATGCAATGAATTAGACCAGGGAACTTACTTGGCTGAAAAACCCCCACAGAATTCCCACCGAACAGCTATGCTGCCTAGCAATTTTTATAAAGGCAGTTCTCTAGCCATCAACTCAAGACACGCTTTGTTTTAAATCAGACTCCCCAAGAGACAGGTGTAGGAATCAGCAGAACATTTGCTCTTTTATCATGTGAATCCATTGTTTGTGACTGCCCCAGTAGGTTACACCAATGCCAAAAAAGCCTACTTTGTGTAAACAGGAGCTGCTGTTATTTAAGGAGGCCTTTTTCCCCTCTTTGTTAACTTGCTGCCATTTCTAAAGATGAAAACAGTCATACACCTTCATTCACACGTTTTGAATCCAACAAGTTGAATTTGCATCACATTTGATTCCATAAACAAATCTATGCCACGTAAGTGTCCTGTCAGAAGGTAGCATTCAACTGAATATGCATCAGTTCTGTGATAATACATCCAAAATACAAGCTTCTTGTTAAAATCATATTAGTAATAATGGACATAAATGATCACCTCTGCCTCAGGAACGATACAAAGTGAGTAGTTTTGCAAGGTTCAATGGGATTTTTTAAATGTGCTTAGACAGCATGTTTATTATTAGTTTTGTACCTTCTGAGATGCTGTAGCTGCCCTCTGCTCTGCCTGGCTCAGTCTTCTTTGAAGTCTATTGATGTATTCTCGATATTCCATCATTAATTTTTCATCCTGTGCAAATGAAATACCTCATTACAAATGCATATTTCTTTTTACTGGATCCATACATACTTAGGAAAAAAGGCTTAAAACAAGAGGAACTTAAGAAGTGGAACAGTTTACCACTTATAATAAGACTGAAGACATACTCTGACACATTATAGAGAATTTCCAGCTCAAATATGACACCATATGACTTTTCCAATCAGAGTAATCTGCAGAGGAAGTTTTAACTCATTTCACTATCTTCAGGGAAGCACAAAAGCTGACGTTTTAATCCATGTAATTTAATTCACACAATCCTACAACATAAATGTTTTAGCTATACTGAATGGGAAAAAGAATATACTATAGGATACAAATGAGATGATAAACTTGCTACAGATCCTTTCTGTTCATCAAAGGGTCTGTATAAAGTCTTTCTTAACTATCCTTTACTTACAGAAATCTATTCTCACATCAGTCCCATTCTTCTCCTCTAAATAATACAGCACTACAAAAAACAACACAGAAGGACTCATCCTAAACAGAACTGCACGTTATCCCAGATTTATGAGGCCAACAGGATAGCTGTTTTCCAAAGTGGCCATTAATTATTAAGCAATGCACATTCCAAAACAATCCTGCCCTCAATCTTTAATGGATAATGCTTTTATCTATACGCAGATATGTAGATACAGTGTAAATTCTCCTGTACACATCTATGCTGAGAATTTGCTACCTCTGCATGTGCTACATTATCCATAACGCAATGCCTCCTCCTTGTCAGAGGTATGCATGCATACACAACTGCGACTTCAAAAGCATTTCCTGAATTGTCTAGAATTGCTAATTAGTAACCTTGAAAGATTATCTCTCCTTTACATTTTCTTGTAATTTGAGAGTAAAGTTCATTTGTCTTCCTGCCATTTGAATGCGGCAGTCAGCAGAAACAGTGACGTTGTCCAGTTATGACTGTCAAAAATCCTCCACTTTTTCTAGACTGGCAATATAACTCATCCAAATAGGTTTCTCTTGAGACCCTACTGTACGTGCATCAGGTTGTAACTGAAAGTAGTTGTCATATCAGTCATTATCTTACCTCAGTTACCTTTTCATTTACCATTTCCAGCTGAGAAATGAGCTCCTGGCTACGAAGTTTTTGTTGACTCAGCTCACTTCTATTAAACAGAAGAAAAGATGCCGATTAACACACAGTAGTACGTCAGTTATCAGAATATAACTTCATAGGTACTGTCCTGCACTGTAGGGGCTTATGGCGTATTTTTAATTACAGTGTTGCTCTTAAAACGTTGATTTCAAAAGCACTACACAGGCAGCACTTCATGATGTATATTCAGAACTACAACGGCAGAGGAACAAGATGTATTTGTTTGAATCAACAGGACTTTGTCAAGAGGAGCTGACATCTTGCAGAGGGTTTTTTTTGTTTATTGACTCTTGTTTTGCAGGCACATTACCAAGTATGCTATAAATACAGGCTGGATTTGCACCGTGCATTCAATATTTAGATTAACATTCTAATTAGCGTCCCATAACCAGACTTCAATGTGGACATTTTTGAAGGTGCTTTTAAGTACCTAAAACCAACTCATTCTATACTTGTGAGCCAAACAACGTAACACTTCATGAGGAAAAGGAAAATGCCACCGTCTTTTCACTTTTATACCGAATATGTGAACAGTGATCCTGAATTTGTACGGCACTGAAGACAAAAGATATATGGGTTTTGGTAGGCATCGTTGAGTTGGTGCTCAGAGGAAACAGTTCTTGCCTCCCATGTCATCACAAGCCACCGAAGAAGAGCGATGACCAAAGATGGAGAAATCTCTGAACTTTGGTAATTTTAGCCAGGGGAAGATGCAAAACTAAATGAGCTGCTCTAACCTTTGACCAGTCTCTACTCCACAGACATCACAAAAGACGGCGTGATTAAGATTCTTGCCACCAGTTTCACCTCCTACGCTGAATTGCAAACACATTTGTGAGGAATTTTCAAATCTGTTCTCACCTTACCTTCCTTTCCCAAGTGCAAAGCATGCTGAAATGCAGTCACCTTCATGAATATGTAGCACATGGACAATGCTCAGTAAGCTGATACCTAACCTTTAGGCGCCCTGCCTATTGCTGAACTACAGGCACTGTAATGGAAGCTAAAGCCTTTGTTCTTTCGGGGGGAGTGGAGGTAAGGCAGGAGATGCTTTAACCTCAGATCTTCATCTTTAAAAGCCTCTGCTGTTTTAATGATGACATTTAGTTCTCAACAATAATTTACTCTTAGAAACTTTAAAACATATTATTTCATAAAGGTTTGACTGAAAACTGCTATATGGCACTTGAAATACATCGGGTTAACGTAAGGTTGCGAGTGTACCTGGCTGGTACTTCCCACTCCCTTGTTCCCAGCCAACCCCCTTAACCAGTCCCAGGTAGGCATCACAAAAACAGTTCAACATCTTTTGACTAGCTGCTGTCAAAATGAGAGTACAAAATAGGCAGATATTTGAACAATGTTAAATAGTTAAAACTACATACATATTATACCTGTGTTACCGTGTCAATATTTTTATATAACATTAAGAATTCAAGATGGATTATAATTGCAGGATCAAGACAGTAGGTCAATACCACTGTCACTGCAATTTATCCTCTGTAACCAAGGTGCTTCAAGATGAAGCATTTTCAATACAAGAGCCCTAATAAACAGCTGGTTTTTTGGAAGTTCAGGTTTTATGAACTGTTTTATTAGCAAAACAGAAATGTTATACAATTCCTGTTGTATCTTTTCATACATACCTTTTCAAAATAAACTCTCTAAAAAACTATTCAAACACTACTCCTTAGAATGTGTATGCTGTTTAAGTTTAACAATGCTAGTAAAAGAGGCTTTGAAAATAAGGAAATTCTTAAATTCTGACAAACCATCTTTATTGTTACATCATCTTACAAAACTATCCAAATAGACTAACTTTTTAAATTAAAAATTCTTAGTTACTGAAGACAATTTGTCTCCTATACTTGTACTGAGGTGCAGAATTAGCATTCTTAGCAGCACAGGCCATAAACAGAGTTTACATGCTCATATACTGCTGTATATCAAGAAATTATTTTTATAATCTGATCACACTGAGTGTGTGTGTAACGAAAACAGTTTAACCTTGTAAGCATACGGAAACGTGATGGCTACTGAGCTAGATAGTTGATTCATTCTGATTGTTAACCCTCCCTCAAACACATATTATGAGACTGTAATATTAAAATTGAGCAGTAACCCCAAATGCTGAATAATCAAATCAATCCTTACTCCATATTGTCTTTGTTAAGTGAGTAGGAAACAAAAGGTGAGCTTTTAGTGTTTTGGCAGACGGGTGATAAATCCACCAGCTGTAGCAAGTGCATTCTGCAAAGCTCTCATATGACAAATCCAGCATGTGCCAGCTGTTTTTTCGGTTGAATTATACTGTAATATGCTTCAGTTACTCTTAGTAATTATGAATTTCGTATACTGCCAGTACCTGCAGCTGTCTCTCATTCTGTTAATTTTTTTTCTTTAATGAACATCTTAAAATAAGCAGCTATGGCTGCCAAACATTACAGAAGTGCAGCCAAGAATAATGTTGCAGAAATGGAGGAAACTTCTTCATCTTAAGATGCTGTGCAATTCACTCAAGGGACTGTACAGGATGTAGGGAGAAGGAGAAGACAGGCCTGGCAACACTTCATACACAGGCACCAAAAAGGTCATTCTTCAGAGGCAGATTCTTTTCAGTTATAGAAAAGGTAAAACTGGTAATTCCAAAACCCACACACGGCTACCGATGAGTCAGGGACTCTAATTATGACACAGAAATGTTTCAGAAGTAGAAACTCGAACAAAGACACCCAAAACAGCTGCGGTCAGATGACTTAAGCTAAGCAAAGCATTTAAATTTAAAAACAATACGGTGAGGATTCCCTTTTTATAAGTACTGACCATTCTAATTTAAGTGAATATTTAAAAAAATGAAGCCATTTAGTATAGTTGTTCAAATATAATGGGTTTATGTTACAACAAATATATTTTTTTTTCCATCCACAAGTTATATCCTACTACTAGACAGTAGTGGCAGATAGGTAAGATTATTAATTTACCTGTTTGTTCATACTATGTATTAGTATTAAATTTTATTATTTGCCTCTTACAAGTTCACTTCATTCTACTGATTATTCCTGGTCAGAACAGAATTGGTGTCTTGATCTCAGACCCTAGCAGAGATGCAACTGTTAAAATGCAAGCCTGTTGGAACACAGCAAGTAACCAAACCAATTCAACTATGATTAAGTGTTAATATGCATTCCTGTCTCAAAAGCCACATCAGTCCTTTAGTCTTGGGGAGGACTGACCCACCTGGCAGGTAAGCTGCTCACCCAGCTGCTTGCTTACTGCCCTCCACAGAAAAGAGGGAAAGAACCGGAGGGGGACAGGTGTGAAAAAAGTCCATGGGTCAAGAGAAAGACAGTTCAGTAAGTCAAAGGGAAAACAAAACAAAACAAAAAAGATGCAAAAGCAATCACTCATCACCAGCAGACCAATGCTCTACCAGTTTCCAAACAACAGCTACTTTGGAAGAACGTCCACCCAGTTTTACTGATGAACACAACATCATATGGCATCGGACGTCCCTTTGGTCAGCTGGGGACAGCTGTCCTGCCAGGGTCCCCTCACAGCTTTCTGCCTACTGCCAGCCTACTTGCTGGGGTGACAGAGTGAAAAAAAAAAAAAGATGGCCTTGCCACTGCATCAGCACTGTTCAGCAACAGCTAAAACGCTGCTGTGTTGTCAACACTAGTTCAGTCACAGATCTAAATCACAGCACCATACAGGCTGCTATAAAGAAAATTAACTCCATCCCAGACAAACCCCGTACGGGTCTTTAAGAAGCATTAAATTCACCTTAACTTAAAGGTAAAATTCCCCCAAACTTATCTGGGGGTGAAAAATTTTTGTATGTGCTTATAAACAGATATAGATAAAGTTTTTACATATACATACACATTCTTAGAGAAAGAAAGAAACTAAATTCAACAGAAAAGTCTTGGGCCAACTCATCTTTAAAGAAATTTAAGTGCTACGCCACTTTTGTACAACCTTTAAAAGTAATCATTCATTTACAAACTATTCTACAATTGCAAATATTTGCTCTCTAAGTTCACTTCAGTAAATGTCACTAGAACTCAAAGTTCATCTAAAATTGATGCAATCAAAAGTCAGAACAGCTTCGTTTCATAGCCTGCCAGACTAGATATTTTGCAGGAATAAAGAGAATAAACACTAGTCATGAGTTGTTAGTCATGTTGCCAACAGCAATGTTTTCATTTGGAATGATGACCTATGTTGCAAGAAAGCACTGACCTTCTTGGTTACCTTCAAGACTGACTTTTGGCACAAGTACATTGAAGCAAAACTGGCTCCTTGCCCTCTTGCAAGGTGCAGGTGAGGTCTATTACCAATAAATCCTTCTAAAAGTGTACAGCATCTTAAGGTCCTTAAAAGAAGAAAACTCTTCTCATAAATCAAATCTGTAATGTATTTTTATGAAGAAAGTGGTGGAATTTAATCTACAAGTATTCAATGCATTGTGTACTCTTTCAGCACTATTTTTTCATTCCAAGTTCTGTTTTATAGGTAACGATTACAAGTTTGACTTGTACTGAGACCCAAATGTCCAAGAAAGCAAATAATAATTTTCAGTGAAGCCTGAAAGTAAAGTATCCATTTATTTATCAACATCTTTATCTGCAGGTTTTTCCCTGATCTACTAGCTTCTTGTATTATTTAAAAAAATCACCATTCTGCTCTACTGTTACTGTTACAAAATCCACTTTTCCTTCTTAATTTTCTAAAAATTAAAAATCACTTAATGTTCACTGATGCTGCTTCATTTCTTCTAAGTTATTTATTGAATGCTTCCTTTATGCATATGGATTACAACTCACAAATAGAACTCTGCAGACTGAAAAGATGACAAATGAGCAGCACAGAATATGGAAAAGTTAGCAGCTGCTGCTGGGAAGTTAGTAAAGAAGCCAAAATGTTTCAGACACTTTCACATGGAAAATGAAAGTAATGAGGATAGAACTGAAAACCAGCAACAGGTCATGAATTTAAGGCAAAGGAATGGGAAACACCTACACTCACAAATGGGACACTGACTCAAAGCTTTTGAGAGCTAACAGCAAACCTCTGGTGAAACCCAATATAAAATGCTTTAATGTAAACTACCTCCCCAGTATACGTGGATATGACTTTGTCAGGAAGTTCATAACTTACTGAAAAACATTCACTTATGAAGCACATTACTATGCTGTAAGAATAATAATTCTTATTAAAAACTGTAATTCTGCTACATCACCAACACAATCTCTGTATTTGCTCGTGTATTTACGTGAATCCGACACATCAAACAGCAATTTATTGAAGTGCCAAGGAATGTCTCAGACTGTCCTCAAAATACACTAAATAACCACGATATGCTGCTAAACTCGGAGAGCTCTTTATTTAAATCCCCAAAGGGTATGTTGGTATCTTCATCTAAGTTCATAGCCTTGCTGCCCCGTCAAGACAAGATGAAGTGTCTAAGGAAGATACTAAGCTTTCCTTACAAGCTCACAGCTTAACTAACTCTCCCAAAACCACATAAATTTAAATAAGTGTGTGTATATATATATATATATATATATATATATATAAATATAAATGCTGGGCGAACATATCAGCCTCTCACTTGGACCTCACTATAACGCTTGGTGATACCCTGTCCTGCATTATCCCCAAGAGGGATTTCAAACAGTGCCTTTAATTCAATAGATCCTGCTTACCCAGTATCAGTCTGTTATTTAGTGGTCTTGCTGGTATTTCCATGATAAACGCATTTGCTGCAAAACTAATTTGCTTTTTAAATAATCAACTTTATTGTTGTTCACAACAAAGAAACAAGTGATTTGCCAATTCTGTACTTGCACTCAAAATACTTACTCAAAATGTTATTGTAATAAGATTAAAATGAATATGATAATTATTAATTTATAATGTAAGTAAGGACTTAGAGTTGAGTAACTACTACTGAGTAACTCAGGAGCTGATTTTCATACCAACTGCATTCTACACTATATAGCTAGGTATCTGGCAATGCATATGATGTGAGAAATAAGCTACTTTTGAATTTTCTAGATAATGCAGGTTCTGTTATAGCCACTTGTCACTGTAATATCAGAGCATCACTGCACAGATTTAATTATGAAATTCCTTATGTCAGTTTAAATTACAACCTTCTAGCAGCGAACCCACTTGCTTCTATTGCCAGCTTCCTTGTTAGGCAGAGCAAAAGTCTTAATAAAAAAGTTCCACTTCTAGCTTGTATAGGACATAAAAGCATCACCTACAAAATCATCTTAAAATGTAACTGACTTTGCTTTTAGACATGCACCAAAATATCTACTGAAGTCACAGAGAATCATTTGGATTCAGTGTAGACATATTTTTTAATACACAATGGACATTTTTTCTATTCTGCTCACTGATACAGGATGTTACATTATTGCAGAAGTTTTCCAGATGATGCCACATAGGCAGGCTCTCACATAAAAGGTCATTTTCAAAATTTACTACCTATTTTTCACGCAAATTCACAAAGCAGACTTCCTCTCATGTCTGTTTTATTTTCTATGTCAGCATTTTGCTGCAGACAAATAAGGTCTAAAGCTTTTGGTCTGCTATAATAACACTTAACATCAAAGCTTTAAGAAGGAAAGCAGCTGTTTCACAGACAACTTTAATTGTTTTGGAAGTCCACAAGTTTTCCCTTTTAATTGGAAGATGCTGAACTTTCAGGATCTAGTTATGAACCCAGATGTCAGAGTTTTTATAGTTTCATTTACAGAAAATAAACTGCAAGTGTAACAGCTAAAATTTACCTTAGCACGAGACACTACAAAAATACTTCTTCTCTAGTTACTGCACTTACGAAAGATGCCAAAAAAGTATTGGTAAGGTCCAGCTAATTACACACAGTGAAGCTATACCACTGGAACTGTCAGTGAATAAGCATGGCCCCCAGCATACTGCAGACGCACTCAACACTGCAATGACTTCTGAAAGAGACATTGTCCCTTTTTAAAGAATGGTTTAGTAATTTTTGCAAAATGTGGTATATTGTAAGGCAAAATAAAGCCAGCCTGTATCTGGACAGATAAGGTAAAAAAACCCAAACGGTTTACTGTGGAGAGGAAGAAATTGCCAAAGCGATTACGTAGGACTTGTTTTTCTAGAAAAATGGGTAAAAATGTTACCTCTAATTGGATTTAGTATGTTTTTGAACTATCTGAAAAATGTAACCCGATCTAGTTATCACAGGTAACAACCCAATGCTACTACTTACAGCGTTCTGAGTGTTCCTAACACTCAGAAAAGGAGCACTCGAAGAAATGGAAAGCCGATCAGTGAAGCTACTAGTACTTAATGTTTTATCAATCATTCTTGTCTTCCAAGCAGGATGGAACTCAGCATTCCTCTGTTTGGACAAACAATAGATACAACTAGTCCTGATAGACATGATTCCACTTTAAAGAGGAATGAAACTAGTTTCATAGGGAAGCACTGCTACATACCAGGCTGCTATTTGTGAAGTTCGCTGGAGGTCAAATCCACATACTGCTCTATGGATGGAAAACCAAGTTAGAGCAGTGGTAGGGTAGGTTTGTTGTAGGCAACGTTTTCAGAAAGTTATTTTCCTTGCTCGTGTTTAGAAACTTGGGTTCTAATTCCACGCATGCTGTTAGCATTCTGACAACTAAGAAACGTCAAGCTATGCTTAAAAAACTTAACTCCAAAACCGCAGAGAATATGGGAAATATTTACAGTTTGAGCTGAGAATATGTAAACCATTATAATAATAAACCAAGAAAAATCCAAAGATTACTCCAAGGGAAATAAAAGCTAGAATTCACAGGTTTCCAATTTTAACAGGGCAAAACCTTTGCTTCCTTGTTAACATGATAGTAAGCAACTTCTAAAATCAATCCAAGCAAAGAACTATGAGTGCATCCTCATGCTTTAAGTGACCCAAGTTCAGGGGTCATTTCAAATTTCTTAAATTAACTGAGCTGTGTACCCATAATTTTTCTTCTAAAAACCACTGAATGCACTTCCTAAAATATGCACTGTTATATTCTTACCTCACAATTTTAAAGAGATGATACTTATGAAATCAGGCTTCCTAGTTTAGAAGTTACTGTGTACCAATCTGTCAACCTCCTCCGATTTTCAACCAATTTTGAAGAGGAGGAGACCTTAAGGACAAACTTCTAAGAAGTTCTACTAAAAATACCAGGCTAATTTAATCTTGAATTTATAGTCTACTGGATCTAACTGAGAAGAGTTTCCTGAGGCAAACATCTCTTTGCCCCTGTTGAGAGAAAGTGTGTGTAAGTAAAACTTGGCCTCTCACACGTACCCGTGAGCTGGCTAACCGGAGTGAGCGAGCAAGCGTGTGTGTCAGCCTGCAACCAGCCACAGTTTGGATGTTACTTGCCAGCCAAACACGAGACATGAGAAGCCGAGGAGGAGGAAGGCAATACCAGATAAGGAAAGGCATGACAACTCCAGTGCGCACAGATCAATTAATTACATTTCAACACTGTGAGATGTGTCTACACACTGAAAAGGAAAACCAAGATGAGTGTAGACGCCATACCTGCTTATTTCATAAATTGAACAATGGGGATTCTTAAAATTTTTAGATGGGTATTAACATTCAGGTAGACGCAAACACTATCTATAGCAGTATGCATTCAAAACAAAGGTAAGTTTGTAGAATTTATTTCAGAGATAACTTGCAAATGTCTAATTTCTCATTTGGATACTTCCTTCTCTTCCCAGTCATTTCCAATAACGTCACTGTCTTCTCTAAACCTGTAGATGTCTGTGTGTATACAGACTCACAGGCACCACAGGTGCTGATATTCCCAGGCATCTAGGACGGGTATGTAATCTATACCTGTGTCTGTAGTGTGAGATGCCCTTTCACAACTGAAAATATTCTTATATTCTGTGCTGAGAATACAAGTATCTGCTAGTTACCTGGACACCTGTATGAATTAAGAGAAAAGTAAAGTTTGTAACATATTTTTGCTTAGGGGAATCACACAACTCATTTGAATCCTCATTTATGACAGGAGCTGCTCAGAACAGAACATTAGATGTGCATCCCAACAGTTTTTTTCCAGCTTATTTTACAAGTCTGGAGACTCACTCCACAACCGATTTTACGGTGACTGTTCCGAATAGCTATAAACTTTTCATTTTCATAATCCAAAATTCTCATAATCCAAAGATAAACTTCTCTAAATTGAGCATGGTGTATCTTGGAAAAAAAATTTAAAAGTAATATAATCCACTTACTTTCTGTCATTACAAAATTCACACATGCTAATAAGATGTGAAATTTTTACTTCAGTGCTAACATCACAAACAGCATCAAAAGTTCTCTTTGGAACATTCCTTCTCGTTTTGCTGGAAGCACATAATCTAGTCTGGACGGTTTGCTATCCATGCTTTTCCACCACAGGTCTACTGCCACACACCAAACAGCAACTAAAACTGTAACAGCTTCCAGAAGAGGAACAAAACCGGACTTACTTTAGCTTATTGATCCTGGCTTCTGTAGTTTCAGTAAGATTTTTTGTTTCTTCTTTCCACCGATTTGTTGCTTTTTGCTGAGCTACTAACAGACGTCTGAGTTCAGCAGTAGACTTTTGACTCGTGTCTTCCATTTCCTTAAGTCGAGCTTCATATCCACGTTCTTTCACAGCATGCTCGTGCTCCATTGTGCTTATCTAGAAAACATACAAATTTGGTACAATCAGGTCTCTCACTTTTTAATTTTTTGTTTTGTTTTTTACTCAACATGAGTTAAATTTATAAACATTTGTTGAAAGCATGTAACATACAATAATTAAACTTGTAATTATATGCTCAAAGAGATACATGTTCCCAAAGCCAATTTAAGCAAATAGTACAACTGACAATAAAGGATAATGAGCTGTGTATGGTTATTTTTGTAAATAATCTTTATCCTTCTCCCTTGTGTTTTCTCCACAGAATCACGTTCTTTCTTTTTCACCTGGTTAAAATGTGTTAGGAGTTTCTTAACTGCACCTAAACCCTTTTGTACATCAGAGGAAAATGAAAGCAAGCAATAAATCTTATCTGTGACTATAATGGAAGCCTGTCTGATTAAAAATGAGAAAGACAAAGATCTGGTATATGCTTTATAACTGCTGCCTATCTGTTACGAGACTCTGATTCTTTGTTTGTAAACTACATTTGACCAAAGGGTTCTGGAGTTGGAACAAGATTTCCTGTTTAACTGGACTGCTTCCTTTTTCTTGTGCTGCTAAGTGGAAACCTTATTTGAGATGGCCCTCATTCATAACTTGTTAAACTGCTTACTGAAGTCCTCTTCATTGCTCCAGGTTCTTAGATCCCTTTTCAACATCTTTACACTCCTGGAGTTAAAAGCAGAGGGGAAAGTACCAGCTTTGTATGTTAGAAAACACATGAAGGATCAAAGCTGCTACTCCCTCCAGAAGCCAAAGGTACCATGAACCTGCTGAGGTTACTGTTAATTCATTATCTCACTTGCAGTCTGTTCAGGTGCATTTAACGGAACACGTCCAGAAGAGAACCACCATCTTTCAGCTAATTAACTTGTTTGCAACTATTCATATAGGAAAACGTTCTTTATCCAGAAAACACAGAACCAATGTTTGGCAACCACACTTATTTATTAGTTACACACTGCTCTCACAACATGGTGGATGTAAAAACAGAGGAACATGCTGGACTGAAGGTCATACAGAGACTCCTAACACATCACAGACAGCAGATAAATGAAGATCTGGAACTGGAATAAGTGAAATCACTTGAAAGAAAATACGTTATTAGTTACTCTATTCATCTTATAAACCCCAAAGAACATTTAGGATCTTATCAAGCAGAATTTAATACAATTAATATATTTATGTATGAAAATACAATTTAATTAGCAGAGGTTGAGTTAGCCAATAGATTCTGAGGACACACAATGCTACAATACAATTACTTTTAAGCAGAAAAGAGGAAGCATCATTGAAACTTCCATCCTTCATTTAAAATGTCAATGCTTTTCTCTTAGAACGGCTGCCTTATTAATTAACAAATATTTTACGTCAAAATAAAAATAACATATAAATCATACCTTTATTTTAGCTTTCTGTTGAGCTTCTATAGCCACTTTTCTCAAGCCCTCCATTTCTTTTTGCAGTTGTTCATTCTCCTGCTGAAGTTTTAGGCTTTGCTCACTGACAAATGCACTCTTTTCTCTTTCTGAATCTAGAATGCTTTGCAATTTACAGATAACTTCCTGGCAACGAGATTTCTCTTCCTCAGAGCTGAAAGAGATGAAAAGTACTGTTGGAAGTCAAGAACTGAACAACTACCATACTAGAGAAAAAAGTAATATATTGGGACAGATCTTTAGTCTGACCCAGTACAGCTGTTCCCCTGTTTCTTCCTGAAAGTTTTTATCAGCTCAGCATGTTTAATGGGCTTGACAGCTAGAACTATGCACAAGTCAGCAAGGAATTTCATCAAGGTGACAGAATTCATAAAACCAATCTAATAGTGTAGCAATCTCAGTAAAATGACAATGCGAAACGGAAGATTTTCATTTTTATAACACTTACAGTTTCCCAACTGCAGATTGCTCTAGCAAAGTGTCAGGATTTACTACCATCAGAGCATAAAAACGACTGAAGCTTCTCCTAGAGAATCCTACACTTGTCGTGCTGAAAACAACAACCTGCTCTAACAATGTGTACCATATTGTACTTACTACCATGGTATTACTGAAACTGCAGTAACATCTATTAGCTCTGAACACAGACCTGAAATTCAGTATGCTATGTAAAAATTGCATTCTGCTCGTACCAGGAGATACCAGATTGTAGACCAATTTATAAACCAATGAATTCTGCTTGAATATTTCATAAAGTAACTTTTCCTACAAACAGTATTAAAAATGCATTAAGATTCCAAATAATATACTCCTATTTTCATTTTTTTTTCCAAACTTCTCATCTCGTAAAGAAGACCTTTCATTCTATAGCACGTTATCCCTTTTAATTCCTTCATAGTGATTCATAATTGCCCTTGCTTCAGAATTATGGTATCTTGACACTATTCCTGCTACTGGTTAAAAAGATGTAACAAAATCCTAACACATAATCATCAATTTAGTCAGAAATAATTTCTATTGTTTCCCACCATAATTCCTGTAGCATCCATTACTTACTTCATTTCTAGTTGTTTCAGTTTATTTTGTGTTGTCTGTAGACTTAGCTGAAGGTCACTTTTTGTAGTTTCTGCAAGTAAATATTTCTGATGCAATTGCTCTAGTTTTCTATTGTCAAATTCATGTCCTCTGTCTTCCCTGTAAATCTGAAGAATAAACTCACATGTAAGATCATCTTTGCACTGGTGTCTGGCAGTGTAGTACTGACAAGAAGGCTACTTCTCATCGCATCCTGTTTTCCAGTGAGTTCAAACAAAACTAAATTTCTAGAATTTCTATCATTGTTGCTACTACCTGGAAAAAAACTTTTCAAAGATCTGGTATTCACTTCGTTTTCTGTCTACTGAACTTAAGTTTAACTGGAATATGTACCAACATTCTTTCAGATTCTATCAAACACCTCTCCTTTTTACATTTTCCAAAGAACCCTCTTTATCAGTTTAGTAAAAGTTTCTAAACACCTTCAGGATTAACCCCCTCCTTAAAATAATTACATGAAAATCTACAATTAAGAAAATCTACTAAAAAAATAAAACCAGAAAATTAAGGGGCAAAAACCCCATGAGAAATGGAAAAAAATCAGTATGTCTTCTTTTCTTTCTAAAAAGAGATCTTAGATGTGACGTAAAAATACATGCAATTGCCTCACCTTTTCAAGTTCTTCTTCCACTGCTCTCTTTTCTCTAATGGCTCGTTCAATTTGACCCTGTTTTTCTCCACATACCTATTTTAAAAAGTAATTTTAAAATAAATCTAATAAAAGTTAAATCAAAATAAAAATCCAGAAAGCGCCAAAGCCAAAACACAGCTATTGGAAATTTAATTCTTGCTGCTAGTATGTATGCATTTGATTATATTTATCTGCTCATTATTTTCTCTATGGGATCAGTCTCATTCACTACATAGACTAAGACACATAAAATGAAATTTAAAAAGGTTTAAAATACATTTAATCCATAAATAGGTGCATATGCACACAAATCTTTTGGTCTCCCCATAATCTGTTACAAGTTTCTGGTCCATTCAAGAATATAAGGGTTATGATGCACAGGCTTTCTCCTCGCATACTTTATCAACTTTCATATATTCCAGTCATACATACCCTACTATAGACACGCAATGCTCGACTTTCCATGCTTTACTTATCATCCCTGAAAGAAACAGGGATACTTAAGAAATGCCATCACATGGGAAATATTCTCTAGAGCATAGAATCTGACTGTCAAGATGCTTGTGGACTATAAGAATACACGTAACTCTAGGAACAAACTTACACAAAGAAATGGGTGCATTGGCAGAACTGTATTATTTCATGCAGAGCCAGGCAAGTTGTCAGAATATATGATTGTATACACACAAGAAAAATCTGTATGTTAAAAATGAATAGTCAAAGCAAATATCCTTTACACCTAAATATGAATCTCTGCACTGACTGTTAAGACACTGCACATCGTCACTTTTGTCAAATAACGTGAAAGACATTATGTTGCACTGATGCCTGGAGGCCATGCAAGATGTGAAATGCATGGAAGTATAGCGTGGTCCTACACAATCACCCATTAACCGTATTTTAGCTGACTGACTTTTTTACTGGAATTTAGTATTTTACTTGATCAAAAAAACTAGAAGTCTCAAATGTTTTTCTATCAAAAATACTTTCATTGGTCAACACCATACCATCTGAAGAGCTGAAAGTTCTTCTGTTAGTCGAGAAATCTGCACGTTATATTGCTTCTTTGCAGAGTCTACCTGCAATCAAAAAACCCAACAACTAACAAATTAATCCCATGACCTATTTTTCCATCTTCTTTATACATATATATATATATAGTGTGTATATGTGGTGCATACATATAAATATGAAAGTAACTAGGACTGCAATAACTAACAAATCTTACTACATAAATGTTTGAAGGATGTTTATTATCAATCCACACTAAATGAGGTTGTTTCAAAAAAAAAAAAGCAGAAAGGAAGACATGACAAGGAAGCCTTACAAAAAGAACAATAAGACTATGAGGAAAGCTGCTGTCCACTAGGTGCAAGATATCTGCAATTTGTTTTACAGGTATTTTTAGATCATTTAACAAAATAAGTATTTGATAATACCTGGAGAAACATGACAACTCTTTGTTTAGAAATTTACCTTTTATGCTTCTGATAGATCCACTTTTACTGACATAATCTCAAAGGAAGAAATAAGGCTTTTCTAAACTTCTAAATTCTGATTAGAATTTAGATTGTCACAACTAGAGCAGTTACCCTAACTGGTCTTTAGCTCTTGCACTTTCTCCAAACCATTTATGATGTTAAATATCACAGTTTTAAGTAATCCACACAATTGTGGTGATTCTTTCAGCTAACCACCAAATAGAACCCACAAACTATCTTTACTCACACTTTAAAGGCTATGAAAATGTAGGCAGTATGTTCCTGAAACCTCTTGAAAAGAAAGAAATGGAAAGAAAAAGAATCCCTTCATCCCCAAACAGTACATATGAACATTGTGTCAGTGAAGAAAATGAAAGAAGTCAAAATCAATTACACCACTGAAAACTTAGAAATGAGATAACTGCTTTACACTGTTGTCCACTTGCAACAAAAGACATTGCCAACACATGCCTGTAACGCATCTTTATTTCCTCTAGAGTTTGCCTTAAAATAAAAGTCTCTTTGACATGCAGGTAATTACTCAGAACCTCCAGGAAAATTAGCCTGCACATTAATTGCAGATGGGACATAACATGGAGAAGAGTAATTTTGTGACTAGACTTTTATCAGAAAAGTTTCAATGTTTCAGCTGCTCATAACAACTGAAAAAAATCCCATGAAGAGACTACAACATTTTCTTCAGTCATTTTTCTACCACATTCTGGTGTGTGATACTGAGCCTTTTTGATTGTTAGTTGCACTTGGTGGAAGAGTCTTACTTGCCTAAATAGGGAAATATTCCTAAAGTACTGAGATGCCCAAAAACTGATAGTGTAACTTTCAGTAGGTCCTATCATCTGACCGTACATAAGCCTCCACCAGCAACGTCCAAGATGAGGCCATGCATCATAAACCAAATACATTGATACCAATACAACACTCAGTCTGTTGACATGCTACTGAACGGAATCCCTGTAACTGAAGTGCCACTCTCTACATCTTCACAGCGCAGCCTTCGCTACACCAGTGTCAGCACAGATATCACCCTTTTGGTTCCTGAATGATTTAAGCGTGTCATTTAGTTCGGAAGAATATACGTCTAGATAACAAAGCTGAAGAGTACAGTACTGTCAGCGTGCTGCCTTGCTACCTACATGATCAAACCACTTGTAAGAAAACTGGTCATGATGACCATGCACCATCATAGCTTTTCATGCTGGGGAAAACCAAAAAAACTTCCCACTCTTTCTGAATATCATAACTTACTGCCTTTCTAATTCTTGCAGCAGTATCTTCCGCAAGCCGAGACATTTCATCTTGCATTTTTTTTATTTCCTCCTCCTTTTGTTTCTCCCCAAAGAGTGCCTAGAAAATAATAACAACTTGAAATACTACTGATAATATTTCAGTGGTGACAAAGTATCTAGCACTGAGAGGAAAAAAACACGCATAGTCAGTGTTCAAAAAACCTTTTCTCCTTTTTATTTTGGAGTAGCTGACACTGAGACCCAATGAGAAAACAAGAATAGCAAGAACATTTTGCACTAAATGTGCATTCTTGTAAATCAGAGCAGCACAAAAAGTTAGTGACAGTAGATGCCTTTTTCTATTGAGATTTTCAGATTTTGGCTGGCCATGGAATTATAGAGAAGAAAGCACAGGAACTCAGACCAAAAGGCAAGGCTACTCTCCAAGGTTCTCATCTGGGGCCAGGATTTATAATTAAAAAGTACCAACAATGACGCATAGAAAGTTATGTTAGAAAACTGGATACCTGTGTATGTACACACGTGTCCTACACACAGCTAAGCATTTTTATGGTTGATATACTAAATCACTCATCTCCCAGAAAATTAAAGGAATAAAAATTTATAAGCAACCAAGGAATATGTGTGCAGTCCCTTTCATGGTGGAACAACGAAACAAATAACTCTTTAGCACAGAAGGATGGAAAGAATTACAGAAAAAGTTGTAGCAAGGAACCCTTCATGTGGAGGATGCGAGAAAGCTGCTGATGTTAAAGTATAGTAGGAGATACTGGTCTGAAAAACGTAGAGACTATAGAATTCTTGATGGATGAGATGAAAAATCCTAGGTGGCAAATAGAGGATATGTAGATGCATACAGGGAGAAAGACATAAAAACATCCCTAACAGATGACATAAATTCAGCCTATAGAAGGTTACTCACTTCAGGCAGTTAACATGCCACTTCATCAGTCATACTCTCTTTTACTGCTCCCATTCAATTTAACTTTGTATCTTGTTTCTCAAACTACTCCTAAAATTCTTCTGATCATCTTTTTGCAAGCTTAGCTTTGCATGCTTTATAATGTTAACCTAACAGAAGCAGCATTTTTATGACAGCCTGTTACTCCCACCCCTCAATCTCTTGCAGAGCAGGGAGAAACCTCTGTGATGACAGTTCAAGACATGAAGAGTAAATTGATACGTATATTATGCTGCCTTTTTTTATCCTGTTCATTAATAGACTTCCCAGTTTGAAAAACTGGGGATATTTTAGCCAGATCAGCAAATTAACAAGTGTGCGCAAATTCCAGCTTATTCTTGCTACAGCATTAATCTAAACTGTTACTTATAACAAGCCACTTATTTCTCTAACTGTTCAATTACTGTCTTAGAGACAGAATTTACATCACAATAATTTTTACTGGGCCACTTCTGTCAACTTCACCTGACTTCATAGCATCAAATGATCCACTGAACTACATTTGGGTGAAGAATGGTGTTTTAACACTACTCTGATATACTTAGCAGACTGGATTTATACCCCTTACTGGTAATTTTCAAATGAAAGAGTGTTTTCTGGTTTTTAAACTCTGGAAAAAGTTATTTTATTTGTACCTTTCATTCTTCATATTCTCCCTACTACCAGGCTGTAGTGGAATTCCACTAAGGACCAAAATATCTTACTAAGGAAAAGGAACTGACAAGTCCAAAAGAGGTCATCAAGAGCTGGAGGATGTAAAACTTCCTTTTGCACCCCTTTTGAAACACAGCCGAACAGGTGAAGGGAATTGTAGAAGATCAGTTTATAAAGCAAGTAAGATACAGAAAGGTACGAGGGAATTATAAGAAGGAGAAGATGCCACCAAAGGGTCTCCTAAATAACTATAAATATATGGGAGGAAAGACTGTAACAAGATGATAATCCTTTGTATAACAAAAGAATCACAGTTTAACTGCAGTAATGACCAGAACCCCGAGCTTTGTTAATATTCTGAACATTCTAGTCATTGTACTGAGCACCACTGAGGATTGTGTGAATGTATTCTTGTGAATGTATTGCGTGAATGTATACACACCATCTCCTAAACTGTTTTTTGACAGGTAACACTAAATTCAGCACCCAGTACAGCACATTTGCATTTCTTCTGCCATTTTATAATACACTAATAAACACCTTTGCAACTTTTCCCTGCCTGCAGACTTCAGCCACTCATTACTCAGTCACTTTTCCAGATCTCTTCTAAATAATTAAGATCTGATCACAGAACTCACTGTCTTGGTGATCTATGTCCATCATATTACAAAAAAAGTCCCTTTAGTTTTAGCTCTTCTCTTCTAACCATTAGTAAGTTATAAATTCATAACAGGACCTCCCTTTTTATTCCAACAGCCCAATTTGTTTGTAAGTATTTGATAAGAAACTCTGCCAAAAATATTTGAAAACTCAAGTTCAGGTACTGAATTATCACTTAGATCGCCTTTATCCAGGCATTCAACATATTCTTTTAAATTCATACTGTATGACAAGTCTAAGTAACGTATGGTCTTATCACAGTTTCCTAACTGATGCATTGCTAATTTTAGTACAACAGACATGAAAGAAGCTTGGTTGTGTATGCATATATGCCTGTCAGAATACAAAATAAGGCCACAACTGTAAGCGATGAAAGTATTCTAGTATCTAAAAACTATCTTCATCCACTGCCTTACCTGACTTTTTTGTAGGTTAGCTTCTTCTAAGAGCTGTATGCAGTCCTGGACTTTTGCAACAGCATCATACTTCTCCCTTTCTAGATTAGCGTACTTTGTCTGAAGCTCTCCGATTTGTTTCTCCAGGGCTGTTCTTTCTGTTCTCAGCTCTTCAGCGTCTTGGACAGTAACACGTAATCTACAAGACAGTAATATTTTACTCATTTAACAATAAGATGCTTAATTAAGACACCACTTCTTTCAAACTAAACTGATAGGAAGTATCTATTTGTAAATTGCCAAAACTGCATTCTTGGCTTTCTGCTTGTTTTTGGACAGTCTTTAATATTCATCAAGCCCTAGAAAGAAACAGAATTAAAGGAGTTAACTCAGATACATAATCTCAAAAGATCCTTGGAAGAATGTTGCTATCCTGGGATATATCACTGAAAATGCTCTATATTAAAAAGGAATAGAACAGCCCCAGAAGGAATAAAGTTTTCCTCTGTGGAGGAAATGGAATAATTGGATGTGGGCAATGAAATTGCAGCTATACCATTAGAACGAGAAAACCACCGGTAATTTTACAACACCTCAGAAATTCTTGTTGTTTAATTATGATTGTCCTTATTGGTAGGCATGAGAAAGGGCAAGAGAGCCTCAGAGGTATCCTTAAAAAAATCTCAAGAAGTTCCACAAGTGCTGCTGGTTCAATGAAGTGCATGGTTCTAAATATCCATAGTGAGCACTTCAACACTTGAGCTGCCTTTTCAAGCAGCAATGCTTTTTTTACTTTCTAACATGTTTGTCATAAACCACACAAAGACAGACTCTATTTTTGTAGAGCCAAAAGCCTATAAAAATTTTCATATAGAAAATAATCAAACTAGCTAATTTCTAAGACATTCTAAAATAGACTTAAGACCCTCCACAACGCTTAGGCCCGTGAAAATAATGAAGCAGAGCTAGCCACACAAGTCTGTGCAACTCCTCGAGCCAGTACTTGACCACAGTCACAAGGTTGGGTTGCTAGTAATTATTTGGTTTCTAGAGTTATTGAGGAGTCTGCTAATCACACTCACAAGGCTGTGACCAAGAGGGGAAGATGAACACTCACACAACTATTTCAATAGGAAATTTACGAATTCTTCTTAGCTATCGGGTCATCTGACTAACATTAGTAATTCAAGTGTTTGTGACACTTGAATCAAAATCACTGTGCTCAGCTAAGTGCCACACCCTTGGGGAGTGAAGGGGGGGGAAAAATCCAGACAAAAGAACCTGATCAAGTCTTACATCTTCCAGTATATAGCCCTGGAGTTAAACTTCTGCTCCTTGGCAGGTATTCAAACTTTTCTAAGTTTTGTAGCATTTGTTTAAGAAATGTGCTTTAACAGTCTTACTAAATAACCTTTATGTGTTAAGATTGCAGAACTAAGACCCAAATCCAAATCTTATTTAACACGAAAATAAAAAATCGTATTCACCTCAAAACCAGCTAGCTTACATAAACATTTTCAAATTCCCATGTGAATGTTTTTCTTTACAACTCCACCTACAGCTAACAAGAGTTGAGTTACTAGAATTTATGCACTAGAATGAAAAAATATGTCTCATTTTTTCCTCCATTACAGTCAACAAAATCAAGTGGACTGTTTTATCATTTTAAAGACACTGAGATCAGAAGCTGTTCTGAAAAGCCGCAGAACAGAATAAAGAAGATAGAAAGCACCCAAGCATATCTGACAAAACAGAACCGCTCAGAAACACAAAACCCAGAGGCTGAAAAAAATGTAGTATTCTATCTCACATGCATGTATCCTGCTATTAACACCAAATGAGCTAGCTTTACCTTGTTTCTAACTGTTTTATACTAGACTGCATTTGCTGCAAGCGTTTGTCAGATGCTGTTTCTCTTTGCTGGGCAGATATCACATCTTCTTCCTAGAAAGAATATATATATTATCAAGATATAATCTGAGCTTCCCTCAACAAAATAAAGATATACTAACAGAAAACAAGTTAGAGAACAACTTGTGATTAATTTAACATCAGCATTCAGTTAACTGACTAGCCATTCAATTACAACAGAAAATGATTCCTTTCTCGAAAATACCTTTCTCTCCAATTGGCTTTGAAGCTTCTCTGTCAATCTGGTCATTTCATCAACTTTAGCATTTGCTGTCTGCCCATCTATTTTGGCTTGCCTGTATAAAGAAAACAGTCTGTGAATTAGACTTCAATTACTATAGGGGGGAAAACCAGCTCTGTTACAACTTTGTTGAAATAGCTGTGAAAGGCAGTCGGATTTCCTAATACTGTTACTATAGGGCAGAAAACATTTCCCTCTTCTTCTCCTTACTACGTGGCACAGCGAGAGAGGAATACCAAATTCATTAAACTGTCCTGTGGAAATGACTTTTTAAAGACAGCTTAACAGGAAGGTGCATAGGTTGATTAAATACTTGGGAAAACAAGGCAACCAAAAAAATTTACGTGATTCAGTAACTTAAATATAATTGGCCACAAATACTTAATAGAGAAATCTTTTTCACAATTAGGTTTCACTTTTTAAAGCAATTTGACTTGGAATTAAAAAAAAAGAAAAATCATTAACCACTTCCGAAGAATTTTACTGATGTGCTTTGTAATCTGAACAAGTTTTATAAGCTGAAACAGAAAAGGAAAAAAAAAAAAAAAGAAAGGACTAGTTAATGAATCAGATTCCTCTTCAGTAGAAAAGCTTATTAAAATGAGCAACCATCCTACTCCTCTGACTTGGGAACAGAAAGACATAGAGTGTCCTTCACCTGGGGTGTAACCCAATTACTCAGGCTGCATATTAGGCTAAATTTAAAGACTAATGACTGAATATATCAGGAAGTTAAAAAAGAGCAAAAATAAGCTAATGAAAACTGGAGCACTAATAGTCATGAAAGAAGCTATGAAATATTTAATACTTTTAAGAATCAACTTAAAGGAAAAACTCTTTATAGAAATAATAATTTTGATTTAATAGCATAAAAGACAAAAACATATTATATCCGTATTAAAATCTTAAGCAAAATACACATAATGTATTGCAATTCTACAGCAAATAATTAATCAGAACAGCTAATTTTGTTATGATTTCCTTAAAAAGCAAAAAGAAAGATAAAAACATTATTCCCAGATGCACAGGCCTCATTGCAAGTCCAAAACTTTGATCTTACTCCATTTGAATCACACAACTTTCTCCTACAAACAAAACCTGTTAAATTTACGAAGACATTCTGTTGCTTTCCCAAAATTATTTAAAATGTGCTGTAAACCAAAACCTAACCAAACCTCAAAACCCATCATAAGAAGGGAAAAATAAGAAAAATCTGAAGTAGTCATAAAACTCAGCACAGCTTAAGTAATAAAAGTAAATTTTAATGACCAAATTCAGATAAAATTCAGAAGTGTGTGTTTAATGGGAACATATTGATTCTAAAGATGCAGCTTTTATCCTCACTGTACATAGTTCCTTAACATAATCCTGGCACGTTATCTCTGTTTAAAAGCCTTAAGATTCTGAAATGCTCTAACAATACCAAGTTTCTTAATTTATATGTTTTATCTACAGATCTTCAAAAATATTTCACTAGCATATAGGTTAACACATTTTTAATACTCGCAGCTGAACTCAACAGTTCACATCACTGGTGAAGACCATTCAATCACCGGTTAAGCATAACCTCTCCAGAGGCCGCCACTAGTAGTTAATTCAAGAAAGCAATAATACAGTGAACTACACGAGTTACTGTATACAACAGAGCTTTGCAAAGCGCTAATAAATTAATAAAAATTCTAGCATATAAATAAAATCCATTCAAATATAAATTCTGTATAGAAATACATCAAATACTACATTGTCTTTACGCATGGCAGACTATGACCCTTTAGTAGCTAGTGTAAAAGTATATAAATAGTACAGCACATGTCCTGCCATCATGAGCTTTTTAAGTTTAACGTAATAAGGCTTTTAGGGTTGCAAGAACTTTTAACTAATGTAAAAGAGGTGAGCATAATCAGTGCTCATAATTAGAAATGTGAAATTCCTCCAAGAGACTCTTTGCCCCAAACTGAGAATGCTACGGGGAGAGCAACAACGACAAAGGTTGCTCAGGATCAACAGCAGCCAGATGAAGCAATTGCAAAGAGACTTCTGAAAAGCAACAACTTGAAAGGAAACATGAAAACTTGCAATTGTGGGTGATAGACCTTAGAGTGAGAGCTTGGCAGCGAAGCTGTGACAGGCCAGGAGACACCCCACTGGCATTTACCACCTTCTCCCCATCCTGAGAGCTGCTGCCCCGCCAGACCCCGGGAACAGCCTACACCCAGCTGGCACCACAGGTGAGACACACGGGGACTGACACACCAGGTGTGTGTGTGGGAACTCAAGGGCTGCCTCCTCTGCAGGGCACAAGTAGCAGCCTTCAGGGAGTGGCACAAGAACGCATAAAGCTGGAGCACCCACGGCTCTGGCACAAAAGGTGTGTAGATGAGGGAACATGTACTTCCCAAAAAAGGGAGTATCCGTGCATATGTGCACATACTTTAAATCCATGCCTCCTGTGAGAGAGGGGGTGTGCACCTATCCAAGAGCAAGCAAACACGCAAGAGCAGTATTTCATGGGATCAATTACAGAAGGCTGTTCAGAGATTTATGCTTCTTTAGTAACATACTGCAAATGCCTAGTGTCATGATTTACCTGCTATATTATTAACATTGATCATTAATGTATAGGCCACTGATTGTCCATTTATTAATGGCATGCAGTTCTGCTTTGATTGACTTAAACCTCGTGTTGAGCAGTCTTTCCTAGATAGAATGTATTAAAATCAGAAATCTAGTGTTCTGAACTGAGAAAAAAGGATTACTACAGCCCTGTGGATACTTAGATGGAAGTCTAAATTCACTCACACTTTCACTGTTTTTAAAACAGCACCTAATCAAAAATATGTAGATATTTGTGTGTGTGTGAGTAAAAGTTCAGAGCAAGATGATCCGCTAGCTTTCAATCAGTCCCAGGGATTTCAGCCTCGTAATACACCTTCTTCATGAAGCAGAAGTTTAAGCAGAAAACATGCACTTCCCTTCTACTATCCACACCCAGTGCCATACAGACAGTTACAGAGATCCTTCAGTGTGTGCGTGGCTCTGAATCAGGGTCTGACCATTTTGGTTGTCACGCCACATTCTAAATAATTAGCATCACTGAAGAACTGCATTTAACTCCAAGGATCAAGCCTAAAAAGGAGCTTCCTTTTAAAAAGGAAATAAAGATGAGACCAAAGGAAATTATGGCATCTGCAATTTTGACAAAAAAAAAGAGAAACCGTAACATCTGTAATTTTGACAAAAGCACTCAACTGGCTGCTCAACCAGAATCTGTATGATTTTAAGGGTTTTTTTGTTTGTTTGCTTGGGGGATTTTTTTTGTGGGTGTGTTTTGTTTGGTTGGATTTTTTAAAGTCAAACCCACTGAGTGTTACAAATACACTAATAAATTGAATGTTGATGGCATTTATTGAATATCTAACACAGGTTCAGTTAATGCTAATTGCCTTCATACACACTTACTACATGAATCAATGTGAGCTTGTCAATTCAAGACCAAAGATTTATAGATGAATGAGATACATTTTCAAACAGTAACTCAATACTAATACCTTCTGCACAGAAAGACATTCCGAAGCAGCAGCAATATGAAAATGTTGTTCTTTCCTTTTAAAGAATTAAATAGTAGCACGCACAAGCAAATTCCAAGTGATGATTGGAATTACTTTATTTTAGCAAATAACCTGAATACCAGCTTAGTCTTTGATTGCTTGTCATAGTATTTTCCTCTTCCAAAACACACTATTTTGAGAAAAATAGTTTTTTCATGGAAAAATTCTTGCTAATAAAAATGTGAGATGCTGAGAAGTCTGCCTCAAAACCACATCTTCAGTGATTGAGGTAACTTGGCATTTCTAAGCAGGTTCTTTTCCTAAATTTATTGTAGAAAGGAAACTTAAACATTAAAACAAAATTCTTCTAGTAAGTAAACCATGATGTAACAAGCAGGGGGTGAAAGCTTAATACTAGAAGCAGCTGATTCTTATTGCTCTAACAGCAAGAAAGTTTGTTAACCAATTTAAAAATTGGTTGTATCCAAACATTCAACTATGACCAATACTCGACACTAATTAATCTGTTCATTCACTCCAAACCTGTGTATTTTTACTACGGGTATTGTGACACAGTAACTTCAATATTTACGAATAGTACTCTAGTCACTGCACAGATACTAAAATCTGAAACACCCAGTCTTTACAGTGATAAACTTTGCATTACAAGTTACTAATGGCTTGTCATGTAATATTTTGTATGGGTCTGCAACAGAGGAGAGGGAATGTCTGATGCAGCCGTTCTTTCTTGGAGGGATAAAAATCAGTATCAGTATGCACTCAGCCAACCTAGGTTTCTACATACCAGCATTATCTGCAAAAGCTGCATATGAAACTGAGTGCCTGAACACATGCGCATGCAAGCACACCGAGCCAGAACCATCTCTAACTGTTAACATAAAAATGGAAATGATTTTACCACTTTTGGGGTGATATTCTTGAAAATCGAAAGAAAAAACTAAAACATCATATCGATTCATATTTAATAGTTTGATCACGGTATCAAAGGAAATTACAGTAACTAAAATCAAAGGAAAATTTAATAATGAAACCACAATTTAAGTACATCATAAAATTTAAGCTTATTAAACTTGAAAGTTTATTTTAAAAAGTTTATTTAAAGCCCTAGGTAATGCTATACAAAGAAAAAGTCACTGATCGATAATGAATCCATTTCCTTTTTATTGTCACTTCACAAATTCACCGTTTAGTGAAATTAAATTTTAGTTTGACCTCAGCCATCCCCAATTAAAAGAGTTAACAGATCAGTAAACTGGCATTGAACAGACTTTGGCTATAAATACAAAAAATCTGAAGTTGTGTTGCAGGTATTTTTCTCATTTTCCTTGATATACTTCAGGAATGTAATTAACACTTCCCTGATCTCTAACTTTCAAAAATCCTATGGTTTAGAGCTTTTTATTGAGAAACAGTGAATGGAAGTTTTCTAATGAGTAATTATGTAATTGGATTTTGAACAAACTGTATTCTAATGGAGATCTATCTTCAGAGTCAATCTTGCTGTGATACTGACACTTTGTTTCTTTTAAATCAAAGGTCAAATGTTGACTATTTCAGGAAACAGCTGAACCAAACAAAATTAAATGGAAATACGCTACCCTAGCACTTATGATGCACACACTTCTAACAAGAGAAATTTACTGAAACCATCATAACTACCACTATTAAGTCAGTTTCCAGTACAAACAAGGCCCATGATACAGCAGCAGGTTCAAAAAAAGTATAGAAAAGATATTTAATTATTTTTTTTTAATTGCTTAGTTTATACCTCAGTTGTTTTCGTAGCTGTTCCAGTTCCACATTCTGTTCTGTTACAGTTTTCAGAAACTGTTGATTGCTCTGCAAAATAAGGAGTTATTTAGGAACATGTTCCTTATTGTATTGAAAACGTTACAGATTCAGAATTGTTACTGGGCACTTCTACAGAGTGTATCATCAAAAATTAGCCAATATGGTCTATTTAACATCGTGGCTGGTCTCCCAAGTGCCAAGGTTTATGTAAAGTATTTTACAAAGGCAAGTGCATAGTGATGTTACTAATTATCCCCCTCTTTCCCCATATTTTGGTAGTGTAAGAACTTCCTGAGATGAGAACTGTAATACCTCAGATGTACTATCTGCATTTCCATGTAGTGTAGGTAACTAGAATACCTTGTGACAGTGAATACCACAGTAGACCACACACTGCTGTTTGTTTTAGATCTAAGAAACGATGAGCAATTGCTTCTCCTTCATTTTCACTATGACTGACACCTCCAGCACTATGGCTTTCTCCTTCAACTGTCTTCTTTCAGAATCATTTCATATTTTTGTTACCCTACTAGTGTTTTCTAGATCTTACATATACCTTACATTGAGATAGTAGAGATGACCACAACTCCAAGCAGCATTTAAGATGCTGCTGTACTATGGACTTTGACACAATATATTCCTTACCCACCTCCACCCCAGTAATTGCCAACATTCTTCTTGCTTTTTTGAATGTTGTTAAAGGATTGTTTTTAGACACTTCCTATGTCTAAAATACTTATTCTGAGTGGTAAGTTAATTTCAAGATCATCACAGAATACCCAAAGAAAAAGCTCCCTCTTGCCCACATGCATGATTTTGCTTTTATTAATACCAATGAAATGTCAAATAAAAATTCACTCATACTCAACATAATCAGATCTTTCTACAAATTTCCGCCATTTACTTCAGTTTTGACTACCCTAAATAGTTTAACATCAGTACTTAACACTATTGCCTCAGTACTGAATCTCATTTCCAGAACATTTATAAACATGCTGTACAACTCTAACCTGCGCACACCTAGGAAGCACAGCTGTTTTACTACAATTAAAAACCTTGACTAATTATTCTGCCTCTTTACTTCCTATTTTTCAGTTTGTTAGTTCAAGAAAAGGCAATGCTTTTTTAGCCCATAACATCTTTATGCCTTTGTTAACAGACCTTGCCAAACATTTTTTTTGGATAATGCAAACAGATAATTACCTTTATCTTAACATCATCCGATTTATCTCTTTCAAGGAGTTCACACACTACACTGTCTCCTCTTCACACCATTTCTTTCCACTTTTATGCTTTTAGACATTCAGCGATTCTGTTTGTTTTAAGGTACCTACTACTGATTTGCTTGTAATGGCAGATCAAACAGATCCAAATCCTCAGCAAAACTGCTTTAAAAGCTCATCATTGTATGTGCTCAAGAGTATTTTCAGAGCAACCCTCCACTAACTCTAAAGTATCTGTCCTTAGAGAACAGCTAATCTTGAGACTATCACTGACTACATGTACTCAGTGCATTATTTTGCTTTTATTAATATTAACTAAAAAGCTTGTAAACAGGACAACTGCCTGCAAGACACAATTCTGTAGTAATATGCAATATACTACTACTCAGCACTGGTAAGGGCTCAGTTGGAGTATTATGCTGTTATCAGCACCACAGTTCAAGAATGATAGCACAATTGAAAAGAATTTGAAGGTGAGCAAGAAGAACGAGTACACATCTTACAAACATTGTCAAAGAACAAGTGAAGACTTGACTTGCTTTGAACAGAACAGAAAGCAGGAAAAGGGAAAAGATAGCAATATAAAAATTTCCAGTAACAGAGGCACTGTGACAGAATGTACTAATATTTCCTTCATATCTACAACATTTCACACAAAATAAACAGGTTTGTATTTTAACAGTAGGTCAGATGTGAGGAAAAAAGTTCCAATGATGAGGACAGAAAAGCATGGACTTCCTAGAGTAGGTTAGGAGTCTTTCTGCACTGCTACCATCCAACAAACATAATTTTTTTTTAAAAAAAAATAAAAATCACACAGGAATCGCGTCTTTCAGAGACACACCTGCTCAGCCAGAAACTTCACAAAATCTTTCATCTTGACTTTTGTATGATATTAAAATTGTTTGTCAACACTAGGCTAAATCTCACAGACTAATAAGAAGTCTTATAACCTATGGGTATGGATGAAACACTAGCAGATAATTAGAATTCAGAAAAAACCTTGAAAAATTCAATGACAAAGAAGGCAGCAGTGCCAAACTACAAATTGATAAACGTGTGGCAGAACTAGCCTACATAAGAGGTCATCATTTAAATAAGTTTTTCTTTTGTGAAGATGGTTTTAAGTGTGTGACTGAAGTACACTCACCACATACTAAAATTCTGAGTGTAAGCTTACCGCTGACTTCTGGCAGAAAGAGCTCACATAATATGAACTCTGAACCACCCTGACCTGGTGTTTGCAGCTCAGGAAAAAAAAAATAAAAATAAAATAAAATTACTTGTTTTTTCACTGGTCCCTAGAGAAGTTTGTAAATCTGAGTGGCACAATTTTTTTTCAAGAATGTATAAAGGTATGTATAAAGGACTTTTTGCTTTTCTTTCATACTTCGAGGCTCTAGGAGGGGAAAAAAAGTTTACTAGGTCACAGTTCAGAACGTTTTACTTACCAACTCTATTTTCTCATTGGCTATATGCAGTTGCCGAGTCAACTGTTGAAAGCCAGTCAGTTGATCCTAAAAAAGAGCATTCAGAGCTTCTTATAACCATTGTAATCATAAAGGGTGTATCATTAGAGAGTTTCATAGTCAACTAAGAACATTTTTTTTAAAAAAATATACACATTACAGGAAATTCAGCATGCTTTTGTAGATTTTGATTAGATTGCTATTAGCTGTTGACCTAGCAATCAGGAAGATTAGATTTACCACTGAAATACAAATCTGAATTTCACTGTTACAAATTGCCTCCTTCCAAAACTCATACACACTTACTACCAAAATATGAAAGCATACATAAGTATTGCCTTTAAAAAGCGACACAGACTATGATGCTACTATAAGCATTTTTGCTAAGCACAATAGTAGATGCGTACCCCTCAAGAAAATGCCTGTACAGACACATTTAATTTGCTCTTTGCCATACAGGATGTCTTGTGTCCATACAAGTAATTGTTTGATTAAACTCTTGAGTCCCTGAACATGAACTTTCTCACCCCAGGAAAACTAGCATAACACAGAAAAATCACCTGCAGCACACCAAGTGTCTTCGGAGCACAGAGAAGACTCAAGTCACTGGGCTGGAATATCTACTAATTGCACTGTGTTTATCTCAAGGCCAAGCATATGCCAAAACCCTCCTCTAACAACTCCCTTATTTACTATGTTCAACCCTTACAGCGATATCCTCTCTCATCTTTGCTTTCTGTCAATTCTAATTCTAGTTGAGCTTACCTATTTCTATTTACCTCCCATAGCTATTTTCTGCTCCTTCATTAAAAGCAAAACCTAAAACACAAGAGTTTAACTGAGAAGCCATTTTCTGTGGGAGACCGGTAGCATTTAAGCATAAAACGCAGCTCAACATCATTCTTGTTACAGTGGCATTAAAAGCCACCAAGAATTTAGGTACCAATGACAAGAGGAATCTGACAGCACTACGAGGCAGCACATCTCACCTGCTTCCCTGGGCTACTTTACAATCTCAGGAATCTGTGTTAGGCCCTAGCCTCAGTGTCATGAGTTGGGTGGTTAAGCCTCCCGTGACTGTACTAGCAACTCTTGCATAGCTGAGGTGGGAAACTGCACTGGCTGTACCAGAAACAACCCCTTCCCGAGCAACACCACCACCTGCTAGCCATGGAGCATTCCTTATCTAGACCACAACATCCCTAAAAAGCCTAGGAACACTCTTTATTATGACTCCCAAGTGGTGCAATACCACTGTCAATGAAATCTTGAAAAAAATTCTATTCGTTACCGACTGATTGCAGCCAGGACAAAAAATTACCAATGACTAAAGCAAATCATCTCAGAACCTATGATCAGTGGTTTCTAAGTGAGGCCCTCCTGGACTGCAGTGGGCTGTGAAATCAACTCCCTCTGAGTGGGACACCTCTCAGAGCTCACAAACTCAAAGTCTGTGGTACTAGGGGGACTACTGCCAAAAGCTGATGACACTGCCTGGGCTGATTTTCCTGCATTGAGGCTCAACCCTTTGCCCATCGATAAATGCAAAGGCATTTGATTTGAGTATTTCACTGAGCTTGAGAGGAACTACTTCTATTCCTGGATGTGTGAATTGATTTAGTAACTTCATAATAAGTATTACCATTTTGAATCTATAGTTGACCCACTTTTATAAAGTAAATCCTATTTGATTCACCTTGTAAGTGATAATCTATGATTATGTGCCACCAAAATCCTACGATCAGCCTCAAACTGTGAATATTCCTTATATCCTTCAGACATAAACTACTGACCAAGACCAGACTAAGATCGGATCTAGTCATGCCCCAACTCTATTAAAATAGTTTATTAAGCAAGGGGGTCCACTCTCAACCTTATGACTGAATGGAAAGGTCTCCCTTACTCTTATGTGTTTAA
>JAVJGJ010000001.1:7561290-7587878 GCA_035590215.1 Microhierax caerulescens
TCTGAGTGTGAGTAGCTCTGAGTGTGAGTAGCTCTGAGTGTGAGTAGCTCTGAGTGTGAGTAGCTCTGAGTGTGAGTAGCTCTGAGTGTGAGTGTGTCACCAAAATTGTGGACAGTTTGGAGCCCGCTGGGAGCTTGTGTCTTTGTCTGGTGATGGAAGTCTTAAGTGCGGTAAAAGCTTCTGTCTCTTGCTCGGTTTCCAACCTTCTGATACTGAAAAAGTGAAAAGTTAAGAGGGAAACAGTAAGTCGGCAGAGGATTTGTGAGCGATGTGTCCTGCTGAACTTGTCCTTGCCTGAACAGACATAGCCTACAGGAGTTAGTGCTGTCCTTAAAATCTTAAGTACACTGGTTAGAACTGTTTTTGTCGTTTGGCTAATTGGCTTGAAGACACTGCACCTGCACCAAGAGACAAGGTAAAAAAGTTCACTATAGAGGAAGATTTTGAGCCTTCATTTTCAAGACCCTCAATGAAGATGACCAGGAGACAGTGTGCAGGCCCAAGAAGGAGTGGCTGTGTTCTGAGAAACATTCCACTTCTATAACTATATATGTCCTTCCCATGAATATGTATGTTTATGCTCTATAATTTCCTAGTAAAGTGCTCAGTGGGTGTGCATGTTGGAAGGAGCAATCCCCCATGCACCCAGTGCTGAATAAACAAACACCTGCTTAATAGTCACTTTGGCTATTAAGTCATTTATTTGGAACTTTCCTGGCACCACTTCCCCCAGACCTCTTGGAGCAATTAAGGAAAACACCAGTGTAATTACTTCCTACTTGGTTTTGTCCTTGTTACCAACAACATTGGTAGGTTTTGGGACAGAAGATGTGAATCCCCTCTGTAAGGTGAGATGCGAGGTGATGATGGTGGCAAGCAGCAGTAGCTTTCTCCTTGCTGGTGAGGTGTGGGGTTCATCTGGCTGAGGTCTGAGCCGATCAGCCAGGTGCTGTCCCTTCTGTGTAGCTTGAGGCCATGCAGTGTGGGTGCTTTTAAATGGCTGCGAAAGTACTTGCTGTAAAACTAATTTACCATGTGCACCTCTTTACAGTGTATTAACAGCTGGCTGAGGTGTAGTGTTAAAAGGTAATGAAAGGTCTCCCCTTGCTCTTTTAAGTTACTTTTACGTCATTGCTATGTGTTGCTGGTTTTATTATAATTTAAAATCATGCTAGTAACCAGCTTACCTAAATCTATGCAATGTAATAAACTTAAAACTTGCACCAAGGGCCATTAATTTGGAAAACCTTTGATCTGCTGTCTTAGCACTAGGTAGACCTTTGACAAAAGCTAACAAATGTTTTGCAAATTTTCCTTACTGCTTTATGGTTCTTTTAAAAATTGCATGTTCTATTCAAGAGTAATATTGGTTTTCAACAATGGGCAAAATTTTCAGTATGTTCATTTCAGTGCGCTGTAAGCTGCCCTTGTGGGAGCTGTGGTTTTCACCAAAAAAAGTCACCTGTACCTGTCTCTTGTATAGGTACAAATAGGAATGTGTGATGCATCTTGTCTCATCTTTGGTTTAGATGCTATTGTTACAGGAGCATCTAAAGTACCTTAGCAGGTTTTTTCTTTTTCTGGTTTTTTTTTTTTTTTTTTTTTTTTTTTTTGGTAAATTGCTATGTTGTGACTGAGATTTTCAGCAGATCTTTTGCATAAGGAGAAGCCTCACATAGCTTACTTGAGTCAGGTTAGAGCTAGTCTTGTAATTTTCCCTGGATTTTAAGATCTTACCAGGCTTCTTTTATTAGAAGGCTGTATTATTTTAAAACACTATTGAAGTCGGGCAGTACTTTTAAATAGGCGTTTCAGGTATTTGCCTTGACCAGTGAATACAAATGGTGCAATATATTGGCACAAACTGAAAATAGAATAATGGAAGGAAATGTTGACTTCTAAGTACACGTTAATTTAATTGTGTAGTATAAAATGGGGTTCATAAAACTTTAGTATCTTTCTTAGATGCACCCATCTACTCTTAAATTTTACTCTTTTGGGTAAGTGGTCCTGCTTGTAGAATTCTCTTTTCAGAAGGTGAGTGTGCATAAGACTTGTGCACTCCATTTCCAGGAATTTTCCTGTTCATTTCAAAAAGCACTAGGAGGGATTTTACCATCTGTGGATACTTCATGCTTATGCTGCTCAGTGTTTGCAGCTTAGAAAATTAAAAACACAATACTCATCTACATTTCCTGTGGATTAATGTTTTCTAGATCAGTTTAAGGCTAAATAGCCCACTGAATATATTGCAGTAGCTGTTTGTGTTGTGAAAGGGACTTGTTATTTAACGTACTGCTCTTTGGTTTGGTGGCAGTACTTTACAATATATTGTAATTATTGCAGAAGAGCAGTCACTGTGTTTGCATAGAGTACCGTTTCTTACGAATTCTCTCTTTTTGTTTTAAACTGTGGATGACGTAGCTTTGCCTGTCTGAGTTAGTGCTGATACTGGACTATGAGCCAGTTTCTGCTGGCTTAAGAATGCTGTTAGGACACTGGGGTGTCTTCCCTCCCCATGCTTTGTATGCTGACTTCTTTCAGCTTGTGTCATCTTGTTTCCAGAAACCTGCCACTTGAGTTGGAGTGAACATTAATCACAGTAGTCTTTTATAGTTTCTAGGATTATTCCAGGTCTTTTGCATAAACACCCCTGATGTTTGTCTAGTGTATCACGCAGATAAAATGCTGACATAAGAATTTAGTTTTCAGTTTGTTTAAATTAGCAGTGTCAAAAGTGATAGCCCAGTATTTGACTTCCCTTTTTTACTGGACTTTTTAAATTTAAGTGTCTCATTACTAAATCTATTGTTTCAAATTTTCTCTAATCTGTCACACTTGTTTGGTCACAGCATTATCTCCTTGATCCTAAGTATATCTACTTACCTAACATCATTTAGCTATTCTACTGACTTGAACTCGAAGAGAGGAGTTCTGGTGCTTTTCAGCATGAATGTCAGTGAACGGAAACTGGCTAGTATGACTGTAGCAGAGGCTATGAGACACAGTTGTGTGCAATTAGTTTTAAACAGTTAATAACAGCAAGGCTATGGCATATAGGGAAGCGCGGTGCATGTGGTTACATTCTGTCTCATGTGCTACACCTGCTGATAACACCTGCAGAATGTGGCAACAAGGTACGCTTACCTTCCTGTGAGTCCCAAGGTCTGGGTGGAGGTGAAGTAACCCAGTTCAGTGTTCCTCACTGAAGGAAGTGTCGTTACAACTTGGCTACTGAGCTGCTACCTCTCTGGTGACAGGACTTAACGCATATGCATAATTCTCAGTCAGGCTATGTATTGCCAGCTCCCTTCTTGGATGGCTAGGAGAAGTGATGGGAACAATAATGGATCATTTTTGTGGAGATGGGAAGGAACTCATAATACTGAAGAGGGGAGGGATAAAGGGCCATAAACTTGTTGGAAACTAGGCTCCACTGTTTGTTGGGTTTTTTGTTGTTTTTTTTTTCTTATGAAATAGATTAAGGCCATTCTTAAGGTTTGTACTTTCTAAGTACAGGTTTTGTTATTTCTAAGTAGCAATAGCTGTTGGAGTACAGTATTTTGTGTTCTTGCTGCTCTGCAAATGTTCAATGCATTTAACAAGATGTGTCTGCAGTTTTCCTTGAAATTCTTTAGTTTGGCTGGTTTGCAATGACTGTGAAGGAAAGCTTTAGACAAATATCTCATTTTCTTGTATTTGTGAAAGGTTTTTCTCAATCTATTTTTCTCATGTTACCAAATCATCTAAGATCATGTAGCGGAGACTTTGCTTTGTTCTCTTGAGAAATACTTCTGATGGTTTTGGATGGTGCTTATTTAGGTATAT
Source organism: Microhierax caerulescens (assembly GCA_035590215.1). Classification (NCBI taxonomy): domain Eukaryota; kingdom Metazoa; phylum Chordata; class Aves; order Falconiformes; family Falconidae; genus Microhierax; species Microhierax caerulescens. Next base: position 7,565,119 of record JAVJGJ010000001.1, read on the forward strand.
AGTTGAAATGCCTTAAGCTTGGCAAGACTTCAGAGTGATTTGTAACAATGCAAGTAGAAAGACCTATGAAAAGCATTCATGGAACCATTTATTTAGTTGCTTTATAAAGCTAAACTATTCCAGTTCTTCCAATATCTAAAAACATCAGTTGATGATTGACTTTGTACGAATGTGTGCTTTTTTCCTGGCCCAGCAGAAATGGAGTCTGAGATCTTCTTTGACAGAACCTTTTTTTCTCTTTTTTTATGGTATATGAAGATGGAATTTACAATTAAACACACATGGGATGGTTTACCTGTGAGCCATGAGCCGGTAACAATTGGGCTGAAGTCAGACAGTGCTGGACTGCTAATGGAAGTGAATGCCCCCTTCTTTAATGACCCTGCAGCACCACTTGGAGAGCCAGGGAAACCTTTTAGTAGACTGTGGGACTATGAAGGTAAGTGTAACTGTTCTGCTGCAAGTTTGTGTAGACACTGGTGTTCCTCTGTAGTTAAGATGCCTGGTCTTTATTTAAGAGTCTGAAGATTGTTTTTCAAACTGATCTAATGGTTGTGAGTGTATGATATCTAATTTGTTTTCTTTGGTTACAGTACTGCTTTTAAAGATCAAATCTGAAATGTAAAGTAAAAAAATCTCTTTCTATTATATCCTGAGCACTCTGGGAAAGAATTCAGTTGTAACCACTACCTTACCCTCAAACAGCTCCTTAACTGTAAGCTTCATGCTATATTCAGCTGAAAACTACCCCAAACTGTATAAAGAGCGATGCTCTTTTGCTAGGTGGTGCACTGATTTGCATCATTAGCACTGCTGACGGTGAGGTGAGTGGTTGTTTTAATAGTAGTGTAACAATACAATTGACTGGGAAAAGAAGTATGTTATCTTACTTGGTGGCCATAAAGAAATGTAGTCCAATGAGCTGAATTGATTTCAAGAATGATGAGGTTGACTCTTCCTGATCCTGTCAACAGCCCAGGCACTCAAACTTAGTTTCTGGTTTGTATAACTGATGCAGTAACAGAGGCTTGACATATTTGAATATAAAAAAAAAAAAATTTGGCACATATATGTAAATGTATTTGCAGTAGGTAAATAGAAGTGAAATCCTAAAGATAGGTTCTACTTTTGCTTTAAGAAGTAGAGAGCAATAGCTAAAATAATGTTTATTTTAATCACGTTTCCAAAATTTATTGGAGGATTATGAAGGTGTGAAACAGAAATAGCAGCTTTTAAAATAAGATTCAAAACTGAACGCAAATGGAATGGGGAATATTCTTATGGTAATGCTGTTTCTCTTTTCCTGTCAATATCGTAATTTTTACACGTTGCTTTGAATAATGCAAGTATTTAATTTTTCCAGCAGTTCTCCACTTCCTGATTATTAAACTATTGCAATTACAGCTCTAGTAAAACAGTACAGCATCACTTTGATATTATTATACTAAATAGGCTTATGTAAAGAGAAAATAACGTCATCAGTCATATCTCATTCTAATTTTAACTAAAGCTTTCTAATGATGTCATTGGTGTGAGAAACACCATTATAAATCTACTTTGTGTTTTTGAAAGATGAGTCAACAGTTACATGTGGCTTTCAGGTACACCTGGAACAGTAATACCCTGTCCAAAGTATCAGCCACATACTGGAAAAAAAAAACATTTTAAGGGTTAAACACTTTCTTACTATTTCTGAGATTTAGCAGTCTGAATTGTGGGGTGTGTGCTCTACTGTGAGTGTATGTTCCCCTTTTCCCTTTTCCTTTTTTCTTTTTTTTTCTTTTTTTTTTTTTTCCCCTTTTTTTTTCTCTTCCTGGTCTCTGGTGCTCTGAATCCTCAGGCCACCAGTAAACACAAGACTTCGGCACTTAAGTGCTCTATCTGGAGTGCCTGCTGTGAGTATGATTGACTGGGATCACTCTGTCTTGGTCAGCTTTGTTCACAGCAAGCATACTAGATGAAATAGCTGTATGCTGATGCTTTTCTTACTCCTTGGACAGCTGAGATTAGCTAGTAGACTTGCCATATTTTTCTGCAGCATTGAGATGAGTGTTTCCAAAGCTGGAATTTGTAAAGTAAATAAAATTAGTACAGTGCTTTATAAAATAAAGCTCTTTATGATGATAGGCACTAAAAATAAAAGCTCTTGAGGTTACAATTATGGCATAGCATTTTGAATAGTTAGGAAGCAGTCTGCAGCATGTACACAGCTAGTAAAGCTCTGGCACAGCACTTGAAACCGGAATTGTTTTAGTGGAATATGAAGGTCTCAGGATATTGCAAAATATTTAATATAAGATACTGACAGCCTGGTTTGTTTGTTTGTTTCAGTTGTAGAAGCATTTTTCCTGAGTGACAGAACTGAACAGTATTTAGAAGTTGAACTTTGCCCGTAAGTACAGAGCTCTGAAAAAGTCACAAATGTTAATTTGCATTTCCAGTTCTAATGCTTGTAGAAATGAGGAAGACTAGGTACAGAAATTGTTCCAGTGTGGAGAAGATATGTATTTGTGGCAGAACAGTACACTAATTATGTAGTATTATTTTAAAGGAAATTGTGCTCTGATTTTTTGATAGTCATGGACAACACTTGTTGCTGCTGCTTTCTGGCAGAAGAAGAGTATGGAAAGTAAGTGGTCAAGTATATTCATAACATACAGGAAACCTAGTTATTGTTAGTGCCTGTTGCCTGCTTGGAAGATATTACCTTTTTTTCCCCCCTCCTTTAACAGGAAGAACTTCCTTTAAGGTTTGAGGTGACCAGAATGGAAACCAGATGGGAGGGTAAAGCTCATCTTCCCTGGAATTATTTTCCACCATGCACTAACAAATTCAACTCATTTGCAATTCATGGCTCGGGAGAAGAAAGAAAATATGAAGCTCTTCATCCTGTGCCTCAGCATGAACTACGGGAAGGACAGAAACCAGATTTGTAAGCATAAAATTAGTTCTTCTGTAGTACAGTTTCACTGTTCTTGGAATACTTAAAGAAACCTGATCTGGTTTTCAGATTGAGTGCCACTACTATTGTAATTATTCTCCTTAGCCCCAGATCCACTGGCACTGTACTTTGTATAAAGCAGATAGCTTTATATGCAGATATATGCTTTATATGGCAGATAGCTGTAATTAGCGCTTGATTTCTATGTTATCCCCTAGGTGCATAGAAAATGATGCATTCAACACCATTGGCATCTGTTTTATCACCTTCCTCAGCTAAATCATAGATAGGTTGTTCTACTTTTTCCTTGCCTCCAGTACCTCCTGGAATGCCATTTATTGTTAATTTCACCAATACATTTCCAGTAAATCTCTTCTACTTCTCCCCTACTGTTCTAAACAACCTCACCTCTACATATGACTTCATATTATGGAAGAATTGGAAAAGGCAGACTAAATTGAGAAGTATAATAAAAGGATATCCAGCACCAATAGGAAAACTAGAATATCTTGGTTTATAAATTGTGCTTTGGGCCTGTTTGTTTTCTTTGACTGTGAGGCCGAGGTGATTTGATAAAAACTGCTATTTCTGGGCATTTTGTGTAAATGAACTACCTCTTGAGCGTACGCTATAGTACTTAACGCAAACTTATTACTCAACATACGATGACAGCCAGATAAGGTAAATTTTAGATAAGTTACCCTTTTTTGCCTGTGTTTAAGAAAAACTTGATTTCTGCAACTGTTTATTTTTTTAAAAATAATCTAAGCTATTGCTAATAACGTAACTTTATCAGTATTCTCTAAGAAATGGCAACCTTTATTTTTCTGTGGTAAACTGGAGAATGCCTGTAATATTTTTCAGGAAGGGATCCTTTCTGTTTGTTCTGTAGGACCCCTTCCAAAAAAACCCTTGACTTTTTCAGACATCTGTAGCAGATGCAGTTATATGAAGAGGTTCCTCCTTGCTACTTTCATTGCTCTTTGCTTGTCTTTACTTTTATAAATTACTTCCTACTAAGAATTTCATTTACCTTTTTAAATGATTAGTGTAGTTATCAGATGTTCTGTCTACTGTTTGGCAGTTGTTTAATGTAAATATTATTAGCAATTAACTTCACTGTCTTCCTTCTATTGTTTTTGAATGGTAGCCCAAAAGAGAAATTCTTAGCAAAAAATGATTCATAATGTTGAAAAGAAAATGAGACTTCTAGTCTTACAGAAAAATGTATTTACTAGCTTGATAATCCTATCCAGTCTTCCTCTTTTCTGTAAGGAAAGGGTATTCCTCTGATACAATTTTTCAATTGGTTGAGAGTTGTAAATTTTAACTCTGTTGGAGCGCAGATAAGTCATAAAGCAGGAGATACCACTGTGCTCTTGCTCTGACTGCAGTTCCAGATAACATAAGTTGAGGGAGTTTATGAAGTGAGCATTTTAACTTCACTTTGTGCTGTGTGATACTTGTTCATAGCCAAGGATTTTGCCCCATGTTTTCCAGTATGAGATTTTTAGACACGCAAGTAGTGTTTTTTATTTATAAACTCAGGTTAGGGAAAATGAACACATGGAATGCTGGTTACATTCCTGTCCAGGAAAAATTGAGAATAAAGAGTAATTAAACCTTTTGAGGACACTGCCTTTTATTAAGACACATATTACAAAACTTACAACTTTATTTATTTCTCCTCTCTTTGCAGTCATCGCCTGGAATTTTTCAAAGATTTGAACCTGAAAGGACTGATGGGAGAAGATTGGACACAGCCTGAATCAGATATATGGAAGTCTCTCAATAATTAAATGGATCGAGGCATACATTTTTGTATCATTGAGGTTGGATGAAGCTGTATGGAAACAAATCTTCATTCTGAGCAGAGTTTGTAAATATCAGACTAGTAAGGCTTTCCTTGAAACCAAAATCATTGATCTATCTTCAAATTAACTGTAAAGCATCTGGGCCAATTGATGCTAAATGTATGAAGTATGCAGTGGCTTGTGTTTCAGTTCATGTGGGTATGGAGTTCTTCATGTGTGCAGGAGCTGAATCTGCTCCTACCAATGAAGGTGGAAAAATGTGCTAAAATTACAGCTGTGTTTTCATGAGAGCTCTAAACCTAACAAGGCTGATATCTGGCTTGGAATCTTTCAGTTTCCTGTAGTTGCTGAATTTCTGCTGTATTTTCACTGCTGCTTGTTTGTTTCTTGGCTGTTGAATGGGATTCTTATGTGCCTGAAGTTTTTGATTGCAATCAGGAGAAAGGATGCCTCCTTCAGAACAGAAAAGAATATAGCTATCATGGCATTTTGTGGCCCAGTACTTGCATTACAAGATGCTGTGGAGTTATAGTACTACCTCATCCCGTATCTTCCTATACCTGGTTTTCCCTTTCACAGTGCTGAAGGGGGAACTTAATCTCTATTGCTTTATTAGCAGACCTCTCTGCCTCAAATTCAGTGTGGAATTTTTAGTGATATATAGGTACAAGGGGTAATTTTACAAAAAGATTTTACGTATTCTGGGAAAAGTTTCTGAGACAAATAACGTTTAGTAAAATCCTTTGATATAGTTGTGTGCCTACAAAAGCTCGTTTGTTCCCAGGTCTTGTCACATCACCTTGATTCATCTCAGACGTATAAGAATTTTGTTTCTATGCCATGTAAAGTTGTAAAGAGTCTTAATTGTATGTTGCCTACATTTTCTACATAGGGGCATGAATATTTTTAACAGTACTGAATACTGTTAAATGGTAACATCTAATCTGTAAACTCTCACTGAATTTACAAGTGAGATGTTCCTTTTTTTGTATAGCATAGTATGTGCTGCTTGATTGTGGCTGCTGACTTGATTCTATATAAATTAGCTTAGAGAATGGTAAGCCTATCCACTCTGAAGAATAGGTGATTTTAAAAGCAAACTTCTTTGATTTAGTTCAGAATGAGGATTCAGACTAAGACATGGTCCGCAGTCTTTACTAGAGACTTTTCTAGAAAGGGCATTTCCTGTATCCTGTTGAAATGTTATCATCACAGGGTACAAATTGGTCATGTTCTCTGGTTTTGTAAGAAGGATTGTTTTGGGAATCTGAGAAAATATGACTTAGTCATAATTGAGGGAGTATTTTTCAGGAGTTATGCCCTGAGCATCTGGTGTCGGGTCTCATCCTTTTGTGTAGCATTTTCTGCTGAATAGCAGAATCCTGCCAGTTCCTGGAAGAAACTGGTCATCTTGTATGCATTTTAACATCCTGCTCAAAGCAGATCTGTTGTTGAAGGTGGATGAGTTTGCTCGGGACTTTGTTGAGCCTTGAGTAACTTGAAAGATGGAGCTTCAAATGCTCTGGGTAGCCTGTTTCAGTACTCAGGTAGTTCTGTTATGAAAGCTTAGCTAACTGCCATTTCCTATGATGCAACTTCTGTCCATCGCCTTTTGTCCTTCTGCTGTGTGTCTCCAAGAAGAGTGACTTTTTCTCTTTATGATTAGGTAACTGAGCATAACTGTTGGCTCCCCATGGATTTCTTTAAATGTTGTCATTCTCTGTTTGCCTTTTGTGAATCTCACTAGTGAGCACCTTCCAGTCAGATAATACTGACAGACAACTTAAAAGTGTAACTTGGGTTGTAACTCAGAGGCAGCAATGCTCCCAGGCCTTTCTTGTTTATTTGGTTGGTAAATGATTCTAAAAATCTTCTGTGTAGCTTTAGACATCAAAGTGCTTGTAAAGTTCTACACAAGACTGTGGTCTCCAAGTCATATTACTAAAAGAATTCTCTGTTCTCTTCTGAGCTTGTATGCAGTAATAATCGTAGTCTGATGGTCATGTTTTCTCTACTACCTTAAAATTTAGCCCTACCTGTAAATTCTGCCTGAGGAGAAAAGTTGGGAATACCCTGCCTTTGTGAAGAACATCTCAGTGTGATTAATATTAGAGATAGACTGTTACTTCAGAAGTTTTGTTTGGCTTTAGATTCACTCTTTGTACTTTCTGTTTCCTCCCAAATTCAAGGATATTATTTTTTTTCAGATGCAGGCTTTGGCATGTCATTGCACTCAGCCATCCGATTGGTTTTGCTCTCTTTTAATTAGACACTATGGATTCCTTGCTATAAAGTGCCATCTGTTGAAAATTACAAGTATTGTACATTCAGTTGTTTGCCTTCTTTTCTACCTTCAATCCCTGTAGTTTTCTAAAGAATGACATCTGTCTTAAATACTGAATAATCCAATAAATGTTGATTAAAAACATCTAGATATTGACATCTCAAAGCTGCTTTTGAAATTTCAAATGCAAAAAACCCACTTTCACTAAACTTTCAGATTTTGTTTTAAACAGTTTGTCACAAGAGCACATGCAAAGGTCCAAAATGAGTTTTACTATTTTCCTTACGAAGGTTGTTTTCATGTGTTGAATGGTATTTTGTATGTAAAGGATGGTAAATCAAATTATTTATTCTCAGGCTTCATCTCATATTCATTCCCCCTTCAAACTGACTACTTCAGGTTTTACTTTGGATGCAAATTATAAACTTTGAGGGAAATAGATTACTTTCCCTAAACAAGCTATTTAAAGTAAAGTAATTGACTCTGCAGTGCAAAATGTAATGCTAGAAGCTTCTGAAAATGGGAATTATCATACAGAGTTTATTCAAGGCACATGCTACTCCACACTGCTGTCAGTTGGTTCACTTTTCTAAGCTCTAAGAGTCTGTTTGAAATGTAAGTGCTGGCTTTCATCAGAAGGTTTCCGTACGGGTTCATGGAGTGCAGAGTTGGAACCTGTGCACTGACTTGTTTCTGAAGGTTTAAAATTAAATTAATCCCTTAGTAGAAACTTACTGTAGGAGGGAGTCTGCATAAGGCATATGTTAGATGGAAGCACAGTATCTTGGCAGATAGAAGTGAATTCGTGGCTCATCAATGAACAATGCAATGCTTGCCAGCATCACTTCAAGCTCCCAGGACTTTGCAGAGATGGGTATCAGTGTTCACCAAGATGACTAGCTAGTTAGTCTGTAGCGCTCTTGCTCTGATCTGCTTTTAACCAGGCCTTTTCACTGTGGAGTACAGGTGTGGCCTGTCTTCCTTGAACTACCTCTTTTTTTGATGACACGAGGAAAAGACAAACTCTGTTCTTCATTAGTTCCTTTTAAGCACATGCTCATTAAATATTAATCCTGGTATAGAAGGAATGTGATTCTATCCAGTCTAGTGTGTGTGTGTCTGTATAAACATGCATATATATATATAGGCATTCAGTGTTGTATGTCAGATTTGTATCAAGAATAATACAGGTAAATTCTCTAAATTGTCACACTGGATATAGTTTGTGTAGGATATCAACTTGATAAAATGCAGAACTGCATGATAGAAACCACTCTATCCACAGATCCATTTCACTTTGAAATGGGTTTAAACACCTCAACCCTGTGAGCACTTCTTATCCATTGCTCCCTTAAAAAAAAAAAAAATCAACCCGTCTTGTAAATGATTCCTGTGGATAATATTTGCCCTTGTGCCTGTTATATCGTGTGGCATACTGAGTCTAAGATGTAGGAATTTTATTACTTTGGAAATGGAGGAATACCCACTGGGAAGTGCAGAGTGTTTTATTTTATTATTATTATTATTATTTATTTTTAGCCCTGCAAAAGTTTCAGATAACCTTGAGTGTGACATTTTCACACATGAAAATGTCAGTGTCATGGCAACTGTTAATTATTTTATGGTATTTAGCCAGAATTCCTAAGGAAATGAGTCTGTTGGGTTATCACTACCTTCTTGCCTTTCTTGCAATGTTGTCATCACCTTTTCCCCCACTTCTACAACAATTTTTAAATCTATTAGCCAATTTCAGATTAATCAGAGGAGTAGACAGCCTCAAAAGATACTAGCTTCTGCAAAATGTGTGGACATGAACAACTGCAGGCAGTTCCTCACTATAGCACCCCAAAGTGAGGAAAGGGAGAGAGCATCTTTCAGCCCTTACCCTGTAGTTGTACTGCGAAGCAGTTGTTGCACGCTTAACTTCAGCTGTAGTACATACACCACTTACCTTCAGACTTTGATTAGGAAACTGGGAAATGTGTGGAACTTAAAGAATGTGAGGTGCTGTCACAAACCTATGCTTTAGTTACCTTGAAGTAAGAAGCTTAGGAGACAAGAGTGTATGTATAAAATACAATTATATGAGGAGCCATGTTTACTTAGTCCTGCTGCTAACATGTAAATATCCAATCATGTTTTCAATGCTGTTTTTTGGTTTGTTTTTTTTACTTCCTCTGAAACTTGATGAAATAATTCCCCTGTTCCTGTCCTTTTTTCAGGGGAAGATCCCACACAGAGTAATCATTGGATGGAGTTTCCCCAAGGTTAAAGCCAGGGTTAGCTGAAAACGTAAGGATTTGTCATTGCTTCTGAAAATACACTTCTGGTTGAATCCATTTTCTTATTCAGTAGGTTCTGTTGTAAGAATGTTGATCCTAAAGAGAAGCAGAATGTGAGCTTGAGAACACCACTCTTAATTAAAATTCTAATTGAGGTAATGGATATATTTCTATTGCTTACATGGTGCTCAATACCAATAGGCTTTTTTCCAATGTGGCCAGATAATTCAGCAGAAGCTTTTAGCTATTTTTATATTCTGCTACCACACCCCTTCCCCACCCCCGTTTATAGATCAGTAGAATTATCTGTCTTAATATATACTAATGTGTTACTTGATTTACTAAGTTTAATAAAATGCTGAGCTGTTTTCACTGTAACATTTTTATATTTTTTTTTTTCCAAATCTTATTAGTAAATACTGGAGCAGTTGAGGCAGGATTCACATTTAGATAGTTGCAGCATCTTACAAGATAATCAGACTCGATAACCTGGAAAATAAAAATACTGAGGTTCATAAATGAAGAATTCACCTGTTAAGAGAACTTAGAATTTTGGAAAGAAACCTTGTAAGTGCATTTCTAAGCTTCTTGCGATAGTATGTTTATTACTTGTGAACTTCAACATAAAAACTAGAATTCTACATGAGTCAGTCCTCCTTATGTCAGTGAATTTTTTATATAGCTGGTGCTTGAAAACATGACTGTACTCCCAAAAACCTTGTTTTTTATGTTTCTTGCCACTAGGTGGAAGAAGAAGGTTATCAAAACTATGCCTTGGTGTTACCAGCCTAGTTATCCTTAACCAGATCCATTCATTCTTACTATATTTTTGATTTTAGAAAAAAGATGTTTCAGTCAGGCTGATGGTAGCTTATTTTGATTTTTTTGAGACATTTTTATCAAAAGAAACACCATGCCATACTGTATATTTACTTTTTTTTTGTTTTTTCCTTTTCCTACAGTACTATTTATAGAAATAATTCTGAGACAAAATTAACAGAAGATAAATTCCGTGAGATGTCAGTTAACTATAAAAGATAGTGTTGTGATATGCAAATGATCTGAATATTCTTTTGTTTTGAATAATCTTGGGTTTTGTGGTTTGTTTTTTTTTTCTATATGTCTGGGATATTCTCTTGCAAAATTTCCAAACCCGCTATATTTAATTCTGAAGGAATACTGCTTTTAAATACAGCTTGCTTTGTAAGAGGTGAGGCTTGGGTGGTACGAACTCTGTGAAAATTAGAGAATAATGTGAAACAACATGAAAACTGTAGCTTAAGAGGGACAGAAATTTGTTGTTCTTCAATACAAAAATGCAAAAAGAAAGCTGTCTTTAAACAAAACTTGTGGGGCAATGTGTCCTACTGGCAGAAGTGATTTGTGTCTTAAACGCAAAGGTGGAACAACTTAGGCTGTTAGGTATGGTAGGTGACAAAATCTTAACACAGCATAATGGGTTCTGTTTAATGCACAAGATTTGGATGGGAGTAAAATTTTGCTGATGTCTTTGCAAAGTTTTTAATAATTTTCTCTCACATGCCAGGTCAGATGTTAGAGCTAGTAAGCTCTAACTTTGTGCTGGATTATGTGTTGTGTTTGCGATGGCTGGCATAACTACTGTATTATCTGTTCTAGTTAACTCATTAGAAATACAAGTCCGTTGATATTCATACTGCCCAGCACTATGATGATAAGACACTGATGCATGTGATGTGAAGTACTACGTTGCTTGCTGTTTCTTTTTCCCAGGCTCAGGTGTTTTGTGCCTCTGAAAGACACAGCATGGAACATTTTTGTATTTTAAATTCTGACCATGTGAAATACTTTCAAAATACGAACAGCACAGTGCATAATTTGCTGCACGTAAAATTTAAACATATTCTTTCACAGTGCCAGACCCATCTCTAAAGTGGACTTCATTACATTTAATTATGGTACATTTATAATAATGCTATTGAAGTTTGATAGTTAACCTGCATTTACTTTATTGAGGATTCCTTCCGTTTGCTTTCAGTGAGTGCTGTAGTTAACTAGTGTCTCTGAACAGTGCTTCAGCAAAAGTACTAGGAAGTGCTTTATGCCTGATTATAGAACCCTTATTTACACTGGTTGTATAAACAGCTATACACATGCTCATACAAATAGTCCCAGTGAGATCAATGCAACAGTTAACATAAACTGTATTGCAATTATGCCTTTTTCCATCTACTTGTCTATCTGTTGAAATTAGTATCAGTATTATCAGGAGAATTCAGTTCTAGGAGCTGGTTCTATCCAAGCATACTACTTGTTTTCTTTATTCTGGTTTAAAACAAGCAAAAGCTTAGCTACAGGTTCTGTGGTAGGGTTTTAAGTTATGGTTCAGGAGGCACTTTTTATATCTGCACTAACTATGAACATACCAAAATATCTTCATGATTAGTTTCAAGGAATAATGCTATAGACTACGACTGAGTATGTGTGTAAATACCCTTTGCCAGTTATGTAGTTTTTTTGCAAATACAAATGTATTCTTATACCTATGGTAAATCAGAACTAACTAAATTGTGTTAAAATAGTGCTGAGATAAAATCTAGATTACTGTGCCTTTGCTGCTGTTTTAAAACCAACCTAGCCAGACCAGTTCAGTGGGTTTCTTGGAATATGCAACAGATTCTTGAGGAAGAAAAAGAAAAAAAAGGAATTTTCAGATGTCACCTTTTTAAAATACAGAACTTCCCTCTGTAGAACACATTTTTTGCCAGTTTAATCTTGTCTTTCATTTAATGAGTTCGTTCTCTTGAACTCAGTCACTGCAGGCTGCGAAGTTTATATCTTGGTGCCTGTAGTAGCTGTCATAAAATTATTCATCTCTTTAATTCTACGGAATTTAATTGGTTCACTTCCTTCTTACTGCTGAGTTTGCTTCCATCAGCAAATTAAACACTTTGGAAACTGGTACTTTCTCAGTGTTTTATAGCTTATACAAGCCATGGTATCTATATTTAATTGTGCTGGCACTTTAAATAATTGGTTCTTGTTTTAAAGTTGCATATTACTTTCCTAAATGTTAACAGGGTGGTCTGTAACCTCTTAAGCCAGGTATGTGCTACAAACCTGTTTTAATTTCAGCAAAATACTTAGCTGTTTCAGAGGAAGGTAGTTCATGATGTCAGAAGACAAGAATGTAGTCTTGCATCACCGTAAATTCTTATGACTTAAAGAATGAAATTTTGAGACTTGGTGAGAGGTCCATATTATTGTCAGGAGTCTTTTGTAATCTCCATGAAACAGCTTTTCAGAAACAGAGCTTTTTGCAGCTTGGCAGGTAAATTCTCTGAAGATTCTGCTCTGAGTAGGAATACGCCACTGGCAGGTAGAATTGCCAGGCTTACTTGTGCAGCGTTGAGTGGTCTTTCTGCCTCCCAGCGACATATTATGTGGTGTGGAATGTTCTTTTTTTTTTTTTTTTTTTTTTATGAGCATCTACTGGTTAGGCTAGGGCTGTCTTCAGCCTTGAAGAGATGGTTTGAGGATGTGGTAGAGAGCTACAAATTGCTGTATAGAGTTTCGATGGGTGAAACTGTAAAGAGAAGCTGGATGGGGGGTGACTTGGATGGACCATCATATGAAAGTAGTGACCTGCGCTCTGAGCAGAGACAGGTGGTACTGTTCATAGCACTGTGTTGTCACCACATGTTTGGGAAGTTTCTGTGGACTCAGTGGGAGACTAGGAAATGTACTTGGAAGAAAGTTAAAGTGGAGGTTTTTAAGTATATAAAATCAGGTTAAAGACACTTTCCCAGCTGAAAATTGGGTTGAGAGTGTAGTAGGATGAGCATATGCTTTCTTTACTTTTGGCTCTTAACTCTTCTTTAGGCATCTGCTTACAGATAAAGGCCACTGTGCTAGATGGATTCTTGGTCTGAAACACTGTAGCTAGTCTTGTACTTGAAACCCAGCTGAAGGAGTTGTAATTCCCTGCAATTGTTTCTCCATAGTTATAAGTTAAACTAGAACTGTGTGTTACGACTGAGGGGCAAAGCAGCTCTTCTTGCTGATGTTAGCAAAAATCGCATGCTGAACCAAGGTAATGAGAAGTGGAAGAGGAAAGCTGCCAGAATTCTGCAAATGGGGAAGCCCAGTCTTAGCTGTTGTGGGATGAGTGTGAATCATGAAATGGAGAGGGGATGGGAAATGCACGGTAGAACATGGAGCTATAAAGGAAGACTAATTCTGGGAAAAGGATATGAAATGCAACAGCAGCGGGACAAGAAAACAGAAAGGGATGGCTGGGGATACATGACTGAAGATGTAAGGAAAGGTAGGGGAGAGCAGACTTGACGTGGCAAAAATTTCAGGAGAGTCAAGGGAAGGAGCTTGGAGGGAAAAGAGGACATGGAGATGGGGCTGGGGGGTGGGGGTGGGGAAGAAAAAGAAAAAGAAGAAAGCTCAGTGGCTTCTACATGTTGTTCTCTTTAGAGCCAAGGATACTTTCACATCCTACTGCTGTTAGCAGATCACCATGAAAGTCAAGTGCTAAATTTGCCTTTTGTAGTCTGGTGGACCATGAAGAACATACCTAGCCTTTCACTGCTATTGCTTTTAACCTGTAGTGGAGACTTTAACCTGATGGATAAAGTTGTAGAGGTGGAATGTGAGGCAGAATGGGAGTACAGTCAGTGGTCAGATGTGAAAAGTTAGGTTTCAATAACTTGGCAAATATATAAAAATTGTGCGTCAGAGGCAGAAATACAATTCTGTTTATGAGGATATCATTCCAGTTACTGAACTGTCATCCCATCTGTTTGGTTTGTTTTTTTGTTTGTTCTGGGTATTCTTCCCAGCTTCTCAATAAATGCAGAAATCTTGCTGGTAACAAATTCATTCCCCGCGCGCTGTCAGTTGTGTGAAATGAAAGTACGGAATAAATGTGGCAGTTCATGTGGTATATGTAGTTCAGTGTGGTGTAGGATCATGTAATCGTAGACAAGAAACTAAATACGAAATAGTTAAGGCTGCAGAGTACTTTGTCACTTCCGAACTCTCGAGTCGTTTATGCCACAGTGGCTTTTTATGCTCCTTTATTATTTATGATGGATCCCTTCAGTCACTGCTACAGGCTCTTTTGCCATGAGGACAATAGGTAAAGGATACCAGTCTGTATAGCACGAATCACTGTTCAAACTAGTGTTAATCATGTTTTCCTTACATTGTTAAACAAATCTGGCTATTATATATGAATTTTTAAATTGTTGGTATAATCTGTAAGGAACCGACATATTGATAATTGCCTTAAACATTTCTTAGTGCACCAATTCAGGCAGAACTGGCGCAAAATTCTGCTCAAATTGGAGAGGAGCTGAAATGGCTGTAGCTGCGAAGTGAGCCACTGTTGCCAAAGTGGTACAGGACGATTCCATTTTAGAATCTTTAGGTCTCATGGAGGCGAGATCTAGCTAGTGCTTCCTGAAAGAAACTTTTGTGGTAACACAAGGCTCATGTGCACAGTTGGGGTTGCCTAAACCCCTCACGACCACCTATGTGGACCCCGTGCGACCACCGCTTGCATGTTGAGCTTGCACAGACACAGACCACACCCACCCTCGCTTTGTATGTAAGCAAGGAGGTGTCCTCTCAAGAGCATAAACCCCAAATTGATGAAAGCTCGGGTGGGACCCCCACAACCAAGACAGCCAGGGTCAAGAGGACTAGTGGGATGCCGCTGGATCCATATGGTGATATCTTCTCTCTCTCTGCCCACCCCTTTTCTCCTCTCTTTATTGAATAGTGGTCAGATCTAAGTAATAACGTGTGGGACAGGACTTGCTTCTCTGCCCAGTAACCGCCATTGAGCTATTGTATCTGACCACGTCTTGTATTTTGTATTAATAAATCATTAAACTGATTGGTTGGTGTCATTTCACCTTAGTTCAGTCCAAGGGTATAAGGGTATCACGAGCTTCCTTGTTGGTCCCAAGGGGAAGGAAGTCATCCTAAATGACTCCTTTCAAGTCCTGACACTTGAGAGGAAGAGGAATAGAGAGGAAGAGAGTCAAATCTTCCTCTAAGGGACCTCATACTTCAAACTGTGTCAGGGCATGTAGTAATACTGTTCTTCAGGTAGGAAATGGTGATGGTATCTATACAGATACTACTGATGAGATGGTTGTTAGTGAAATCTTTGGGATGAGTGATGGTTTTGAAAGTTTAGTGCAGGCTGCTGCTCAAAAGGGAGCATCTTTGTCTTGTCCATGTCTCTGGTTTGATATCCCTTTTATGGTCACAGCAGTATTTTTTCCAGCCATGAGGTGAGTCAATATAGACAACAACTCCAGCTATAAAGAAGCATATATGCCCCTTCCCTACCTAACTCTGACCCCAGGTCCTCTCTCTGAAAGGGGTAAAATACCCAACACCAAGACACCTGCAAAAACCCTAAACCAAAATAAACTTCAGGTGAATGATTATTGACATAAAGAAAGGAACATTGGGTCAGGAAAAAGGGCTAAATACTGCGGTTTATATACTGGAAGTTCCTTCAGAGATGAGTTCATTTCCACATGTTGCATCTCTGAGGTGTCAAGACTTATTGAGATTTAGCATTCAAGATTGGAAAAGAATATATGAGCTAATGAGTAGTGGAAATTTATTTTTGTTATTTCTGCACCTGTTTAGGTAGTTTTAATAGAGAATTAAATGGACTGCTTTCCATCTCAGTTAATCTGTGGACTTGATGCTTGGGTGAGGCTCTCCAGATTAATTAGCAGGTTTAGAAAACGATATAGGGAAAAGTAATCACATTCTGCATGTGTTAGCATCACAGTGCCAAGTCTTTATTTTCATCCTCCTGAGTCTACAGTGCCTGAAGTGCTTATAATCATGATAGCATTGCTTATAAGATGTGTAATATATCTGTTTAAAATGGGAAATAGTACACAAATTACGTCGCAAGCATTGACTGTATTCACCCAATTTTGTGTTCACTGTAGTGTGATATACTGAATTCCCCTCTTTGGTTATTAACACCTTCCCCCTTCATGTTTCTTAAATATATTCTGAATTCTGAAAGCCTTCTATAGTTTTCAACAATGTATGTTTTTTTCTGCTGATATCTACCTTTTTCCTGGTTAGCAAGACCAGAATGAGATTCTTAAAGTACAGTTTTGTCCAGAGATCTGTGTAGCTGCTCTCCTTTCTCTGTTCAGCTTGTGCATCAACATTTACAGCTCAAAACAGCACTACAGACATTACAGCCCTTAAAAATTGGATTTTAGTCAGAATTGTTTGCTCTGTTTAAACTTTGTGAAACATCTCCTGTATTATTTTTTCCCCACTAATGAAAAGATGATTTAATTAAAAAGAGATGGTGCTAATTGACAATTATAATGATTCTTTTAAACTATTAAATATATTCCTCTTAAACTCGGCATTTATAGGCACAAGTTAATGGCTAGTTTATTAGAACTACTAATTGTCTATTTTTTTCAGCAGCTGTGATGTAACTAATTATGGTCATAAGGACTGGATTGTTTAAAATGAATTCCAGTTATTATACAAGATGAGTTTGTTGTTTTTCAGTAGGCCGCGTAATGGGAGCCACCTAGCATTGCTTTCACATTTTTTGGCACTTGCGATCTTTTCTAACTTAGTTGTGATGTTCCCTAAGCCATATCACAAATAGAATTAATTGTGGATGGTTGTGTGTTGTCTTTCAGCATCTAATTAGAACATACTAATTACAAGCTGTTTTGTGAAGCCTAGTTTCCATTTGATTTGTGTTCCATGTTCTCTGAGCCCTTCTATCTGCATTAGAAATCACTCAAGAATCTGAGGTCTTGTTAGAAGAGTGACAGTTAAGGAGCTTGTAATTGCTGTCAGATGCTGAGCTGAGTATCAGTCATCTGCTTCTCACAAAGGAGACAAAAGCAATATGTTGCGATTGTTTTTGGTGGAAAGGTTAACCCTTTGCATGCATGTCATCAGGTTTCAGTAAGGTCTATGAGGTTGCATTTGACATCTTGAGAGGTTTTTTTGAAGCAGAAGATAGTCTGAAGGTTTTCACATTTGTTAAAGCTCCATTAGCTCTGGTATTGAAGGTTATTTTTATATCTAATGGGTAAAAGTTGGCAGAATCTGAAGTGATGTATGGGTCTGAAAGGCTGGGTGTTAGAAGACATTGCACACCAGAAGAGCTATGCTAAGGAATGAATTGATGCCACCTGTTATGCACTCCGGAATGTTAATATTTATTATTAGATATGTCAGGCCATAAGTTGCAATGAGTAGTACCATAGAGTACAGAATGCCTGTTTGGAATCAAAGAGTCTGGAGTGCAAGTAAATATGAAAATTGAGACTGGAGAATTCATACCAAAGTTCACGTGGGAGGGAATCCGTGGCAGATGATAAGGTTGAGACTTCAAGTGTCCATTTCAGCTTTGTTAAATCAGCTCTGTTGCTCCCCAAAAACTCTGCTGGAGTTGCCTTGCTATAATGATTTGCATAGTGATTGGATAAAAAAAATATGTAAGCATCTGTAGTCTGAATCAAATTTGGGCCTAATGCTGAGATTTGCTGAGCAGCATCTGCAAGCTCATCCAAGAAGTCCAATTTAGTATTCTAGGAATTGTGGATGCTTCCTTTCTGACAGGATCAGGGCCTTTGGCATTTATTAAAAAACCCACAAACGTGCAAGTTACATACACTGATCTTTATGATGAACCCAGCATCCTTCGTCATGTAATTAGAACATACTCTTACAGTTTCCCAGAGTGTAGTTTCTGACATTTTTTTTTGTGCTCCCTGTGCCTTTCTGTCCTCTGATGCCTATCCTAAGCACAAGATAGTTTATTCCTGGAGCTATGCACACACTGGTGGGGCTGATGGGTACATGCGTCAGCTGATCCACTAGCAACTGCTTCTTGAACAGATTGCAAATGACTGAAAATTGTACCTCTGTTTACTTCATAGGGAGCAGTGACTTGAATCTCCTACCTATTCACTGTCTTTCTCACTACAGCAGTTGTAAAACCCTGTTTATTGTTAATGTAACGCCCCACACCCCCACCCACCCCCCACTCCATTTACATGAGGTTGCTCCATATATTCAAGAGGAATTATAACAGGACAGATGCAGTGCAACTTCATAAAGTTTCACTTTTGGAAAACAAGAAAAAAACTCATATAGCTGCCAAAAGATAGGAACATTGCAAAACCTACAGGGTTAAAATGCCTTTACTAGTTTTGTTGATAAGAATTTATGTAAACTATCATTCACTTAGTTTTGAGTAAGTGAAGTTATAGCTTAGTTTCTGTAATAGCCATTGCACTGATCGTGAGGTTGACTTCTGAAACTTCACTTGACTTAAAACTTGTATATAGAGTTCTTTACCAGTTATATAAGGTAAGATGAACAATTAATAAAATGAATACAAACATCTGGTCCTAAAATGTGTTTCCCTGTTTAGTAATTAACTTCTAGTGGAGCAAAAAAAAGTTAGATGATGAAGTTTTGATTAATGCTCTGTGTGTCTGTGCATAATTTAAATTCAGATACCATTTTAATTTGAACTGGTAACTATTGCAGTCATTTGCGTGAGGATGAAAGACCACTGTCTTTTATGTGGCTGCATATGCCTGTGTTTTTTGTTATTGATGGCAAGTCAGGATAGATCAGCCAAACTGCTGACTGAAGAAGAGGGTAAATGTGAAGTGAAATTGTGTATTTAATGAATGGTGACTGAGCTTGTTGTAACATTATAATTGAAATTCTGGGTTTAGGTGGGTTGGTTTGACTGAATATGGAGGAATCCTCTCTGGAGGAGACTACTTCACAGTGAGTACTATCCTGCAAGGATAAAGAAATGCCATCTGAAAGAAATTCTTGTTTCCTCTCTTGTCATTATTATTTTTATTTAATTTTCTAAGAGTTAAAGGGCTTCTTTGTCATCTTACCAGTTTGATCAGAGAATTTTCAGGGAAAATAATTTCAGAATGATCAGATTTTTGGAAAGACACAATTCATATTGTTTTCATGTCTTCATAGCCTCATTAATTAGGGACTGCATTTCCCTTCAATTTACACAATAAAACAAGATTGCATTCTTGAAATTTTACAGAATTGAAGTTTTCTGCAGACAATGGTCCCTGCTTCCCACTAAATATGTAGAAAAAAACCTAGTTATTTACATGGGGAAAACAATGATTAAGGAATTCTTAAAGAGTTCTGAGTGTGTTCAGCGCTTAAGAACAATTGGGGTCTATGTGAAGAGTTCTGTTCAGGACAACAGGTTGTAAATTTCCCCAAATACTGACAAAATCTTCCATTAATAGGGGACAATAATTCAATTATGAATAAATTTGACACAGCTAATTGGCTACAATGTCACTGACTTCATAGTTATTTCTGTAAGTACAGAATTTCTCTGTAAATCTTGTGTCAGTATTGGTACTGGATTGCACCTTGCTGTAAATTCACAGGAGGAAATGGAGTCCTTGTCCTTTCTCCTTGCTTGCCATAGCAATGGTTCTTAGTAATAGCTGTTCTAGCTTCTCGGTCAGTAAGTAGAAAGTTGATGGTTATAGGTTTTCATCCAGACACGAAAACATCACAACAATGAGTTGTGAATAGACAGGAGTATATATAAGTTGAAAGGATACTCTAGTATGCTACTGTTAATGGTGGAGAAATAAAAGTAGATGATTTCTTAGTCGTATGTTAACCATTCTACCCACGCATGTACTTTTTCACATTAAAAAGGATTTCTAGAATAAGAGAATTAGGTCTAAAATATTTTCCTTGGTAGGTCACTTTTTAAAACAGATTTGGTTAATCAATTTAGGTGCCTAATAAGACTTGAGGATTTTTCTAAGGCTAGGATATAGAAATATTTTTCTGAATTGCTTTTATATATAATAACACTAGACAAAAGAAGACTGAATATTAAGAAATGCTTACTTATACATGGTTCTCTGTTTTAAGTGGAAAACGAGTTATTCAAGCTATTTTTAAGAGTAACATAGTTAAAGATCAATATAGCATAAGATCCAGGAGTATGTAAAATATTTCTGTTTTTTAATAATAAATTAACACCTTGCAAACTGTTTTGCTTAATAGGTTTCCGTTTAAAGTACATTATCTTCAAGGTTAAATACAAGTGATTTTTTTAATGATGTAAAAATAGATGAGAACCATCATGGTAAAATCAATTTCTCTAATATCTTTTAATGTTTTTCCCAGTTTTTCATTTACACAGAGGTTTGTAAATTGAAAATCATTGTTCTTTTTTACCATCTTACTTATTTTTTTTCCTTTTGGTTACTAAACCCTGTATATTTCACTTCATTTATTTTAATGTCCTAAAATAAATAATTGAAATAATGCACTTTGAGTAATGACAGGATACTTTGTATCCCTTGTAAATTGGCTCAGGTTATCCAGTTAATCAAAAAACTCTTTGTGAACACCTCTTTATAGTCAAGTTTATACTTAAGATTTATGGACGCTCCATGAAGACTAAAGCTGCTTTTTCCCTATTAATTATCAAAAAGTCCATCCTCACTTTTTAACATATTGTTCAGAAGACAAACATGTTTTTTCAATAGCTCACTCTTTCAGTTAACTGCATGCTTAAATTAATGTTTTGAGAATAATAGAATTTCTGTAATGTGTGAAAACTTTGGCAGGCAGCTTTTAGAAAGTTTGTGTACTTTAATGAAGAGTATTAATTTAAGGCAGAAGTTGTGAGAATGGTTCAAGTGTGTCATCAAGCCTACAGAAACTTTAGTTTATAACCATCTTTCATTATACTTTTAAGGTTGTAATCTAGCTCCTGTTGAATTAAATGACAAAACTCATAGGATTTCACCCTGTGTGATCAAAATGTTTCTTGTACTTAAGCAGCAGTTGCTTCTTTCCTGGGTTTGGTTGTTTGGTTTTGTTTTTTGCGGTGTTTTTTTTTTTGTTGTTGTTTTTGTTTGAGGTTGTTTTTTAAAATACTGCTGCTGTTAACAGCAGAGGCAGCGTATTTGTATTGAGGTGAGGATTTGGCGTGGTGGCTATCTGAAGGTGAGTTACTAACTTAATGCTTTCTTTTGCAATCTAACAAAAGGTCTTGTCTTCACTTGGGCAGGTGAATTAGTTACTATTTTGTCATCTCAGGCTTGTCTGAGGCTTATTTAGCCATTCTTTTCTGATTTGGAAGATAAGCAACAGTTCCCTCCATGATGGACTAAATTACCAGTGGGGATTGAAGTTTATACTGTAGTATATCCAGTCATCTTGTCAGGACCGAAACAGAATTTTTCTGAAAGCACCAGTTTGGCTGACTTTGATATTTTGTTTTTCTTGGAAATAAAGGGCCTGTGAGGTTTTTTTTGTTTGTTTGTTTTTTGTTTTTTTTTTTTAATTGCCACAACTTAGGAATACAAGATATGCAGCCACAATTGATAGTCAGATGCGGTATTGTGGCAGAAAAACAGTCCTCAGAAGTAAAGTTTCTGACAGTAAATTAAGTAAACTTAATTTGTTCAAGAACCTACTCTCTGCAGAATATATAGTGAAACAAGAGGGGACACACAATCTGTGAGAGGGGAGAAGTATACTTCTGGACTTCTGCAGATGGTCTTTGCCTTTTCCAACTTGGTGTTTGAATTCATCTAAAGCTTTTATCAATATACCTCAACCATAGATTATGTGGAGTTACTCATGCATATCTGCAGCATCTTGTGTCTGCAAGCCTACAACATAAATAAAGTTGGAGCCTGCTATTCTTAAATGCACATAAATATCCTTTGTCATCCATCACTTTCTGTCCTAACGGGTAGCACCTATGCCGTTGCAGGTATGGTAATACCTAATCACACAGTAACGAAGGCTAAAGAAAAATAGTAATTTTTTTGATTTATCTTAATTTTTTATATTTGTCTGTAGTTAGCATGGTTGGACAGCTTCATGATTGTCCTTTTTAATGAATCTTTGAAAAATCTGTAGAGGGGAACGGTTTTACCTTTATTGGTACTGTCCACAGTAAGAGTGAATTTAACACTGAATTCAGAGCAGTTCTTTTTCGCTGTGGTAGTGGTTTAGACATTGCTGTCTTAATCCAAAATGTCCATATACACTGGTTTATAAGATTAATACATATAAACCAAGTTATTCCCTTACATCAATGCTGAATTGAAAAATTAGTTGTTTTCAAATAAAAAAATTCAAATTTAAATTAAAAATGGAAAAACTGATGGCACCACTGAGCACTTTGATAGAAGGCCTGCACTCTTTGCACTCTTTACACTCTCCACTGTATGTGTAGATTTTATGAGGTACTTGCTACTGGTACATACAAGTAACAGAACTGTTTAGAAATCAATTTCACTGTAACTTGTAAGATAATATGGTGCTCTATTTAATAGTGCTTGTAAATCTGTTTTTGTAAAAGGTGGTCCTTATTGTGTTCA
>JAVJGJ010000001.1:7596831-7608998 GCA_035590215.1 Microhierax caerulescens
GAGGGGGTGGGAGTTTGGAATAACTAACCTATTACTGATAAGGGTCTTGAGATAAAAGGTAGCAAGGAAATAATTATACTTATTTCATAGATCCTGCCTTCCGCTCCTCCTGAGGCACAGTGCTTATGAACTGCCCGATTTATTATTTACAATGTGCTTTTGTAATTGAAATATTTTACCTTTTCCGGCAGTTGTTATAATTTTTGAAAAAGATGCCATGGTATTTAGTAGCAATAGCGATAGCAACATTTGAAAGACAGTAATTATTGAAGTAAGGAAAAAAAAGTTTCCTTGAAAAAATAAAGTGTTGACTGTAAATATTATTCAAAGTGTTCTGAATAAAGAAAATGTGGTAAAAATAGCTTGTTTTGCTTTAATAGTAAGATGTTAGAAATTCCAAATATTTACATTTGAATAGAAGCACTAGGGTGCTTCAGTGTCTTTACAACTAATGGTCTGTAACCAAAAAAAATACTTATAAAGTAGCCTTTATAAGTATTATTTTTCTGCCATGAAATTGCACAGAAGGTAGGGAACGTTATAGATTAAAAGTAAATTGCAAGAGACAGTTGAGACTGGGCATTTTCACCATTATATTGAATGGTATTTTATACTAAATTAGTTTAAATGGGACTGTCTTGAGACTCTCATCTCAATAAGATTTAGCCCAAAATAGGAGTTGCACTATGCCCACAGTGATCTCTAATTTAATTTTTTCCTTTGTGGCTTGCCTTGATGAGGATTTTTTCCCATGTTCTTGGATGTAATGAATTTTCTGCCTATGTTGAAAGAACGTAGAGAATCTAATGCCTTTGCTGTTGGGTGAAATTATAAATTACACCTGCTTGGTTTTTTTTGTTGTTGTTGTAATCTCATGAAGTCTATTTATAAAGCAAGGCTAAGGGAGCATTAAATCCTCCTTTTAGCATGAATACAGTTCCCACTCAACCTCATGTGATGAAGAGGCTTAATTCTGTCTGGTTTAAAGGTGTCAGAAATTGTGATTCATTTTCCACACTGCAGACTTGAACTCTTTCTCCTGTCTATATCAGCTGTCACAACAAGCAGTGTAAACTATAAAAAGAAGTTTGCTTTTTTGTGTTTTAAAAATTGAGACAATGCTTAGCTACAAAAAAAGACATTGATGGTACTGCATGGTAAGTGGGATGTATAAACTCTGGTAGGGACATGTATACCTGAAAGCTTGTTACCCTTTAATCAAGATGGCAAAAGCAGCTTGACATACTTACAGTATTTAATTTTCTCTTGCTCTTCAAGTCTTGGACACTCATCTCATGGTGTGTTCTCTCTGAGTAGTTCATTGCATCTGTGTTGTGAGGCCTCTGCTAATGTCATCCCCCTCCTGGATGTGCAAATGAAAGTGTAAGAAAGCATTTAAATCAATGAAGCTAACAAATAAACAGCATGCAGCTGATGCATGACCTGTCAGTTCGAAAATACAGTGTGTAGGTCATATTGATGGCTTCTGGTGAAGAACCATACTGAATATTGACAGCAGAGGTCTGTATGTGATGAACATCTAGCTGGGATTATGTTTACATAGAACTATGCTAAGTTAACAATAGCGAGAAAACAACTATAACAGTAATGGAGTTAATAATGTGTTCTAGAAACATGTTTTAAAACTTAATTTCAGACAGGTTATATGAGCTTTTCATTTCTGTTCTCTAAAAGTTGATGAGAATAACAGAAAATTACCTCTTCTGAGGAATTTTCAGTTTATTTACTATTTTTATTTTAATTTCTAGCTTTCCTTGGATTACAGACATTTTTTAATACAAGTCATAGGATTTACAGAGCATTTAAAAAGAAAAAAAAAAAAAGAGGAAAACAATCAAAAATATCTTCATTACTGCTTGAGTGATTGAATTTCTTTTAGCAGATACTTAACGTACACCCTTGTCCAAATAGTAACCACAAATACACTGTGTTGATGAGGTGCTGTAAATTACCACACCTTTCTCTTTTGAACAAAATAAATTCATGTTATATTTTAGTTCTTAAGGATGGGTAACACAAAAAAGAGGGTCTGTGTCAAAAGGTTTTTCAGGAAATCATCATCTTAGTTGGCTATTTCAGTCAAGGCTACTGTGGATGAATATTCCATTCAGCTGAATCCTTACTCGAGTGCAGTGCTTTTATTTTGGTATAATTTCTTTAGTAGTTCTGAAATATTGACATATTGACTATTTTTTTTTTTTTTTTTTTTTTTTTTCTGGATTTCAGGCCATGTTTTATGGGGTTACATACAAAGATTCCACTGACATTTTTGTCTTGTCTTCTCTCAAATTACTTCCTTCAACTATAAAGAATTATTACATTTACTTTGTACAAATTAATAGCTACTTCAAATTCTGATCAGACTGGAAATCAAGTGAATTCCATCTAAAATAGAGGAAAAGTAATTGAGCCTGTTGAATTCCAAAAGGTAAGTATAGTTCAGCATTATTGTAAACACAGTGAGTACCTATTCTATGCATTTTTATGGCTGTGAGACAAGTGTAATGATCTTACTGCAGGAAATCAATGAAAGTCACATTACTATGCTTTCCACTTTTTCTGGCAAGATTATTGCCAGGTGACTTTAGAAGAACCCAGTGAACACACACCTTATCTTTAGCAACCTGTCTTTATTTAAATAACTGCAAGAATAAAAATAAAAATAGAGCCAAATAACTTACCAGTATACATAATTTTGAATGATTTTTGGCCAAGCACTTCAGCTAGAACATGGAAAGATGTTTGTGTGTGTTTGCATTGTAGCTTGCCATCTATAAAAGCCAGGGAAAAGAATGATTTATACAGCAATGCTTGCCAGTAAGACAAACTCTGCAAAAATCCAACAGATTAAAGACCTTGCTTAAATGTCACTAAACTTGTTTTGTGGCTTCTGTGATATATAGTACCTATGCTGGTCTTTCCTACAGAGAGAGTGTGGCATTGCCTAATCCAGTGGTGCAGACCATTTCTGCCATGGTACATGATAGGCTCGTTTCCCTGTCGTTACCATTAATCAGGGACTGAAAAATCTGCGAGTGTAGATTCTAGACAATGGACTAGGCTGCATCTTATACTTCTGATATTGGAAGATTCGTAATAAAAATGAGAGTTCTAAGAGAGTATGACCTAGTTTTCACTGAATCTTATTTTTTAATAAGAACTAATTCTAGTAGTGTCTCTTTGGTGAGTTTTCCTTCACTGTTGTAAATTACAACTTCAGGATCTTACATTTTTGGAGATATCCAAACAAAGTATATAGTATGTCTATAATGAGAATGTACTGTTAGTCTTAGCAAGTTCTGATTCCTTTTAAAAAATTATAATAAGATATATCAGGATTTAATAAATATTATGTCATAGCCAGTTAGGACACTGGCTTGGCACAGGTCAAATTAATTTAGCTAATGAAGGCTACAGTATTGTGTGAAGAGCTCCAAAGGTGGTTAGGCAAACAAGGGGCCATTGAAAGTGAATGTAGAAAAGGCAAGTGGTGTGTTTTGGAAATGGCTTTATGTTCAGATAGAGAGGTAAAGAACTCTTAGCAGTGTATTATCAGTGTGGGTGTAGCTTTGGAATTGTGACCAAGGGAATGTGCATGGTATGCAGTTGAGAGAGTGAAGTACAGTACAGAATTAATACATTGGTATAATGTCAGGAACTATCCAAAGGAAGGTAACAGAAGAGGTGAGAGGGATGAAAATATTTATATATGAGGGAATAAATTTACTGTTGTGCGTGGCTTATATTAAGTAGATATTACTAATTGTATAGCATCTTAAAAAAACCTGCCCTAGTCTAATGTTAGTCTTAATTTTAGGACAAATTTTCTAGTCTGTTGTGTACAACTGTGCACTCTGAGACTTAACACCTCATTACAGTTTTGGTAAAATGGATTCCTTAATGATACCTGATATTCCATCCGCTTGAACTTGATCCCCTCATTAATAATGGAAGCAGGACACCATTACTACCTTCTCATTCTAGAGGATTTTGAACCTTTTTTCCCCTGTGATTATTGCGTGCTTCTAAGGGGCTAGCACTGTGCCTGGAATGACTTAACACCATTTAAAGAAAAATGAAAATAAAAAATCCCAGCCCTGTAAAGTACTTCCATTTAAGAACTGTCTGTTTTACTCTTTCTTTTTCTGGAATTAGGTGGAATAACAATAACAAAAGACTTCTTTGGAATTAATTTGTGCCATAAATATCTTTTTATAGGGTTTCCTCTGTAATTTAGCATTATGCTAAATAGGCTATTATTTTAAAGCACCATTTTACTTTTCTAACAAGCAGCTTGCAGCTTTTGCATCTGTAAGCCATCATGACACCCATGCTTGTGAATGGTGTGCAAACAGATTTTGCTGATTATTTTAAAAAATGAAACTAAAGCCATGCTTACAATTTGAAATATTGCACCTCCGAGCAAAGTAAGCTTTCAGTTGGTTACAGGTTTTTTAAACTTCCAGTTTTCTAGCCACAGTATCCTGGAGGTGGCAGCAAAGTACATGCAAGGAAAGTAAAATGAACGCTAAGGCATAAACAAGTGAGAGATTAATGACGCTGTGCAGTACTGATGATGACTCTGACTAAATGCATCAGCCTCTTCTAGCTTAAAATGACAATGCAGGTAAATAGAGGGTTGATGTATTTATCTATTGTTTTTTAATTATATTGGGTTTCATCCAAGTGCACTGAATTCTTCTTCTACCTCTCAATTTTTAGCAGGAGATGGAAGTTTGTGTGTTCTTTCCCTTTCTTTTCCAGCATCATTACAAGCAACTAAGGCAAGAAAAAGCCCTTTTGATTAAAATTTTTCAGTTTTGTGCACCAATCCAATGCAGTTCAAAACCTATCTTCACTAGTCTGCCTGTATTTCTCAAATAGCTTTTCTTAATCTGGAAATATACGCATTTCAATCCCTCTTGGTTTTCATGGCTTCAGCATTCATAATGGTATGATTAACTGGCAAGATGATTCATACTCTAATAACAGATTGCAAAGGACATCATATTAGACATCCTAAGAGCCCTCTTTACTCCAAAGTATACATACAATAATGCCCTAGCGACATGAGTTATGGCTGCTCTACCTTGAATAACAAGAACAGTGAGTGCTGGCAGAAACATTATTAAAATGAAAGAGAGAAAACTCCTGGCTGCCAAATTGCAACTGTTGGTTTCAATGTTGAACTTGTTTGTCAAAATACTATTGGGTAGAATCCATAAAAGCTGCAGCCAGAATGTTCTACAGGTTAGCGGTCTGATGCTGGGAAGTTCATTTTAGATTGATCTAAATGGGATTTCTTTTGGTAAAGAATATGATGTAACCTTTTGCAAATGCATAGCTGGCTTTGTGGTTTAAAAGGGAAGGCCTGGAGCATGGAGCCATTTGCTGGCACAATGGAGACAGTAAAGGAAAAATTTCTCTGCTCCCACTTTACCTGTGTGCCTAAATCCCAGCTTGTGTGACAGGCTTCAGGGGATCAAAAGATGTCATGTTCAAGAGAAAATTGATATTTGGGTTTTGTGAAACAGTATGCACACTAAAGCTCTGTATGAAGCGGTTGCTCGAAGAGGGAAAGAGGGTTGCATCGGGCTAGCATGAGAGAACAAGCTTTGAGGTCTTGTTTCCTTCCTTTGGCTTCAGTGGCGAGAGTGAGGGGCAGCCATAGCTATCAGCTGCATGGAAGCGGTGTTAGCGGGACTGGCACAGGTATGAATAAGAAAGGCTCTGCACCCTACAGCTGCGACATCTTTTGCTGGAGCTTCAGCCAGTACGGCAGCCAGAAAGCAGAGTTCATTCTTGGCAACGTAGGGATGCAATGTTCTTTTCCTCATCCCTTTAGGAAGCAGGAAGCTGGACAGCTTTCTAAGATTAATGTATAAGAGAAAGGCTGAGCACATGCAGAAGCTTTGGGAAGGCAGCGTTTCTTTCCAGCTGAGTTAAAGAACTTGCAGTACAGCTGAATAATTTCTCTGCTCTCTCGGCTTGCCACTCTCTGTGGCAGCGACAGTGGTGGTGTGGTTCTAGATTGCCCTTTTTGTGGCAGATACGACTGAAGTAGTATCTGTCTGCTGCTCCTTCTCTATCTATGGGTTCTTGAAAGGTTTGCTATTTTATCTAAGCCGTTTCATCCATGGCTTTTTATCAAATAAAGGAGTAAAAAATGCCACTGATACTGTTTCTAAATATAGCGGTGTGATAGCAAAACTATCATAGTAACCACCTAACTATATTATAGCATGAGCAGAAGGAGACCCCTATGTTTTAAAATAATTAAGCCATTAGAAAAATATTTTAGATTTTTTAGAATATTTTAGTCTTTATTGCTCAGGTGAACTGCTAAAAAGCTATTGCTGACAGCTGCTTTTTGCATTGATTGACTATGGCTTGTTCCCAGATATAGGGATGAATGGTAACATTCTGATAGATGTTAAGTCTGTAAAGGGACCCCTTTATTATTCTATCACCTTCACAATAAGGTGTTAATCTGTGTTTAAAAAACCAAACAAAAATAAAATGGATTTATTCTGAAAGATGAATTTCAACCAAGTTCATTTCAGGAAGACCTCTCCTGAAGTCCTTAAAACTGTTATTTTTAATAACCTTTTAGTTTAGCTTATGTGAAGTTTAAGATCACCTAGAACTTGTATACTCAGCATTTCACACCACTTTTGCTTGAACCACTTTGAAATAAGATTCAGGTTAATCCCAGACAACATTTTACCAAATATGTGGTCATAGATAACAGGATTCTGACCCTAAATTCTTTTATTATAAAAAATTTTTGAGTTAAAATGTATATTTTAGGAAGAAATTTACACTTTGACTCAGACATCCAGTGATGGGAAACCAGCTGGACCAACTGAGTGTTGTCCCAAGTGATAATTACCTTTACTGTTAAAAAAAAGAAAAAGAAAAAAAACCTCTTCAATAACATATTTTCAAGCTCTTCAGTCATTGGATCTGTTTGTCAAAATGAGTTGTATCTTGTAAGTGGTCCTGTTGGCTATTGTGGGCCTACCCACAGTACAAAATACTTGATCTGAATGCTGATATTACAATCTGCCTTGCAGCATGTCAGTTCTTTGAAGGTAGAGGGTGATATGTTTTCTTCCTGAACTCCCAGTGTATGCCAGTGAAACTGGAATAATCTACTAAGCTTTACTAATAGCCAAATATTTATAAAAAACGAGTATAATTATTTAATATGAGCAGATGAATATAAACCACTACAGTGTCTTGTTTTTGTGCATTCCTTCTTCCCTTTGCTAATCAGACGGACCTAGAACTCTTTCCAGCAGTAAGCCATCTCTCTGATCTGTTTCCTAAGCCAGATGTGTCCTGGGTGCACATGGAATGTTTGGGAAATCTTTTTATTCTTAAAGAGATCTCTAAGTGACTAGCAAGAATCCAAAGATGTAACAGACATTTTATTAAAAAGGAGTGTTAAAAATCAGATTCAAAATAAGTAAACAATTCTGTCCTTTATTGCTAGTTTTCTGTAAAGAAAAATAGTGTTTAAGGTGGTTGAAGAATTTTGATTTGAAATGCACCCCATAAATGTTAAATGATTTCATCCTAAAATCAACAAGAGGATGCCAATATAGAAATTTATAATGAGCAGGTTAAGTCAAGTCTTTCAGCCATGACTACAAATAACAATGTCTGACTAGGCCAGTTGCTTGTAAAAGGACCATTGATACAGTCTTTAACTTAGTTGGTAAACATGTTTATAACCATGACACATGTTGTGTGTCCCGCAAAACAAAATACCTCCACTGCTAGCTGTGTAAGGTCAGATGGGTATTTTTTTCTGCTCTTAGACTGTTAAATGCTCTCGCTCTCCTTTGTGGACCTAGTTTTATGCCTTTTTCCTTATTGAGAAGGAACTCAGACATTTAACTTAACTTTGCAGCAGCTCAGCTATATTAACTGGCTCCCTGCACATTTTCTATATGATATCAGTGCAAAACTAAATGTCTTTGTTGTCTGAGCTAATAGTTTTTATGTGTAGCTGGCCAAAATCATGCAGATAAACTGTAACTGCTTCTCAGTTGATCAGTAACTCATGAAGCTAGGGATATAGCTGTCTGTGTGATCTTTGAATTCATAACTGATAGAATCGTATACTTTATTTTTCCTTTGTATTAGGCCTCCTTTCTGCATCGAGCTGCTCATATTCCTAATTATACAGTAGTAGCAAATAGTAGTATAGCAAATAAATATAGCAGAAATAATAATTGCATATTTACTTAATTTTTTGACCTTCCTGCTCTATCTCTTCTGTACCTGTTCTCCTCACTGTGAGTGATGAATCAGACACTTTGTAGAAAGAATGATTGCTAGAGGTTAGCAGGACTGTTAGAGCTAATACAGTGAGCTAAGACAATGTTAAGCTGTATCAGTTATGGTCTTCTGTGTTTTGTATGGGTATTTTTTTCACTTGTGAATGACAGTTTAGTGAAGCTAGAATTTAGCAGAAAGTTGAGAAGCAGATTGAATGGCCTATCAATTACGCAAGTAGAATGGCAGGTTGCTAATACAGGCTGAAATGAGGGTTGAAAATTCTTTGCAATTTATTCGCAGTTCTCAGAGACTTTGAAGCATTAAGATTCTAAACCTTGGTCCTGTGACATATGGAACCATCTTAAAGGAAAATAAAAAACTTACTGAAAATATTTTTAGAAATCAAGATCAAAATGTGAATGGACAGTCTTAAAACCATTTTTACAAGTTGTTCTCATTACGATCTTAAGGCTATAATTCTGTCATGATACTCCTCAGATAATGACCTCCTGTTGGTGTACTCCAGCTGATGAAACCCATTTGTATGGTTTTTATAAGATGTGCATTCACATTTTTTCCACTTGTATTAAATCTCTACTGATTGTGGCTGCCATCAGTATCTGTGAGTAGGAAGAATCTGATCGAATCTGTGTTGCTGAGAGGTACGCTTTAAGAAGACATGCTTGTATTCCCAGTCTGCAGCTGGGAAGAGTAGCCTTTAGGTGAAGGGTGAAACCGTAGCTTCTGGCCAGTATAGCAGTTGATGGCAGAGCCCTGTTCTGGTCTGGTGCTTAGCCTGGGTAATTTCCCTGTCTCATGGCTTTCTAGCCTGCTTGAGGAACTAGGTTGTGACTACTTAAGGAACTTACCTAAATGTGAAGCACTCACATCTGCATATTGAAGGCATGTTATGCATTTCTAGTTATACTTTACCTTCTGCAAAAATGCTGCTGCTATGAAGATTGGTGGGGATTGGATGAAGCACATTCATGGATGTAAATCAACTGTAGATGAAACTAAGAATCAAGTAATACTGAAGGGCACAGGACAGTATTTTGGGACATTTACAGATTTGGTGTGATCTCCTTGGTAGAAGATGATAGCTACAGTTAATGAATCTGGGCTATAGCTTGCTGTCGTGTAGCAGGAGCTTTCAACCATGTTCTTGTTTTTTTTCTGTTGCTCCTTACCTGATCCAGACTAGTGCTATATGGATATGGGTATATATTCAATACTTAGGAGATTCTACCTGGTTAAAAAAAGTTGCAACAGATTTCAGCAATACAAGCATTGAACTCAGTTCTCTAGTGCCTTTCTGCAGAGTTTTTGATTGAATTGAAAGTCTTGTTTCTTATCTTTAGTGGGTTCCGTGGCTTGAATTCAGGATAACTGAGTGCTTAAACCTTTGGGATAAAGAACACTGCTGGTGTTTATGTAAAGGTAGAGACTGCCTTTAAGGGAGGCAGTTTCTGCAGTGGTGGCTGAAGATTGTGGAATGAATTGCATGTGACTTCTGCCTTACCCTGTGGATAGTCACATTTCTTTGAACTTGCCTTCTCTTTTCAAAAAAAGAGATTTTCCATCTCTCTTCCACTGCAAGATCTCTCATGGCAAAAGTGTGTAAAGTAATTCTTGTCCTGCCTTCAAAAGAGGGAAGGAGAAAACAATCAAATTTGTCTGAGATGTAGATTCATGCTGTGTAATGTATTAATAAACAAAACTTAGAAATAAGTGTTCAACACACCAGGAGTTTTAGTGCAGCGTTTCTCTTTGTTACTAGTGGCCATTCACGTATCCTCTGCCTGAGTTCAGTTTTTCATTTGTTTAAAGGTGGGATTAATGGTAGATTTTAACTTCAAATACTTTGAAATCCACTGAATTAACTCATATCCCTTAATATTTGAAGCAGACTTCTTTCATGTTTTCGCCCTTTTGAAATTTCTTTAAACCTGCGTAAAATCACTTCATTTGCTGGCAACAACAAATCTCAGAATTACTGTAAATCCAGGCTGGAATTAGAGATGCAGTGCATGAGGTTACTTCTTCACATTTATCCGTGCATTATCAACATCCTGTCACACTGTTTCCTGCTGATATAAACAAAGGTCTAGTTGCGTCAGTGTGATTTCTGTCCTTGATGCTGACTCGTCTACTACTTGCATACAACTCTTAAGTAAATTTCATTGATATGAAAAAATATTTGGTGCAATTTAAGTGAAGAAAAAGAAAACCCAAAGACTATCAGTATCAAGTCAAATGCTTTTGAAGATTTCCAGTCACTTTGATATAAATAAACAATCCATCTATCCTCAAATACAAGTGCCCAGGGTCTTCTATAATATCACTCTCTAGCCATTACTTTTTCTTTTAAATTAGTAGATGTTCCAGACTGTTATCAAAGACATGCTGGCACTACTTCAAAAATCAGAAATAATGCATCTCTGCTAGCGCAAGTAGCAAAACTGGTAACTTGATCCTAAAACAGTAATCGGGGGAAAGAGGATAAATGTACTATAAAGTGTTTATGTGGGTTTTAATAATATTGAAAATGAAATTAACCTAATCAGTGTGCTGAAATAGGACTTGCAAGATTCTCACAGGCATGCGGTATGGTCAGCTGTTGCTTCTCTAGGTGATTTACAAGGCTTCCTACTGTTTGATGGAGCACAGGTGCTAAGGCTGTCATCGAAGGCAATGTGTTAGCTATTGTGATACTACAGACCTCATATAATGGGCACTAAATCTAGTGCATGTATACAGAAATAATGTTTTGTAATGATGACCCATTGAGACCCTTTACCCGTTCTTGCCCTTTTACCATTGGTGTTGTTTTTTGTCTTGTCTCATAATTATTTTGAAATCCATGAGACTCAGTTTCTGACTTAATTTCTCAGCATTGAAGGTTGCTTCACTGTAGTTTTATTGCTATTGATTTTCTGTTGATATGTCGTACGGCTGTGGAATCTAAAGTAGTATTAAGAAGATGAGATACCCCAGGGCAAATGAAATCACTGAGAAATTCAGATGGCTGCAGCAAATCTTTTTCATTGTGCCAGTCTCTGGTAGTCTATACCATCTTTCTAAGCAACACTGGTAAGTGGTAAAAATATATCTCAGGTCATAGTTTGGAACATACTGTCTGCAGAGTTTTTCTTCAAGGAAATTTACTCACAGGTTTCATCCTCCAGTTTTCATGACAGTCACTATCAATCAAAGTCGCTGCCTGTTGATTATCTGTGTACCTTTTGAATAGACTGGAGAAATCTTTAATTACTATTAAATGCTTGCCAAGCGTGGACATAAGGGGAAAAAAAATCAGCCAGTCAAGGCATAGGTCAAGTGTAGACACTGAATTATAATGAGAGGACACTTGAGAAAAGTAAATGAAATAAAATCAAATGAATTAGTTGGAAAAGCAGAGGTAATACACAAGGGGAAAAGAAGATTTGACAGGAGAGCAGAGACTTTATTTTTATGGCGCTGTGTGCAAGCTGCTTTCCATCTTGTGATCTAATATTCCTGCCTGTAATTACACTGATTGTATGTTGAGAAGGGAGCCTACTGAAAGAATGGTTTTTATATTACTTTATTTTGGGGACTTCTTGGTTACAAACAAATGAACACATTTCTCAGTCTCTGCTCCTCATTAGTCTTCTGTCCTTTATCTTCTTGGGCTGGAGTATTTTTTTTTTAATTTATTTATTTATTTTTTATTTTATAGTAAGCTTGCATAAGTAGGGCTTCGACTATGGCAAAAACTGGATTTAAACCAAAGTTTTCTGTAGCCTAGCTCACTAGGCTGGTGTCTGGGTTTTGTGTGTTAGGATTGTTTTGTTTTGTTGGGGGGGGGGGGGGGG
>JAVJGJ010000001.1:7614885-7648464 GCA_035590215.1 Microhierax caerulescens
TGCTTTGCAAACCTAACCCTTTGGATGGAGCAGCCCCCCTCAGAAGGGAAGAGTGTGAGTGCAAAAATCTTGGTTCTGAAGGCAAACTGCTCTGCTTAAGATAACACTCTTTCCTTTGATATAAATATTTTACAAACATCTTGAATTCCTAGTATTTTAAAGCTCTTACAATATCCTTATGAAGTGATGTTAATGAGATCTTTGTAAGGTACAAATGCATCTTCTAGAATTCAGATACAAAAATGTCTTGTGTGCCAGTTGCCTCCAGGATTTGTTGTTGATGTGTGTAAATGGAAGTGGATCCATTTCCCTGGCTTTAGAATCATAGAACCCAGGTTGGAAGGGACCTCAAAGCAGGTCCAGCTGAAGCAGATTGGTCCCATCAAACTTGAATGTATATATTTGAAGCCGAGGAAAAACATTTAGAAATATTGGGGAAAAAAACCACCCTTCCTTAGTGAGACCTGAATTCAAGGTAGAGTGTTCCTACCTGCAGTTGCCATCAGAATCTTGGATCTTTAGAAAACCTGATTCTTTGCCCTTCTTAAAGGATATCATTATAGTAGCAGAGAAAATCAAAACCCGCTGCTTGGCAGGTGAAAAAAAAATCAGTTTGCTATATTTTGATCCTTTTTCTGGTGGTAGAAAAAAAAATAACTCATTACCAAATTCCTGAGGTAGAAAGTTAATGACTTTTAATCTGAGTGTGGGTTAACCTCACAGTCTTCAGATTTATCTACAGATAAATTCTGCTTCCAAGGATATGCTGAAAAATGCTTCAATGTGGAATAAAGCTAAGGCTAATCTGGTTAGTCTAATGATTTGTAATGCAGATTCTTGCCCTGTGCTACCATTAACTTTCCTCCAGCAAATTTTTTAAAAGCCACGGCCAAAACCTGCTGCTGATCTTAAAAACTTAGTTAACCTCTGGGACTCCAGTTTATTTTCTGTCTAAGGTAAATATTAGCAAGTTACCATTCTGTCTGTAACTAAGCTAGCTGGCTTCTTTGGGTGGAAAGCACTAGAAAAGCCTGAGCCAAAGCCTACTGGAGCCAATGCGGAAACTAGGTGCAACAGGCCTCGGATTGGCTCGTTTATGTGCAAAATACAGCTGTTGCCAATAAAAGTCAACAAAGCTTGCAATAGGGAGCTGAAATCATCCTCTAATTCACAGGTCAGTTTAAGCTGAATTTTAAGAATCAATAGTTTTCACAAGCTTCGAGAAGTCTTCAGAAAGGCAAACAATTTATTCCAAGCCTTTGACTTTTAGATCCTTCCTTAGTAGAGAAGGATACAGAACACAGGTTATTCATGACAATATGTAATTTCTGTTTCCTGTGTTATATGAAACACAAGTTTTATTTTTTTTAGTTACTGAGGAACACTTAAAATTCATATAGAAGCAAAGTTTTTTTCCTAAGGCATTTCTTTCTTTTCTGAACTGGCTGGGTCATTTCTCTTGACACCTATCAAGCTGACTTGAAAAAGAATATTGGAAACAAATCATCTAAGATTGCATATACCAGGATTAGAAGCAGAGCAAATAATGCAGAGTAATGCAATCAAAATTAGAAGGAATTGTTTCACTTGAGACTAGGCCAGCAGATGGCAAATAGAGTTCAGTGTAGAGAAATGTAAGATAATTAAAGTTGAAGGAACTAAATAATCTGGGGAATACCTGCTAAGTGGAACAATCATCCAGCACAATGATCAAGAAAAAGAGTTGGGGATTATTGTGGAAGAACTTGTTGGAAGCATGATTCCATCAAACAGAGCAAAATAGGCAGATTGCATGTTAGGTTGTATTAGGAAAGTCAGATGGCACGAGATCAAGGAAGGGTATAGCAAGCACTTAGTGAAAGCTGCCAAGGATGCTGAACACTTTCATTATAAAACTTTCTTTTGACAGTGCAATACATTTAATAAAGTTGCAGGGCAGACTGTTGAATATTCCTTTGGTTATTCTGTCAGTTAAATTTGTTTTGTCATCCAGACTTGGGGTATGTTCTTTCAGTGGTTTGTGCTGTAAGAAAGTACATTGGGCTTGCTGCTGTTTTCCACCCATAGCTCTATGAATAAGGATTTCAATGATGTGGCTGGTTTTGTTTTCGTGGTTTTGTGTGGGGTTTTTTTTTGTTTTTTTTTTTTGTTGTTGTTGTTGTTGTTGTCCCCCTCCTGGATTTTGGGCTGGATCCACAGTTAGGTCTAGTCTGAAAGAGAATTTTCACTGACTTACTATGAATGGGTCAGGTTAATGTTCCTACCTGGTTGCTTGTGGCAGTTGCTGGGAGGAATTTGTAAGCAACTGTAGAACTATTTTGTGTATGTTCTAGGGCACCTCTGAGGGTTTGCTATGAGATCCTGTTTGTGATTTCTTTGCATGTAATTTTCAGATTGGCTTAAGGACTGCTTCTTCAAAATTTTTGTTGAGACAATCACCTTGCAGGAGATTGCAATGACTTCATGAAATATCTGTAACAAAACCCTCTGGACCATAAGGGATTGGAGGAATTTACAGGCTGGTAATTTGAGACCCCTCAGCAAAAGGTTCCATAATTTCCTAAAAATTTTAAAAATTAATTTCCCTGGTTTCTCAGTGGCATGTATCTTCCCAAGAATTTGCCATAGATGTGTTTATGAAGTCTTTAGAACTTAGCAGAAAATAGGGAAGGTTGTGGGCAGGGTTCGTTTGAGAACTTGGTTTATCCTTGGTTTGAAATAACTTTTATGCCTTTAAAAGATTCTCTTGCAGGTGATGGTTGGGGCTTGGTTATTCTGTTTTGCTCTATTAAGCAGCTCAGATCTTTTATGAGTCACTGAAGGAAGCAGGTCTCTGCCTGCTTCTCAGTTGGCTCTGATTACAGAACAGGACACTGTATGAGAAGCAAACTGAACTACGCAAACACCCTGAGAGGGAGGACAGAGAAGTTAAGAGTTCTTCCAGAGAGGATAATTTCTAGAAACCACAAGGACAACCAGAGCAGTTTTGAATGGCACTTCATTGTTTAATATATATAAGCAAGAGGAACGGGAAGAAGACAGATGGTTAGAAAATAATCTTATTTAAGATAACAGCTAGCTTGACTCTTTTGGGATGTTTAGCTACTTTTGAGTTCACTCATGCAGAGGAAGCCAAGTATAAAACTGCCCTCCATCTGAAAATGAACATGATTGATAACTCTTTTAACAGTTACTCTGAAAGAAAGAGGACAATTCTGTTGAGTTAGTCTTGCAGAAAGCAAAACCCGCATCTTTTTTAATACTGCGTTTACAGTGAGGGACAGGTGCATTCTTCAGTGTGTCCTAGGGTCCTGACCCTGAAATGCCCAGTGAAGGACCTGGAGTGCTGCTCTTAAGTCTTCCAGCACACATTCTCGGGCTTCCATCCTGCAAAGATCAAGGCACAAGTTTCATTGCGGTGGTTGCAGCCAGGGTATCTCTCCAGAGTGGAAAACTTAGTGCTTCTACATCTACCATTTAGATAGTGGCACTAGCATCCTTGCTAAGAGCATCTTACC
This sequence comes from Microhierax caerulescens, assembly GCA_035590215.1. NCBI lineage: Eukaryota > Metazoa > Chordata > Aves > Falconiformes > Falconidae > Microhierax > Microhierax caerulescens. The sequence goes on from JAVJGJ010000001.1 coordinate 7,618,404, forward strand.
TGGGAGTTAAGATGCTACACTCGAAATGTTTTTGCACAATAGGTACGCTTATAGTGACAGCTACCTCGGATCCCAACAGAAATGTTGTGATGTTTATCTGATCTTCTGTCCGGACTGATTACCCCTACAGGGTACCTGTTTTAGCAGAGAAATCAGACCCCATGGCTTTAAAGTGTCAGATCTATGATTTGGACACCAGCAGAGAGCCAGCCTGGATCATGGCACACTAGTGTCACAGCTGTCCATTAAAATGTACTGCTTATTGCAGAAAGGGCTTTGCACATTTTACATTAGCCCAGCTTTGCATTTTGACTTGAGCTCTGTATGCAGCATTAATTTATTGAGGTGACCATGCTAGCCCTAGGCTTCTGGTTAATAAGTACAGTTTGCTACAGGTATTGCTAGTGTTATAAAGAATATGTAGTGCCAGCTATAAAAATGTAGGGTTTGGCCATTATGCTGTTGGAAATACTTAAACTTTGTGTTATGCTAGGTTCTTTGTTACAAGGTATCTTTCTTTCATTAGTTGTGCACAGCACTTTGAAAAACCTAGAGGTGTACTCAACTCTTTCCAGGTTTAAATCACTCAAATGTGAAAATCCAAACTGGATGCAGGTCTGTTGAAGGGCAGTGCAGGGCATATGCTTGAATTTGAGAGGTTTATGGATTCAGTTTCATAAATGCTAAGAGAGGTGTACTTTTTGTGCTGCAGACAAGTGAGTACCATACCTGAAGATTAGGGTTGCTGTGGTAGCAATTTACAGTGGTGAATAAAGTTGTCATTTTTGAGTCTCGCAGAGAGTACTGTTTTATGTAGGACTTCTTTCGTATCCATTCAGCTGCTTTAAAGAAAGCAAAAGCACTTGATCTATGAGCCCATCAGTCTCAGAAGTGCTTTACAAGGAAGTTCAGCTTCCCAGGGGTCTTTTGAATCTCATGAGGTCTATGTTCCTCCATTTGCAGTTCAATAATTAATGTCTTTTTTTTCCCCCACTCCTCGTATGCTTGCATACTTCAGAGATGGCAGAGCACCCAAAGAAAACTTCATTTTGTTAATAAGACCCTATTATTTTTATATATATACATTTCTGTGTGAAACAGGCCATGATATTTTTAATGCTGAAGGTTATTACTGCTATTAGTGAATCTTGAGAGCTAATAGAAGCCAAAGACTCTCTCCCCTAATGTACAGAGAAGCATAGTACTTCATTCTTGCCTACAGGCCATCTTACTATCTTTGCCAAACCTTAGAATAGCTGAATGGCATAGAAATAAAGCACTGTTTCACAGGAGAGTTTGAGTAAATTTCTACCTAAACAGGACTCCACAGCGAATGGCTTGTGAATAGTACAGCATGGTTTTGGGTTTGTCCTGGAGCAACCATGGGATGGAAGAAACTTCAATGCAAAAGAATACAGATTTCTGTCATGGGCCAGATTCAAGAATGGTGACGTGTTTTTTTTCTCCCGCAGCCTTATTGGCTTTGAAGGCTCCTAATACAAAGCTGCCTGCCATCTCAAGAGTTAGCTTGCAGCTCTCTCAGGAGATCTGTGGAGCTATGCAGTCCTCTGTCTCCTGAGCATCAAGGAGTCCCTGCACACATGGAAGGCAGTAGCTGTGAATTGCACCTTTCACAATAAGGAGATGAAAAGAGTATCAAACTTGATGGCACTTTTTTTTTCTTGTCAAAATAATTTTATTCTTTTTGCGGTCATAGAAAATCAGGCATATTGGGCAGATGTCAAAAGTGGTTACTGAAGAAGAATCCTGGCCTTAGACTGGTTGCTCTTAAGATACCCAGTCTGAACTCAGAATGCGTAACACCGCCTGCTAGTGTATGAAACAATACACAAATACAGAAAGAGTAACTATAGCAAGGCAGGGTTAATATCTACTCATACTATTTTCTCAGTGTCTTGCAGATTTCAGCTGTACTCACCCTGCATAGCTACTATTGCTTAGCCATGTAATTTTACAGATGCTTGACTAGAGCTTCTAAACTCCTATAAAGTGGATGGAGAGAGACAACAGAGTCATAGCTAGATGATTCTTTTAGCTCCTCTGCCTCTATCTGTTAATGTAACATGCAGCTTAGAGTAATAGGCTCCTAGATTAGGTTTCTCAGTAAGTCTTGCTCTCGGTGTCCAAATGGGAAAGCAGGGAATCCCAAGTATTGCAAGAATATGTATAATTTGTAGGTGTATAATAGCCAACAAAATTAATATCTACCAGAGGAAATAAGCTAGTGAAATAAATCCAAGCCCTTCTAAACTTCTTCTTCCAGTGGAAACACATGTTAAAAAAATCTAAATTGCAATGAACCAAGGATACATGTGGAAAACAATGTCTGAAAGAAGGAATCCTCTTAAGAGAAGATCGGTGTAGCCCGATGCTTAATGTCTAGCCAGGTTTCTGGGGAGGACTTTCCACCAAGTTCCAGTGAGATTGTTTGGACCTCTGTGAAGTCCCATCCACTTCAAAGAAAGCCAAGAGCCAAGACAGAAACTTGCTTTGAGGGTCAAAACCCTTTGAGAGGGTTTTATAACTTAAATTTCTCTTTTGCACAGCTGTCCAGATGGAAAGGCAGTATGGTGACCTGTGTATAGTCATAGTGCTACAGCTGGGGTAAGAAAACATAAAATGACAAAATATTGCAGGTGATGATTACCTAGATGATAGGTAAAATAAATAGAAATGATAAGAAGACGCATCTTTTGCTGTCTAAAGCCTTTCCTATTACCGCTTCCTTTATCTCCCTGAAACCTGCTAATGTTGCTACTGTCTTGTGAGCTTGTGATTTGGTGAAGAGAGAAGGATTTTTGCAACAATGTACTTGAGATCTAGGGGTCAGAGAAAATCTGGGTGAACTTGCATTTTAATTCATGTTTTTATTAAGAATGGCTCACTCTTATAAGGTCATGACTTCCTAGACAGGACAGGCATGACTGTTCAAGATTGTGTCGGTAATATTTATAAATGTTTTCTCTGACTGATGCTTATCTAACTGCCAGCCTTGAAAGGTGTGGTACTTCTCCTGTGAGATGTGGAACAGCTTCAGCTGTTATGGAATGTGATAGGAATATCCTGGTATTGATATTTTGATTGATAGTTCCACTTCTGATGAATCTTTGCAGGTTAATAGTTGTGGAGAAGATGGATGTTCCAGACTGCATTCCTCCTTTTCTGTATCTGTGTAGGAGAAAAGAGATACAGAACAACAATGAGATCTGTTGCTAGGTTAATTTGAATTCTCTGCTATGCAGGTATATAGAGATTTAATAAATATATGCATAGTACATGTTGTATGTTCATCTCTTCTCTTATTTGAGGCTGGCAGATCTAACTAAATTAGATGTCAAGCACCTGCTGTTTTCTCCTCATCTCTATTACAACATTATTTGACATTCTGGGACATCTCTCTAAAAGTATTCAGAAATGAATATATCATCATTAGATTGTCATAGGTAGTGACAGTCTTAAGGAAAGGGGAAGTAAATCAAACAGAACAAATCACAAATTGGCAAGGAAAGCAGGAAAAAAACCTACAAAAGCTCCCTAAAGTTCCCAAGTACAGTGGCTTGGCTGCTTCCCGGCAGGGTAAGCTCGGCAGGACCTTGCATTCCAGCTTCATTTAATCGCTGCTGCTGCTGTCACTCCACAGAGCAAAAACTGCTTTCAAACCAATTGCAAAACATCACAAATAGATTGCTAACACATGGAGGTCTGTACAAATGTCACCAGAGAATATTCTGTGAAGGAAACGAATTACACATGTTTTAATTTTCAGTCTTCCCCTCTTGTGGAGAACTTTACATTCCTGCCACAGTCATATGGCTAACTCAGTGCTTTCCCATGACTTTACAGCAGCACCTGTTTCTGCACCAGTCATTAACAAATGTAAAATCCAGCAGGCAGAAGCAGTAAGATGTTTTAGCTTTGTAGCATATGTTTTGCATCTGTGATGGAGGTGACAATGAGCTTCTCACTGGAATCTTTGATTAAGCAGTTCTGTGCCTGTCTATTACTGATGTTGCAATGGGGGGCTTACAGTGAAGTGTGTATTATAATAAGTTATGAAACTTAAACCCACCAGTCAGTCTGAAAACTGTCACTCTACACCAAACACAATGCCATGTAGTCCAGAGCCTAGCAACTCCTTCACTCTGCTAGTTGTCAGAGTAGAGCATTGAAGTTAGAGCTCAATGTGTTTTGCTTCAAAAATTGGTATTTGCATTAAAAGAGTTGTTTACTGGGCATTATTGGAGCTACTACTATTAAACAGAGTATAATAGCCAGGTTGATATGCTTTACCCAAAAGGTTTATCACCATGAGTAAACACTGGAGTTACCACCCTCCCCAGTCTTATGACATTTTTTAATATTATTTTATTTTGGAAGATTTTTTTTCTCTTGTCTGATGGATGTAGTGCAGTGCCTTCCACCTATCCAGGCAAGATGCGACCTGAGTGAGAAAAGACGTGCTGAGATTTACTCTGGGACAAAATGCTGGAGTTTAAATAGAAGTCTTTGGTTTGTTTTGCTGTATTTTAATTTTTCCACAGTCTGTAGAATGATTTCATTACTGCAGACTTTAGAGCTGCAAAGTGAAGGAATTGAACCTGTATCTCCTGGCACCTAGTCCCGTGCCCTGCTAACAACTGCTTTATCCCCTACTTTCACAAATGGAACAGAACACTTCAAAGTGGAGGGAACAACAATGGAAACGGAGGGAAGCTCCAACCATCAGACTTTTAAGATATCTGCCTGACTGATAAACTTTTACACTCCAGTGGCAGAATTCCCGTGATTTCAGTCGAGTTTCGCAGATTTCCTGTGATTTCAGTAGAGTTTCATCATTGTACAGCTGGACTAAACTGATCTATTACAGATAGATAAGCTGTTGCTATACTGTGCAATTCTCATGTCCTGGGTTCTTTGCTGGAACTCAGGGAAAATGAACCACCAGTCAATGGTCCATGCATTTAAAGAAGCGTTTACTGGAAGCAACAGTGTATGAGGCTGCGTGACTTTCTTTACAGGAATATTCAAGATAACTTGTATAAATTAATCTTGTTGAGAGAACTGGTGGATTCCTGTAGAATGTTGAAGCAATGTAAAAGAACTCTATATCTTATGTGCAACCAGTATCATGTTCAAGTAGACACTTCCATTTGGAGATGTTGCTTAGGATTACTGTGCTGGAAACGTGAGTCCTCTAGGAAACAAGACATCTTTAATAAAATAGCAAAGTCTTATTTTTAATATTTTTTTACTTGAGTATTAAACTGATTTCTTAGAAATTTGGGTAGAGAATTATAGGACCGTAATGTATTACTCAAATTTATACCATGAAAAGCTTACTACTTTCCAAAACTGGAAAACAGTGGTTGGTGTGAAGCATGAAGGATAACTGGGTTTAAAATAATTCTTGCCTTTCATGAGGAAAAAGGGAAGAATAGACTTTGAGGGAGCAGTGATTGCCGTACCATTTATACGTGGAAGAAACTTGTTATTTGTAAATCTGAAATCCAAGAAAATCTGAATTATGAAAGAGAAACTTCAACTGTGGGAGCATAGCCTCAGCCCAAATTGAATCCAGAGTTTTCTGCAATGATGTTATGGATCATACAGGACAATATGAAATGTGGTTAGAACTCACTGTATTCCTTCCCTCCTCAAAAAATAAAAAACATTTTTTTTTTGAGGGGCTCATTCTCTTCAAGGTAAATAGTGGCAAACTTATGCAATCAGAACGTTACTATTGTTTTTGTAACGCCAGGAATTATATTGTCCTTTATAGACAAAGGAGGAAAAATGGTAATGTTCCTTCCTCAAAGGCTTATGATTGAGAAATGCAAAGCTGTAAAAAGAGTGAGAGGAGGTAAGTTGCTGAGGATTGATTTCTCTGTGTGATATCTATTTTGTTAAAACTAATTGCTAAGACAGGATCCCATTTTTATTTAACTTCCTGTTTGTCAGCATAAAGCTTCTGGGTGTAAAGCTGATAGCATCGGGCTGAAGCAGGATGTTGAACAGTGTAGGTTTGTGCTGGAGTACTGGCACCAGCATCTGTGGTCACGTGGTCATTAAAGCTAATAATGGTATATGTTTTGTGTTGTGGAGGGCATATATATATATATATATATATATATATATATATATATATATATACTGCTGCTATTTCCTTGTTTGAAATAACACAGCAGCTGAGCTGAGAACACTTACAATGTTGGTCAGGGAAAGAAATTTCCCTTTAAATCACTTTATTATGCACTATTCTAGTAGTTTCTAAAGTAAATTCTAAATAAATTTCTTGTTTAGAGATGATGCTGGTTTTGAAAATCCTGTGAAATCCGATGGAAGATACAGAAGATCAGTTGCTTGTCCCTCTCATTTTACCAGGACTATCCCTCAAGGCTGGGTCTCAACAACAAGCAGAATATATCAGTTCAGAATTAGCTAGAACAGCTATTTTTCCCATATGCACTTCAAAAATTGGTGTTTAATTTCTTTTTTTGTGTTGTAGTAACTCTTGCAGGCAAAGACCACAGTAAAACTTTCTTAAAAAACAAACAAAAAAGGCAGCCTCTCAAAAATTTTGCAAGGTGGGAAGGAATACGTGGATATAAGAGACAGAACATGAGGGAAAAAAGCCAGCAGTTCTGGGTCAGTAGTTGTCAGTCCAGTGGCTACCTAAATAGCATCAGACAGGTTTGGCATTTCTAGGTCTGCCTACTTAACTGATTGTAAAGTAGTATCAAATGTCAGCTATTTTGCTGGTAATTATTTCACATATTGCATTCTGTAAATAATTTTTGTCAGACAATGCACTTTTGTTTTAGGTTCTAAGTAATGCTAACTTGGTTTAGTTTTGCTCCATAAATGACTGCTGAAATCAACAAGAATCAACCTACTGACTGCTGAAATTCAGGTCAGACCCTGCATGGACAAAGCTATGTTTTGGGGCTAAAAAAACACCCTAAACAAATAAATCAGCATGTAAAAACTACTTAAGCATTTGAAAACCCTTCAGTTTCCAATGTAAGAAGTCTGGCTTACTTTAACGGTAGAGGAATAGATCTTAGTATGGAAAAATGCATCTTTTTGGTACAATGCAAATCAGAACTTAGAGCTATTACAGAACATCCCTTTCAATTTACATTATGTGACGTCACACGTAGGATTTTCAGCGGTATGGTTTGAGAACTGTTGAATTCTCATTTGCAAATATTGCTCTGGAATGACTGGTGGTTAGAAGGTGTAGGGCAAAATGAACCAGCTGTTACAACTTGAAATGTGCAAGTAAACAGAGATCTGTGTGGATTCTGGGACATGTGCAGGCAGGAGAAAGATTGCTGGAGGAAGATGAGTGTGACCACACAGCTGTTTGGCACTTTTTCTGCTGAAGCCTGGCTGGACGAAGGGGTAGAATTGCAACTGTTGTTGTTGCCAGTAATTGCCAGGTAGACTGTTGAGCTGGAAGTCTTTTTTTGCCCTGAGGTGAGGGCTCAGAATAACTGTTCCCTGCTTTGAGTTCCCTTTACTACTCCAAACTGTGTGTGAACTACTGCATCAGAAGATGGAAGGAGAATGGAGGGGAGTGACTACCTCTTTCCTCCTTCCTGTCCATATTTTGCCCTCAAATTGCTGTAATTACCTTTCTCCTAAAATGGATCTTGCTGTGCACTTAAGGCTTTGGAAAGGGGGGTAGATTTCTTTAGAGGGACTATTTTTGAAAAAACACTTCCCTATTTTTAAGCATTGGATTATTAGTCAGTGATCTTATATTTGAGATAAAAGGTGTCTAGTATACATATAAGTCTGCCTTGAAAGGTTATTTTCTCAGTTTTTACTGCATTCAGTTTTAAAGCGGTATGTACTAGTTCTTCCTTTGCTTACAGATTTTTCCTCTCTGAATTATGTTTGAATATATTTCTCAAGGAAATAATTGACATCTCAGGAGAGAGTCATAAGGACGTAACTGTGAGTGATCCTGCATATTTAAGGCTCCCATTGAAACTGATGGGATATCTGCAAATTGAGAATTAAGACCAAGCCTTATATATTTGGAGAAAGTGGCAAACATGTGGAATGACAAGCACACAAAGAGATAGATAGCAGTTTTGTAACAACAGTGTTTCTCATCATAGATTGTGTATTTGAAACCTTCCCCTAGAAATGCAAAAAATGCAAACATGGATTCACCTTGCCTTTTATCCTTTACACTTGCAGTGTAATAAATGCATGGCACAGTTGCCAAAAATAAAATAAAACTAGTATATATGAAATTGCTGGGTACTGCATAAATGTCTTGAATGTGCAATTACTGCCTGCTGTATTTAGAACAAAGCAGATGACCGCCTGCCCTTTTTGATGTTGTCTGGGAATATAAACAGTAGAGAAACCTGTTGCTTTGCTGTCTTCAAACGGATAGAGGCTTTGTGATATCCCCAAACATTTGTACATGCAGAAAGCTACACCTTTGCTGTACACTGCCTGCTTCCTTTGTAAAATAATTTATCATTGGTCTAATAATGAATAGTTCAAGATAAAAACTATTTTGTTCCCCATCTTTTGCTTAGACAGTGCTGTGATTTTGCATTCAGCTGTGTGTACTTCCATTTTAGAAAACTTGTGGTTAATTTCTTTCATTATGCCATGTTAACACGAAGAGGCATTAAAATAAATCCCTGTGAGTGATTGCTTACTTCCCATGGAATAACCATTCCTATATGTATGCTCTGTGCCTCCACCGGGGCTTAGTATACAGATGCCAAGGAACTTTTTTAAAAAGACCTGCCTTTACAAGATCAAATTGCAGCCTGGCAATCTGTAAAGGGCTGATTACAGCCAGCTGCAATTAGCCAGCCAGCCCCACAAGGGGCTAGTTGTAGCCACCAGCAGCCACGGAGCTGACTGCAGAGGCCAGCAGGTAGCCTGGGGTGAATGCAAGGGAAGAAAGATGTTTTTCCTTGGGATTCGGGGGGAATGACTGGAAAGCACAGAGTCACCCAGGGAACTCCTGCCCCTGCTGGCCTGACTGCGGGGCTGGGGGTGGGATGGGAGAGGGGTCTGCTCGCCAGCCCTGCTGCATCTGGCTGTCCTAACTGCGGAGGTGGCCTTTTGCCATTTGAAAACTTGCCATTTTTTGTTCAAATATAACTTGTCTTCCACTTTCAGATCATTTTGCACTTCTGGTCTCAGGGGAAGGTTGGCACGTGCCTGCCCTTGGCTCTCTGACCCTGACCAGAGCTGCAGCCCCGTGCTCACCATCCTCCTGGCTCCTTACCATGGCAAAGTCCTCAAGGCTCCCTTTCACGGAGCTGGGTGCTGAAACGAAATAGCATTTAAAACCAACAAGGAATGATGACAACAGGGGGAATGCTTGGGGTGGGGGAGAGTGCTGTTCTGAGTGGTTTTCAGTAGGAGTAGAGGTGCTGGCACTGCTGCCGGGGGGCGAGCAGCTGGATCTCCATGGTGCCCTGCGTGGCCGTGTCCCTGGTCCTCTTAGAGGTTAGCTCCTCTTAGGGAAGTAGGGAGCGGGGAACGGAAAAGGGATGGTGCACAGGCAGATTTTGTCCTGGGGTGTGACTGGGATGAAGTTTATGTATATACTCTTTGTAAGACATGGCCTCTCACTGCACCCTTACTTATTTATAATGTTTTTTGAAAGCTGTGTTTTCAAGACCTGGCCTATTTAATTTCAGTGACCACACTTGAGCTGAAGAAAAATCTGTGTCCCTTAGCGAAATACTGTCTTTTCAGGCACTCATTTATAAGACTTGAGGAACTGCAGAGGCTGGGGGAACATGGAAAAAAAAGGAGCTGGGCTTTGCCCTTTTGAAGTGTGTACAATGCCAGTCCTTTGTGATACCGAGTCTCATAGGGAAGCTGGGCATCTCATAGAGATAAATGTAGCTCCCACTGCTACTAGAATCCATTTTTTACTGAGTTAGATGAGAATGGGGTCATGCTGAACTGTGTTTAACAAACTAGGTTGTTACTTTGTGAAAATTCTTCATGACTCCCTCCTAGGATTTGTTTTATGTGATGATATGTGACATGGATATGTCCCTATAAATACTTTGTCTTACTGAGATACAAATATTCTAGTAGTTCTTCAAATTCTTTTTCCTTTGGATTCAAGTTCTGTTGACTATTCCTTAAACTTCATAATTTTATTTCCAATGTCCATTGTTGATTCACTTAAATTGATATGGAATCCCCCCTCCCCAAATGACTTCCATTCATATATCTTAATCATAATTCCTAATATCTGCAGTGAATGGCAAGTATGTGCTTCTTGGAGTAGAATTAGAGTTTATCCTTTAACATAAAATACCTATTAGTCAAAGGCAATTGTGTTTAATGCTTTTTTGATACTAAGTTACAGCAGGCCCTTGACACAAGTTGTTAACATGTTTCAGAAGACTCATAGCATACATTTGCAAAATGATTCCTTTTTTTTGTTTGGGTTTTTTTTTTGGTTTTTTTTTTTGGTTTTTTTGGGGTTTTTTTTTTGTTTGTTATTTTTACTAGAGGTACTTGAGTGTCATCAGACAGCCATGTGTTTTGGGCTCTTTTCTCTAAAGTGGAAAGTGTTTTGGTTGCTGTAGCAAGAAATGTGAATAAATAAAAGGGTGGTGAGTTTTATCTATTATTATATTATACACAGGGGCTTAGACACTATCTACAACATTATTGAAAACCATATAATAATATCACTGTAATATGTGATGCTTACAAAATCTCAGTAAGGAAGCAGATTTTCCTTGGTTTTTAGCATTTGTGGGAGAAAATGGGAGGAGGGAGAGAGAGAGAAGGGGAGAGAGAGACTTCAGTAAATATGAGTCATAGAGACAAGGTTTGGGGCTTGAGGTTCACATTTATCTTCTAGGCCAACCTGAAAACTATGTGAAGCGGCCAACCTTTCATTTGATTTTATGATATCATTTGCTGTTGTCACGCTTCCCTGTTTTTTTGGTTGAAATAACACAAAAGCCATTCACAACTTTTTGATAGAAGTCAAGAAATGTGCCCTTTTTTACTTTGAAAAGAAATTGCAACTAGTCTGGGGCTGATGTCAATATAATTTCACTTTTTTCCTGTTTCTTATTGGATGTTTACATGCTGGGTTTCCTCTAGCATGTATTTTGTCATGGCTTGCGCTCTCAGCTTGTGCTAGGAATGATCTCCTTTAGTGTAGTAGCCGGGTTCCAGGTCTGTTTCTTGCAGGCATTCTGCAACACACGTGTTGTGGCAGGAGTGCAGCTGATCACACGGGAACATGGCAAATTATAATAATTGCATTCTTGTTCATGAAGTTTCTACATTGTAGGGAACTGGAGCTGGTGATACTAATTTTTAATTATCTTTGTGAACCACTGTAATTATACGTTTGGAAAATGATGGCATTTTACTTTTCCTTGTTGTTCAAAAGAACAGATAACTGTAGACAAGAAGTACCTTGTAATGGCTCTGAATTACATTTAATTGTTTGTTGTTTAAAACTGCTTAATCCGGTCTTATTACTTTTATTATTTTTGAGTGCTTGGGTTCAATTTGGTGGATTTCATAACATCAGCATCTCTAATTGTCCTCGCTTTAAATCCCATTTTACATATAAAATGCTAAATTGTCTCTGAGTGCTGTTGTGTGCATATACATGTACATATAAGCCCATCTCTGTTTATATACAGTGTATGTGCAGATGAAATGGATTTGATATCTTGTGCCCCTGACCTCTTCACTTGCTCTATGCCTTCTAATCTGTCTAGGAACGTATAGTGGCATTTCAGTTTCATGAGGCATTGTGACTAACTGCCATTAAAAAACCCCAAAACTCAAATGAAAAAAAAACCAAACAAACCCAGAGGGAAACACTTTCTCTTATGGTATTCCTCCTCCTCCTCCTCCCCCATGTGGACCCCTAGTCCAGCCGTAACAGAGAACTTCATATTTTGCTGGATACTCTCTAATTGGATACGTCCATGCTGCTATGGGCTGAATACATGCAGTTGGTTAGTGGACGTTAGTTGGTTAGTGTAATAACTGAGTTTTGCCAGTGGTCAATGGAGAAGTCTCTCTGTAGTTTTCAGTTCCTAAAATACTCAAGTATAGAATGCAGATTAATAGATATAACATAAGTTATTAAAACATTATTTTTCTCAAGTTTTGAAAAGTTATTTGTTCTTTTTCTCAAATTTGTTCCATAAAGCCAGTTATTGTAGTACCGTGACTATAAATATCTCAAATAGATGATTCATAGGAAGAGCTGCGAAAATGTAGGTTTTCAGAGAGTAATGTGCTGTGACATCATGTCATTTGGACAACACTTTCAGCCCAGCTCACCACCCTACTCTGGGAAGCTTTTGTTTAGAAACCCCCACAATTTCAAATTGATATTTATAAATAATTCCTAGACTTTTTCTGTCAAGATGAACTTTAGAAAATAAGTACACTTGTGTCAGCCTGAACCCCTTTTCCACTGTTACTCAAATTGAAGTATTTCTTATTCATAAACCTAAGGATGCCACCAGTATAGCAGCTTTTTGCATATTATAATACTGCACATCTAAGTCTGTTAGTATATAGCCTTTCTGGCATAAGCTGTAATTCCTATGTACCTTTTCTTAGCTGTTTATTCCTACTTTAGATTAATTTGCAGCCCTGTGACTTGTACTGGAACAGCTATATGTGGAACTACGCTGTAAACTGGATCACCATTTGAGCGTCCTCCTCTCGCAGAAGGGTGATGTTGGCTGCAACTTCGTACATGCTTAGAGTGTGAATGCAGGTAGTGTCCAGGGGATTGATACAGACCCGTCTTACACTTTGCTCAGATTTATGAGCCTGGAGACATAAATTCTGATGTTTTTAAAGATCTCTGTAGGCTTTTATGACATGTACATTGTGATACCAGAGTTATAAATATCCACAAATCAGGGACTATTTGCAGTCTAGTGTGAAGTCTAAATCTGAATTTTTGAGGGATTTTAAAGGTGAATATTAAAGTCCAGAATCTGAAGACCACTTCAGCTGCAGAGTAGATGTGACTAAGATTGAAATGAAGCATTTCTGTTTGGATGCAGAACAAGATGTCAGCAGTATACTGCTCCCAATGACATAACAGGTCATGAGAATTTTCGAGGGTGGAAATTCTTATTATACAATCCAGATTAAATCTATGTATTTAAAATACTGAGAACATTTTCCCCTTTGCTTTCTTGTAAGTTTTATTTATGAACTTCAATTATGGTTCTGAGCTTCATTTTCCTTCCTGTACTAGAAGAAATTCGGGCTTATTAAATCCCAAGCCTTTTCAGTGTCTATCACAAATGTAAATGAACAGTCTGTAGTGTTGCATGCTCTCTGGATTGCTCTGATGATCATGTTGCCATGGTGATAACACAGCATACAGGTTCATGAGACAGTATTAGTAATGCAGCAGTTTGAAAATTAATCAATGTACTGCTACTTCTCTGTATTTCAATATCACTTCAGCAAAATTGAATTCTAGTCAGTTGTCAGTCTGGTTTATTTCCTATAGATTTCTTCTACAAAATTTCCCTCTTTATTCTAGGCACTGATCATGATATCGTAATTGAAATCTGTAGCGGTCTGTCATACTAATTATATGCCTGTCTTGTAGCAGGCAATCTTTAGCTGTTGTATTCAGCAGCAAACAGGTGAGAAATATTTTGAACTGAATACATGAATTACAACTTCTGTGCGGAAAAGAGTCTTTTTTCAGAAGATTCGTCTTGGATAGTTTTGTTAGTTTTGAAAAACTTTTAAGCATAATGTAGAACTGGAAAATTACTGTGCCTATTGGAATTCATTTAAAGCTGTCAAAACCGACCAAATGAATGTTTTCTCCTAGATATTAAAAAATACATTTGAGGAAAAGGTATTTTACACTTATGGAACATTAATCAAAAATATGTTTGTAGCAGTACTTCAGATTCTCTTGCTTGTGAGAGAATTTTAAGTTTTAAAATAACGTCACTGAATGATTATTGATAATTATTCATCTATTGATAGTATTGTTAAAGGCAAACAGCGACGTAGGGATCTATACATTTTTAAAGATGAATGTTGATAAATAGTTAAAAATATGCAGATTCTTCCCATTTGAACAGCTTTGATCATATTTGTTCAAGAGTAGGATAAAACGTAAGTTTTCTGTACTGCATGTCAATACTAAAAATTATCATTTGTTGGTATTTCTTTTTTTAGAGTGCCACGTTAATGACATTTAGTGTGCAAGGTCACACAAAACTGAATTTATACCTGTGAATCACAAACCACAAAAGCTATTCTCTGGAGGTTTGCAACATCAGAAAACATTGCACATATATAACACAGCTGTCCCTAGGCTGCATGTAGGTCTGCAATTAATTCCAGGGCCTTTTCTTATACCACAAACATTCAGAAACAGCTTTTATTGGCTTATGAGTAGCAGCAGACTGCAGAGGGTAAATTCAGTTTGATAGGCTCTCCAGGGTCACTTCTAGAAATGACGTATCAGAAGACATTGAAGCTGAAATTAAACTATACCAAAACATATCAATCCAGAGAGCTGCTACTCTTTTTGTAGTTAAGCAGTACCATTTATATGCAACTCATTCCAATTTTGTGGTAGTGATAGTTTAAATGTCTGTAGCTCTTTTGATTTTACTTAAATGGATTTAATCATTGGTTTGTAAAAAAATTAGCTATCTTTCTGAATAGAGCGAAGGGTAAAAGCTGCTGTTACCAAGTTACAGACTAGAAAGCCGAGTACTGAAAAGGGATCTGTCTTCTGTTGGGTTATTCAGGGAGTTGTCACCTTTGCAGGCAACAGATCTCTGAAGTCCTTGCTCATGATCGCTTCTAGTGTCTGAACATGTTTGCTCTTCAGAGCTGAACAGCTTACAGTGCTGTGGCACACAGATTAGAGAAGACAGAATTTTTAGTTTTGCATATACTTGTGTGTGTTGTTTTAAACTGCTAAACTAAAACCGGTTTACATTTATTTATTTCAATTTGAAAACACGGATTATGAAAGGCAGAGGTGAAGACCTTTAAAAACACATGCGATTGACTGCAAGGTTAAGTAGTTTATGAATTTTTGTGGACAAAATCGACTTTATTGACTCAAAACTAATATGCTGGAAGTGTAGAATCTATTTCTTACTGGCTATTTAGTGTATAAGCTTTCGGAAGTTGTTTAGCCTCTGTGTTTTAGTTTCCCCACCCAATTAATCGTCTTTTTCAGGTTATGTTGTAAGGCTACATTAAACCCTGGCTGAAATCATCTGTAGCGCACAGTGCCCTCTGAACTCCTTACACTTAGACTAACTATATCTTACATGATGTACCGAATAAGTACTTTCCTTTTAACCTCCTGCTGAACAGGTGGGATGCCTGAAAGAAACCGTTCTCACAAAAGCGAAGATTTAGAGGGCGGAACATGACCTGATGGGAATACAGGGAGGAAAATCACTGGGAGGCAGACCTGGAGATACAATCACTCCTCCAGCCTCGTTCCAGTCCTCCAAAATAGCTTACTAGTAACAGACTGGTTTGGGGCCAGATCTTCACAGCTGGAAAAGGTAAAGAGCTCTTACGTTTTCTTTACTGCCCTGTTTTCATATTTATTCTTAAAAAGCTGTAGGGTAGCAATGAGTCCTCCCTCTAAAGAGGATGTGTGCACAAGCAGTGCGCATAGTCAGGCCCCAGTGAGTTGCAGTAAATGTTCTGTTTGACTCCTTCAAGGCTCTGAATCCCACACGACCGTGTAGTTTGCCCCCTGACCCCCTCCCTTCAGATAAGCCTATGGTATAAAAAGTTTATCAGGGAAATGCAATTAGTAACAAGATTTAGTAAAAGCAAAACAACTGAATATGAGGAAAGGAGTCACTATTCTTTTGTTCTTCGTATGTAATGTAAGATAATAGTGAGAAAGTGATTACATTACAAGTAAATGAATTAAACAAAGCTCCAAAACATAAATTAGAATTTAACTGTGCCATTAAAAACTAATTTAATTTGCAAGCCATCATTACTAGATAATAAAGACCTACTGCAAAATGCACAACAATCTCTTGTGAACACAGGAAAAAAAGCAAGCAATAAATCTCGTTGAGCAGATGAGTTTCTGTTACATTAGTAGAGGAAAAAAAAATGCTGAATGGATGTTTTAGTACATAATGAGAATGAGGGAGTAATGGAACAATTGGGCAGCTTAATTTTAGCCATAAATGGTTTTATAGTTAAGGGAAGACCCTAGGGAATAATAGAAGAAAATGTATCTATTGATTTTCTCAGTATGAAACTTTTTTGAATTAAAATAGCTTGTGAATTTACAGTAACAGTAAGTTAACATACACTAGATGCTAGCCTTAGTTTCAGAAAAAAACAGCGAGTTGAAGGCTCCAGCCAGCTTCTTATGTGGAGATGTATGGCATGAGAATGCACAGCATGGGTGTACATCAAAAGCCACTTGTTTTCATCAGACAAAAATAGCCTTCAGGTTGATTAATATTTTTCTGTTTTGCTGGGGTTTCATCAAGTATTGAATTTGTGTGCTAGCTGGGGTAGAACCTGCTTGCAGGTTTGCAGATGTGAGCAGGCATTTGCTCTCTCTCTGCAGTTTTGGTTTACTTTACGTTTGTCCCTATTACATCTTGCAGCACATGTCAGAAAACATCATAGTCTCTCTATTTCTTGATGCATTTAATGTGCATCATATTAAACATGCTGTAGGCAGCACATGCATTGGCAGCGTGACCCAGCACAGTTATTTTGGCACAGTACCCCTGGCAGATACTCCAAGAGCCAAGTCCTGTAGGAACTTTGGAAAAATGATGTTGCCATGCTTTTGTTATGCGGCAGTGCCAGAAGATGGCAGTCCAGTTCTTTGCTGCGAGTCCGCTGGTGGTCAGATTACAAAATTGTAGTTTTAATTTTGATACAATTAATATTGTTGCTAAAAGAAATGCTTTTAGCTTCATTGTTCCAATGTGGTTTTTTTCCTTCTCTTCTCTCTTTACCAAGGCTCTGGTCGGGAAGTCTGCCCCTCTGCCTTTTCTTCTGCGTGATACCAGGGTTCAAGCTTTACCTCCAAACTGTGGTTGTGTGAAACTGAGAGTAGGTGTATGGAAGCTGCTGCCTAGTCTGTCCCCATGGCATTGACAGGACTATATGATTTATAAGCTTCATTTTTAAAGACTCATTCCATCTGGGTAATTTTAATCGCCCTACCTGCAATTCTCCCTCTAGTATCGTGAGGTCAGATACTCTCTCGCCTCAGTGGCTGTGTCGTGTTGCTGTACGCAGCTAGAACAGCTGCCATGCTCAATCACAGAGGCGTAAGGAATGCAATTTGTAATTTAGGCCCAACTCTTGCAAACGCTTAAGCACATGCACAACTTCAGGCATCTGAGTTGTTTTCTTGGCGGTTGGAGCTGCTCATGGATTTAGCTGTCTACAGACTTACTGGGGCACTGGGTGGACTTGGAGCATCACTTGTAAATCAACATGTGGAACTGGTCAGCGTACTCTAATCATGTTGGATACAAAGAGCTGTATTAATGACAGTTGATGTAGGATATTTTTCAGTGAAACATTCTGGCTCGTTGTAGCCACCAGGTTAAGAGTCCTCAAAGAGAAAGACCCTTCTCATCTCTTAAGCTTGCACTGTTCATTTTATTCTTGCTTTTGTTTATTACTTATGTGTTCTCATAAATGTTTCTCATGCTGCTTCTTACGGTGCATACATAATACCCACTGTAAAAACGTCTTCCAATACAACAGCATGGACCTTTTCTTTTTAGGGGTGTGACTTTTCTTGATGAGAGAGAGCATTTGGGAACTCAGGGGATTCTGGAAGCTATGACTGAGTTGAGTAATTACCTCGTATCTCCTGGGCTGTCATTTTCACCAGCTTTTCCCAGTACAGGGTTGTGCAGAGCAGCGGAAGGGAATGTGCTAGAGCGTTGGCAGAGGTTTCCAGAAGGAGCTTGAATCTATCAACACACATGATTGCATTTGGGAAAAAAAATAATATCTTAAACATTTTTCTAATATCACTTCCCATTCTGTCTAGACATGACTGCACACTGGAGGCAAAGTTGGTGACGTGCATTAATGATATACTCTGAGTGTAACTTTATTTACAGAGATGTGCCGCTCTGAAATGAGACGGTCAATGCCAGTGACCAGTGAATAGGCTTACCTGATGAATGGATACAATCTCATCTCAAGGCCAAGTTTTTACTGCTTGTGTGGCTCTCCCTTTCCCCAAGCTGCTTTGACATTGAATCCTTAGATAGAATTAAGCTACTACCACTGCGTTTTCTAGAAGTGAAAAAAAAGCTAAACATAGGCTAAGAAAAAGAGATTGATATGTTATAATATCTCCATGGGATGATGCTTAGGGAGTAGGCTTAATAATACTATTAAAGTACTGTTATAAAAAGCTGGGGTGGGTGAGAATATGTGTAGATGTATTGCGCTGTACCGTTCCTTCACTCTTGCTGTGACACCAGTCTTATCTGAAAAAGTACTAAGATCAGCTGCCCCTGAATTAAATAATATCTAACCCTGCAATTAGTGGTGTGGAAACCAGTTGGACTTCATAGTGCATAAAATGTTGGCGTGATTTGTCTCAGAGTTAAGGTATGGTGCAATACATTCTCGACGGTAAGTTGCCTTTTCTGGTATAATTCCACTGAAGAATATAGGGCTGCCTTTGTGACTGCAAGTACTATTGCAGAATTAGTCATTAGATTGTTCTAGCATATCAGGACCGGGTAGTTTATATAATGCACAACTATAACACGAAGAGTGATTAAAACCCAGGTAATCACCCATAATGCTAATGGGCTTGTTGCCACAGAAAAGAAATGTCAATTAAAGTTCTTATGAATTATTTACACAATTTTTTTCCCCCTATAATTTGATTCTAAATTGAGTGTTAGCTTTAGGTCAGAGTTTTATGTGGAGATCTGTAACCCTTCTGAGCTGCACATGCACTCATTAGCTACAGGCACATTTGCAAATGTGCTGGAGTTCTCTCTTGTAGCTGCCAGTCTATTAAATAAAGATCACTTTCCCTCCTTGAAGCCCTGCTGCTATGTTGCCTCCTACAGGAATGTGCCTTGTGCAGTTCTAAAAGCTGTCTCGGCCCAAGAATTCTCTATCAGACTTGAAGAAATGACCAGCTGTCAAATTAGCAGCTATGAGGGTTGCTTTTTATTTTACTTTGATTTCAGGCAATTAGTATTCAGCCTCTAGCAATAGTTGTAATTATCCACAAAATATTAAAAAAATTGCAATACTCTGTGTGTGTAATGCCTACCTTTTCCCCTTGTGGTTGTGTGAAACAAATGAGATGTAATCATCCAAGTAATTCTGAAGTAGAGATATTTCGCAAATGTGTGAAATTTCTACATGCCACCTGCAGTATTTGTCATGCTTGGCCTCTTTAACGTGAGGGAGTAATACATGTCACCATTTCTGACACTGTCATGATAGAATAAATGAGAGGCTTGGGATATCATGTACATGTTTCAAATGTCTGAAAGGAGCATGAAGGATGGTAACTTAACTATCACAATGAAAATCATGGAATTTGAATGGCTGGTGTTTTTTCTTCTGTCCTGTTGGTTGTTTATTGCTGTGATTTGTTTTTGCATGTCAAAACATATATATCATATATACATATATATATATATAAAACATATATAATCTGAAGGTAGCTGAGCAATGCTTTTCTTTCAGGCACTAGTAGATGGTTGGGTGGCTCCTGTGACAGGGGGCCACCGTTGAAACTGAGCCTGTGCCTTGTCAGCAAGAAAATGCACTTTCCTGTCATATAAACTTTTCTCTCTGTGTTATCCCATCTTTTTGATTGTTTTAATTATTTTTTTTTAGGAGCAGCAATTCAGATTTGAAAAATTCAGTTGCAAGTATAGTGCTTACCAGTGAACAGGATTTTGTTCTTCCCGTTCTATGAGTAGCATTGCTGGCCAGGTTTCACTGGTCGGATCAATCAGGTTTGTGGCTGGTCAGGTGATGCTGAAGATCTTACAAGAGCATCATGGACTGTAGGATCAGTTTGACTGTAATGGCTTGGGAAAACCAAACAGCAAACCATTACTGCTAATTAGATATTAAATGGAAAGACATTGCACAGTCTCTTTGGTCCAGATAAACTTCACATTTCTGGAAATTAAAACAGAGCCTGTTCTAGCATGCAAAGTGTGTGTATTTGACCTCGGAGTCTTTGAAGGACAAAATGTTATTCTTTTCCCTAGAATAACTGCAGAGGCAACCTAAGCTTTCATTAGTTCTTTCTTCCCCAAATATTTCCTTGTTCAGAACCTTACTGGGGTCTTTTATTTGTTATTAGTAATTTATTATTTATTAAAAGTCAGTTTTGTTGCATTATTGAGCTTTCAGTACCTGGTCTTGTGGGCTGTCTTTCCCAGTGACAAGGGCATGTGTGAGAGGGGAACCGTGTGCAGGTACTTGCTGCATTTTGTGGATACTCACTGCTGTAGCTCCTTGTGTGAAGTAGAGAACTGGTATGTTGACAATAGAAATGTTGGTTCTCTTGTTCTTGAAGAATTTTGGAATTTTTGCCTTTTTAACATTTCTGAAATGAATGGAGGAGGGGATGGCTGAGGAGGCAGATGTACAGGTTTTTGCTAGTATCTCAGTCTTGTGAAGTGCCTGCTGCAGTATAGTGGCATGGAAATGACTGTTTTTCTCCTGAGGTGTGTTACAGTACAGACAAAATACCTGAGGTCTTGTCTCTGCCTCGACAAACACTCAGGTGTTATGTGCAAAGTACAAATGTTCCCACAGAAAAGGCCAACAGAAATTCATCAGAGAGTACCAGGCAGTAGAGCATTTAGGATGGCCTCCTGCACAGTGGGAGAGGAGGGTGCAAACCTTCCTTCCCTGCTAAGCCTGGGGTGGGATTCAGATACACACTGCAGGTCAGTTTGCTGCCTGAGGGGATACTGTGAAGGAAAGGGAAGTTCCAACTCTCACGACTTTTTCCTTGGCTTTGTGACATTTTCATACCTCCATTTCTTAACCCTCCCTAACATCTTTTTGGAACAGTTTTTCATCCAAAACCACAAAGGAAAGTTAAGTGGAAATAAGTTTTGTGGCAGCTAAAACTGTACTACTGATGAGTAAAATATTCAACATGAATGGTTACTGGCATGGCACAGAACTTTGGGGTCAAAGCCATGTTACCGATGCTTGGGAGCTCTCAATAGTACAAAAGTTACTGGGATAATCCTGACAGATCTGGGATTTTGTATTCCATAGTAAATCCTGTCTCAGATGTCAGGGTTTGGGTTTTATTTTTTCCTTTTTCCTTTTAACAGTATGTTTACGGGTTTCACAACAATATCCTGGGATTTGTGCTTCTGTAAAGCCGGTAAGAATGATGTGGTTAATCTTCTTCACTGCTTTCCAAACATATACCCTGTTTCTCAGACTTCCTAAGAAATATTTAGTAGTAGCCTATATATTTTTCTCCTTGTTGTCTTTTTCACATCCTACTTTTCTAATCCCGTTTCATTTTATTAATCAGTGATACACGTATTATAAATGTCACTTTCACAATACCTAATCTAGCTCAGTGTTACAATAATCTCCTTTAATTTCTCAGTGTGTAAACATTGTTTCCTGTCCCTTTTTTATATATAGAGTCAGTTGGCCAGAAGTTGAAGAATTTCACATATTCTTTCCAATCCTTTTTCCCAGCTAGTGCCTTTTCCTGTACAGCAGCAACTGCTGTAAAAAAAAAAAAAACAAAACCAGGGCTGGCAGAAAGGAAGGTTTTTTTTAGAGAAACCTGAGTTTGCAGCGTACCATTTCCTGCACTGGAATGTTAAAATGCAAACCTTTTCAGCCATCACCTCTCAGTCCATTGAAGATAGAGTTCTGTTTTCTTTTTATTTTGTCTGTAGATTCATTATCTTACCTTTTTCTGAAATTGAATTGCATAAGCCACTTATCTGCCCATGATTCTAGTCTAGCCAAGTCCCTGTGAATTTGATTGCTTCCCTGTTGTGTATGTGTTGATTCACCTGTTTCATATCATCACACATTTCATCACTTTACTGCATTTTCCTCCTTTCAGTTTTATAAAGTAAACAAAATCAATACTAATGTTATGGTATTCCATAAGTAACTCCTTCTGTTTTGAACTTCTGGTCATAAGTACCTTCTGGCTCTAGTATGCTAGCTAGTTTTCATCCACTCAAACACCTCATCTCCTGTATCTCACATACTACAATGAATATGCAACAATATCTTACAGCATTCTTCCTTAGAAGTTGAATGCTTGTTCCAGTCAGGTCTGAAACAGGCTAACCAAAAAGTTGTGTAAGCTCTTTAAAGAGGAAACAAATCCAGAGAGGTTATCCCTACCTATAAAGAACAGAGGAGCACTCTTATCTGCTGCCTCTTCATTTATTCTTGTGTCTGCGTTATGAGGCTCTTCTGTATATCACTGTATGACAGAACAGTTTTTTAGCTGGTGAAAATTGGTGAAGCTTGACTAGTCTCTATGGTGTTATGGTGATTGATGCTTGATTAGCATCTGGCTCTGGCTGCTCAAGTGATGAATGACATAAGTGCCCTGCCATGATGATATTTGCTATCCCTGAATATGGTTTTGTGCTTTTGATATCAAGTATCATGGTTACATGCCTGCATGATGATCTTCCATCATGATCAAACTCAAGATGCTCTATATCAAGAAGGCAAGTCCCTGACATTTGTGCAAGGGCAACTGTTAACCTCAAATGAGTAGTAGGCTCTTGTAACTCCTTGCATTGATCACTGAAGAAACTAGACAAACATCATGAAACTGCCTTTTTTTTGCTTTTTCTGGAGGAGACCCAGCCTGTTCTCCAAAATCTTTACAATCAATATGAAAATAAACATGTCTTAAAAAGTTGTAGAATATTACATTACAGCAAAGCCATCTATGTCATTTTTAACCTGGTATTTAATGAGAAGCTGAGACATGAACCTCCATCTGGAGTGAGGTTCGTTAGTCAATGAAACTATGAAGAAAGAGCTTGTGAAAAAAGTAGGAAGATCTGTGCGTGCCTTTCATTTCTGTAAAATGAATTAAAACAGCTAGCATGAATGAATATGTTCTAGGGAATTTCATTTTGAACAAGGACTGGAGCCTGACATGACGGTTACCTTGAGATGGGGCATGTGGTCTCATAGTACCAGTCATTTCACAAAAAAAAAATAATGTTGAGAGACAGTCTACCCTTAGAAATACGGAGTTTTAATAAACAAGACGGTCTGGAAGCGAGAGGAGGGAAGCATCAAGACATGAAGTAAACTGATTACAGTCACACTGTAAGTAAGTGCCTTTAAACGAGTTTTATTTATATCCCTTGAAAAATAATACATTTTAAGCGAGCCTTCAAAAAAAGCTGATTCATATCTTCATGAAGCCCATCCTATTATATCCAGTGGCATGTACAAATCAAACAGAATTTCTTCAGTGCCCTTTGACTCTACAATAAATTCCAGACACAAAAGAGATGCTATCCTTTCATTTCCACAATATGAATGTTATCTTCCCTTCTATTTCTGGTTGATGTACTTGTGTCTGGCGTTAACAGGACTGTCTGTTGGCAGTAATGCCTAAAACAACTTCTGGTGTAAAATATAGTGAATGAAGGGCTGGTCTGCATGTTGCAAGCATTATGGACTGAATTTATTTGCCTTTAAAAAAGAAGAAAGTCTAATCTTTGCTTCCCCAGAAGCAGTACCCTGTCTACAACTCTCTGGCTTTTGACATTTACCTGATTCAGTTTTAATGCTTTATTGTTATAAGGTGAGCTCTTCTTTATCATTATTTCAGGACTGTCTTCAAGGTCTCTGGACAAGGTAAGAAGCAGGATAACAGCAAAGAGCTCAGTCTAGGCATGTTTAAATGTTTGTCCTTCCACAATAACTATTCTTATACCTACTGTTCTGTCCCTGAATTGCACAGCTTAATTGTGTTTGTCAGCAAAAAGGACAAATTGGGTTTTAAAGGTGCACTGGGCTTTTTTGCTCCTGACAAGCCTGTTGGCTGCAATGAATGGAGGCAATGCCTCCTGCATTTTGCAACACATTTGTACTGGGAGGTCTAGCTAGTCAGTCATCTGCTTCATTCTTCTGTATTCTGTGTTCCTAATACTCCATCGAAGTAGTGGATTCTCTCTCTTCAGAAACCTATTATTCAAAATAACGATGTTCTTCCATCCAGGAATCATCAGTGTTACCATTAATAGAAATGAGACAGCCAATCACCTCACTGAGACCAGTTCTTGGCTTAGTGAACCTTATGGTTTGCATAATAGGTTCTGTAGGCTTGATTCTCCATTGCTTTCACCTTGAGTAGCCATGGATGCCTGTATAAAATAAGTGTTCAGAATGGTCTGATTTAGCATCCAGTCAGGATAAATGTCAAGGAGTGCAGGGCAGTGTGGAATCAAATGTTTCTGATTTCAGTGTATCTCAGTGAAAATGAAGAATGCTTTTCCTGGGTATAGTTTCCTTGATAATCCTGTTTTGAGGTGCCTTTGTTAGCCAGGAATGAGGAGTATAGATAATTCAGATACAATCCTTCATAATTGTATAATGCAGCTTGTTTTACATATTCTTAACTAGAATACAACCACCGTCATCTTGTTCAGTACAGTATTAACTCACCACTGCTGCCACAGCAGGCACGTACCTTGCACAACTGCAGAGCACCTCACTGGCTGGCTAAAGGAGTCAGCCACAAAGTTTTGTTGATCTCAAGTTATTTCAGCCCAGTAGGATTTCACAAACAAAGCAAACACAAATTGCACTGTCATATGAAAAACGTCCAGGCAGCGTTTTAGCGGTTGCAGCTAGGTTTGTACTAGCAGTCCTTAGTCCTCAAAGAGATTTTGGTCTTGAAATTTTCTGGGAGTCATAGACATAGGAACCTGTGAGTTCCTATAAGCTGTTACAAGTCCCACATTGCTCTTTAATTAGCAAGTAAATAACAGTGATGGAGACCAAGAGGGCCACAATTCACAGTGTTTTTGTGAGACAGCAGTAATGAACTCTCCCTTTTGAGGTGCATTATCAATGCAGTTTCATTACTCGCTGACTGTACCCTAAGCCACAAATTAATTTCTTTTGTTCCAGATGCAGTTAGCCATGTACCCATGTGTCGGCTGTCTTGAGAATGTAACTGGATTAGGTGCTGGTGGTGAGGAATGCCTCTCCAGTTTTCATAGCAGCTGACCCATCACATATACTAAATGGAGTTCAGTTGCTTTTTGGTCAGAGGCAGAGTATATTAAATTGGTCAGATTAAAGTAGACTGTTACTAGTAATGCATTTCATGGCTGGCTCCTGCTCTCTGTCTGACTTGATCTCTGTGAGGCTGCTGCCTATAAAACACTCAGAAAAGACAATTTTATGTATTTGAAAGAGAAAAAAAATAATCATAGCCTGGAATAGCACGTTCTTTCTTTCTAACTGACAAGCAATATCATAAAGGCAGCTGCCAGGAACACAGCATGTCTGTCAAAACGTAAATTGTTTGTGACTGAAGCACCCTTCTGCAAAGATACAGCACCTACCTCTTCAAAGGAGCGTCTCTGAAACAAAACTGTACAAATATTATACCTCATTGTAGGACAGCCTATGCGTGAGCCTTTAAAACTATCTCCCATGATTTCTGTTCAATTTATGGTAGATTGTATTCCAGGATGTGTTACTTTTAGTGCAGATTACTACAAAGTTGGTCTAAAAAAATGTATAAAGGCAGCAAACCTGAATGGAGTCCCTGCCTTCCTCCAAAACAACATCAGAATGGAAATATTTTGACTAACCTGATCCTCCCTTTCAGAAACCTGGCTAGTGCAGATTCTCTCTAGATGGCAGTGGAGCTCTTTCAGTGATGGGTCTGCTTCCTTCCCCCACCCCCTTTCCATTTCTTTTGGAGACTCATTTCCAGCTGTACTGCACTATGATTTAACAGGGCTTTGATGCTGTAAGACGTTGGCGAGCACAAATCAGACTTTTTTTTTTTTTTTTTTTTCTAAAAGGATAATATACTGCTTTTTCAAAGTCAATTAACACTTAGGGCAAATGAAATGGGGAGAGCTAAAGGTCAATTACTAAAGGATGGCCACAAAAACCTTTCTGGTTTACACAGCATTCATCCAGGGATTGCAGATCACTGGGAAAAGAAAGGAAATAGTAATTAGCTCATTTAATTTCTTGATGGTTACCAATAAGATGGTTTAATACAGCTTATCTGTTTTATTTTCAATCAAGTGTGACTGGTGCTAATAATAATTCTGACCAGCCCAAAACTGTTGTTTCAAGGCATTGTACCAACTCCACAGTAGCTGCAAGATTGTTGTGACAGTTTATGTACCAGACAAATGTTAATGTGGAGAAGAGCATTAAAACTTCAGGTTTGAGGTGCACTTAATAAGCTTTACGTGCAAAAGAAATATTGTCACTGGGCAGTCCAACCATTAAACAAACAAGGGAATGAAAGATGTGAAGAGTGAGCCCCATTTTTGCCATCATTCATCATCCTATTTAAAACAATCAGGTAAGTTAAAACTTGGCCTTTGGAGGTACATGTTGTTGATTCATTGGCTCACCAGCTGCTGACTTGTCATGTCATGACCATGATGCTTTTTTACAGGTGAAACTGTTATGGATATGAAGATTTAATCAGACAGGGGTCCAGTGCTGCTTAGATTTATTGGCCTTCATGTTATGCATGTGAGTCACTCTGACATCAGTGAGGCAACTCATGGGTGTAAAATGTGAGCAACATGTAATTCCTTTTGAGACATGTGCCTTGTTTAGAAAAGGGAGACGCATGTCATCAGAGCATACAGCTTAAAGGAACTTTTAATAAAAATAGTAATAACAGCCCCAAATGACAGGACCATTCCTAATGAAATACTCTCTTGTCAGCTTAATGGTGACTATACTTGAAAATGGCCAGCTTTGAGTTGAATCTGTGCTTTCCACTCCCCTTTTGTGTGTCAAACAGCTTTCCAGGCAAGACTCACACTTAAGATTGCAGTCACAGTTCATTTCTATCTTTTTTAAAAATAACTCTGCTGAGTTTAATAACCTTTTCGGTTTTGAATAAGGAGTTTCTGTTTGCAATCACATGAAAAGAAAAAAAAAAAAAAAAAAACCAGTGCTACAGGCAGCAGGAGATTATTTCATGCCTACCTGCTCAAAGAGGGTTTTACAAGAGCACAAGGGCCAGGCAAAGCACATAATGAGCAACCTCTTGTGAGGTAAATTATTATTTGGGATTTTGAATGGGCCCTTAATGTGTGTGGGAAACTATACTGCCAACTAGTTGTGTGTGGCACTTGACTTGCAGGTAAGTAGCAACTTATCTGATAGCTGTCATCCCTGCCTCATTTCACTCTCGGAGACAGCAGGGAAAGGAAGAAAAAAAGTGTTGGACCTGGAAGTCACGGTCCCTTGTTTGCTGCTGTGCCAGAGAGCCAGACCTCCTTCTAGCCACGAGTGTGCACGTGTAGGGCACTAATTATCTGCCCCTGCCTACGAGCAGCCAGCCATCTTTGTCCTTCTGGTTTGACAAGCACAGTGGCCTAGCTCTTGAGCAGCAGGCACTGTGGCACAATGCCTAATCTGTTTCCTTGAGTTTACAAAGGGAGTGAAGGCCACATGTAGAGCTCCGGTTCTTCAGGTACAGACTGTCCCACTTTAAGGATATATATAAATTTCTGTTAGGGTGGTGACTGTAGTGTGGTGATGCTTGAACTTACTCGAGTGCAGTGGCTGCAGGTACCTTTGCTTTGCGCAGTCCAACCCAAAGTGAGAAGTTTTGCTTGAAAACATGGCAGTTGTGTGGGTGCAGTGTTTTCCCTGGACTCGATTCATGCTGTAGGTAGCTGTGGTATCTTTCCAGCGAACTGTAGCATGTAGGGCTATTTCTGCGGTGTGCCTGCTGTGGCAAAACACTTGACCAAGTGTTGACCAAGGTTTTATAGCACATGTTAAGCTACATACTGGTGTGGGATCATGCCTAGCTTATATCTTACTCTGATGTTCACGTTCCTCTGGCCGTATCCACCTATTTTGCAAAAGATGTTGTTGAGGCAGAAAACAAGGGTTCAGGATTTTTTTTTTTTTTGGAGTGCTGAATCTCCAGAAAGCCAGAACATGTCCACTGAGCACTTTCACAGCAGTTGTGCTGCACTGGTCTGCATATGTATCCTAAGTCAGTGCAAGGGTTGTCTATGGTGAAGAATATGCATGCATCTCTTTGTCCAGGAAAAATACCAGCTCTGCTGAGGCTGTCTCAGGTTTGTCGCTGTAATGACCCTAGAGGAACTTTGGGGAAGAACGGTCATCAGGATGTCAACCATGTCACCACAGTATCTGTTCTGTTGGCCACGTGTTGGGGAACAAGAAATTCCAGCAGCATGTCTGTTGATACACATGCAGGGAGATACATTTTCCTACAACTAGCAGAATTGTGAGACTAACTCCCCTCCCTTCCTTTTTTTGGACTTATTTTGTTCTCCATTGAATGAGATAAGATCTATACTATGTTATTAAAGAAAAAGGAAATTTGGATGCAACTTTTGTCTTCACAGCTTTGAATTGGTAAGCTTGTGAGAACAGCTGTTCTTTATTTCAGCAAAATCAGGAAATGCAGAGATGAGCAACAATAAAAAAAACCCTGGGTGATCAAAACCAGTCCCTAAAGCTTTGTTTGTGTATAATGTCTTTGCATCTGAGCCAGAATCCGTTGAAGTCAATGGTACCTCCCTTTCTTTGTTGTTGATGGAAACAGCTTCAGGCAAAACTGGCAAGGTATATTAGACCACAGTTTCCCACTGTGTTATCTTTTAGGGAACCCACTCTCCCACCAGCATATATAGTGTGCAATCCACTGTTTTACACGGAGTAAGCAAGTGAGAAATACTGCAAGCTTTTAATTTTTTTGGCTTTAGTGTATGGATTTACCAAATAGTTTTGAAATATATTTTCAATACATCTTCATCTAAACCTTACAAGCTAGAAGAAAAATATAGATTAGTTATAGTTCTCTGCAAGTTTCTTTGAAAAAACGAAACCTTTCCTCCATGAGCTGATATCATAGTTCATTTCAGACAATCTACCTGAAGAGATGGGTAAAAACCAGGACGGCATGTGGCCATTGCCATTTAAGACTCCTCATGGTCCTACTTGTGAGCCACTCAGATCAGTCAGAACCTTTCAGAAAACATGCATTTTATTCTGAAATCCAAATGATCAGGTAGCTGGAGAGGAATGATTTATGAGAAAAGATTAAAGTCTCCCAAGAGTCAGTCGGTAATGCATTTGCACTCTCCACTGCTTTGATTGCTGTTGATAGTAGTGCCAGAGCTATGAATGTGTGTTTACTGGGTATTTCTAGTATTTCATTATTTCCAGTGGATTATAAGGAGAGTAATCAAAGTGAAGTTAAATTAACAGAATTAATATTTCATGGTTCTTAATTTGATAGAGAGTTTTTTTTCTGAGATTGACAAGGCCCGTGAATTCATCTCCTCTTCTGGCTGGAAGACATGTCTTTCATTTTCATTCAGGCTATGAAAGAAACAACAGTTTGATTTCTTAACTTCCTGGGAATCTGCTCTTCTGTGCCTCTTGCCTGTTATAAATAGGGTTTGGATTATTGGAACTGATTTTCCAGGTCTTTTTGTTAGACCCTGGGCTAACGTGACAAGGTCAACAGGAATCAAAAAAATCCACAGAATTAATATCTGTTTCACTCATCCTTGCGTAGCTAAGATGATAATTCAAAAGGTCTGTGAAGGTGTTTCTTTCTGCAATGACAAAAACATGGCATGAGGATAAGGAAGTCTAATTGCCTGTCTCAGTGCTATTTCTCAGTCATCTTGGAGCTAGAAGGAAGTCTTACAGTATCAGAAACCACATGGAAGCATATGGTATGGGCTGCAAAGGCTTTGTCAGGACTGGGAATATTCATACA
>JAVJGJ010000001.1:7648590-7663055 GCA_035590215.1 Microhierax caerulescens
AGGTGGCAGGTGTGTTTGTGGAGGAGGCTCCCTGCTAGGAAGCTTAGGGTAGCCTCCTTTCCTTGGGTAGATCTACAAGAAAGAAAGGAGAGGCTTCCCTCCCACCCCCCACCTTTTCTTTTTAAGCTGTTTTGCAGGCCAACCTGAAAAGGAGAAGGGAAAAGGCTGTGATAGAGATCTTCACCAATGGGGAGTTTAACCGAAATAGTTTGTCAGGCTCATCTGATGCAACAGCCAACAGACAGTGCTTATCTGTACAGGATTTGAATGCTAAAGGGGTGCTCAAGATCCTTATCCAGTATGAAATAGGATTTGAATACATATAAGCTGCTGCTTTGGTTCAAGCCAGCCCCAGAAGTGGTTGCTTACCCATGTGGATACAAACTCTTGATGTATGTATTTGTCCTATAACCAAGCGATCCCTGAAATACTGTTGGAATTTGGAGCAATTGATTAATTAATCACAAAATTGAATACACTGTGAGCCAACCCTTTAACATAGCCCTAGTTTCATGTGCTTCAAAAGTGAAATAAAACCCCACCTCATTCTGTTCCTAGTGTCAGACTCAGAATAGTCGTTGCCATTCTTCTTGCTCCTGGAAAGATATAATTAAAAAAAAAAAAAAAAAAAAAAGTCTTATTTTGCCATTCCTGAGGGAAGGAGTAATACTCCAGTTTTACTTTTTTATTTTCAGCAGTGGTTTAATTCAAATGCCAATTAAGCAGCACATATTGAATAATGCTGAATTACTCTTGTGTAATTCCTATGGTATTTCCATCACATTTCCTATGGAATGAGTTTTAAGCAGGAGGTTTAACCATACCTTCCTTGTCAAGCAGATACAGGTTGATTTTTTGAGAGTGTAAATTTATGTTCTCACACTGCTGAAGAAGTCATCAGTGATCTTCTTTCTTGACACACTTTAGAAAATCTGTGAGATAGTCCATTTGTGTTACTTTGTGTTGACTGTTACATGTTTTATCTTGTGATTCTAAACCTTTTTTTTTTTTTTTTTTTAAGGGAGGAGGGTTTTTTTTTGTTTGTTTGTTTTGTTTTTTAATACCATAAGGAATGATGTACAAGAGAATATAGTGTGTCAGAATCCTTCCAGATTCATCATTTCAATATTTTCTTCTGCTACAATGGTTTAATTAGAGTAGTCTTCTTTTGGTAAGGGCTTTTGTATATCTTTAATGAAATTGAAGAGCATGAAATGTGGTTTCCCTGCTTTTTAAATGAAGCCACTTTTAGAGAAATAAAATGAGAAACGAAGAAATTGTTGAAGTCACAGTGCATGAAATTAAGAGAGCCCTGACTGTATTGGCAACAAGTTTTTTCTTTAGTATTTTGATGACCATATAGCTAAGGGGTTGCAGGCTAACTGTGAAGAAATTTTCTGGTTTTGGTTCATGTGGCTTTGAAAGTTGTGTTTGCTTCAGGTTCAGGTTTTGAGAAATTCATGGTCTTGATCATGCAAGTTGAGTTGAGGCAGGTGGAGCTTTGTGCTCTGGTGGAGCCTCACTGACTCCAGCTAGGTCTCCTGCCTATGGAAGTTGCACTTGCAGGCAGGTACATTGAAATCAACAGGGCTCTGCGCAGACCTGTGTCGTCTTGTGGACACAAAGAGTTGCAGAAGCAGAGTCATTGCAAGGATTTCTGAAGTTGTTCAATGTAGTTGCAAGTTTCCAGTCCTCTGTGAAAAATCTAGTCCGATGCAGTGAGGTGAGTTACCCACCCAGCCGCTCTCTCACTCCTCCTCCTCAGCAGGATGGGGGGAGAAAACAAATAGGGTGGGAAGGAAAGCTTCTGGGTTGAGCTGAAGACAGGGAGGCCACTTAGCAGTTACTGTTGCAGGCAAAACAGGCTCAACTTGAGGAAGAGTAATTTATTACCAATTAAAATAGATAAGAGTAGTGAAAACCAAAGACATTAAACCAATGCCTGTCCTCCCGCCCTCTCCCAAGCTCGCCCTCACTTCTTCACTTTCTCTACCCACACCAAGCATCAGAGGGCAGTGAGGGGGTATGTCATGCTTTGAAAGTTTTCCTTTTGGAAGTATTTCCCATGAAGAAATCTGCTTGTTGTGAAGCAAGTTCACTTTTCTGTCTAAAAGAAAGATTTTTTTTTTTAATAATAATAAGGATTTTTTTTTTCACTCCAAAGCAGACTTGCCCCCAAATGCTCACTATTATGGTATTTTCCTTCTGCAAATGGCACTTTCATCTAAATCAATACGTTTCACAGCAGTTTGCGATTTTTAATTTTTAAAAAAATATGCTAAAAGTAAACAAATTGAAATTGCATTTTACTTACACATTTTATGTTAGAAATCAACATCTGGGAGCATGTGCTTAATACCCCATAAATGGGGCACACAGGGCTCTAAGGCCAGCTGGTGTGCTGAGTGCAGTAGTAGTGGCAAAAGATGGTTCCTTACGTGCTTTCTCCACTGCCAGTCAGTCACAGCATACACTGCAAACCACAGAACAACTTCAATATCTTCCAAAAAACCCTTCAGAATTCCAGGGCTCTGGAGGCTCAAGAATGACAGAATCCTGCAGGAAAAGGGGATAGCGAAATTACATTAATTAAAAAAAGATGAAGTCTTAAAAATAAAAAAAGTGGGAGAGTAAAATCAATCCAAATGCAATAGGGTTGAGAGTGAGAAAGGAGAGTTAAATGTTCTGAGACCCTAAACCGAAGATATGGCAAATTAAAATGCTACCTTTTTGGACTGTTTTGCAAGTACTGTTTTTTAAAATGGAACATTTTTTTGTTGTTGTAAAAATGTTGGTTGTAAAACGGAACTGAAGAAGTTCCAATTTTCCACCCCAAAAAAAAAAAAAAAAAAAGGCAAGAGATGTTTTAATGAATAGAGTCCTAATTTTGAATGAGTACTCATCAGAACAGATCAGTATTCTACCAGTTTTGCTAAATAGAAAATTTCTTTTTTAAAAGCCCATTGACAGGTGTCAGCTCCTTTTGAATTGTGACATTTCCCCATTCATTCGTTTTCAGTTTTGGGTGTGTCTCCGAACACTCACTCTTTCGGTAACCTAAAAGGCAAAATTAATATTCTGATCACAGTAAAACTGTGAGCTGATAGTCCACCGGTGTGAGCGATGTCCTTACGCTGCTGCTGAACTTTGCGTACAGGCCGACTGACTTCAGTGGGACTGCAGTGCTGGGCGGATTTGGGATCTGAAACCGCGTCGTTTCCCTGAAGGCAGAGGAGATGTCATGATTTAACCAGCTGAAGGTCTGGCCTCACATGAGCACAGCCTTCTATATATAAATCAAAATTCAGTGCCTTTTCTGGTACTCTAATGGTTTAAAATACATACCTCCAGTAACTGCTGTATGGTAACAGACTTGATGGGCATTCAGTGTAAGAAAGCATGCAAGCTTCAAGTGCTGATAAGCCAGTTCTGTATTGTTTCAGTGAGGAAGATGAGAACAGACCAACTTTTCTTGATGAGGAGGGAGTGGGAATCCATGAGGTACCTTAAGAATTTAGCAGAGAAGGATTTTATTTGATCATGTAGCTTAAATTGCTGGCAGTGTAAGCTTGACTATGCGGTGACTAAATGGCAAATCACTAACTCTCGTCAAAAATGCTGCCTTTTTCCCTGTCTTGGAAATTAAGGATCAATTCAAGTAACAGAAAAATGATGGTAAATTAGAAGTACTGATGCATGAGAAAGGAAATAATTGTGATTTTCATGAGAAGATTGCCAGTTTCCAGGATTTAAATTGCATGCAAACTGTTTTTTACATCTCTAATTGAAGATGTGTTGTCTTTAGGGAGGGTTGACTTGACATTGACAAACTTCAATAGAATACCACGACATGAAAATGGGCTTGTGTTTGCCTTGAAAGTGATTCACTGGCTCATACTGTGATGTTCCTTTTATTCATCGGAATGCCGTAGGATGCTGAATTTATTTCTGTGAGACTAAGGGTGCTAGTTACACAGCAGTGGTAAGAGGTACTGAAGCACAAACAGGCCATGCAGAAAGGCTTTGATTTCCAAAAGAAAAATCGTTCGTTTTTGAGATTAAAACAAGTACAAGGGATGATTTTGAAGTGTTCATGAAGTTTTTTAATAAGTAAAAATCATTCTAGTGCAGACACAAGGTGTTCTATAGTTTGCGGGTTTTTTGAAATTTAAAACTTGATTAAACTTGATTAAACTTGATTAAAGTCATTAAACTAGGAGGTCGGTGTTTGTTTTGGAGAGCTTCATCCTATACAGACATAATTTTGGGAATCTTATCTTATTTTTTGAGGTGATATGGCAAGGTGCATTACTCATACTTATTAAAATACAACATGTATTCCTAAATAATGAACTATTTTTTACAGTGTTTTCCCAACGTTCCTGTCTAAAAATTGTACATGGTGCTGGTGTTTTTTGTTTTGTTGGTTTTTTTTTTTTGGTTTTTTTTTATTATTATTTTTTAAATTTTTTTTTTTTAATTATCTAAAGGACAGGGTTGGATTTCTCCTGTACCTGTTAGGATCACTTGTTTTTTTCAGAGGAGTCATTGCTAGGTGATATAAGATGGTGTAGTTTCCAGGAGATGAACATTTTGTCAATAAAAGACAAGGCATGATGTGAGAAGATAAGGAAGATAGTGTGAATTCTTAAAAAAGGGTGCTGTTAGCTCAAGGACATTGTCGTTTTGATATCTCTAAGACAGGACTGAGTTGGCTTTCCTGAAGTTAGCTTTGAAAAGGGACAAAATTTGCTGCAGTCTTTAGCTGCTTGTGAAGATGTACTTATTTTTATTGCAACTATATGCTTTGGTACATATATGTTGCTGCTAAATGGATGTTAGATTAATTTTCTTGCTTTAGTTATTTAATAAAAATTATGTGAAATTACATATTGATCTAAACTTTATTAAAAAATTATGCACAAGCACCTCTGGAATATGGTAGCTAGTAATGTGTAACACATTTCATTTGTGAGGCTACAGATTTACAGCAGAGCTGCATTTTGCAGCATGCTGAACTTATAGAGCAAATAGATTTGCAAATGTCAATACAGTGTTATTAAGAAAACAGAGTTAAGCATATTATTTCATGTCAAAACGATCTTATACAGATAAGGAAATTACAGAAACTGGTTCAACAAAAGGTTTAGTGAATGTTCATCATAATAGATCATAATAGAAGCATACATACCATTGATAGTCTCTGCTAGCCTGGAGGCTGGAGGTGTAAGAATGACTTTCTGTTCTATTTTACCCACTGAGTTCTCTTGTATTGATACGAGAAAGACTGCAAATCAGCTAGAAGTTACAACCTAACCGTGTATTTTCAAGTGGCAGTTTTTGAGAAGTGAACATCATTAACATGTTGTTAGAGTCCACAAGACCCTACGGGTTTATAGGGGCTTCTAGAGAACTTTTTGCAATGAAGATACGTTTCCTGAACTGTAATCTTGAGATTTACGCTGCCTGTTTAATCACATTGTCTGTCCCTCCTTTGAAAAGGGGTAGAAATCAACGAAAGATATAACAGATCCATAACAAATAATAACAGATGTCTGGTTGTTCAACGCTTATATTTTCATCTGATTGTGCTTGAGGATGAATGAGTGGGTTTTCCATGCCTTGTCTAAAATGAATTTGCATTTATGAATTGGCAGAAACAGACGTAGTCTCTGGATGACTGTTGAAGTGCCTGGTATACCACCAAGGACTTCAATGACTAAGCTGTCAGTGGATATTATTATTAAATCCTAGGGACTAAAAAGCCTCAAAGAACCTTGTTACAGTTTTATGAAGATTAGATTTTTGTCATCTTTACCTGAACTGGATTTCACCTTACTCTGTGTGTAATCTTTTGATTTCTTACTTTGCTCACAGAGTGAGAGTCTCTGAAGTCCGCATAGTAGCCTTTAGGTTAAACATACCTTATTACTATAGTCTGAGCTTGGCCCTTGACCCTCACCCCTTCCCCCTGCCCAAAACCCTGCAGTTTTTCATCTAGCTTTAAATCAAAAAAGAAAAGAAGTGCAAATTTCTGGGGCAAACCACCTTGCATTGTCAAGGTAGCATGTTGTGGACGCATCTATTGTGGTCATTAAGCCAAGGAAAACAGAGAAATAATTGCAATAATACTGTGTATTTCAAAAGATCACTTAAAGTGTTCAATATGCATGTGAAAAATATGTGAGTGTATTATATTATTTCATGTTTTAAGATCTTAGTGTAAGTAGAGGTGGACCTCTGACACGAAAATTTTTTAGGAAAGGCGCTTTTTGACTGCATAAAGAGTTTTATTTTTAAAAATAAGACTACAACTGCATAAGAAGACAGTCTATTAGACTGTCTGCCAATCTCTCTCAGAGGAACCGTGCATGTGACAGGGCTCCATACTGTAAAACAAAACATAAGACAACAAAGTATTCCATCTTTTGAAAAAAATGTTGGGGGTTTTTTTGCATTTATGTGTTATTTCAAACTACAGTTAGGGAAAAGAATGTCTTGATTTGGCCACAGGTGATAACCCAAAGGTTAACATTTTTCTTCTTTCTTAAAACTCCTGCACAGCAAGCAGAGGAAAAGAGGTTTTCTATGAAATTTCACATCTGGCAAAACTTAAAATTTTCATTATATTTACCTAAGTTATCTTTATTCCACTTGGGAATAAGTTATCTTTATTCCACTTGGGAATAATTTATACGTAAAATAATAGATAATTAAACCTTTGTTGTTTCTTCAGGTAATGTCCATCATTTCAGAGAACTGGAGTAGTTTCAGAAAAAAACAACCAGCAACAAGCAAACAAAGAAGGTGCTCTTTGGAGCTGCAGTTTTGGTGCATACGCGATCTGAACATGTCAGTACTTGCAAGAAGGAATGACAGATTAACTCTTGAAGAACAAGAACTGTGTGTTAACTTTTCATTCTTTCTAGTCACACATGCACCCTTGAATTAAGACTTTCAAATTGGTAGGATATTTTAAAGCACTTCTCATTGGCCATGATGTGGTCTGGTGGTTTCTGGCAGATCTTTACAGTGGATTTAGTGGAAGCAGAAGCTTCCCAGAACACTTAGTAAGTCTGACTACTTTTTACACTTGCTCTCTTATTTTACATTTGAACAAAAAAAGCTGAAATCTGGCCAAATAAAATAAACTTGCTTATTGGAAGTCAATTTTTGTAAAATAATCCCTATAGCAAAATAGTTACCAGAATACTTTGCCAGAATGGTAAAATAAAAGTGATGCAGCGTTATATCAATAGTAACATTTCATTGACACGGTCTGCCTGCACCTACAGGTTTACTATGTAGCATACTCATCCCATGTAATAGTTTTATATAATCTAAATCATAACAGCTTTCTAAAGTCCAAGCTGTTGATGTTGTTGAGGGCCTTACTTTGTGTAAAACTGTTTGTTTTTCCTGTTTATGGTACTGTTCCCAAGAAGGGAGAGCTCAAGAAATTACTTCATCGTTCGATGAAATGGATAATGAATGGATACTGAAAAAGAGTAGAGAGAGAAGATGAAACACATCAGTCCCCAGACTGGATTCCCTTCACTTACCTCTGAAAGAAAATGTTGTCTTTTTTGAGGTAAGAATTAACTGTGTACTACTTCTTTTCCATTCCATTTGAAATAGTAATACAGCTCTTTGATTTTTTTACTTTGGCATAGCTTCAGTTAGGTAGACACTTTCTGACAATTTTTTAGCTTCTTTGAAAAATCACTTGTGTAACTCAGAGGTTTTCCTGGACATTATTTTTTGAAAAACAACACTAGGTTCTTAGAAGCTTTTTGCTTGGATTTGTTTGGAACTTGGTGATGTTAATAAAAAATAAATAAAAAAAAAAAAAAAAAAAGGCTAAAAGTATCAGGTAGTCACTTGTTTGCTGCTCTTAGGCTGTTTGGGAGAGGCACATGATTTAATTTCGATTGGAGACTCTTTATATGTATGCCATGTTATACATCAGCTGATGCCTAATATAGCATGTTAGAAAACAAGTCTGTATTACTTCATCTCAGCTTCTAGATTCAGCATATTAATTTTCATGCATGTCACGTAGAGTATGAACCTTTAAGTGAAAGTACATTTCAGATACAGAAAAAAAATCAGGCTAGTAATTAGAACCCAACTTTCCTTGCATTGACAGCAGCCAAGTCATTTATTAAGTCAATGTAGCAGAGTAACACGGCAGCATCACACTTGATTGAAATCTTGGCCAAGTCTGACAGATGTTTTCAACTCATTGTCAATCTCAAGTATGTTTTAATGAGTTTCAAGTGGCTGGAGCTCCCCTCTGCAGATGCCACTGTTACTGAAACCGTGAAAAGAATCTTTAGGGCAATGACAGCATGGAAAATTCTTTTGAGTAAGTGGTGTGTCAGAAGAAATCCTAACTAGCAGCACAAGTGCTGTCCCCGAGGATGATCCTTACGTTTTGAATACATTGAGCTTGTGCAAAATCAGCTGGCTTTATGTGAATCCCCAAATCATTAAAGCACTTGATTCTCAAAAATAAAGGTGAAATTTTGGAAGTGAGAATTATTCAAGTGTTACTGAGAGTTCCTGTTTCCCCATAACTCGGACAAAGAAACTGTGGAACAATTGATTTTTCTGCTTACACTTCTGGGTCTGGCTAGGAGTCAGAACAGAAACAACAACAAATATTTTATATTGGGCTGAGCAGAAGTGACGGTGACTTTTCAACCACAATAGTATGGTAGATTCAAACTGGATCAAGTGCAAAGCTGCTGATCATAGCACTTATCTAGTTGGACAGTGGTTGTGCACTGCAGAGCAGGGAAGTGTGTTGGCTGAGAGAAAGAGACTGAGATACAAGGGATGCCTAAGGTGGCAGTCCATTTAATTCTTCACTTTGATAAGGTTTATTAAGTTCTTTGCTGGGCAACAGACCAAAGTGGTGTAAAATGAGGTTTGGGCAAACCAAGTTTTGGTAGGTTGCCATATGAGTAAAGTAGACCTACCTAAAAATTGGTGAAGCATAAAGTGACTGATTGAGCCTTTCCATGACAATGTTCTCTTCGTTTTCTGCCTGCCTAAATGAATCTGTGTGTTCTTCCTAGCTCTTTCTTCTCTCTATGCACAATATTTGCAATGTTAGAGGTCTAATATGTAGTAGCATGTATTTTAATATTTAGATTTATTTAGAATTGCATAAAGTTTTGAGAAACCAGTTAATACAGGGAACAGATAAGTTCTTTTCATTCTGTTTAAAAAGTTAGACAAGAGCAGGTTTATCCCTGAGTGGATGATAAATTTTGAACACAACTCATTGTTATTTTCATTGGTCAGTTGGATGTGAGCAGCATTATGCCATTAACTTACTTCTTAACAGCCAGACTGAAACACCATTAAATTTCCCAGTGAAGGGAAAGCTCAATATTTCAAGCTTAATCATACTAAAAATCATCCCGAACCAAAAACATGTCCTGGAAATTTGTCATTTAGAGGTCTATTAGTCTGTCTAATACAGTAATACTTAGTTTCATATACATGTAGTTTTGAAACTAAAACTTTGTGGTGTGGTTGTTTTTTTTTTTGTCTTTTTTTTTTTTGTGTGGGTTTTTTTGTTTGTTTGCTTTCTTGGGGGGTTGAGGTGGGGTATTTTTTTGGTTTTCCTTGTTTCTTTATCACCTTCACAATGCATGTGAAGGGTGAAAAACCCTGATAGCAGAAAATGTTTTGGAAGTGTGAAGCTGTAGGCTCTTTGTTAACATATTCTTTTTTGACCTAGTTGTCATTCTTTGTATGAAGCATTGGTATTTGTTGAAGCAGCATGTCAAATGGAGGTCAGTTATGCCCAATTTTGTGTAATGCTTGCTTGGAATTGAGCATGTTCCAAAACATCCTTTTAAAATGGAAGTAACCTACTAAATGTGCTAACTGGAAGCTTTGCCTTCTTTAATGACCATATAACTTCAGGGCAAGGAAGAGGGAATTAGTTGTGAAGAGAAGCTGGCCAAAGCATTTCCTGGTTTTAGGTTTTTTGCTTTAACAAATCATGTCGTCTCTTATCTGTGGTTTACAATAGTTCCTGAATAAAATATTTTTTTTCCGAATCTTTTAGCTGATACTAAAAACAACTAAAGCACATTTTGAGAC
The DNA here is from genome assembly GCA_035590215.1 of Microhierax caerulescens. Classification (NCBI taxonomy): domain Eukaryota; kingdom Metazoa; phylum Chordata; class Aves; order Falconiformes; family Falconidae; genus Microhierax; species Microhierax caerulescens. The sequence goes on from JAVJGJ010000001.1 coordinate 7,658,713, forward strand.
CCAGTTTAAGTAAATGTCTGGGATGTATATGAAATGATAGCATATAGAAATTCAGAAGGAAAAAACCCCATACAGAAGAGACTTAAAATTGTGTTCTAGCTCTCAACATATGTCAATGAGGATTCATATTTATCAAAGGATTTGGTTTAGATCCTGAAATAACTATGCGGTGTAAGTATAGAAGGATATAATTTCTGAAATTATTGTATTTATTATTAGGTGATTTAACTTACAGATGCTATTGTGACACCTATGAAAGTTAGGGCTTCCTTCTAATGAAAGGGTTTATTTGGCATATGTAAGAAACAGAAGATTCACACATTAATTAGGCGTTGCACTGTTACCTGAATTTTATGTCTTGGAGAAATATGTTAAAGGTAGCGTTTCTGGATGAAAAATCCAGAATTCACTCTACAGCAGGGTCTAATGGCATCACCTGCCCAGAAAAGTATACCTGCATTAATCTTTCTCTGAAAACTGCATGAAAAACAAGTCAAACTGATTTTGTGCTGACAAGTGCTCGTATCTGTTCTTTCAGAAAGTTTGAGTTAGGTGCTCCAATCCAGCATCACCAGAACTTGTACTTCAGTCTCATCAAGATACGTGTGAAAATATGAGCCTTAAAATAGCTTTTAGAAACAGTCTTTGACATGTACATAAACAAGCGAGATATCATAATTTCATTGAGAAAACTTGCTCAAACCAACATCTTCATGGATTTCGCCATTTGGCTGTTGCTTATGTTAAGCTTGTTGAAACTGTGTAACTCCCTTTTCAGCCTTTTTTCTTCTTCCAGCTTTACTGTTATCATCTGATGCATACGCTCTGCATGGCTGGGGAGCATGAGAACAAGCAGTGTGTGGCCAGAGGTACTAAATAGATCCGTGAGACTTCCTTGCAGCCAGTTACAATGGAGAAAAATGCGTGCTGAAGTGACTGCAGCAGGTTTGGAGGTGAGACAACAGGGAAGAACTGTAGTGTTTGAAGCAATTTGCTGGGTGCAATTGTCTGTAACGCTGGTTATGAAATGAGGCGAGTGTGTATGTGTCTGTTCCACTTTCAAAGCTGTGGCTATCAGGCTGGACTGTAGAACCGGAAATTTTTCCGGCAGTGTGCCAAACCAAAGCTATGCTGATGTTCTACTATATAGAAATTAGTATCACCATTCTTCGGTAATCACAACCTGTCACAATCAAGTACGTAACTTATTATTTACTTTAGCTTCAGTCCAAAGAAGAAAGGACAAAGTGCCAATATTTTAAATTTGTTCCACTGATCTGTTCATCTGTTCAGATTCTCTTAAGGTTACTGGAAGGCTTACATAAAAAAAATAATCAAAGTTATCTCGCACTTTCACCACCTTAATTCAACAACAGGATATTCTTATTCAGTTACTGTGAAAGTAGTTCTCTGAGAAATCCAGGATTAGAAATCTGGGTTCATGTTTTCATTGGAAAAAAAACACACTTTGGATTTCAGCTTGTAAGAAGGATAAGAAGGAAAACCAGGCATTTGCTTGGGAAGGCTCTGGTGCCTCTGAAACACATGTGCTGATTAGTACTGGTGTGTTACCAGCTGGAACTATTTAAGCTAGAGGGCACTTTGTATTCTTTCCCTCTCCATCAGTAACTGGCAAGTATATTTTCTGCCTACAATCAATTGCTTTTGTATTCTGAGTAATATTTCTAAGTAAGAAGAAATATTACAGCAGCTAGAGAAGCTATTGATTTTAGGTGGAAAATGCCCTTTCCAAATGCCACTCCAGATGACTGAAATACAAAGAAAATCTGTGACATCACTAACATGGCCAGTAAACCTATCACTTGGAAACCCAAGGAATGAACACCTTAATTTAGGTTCTGTACAAATTGTGCCATACAGACAAGGGAAGGATCAAACGGGGGCATCACATGTAAAGACCAATCTGTTGAGCTAGTAAGTGAAAAAAGCCCAGATCTATACTGTGTAAGAGAGCATCAGATATCCTTGTTTATTTTAGGAAAGACATTGGAATGGCAAATATAATTTTCACTATGGTGGAGACCAACAAGACATTAATAGTGCTCTTGTAGCCCATGGACAAGTACGTGCGTTGTAGTACAGTTCTAGATTCGCAGATGATGTAGATTCAGTCTTTGGTATATTCACCATGGTCCTTCTTAGTACCATAATCCATATCACCAGTGATCCTTGTCAAGAATTTATTATTTTAGCTACAATTGAAAATGCAGAATGGAGAATAATGGGAATAAGCATCTTGGAGGTAATGTGTCCAGTTGAGACCCTGCTCAGTTTAGCAGAGGTCAAGAGAAAAACCCATGCAGTCTTCTGGCTGCCTTTTTTATTGTAAGCACTTCAGTCATCTATCTGGTTATACTGTAGCTGTGTTATCCTGAAGAACTGCATAGAAGTTTTTTTGTTTAGAAATTGTGGACTATGAAGGTTTTGGCAAAAGGAGTGGGAGGAATGATTTCCATTTTTTTTTTTCTTCTGAAATGTGAAAGGTTTTTGATCATTATTTTGTGCTCGAGGAAAAAAGTTACTTCCTAAACTGAGAAACCAGCAGTTTCTAGACCAGTGAACTTAACTTGCCCTGCGACAGTCTCATTGCTTTTACTAATTACAGAGATCTCAGAAACAGCTGTTCATGATAGGAGCAAAGGCTTGAAAATAGAGGTACAGTCCTTGAGAATTACTAAGCTCAACATCTACACTTTACATAGAGGCTTTTATTTGTCTGCAAGTCAGTTTACCAACAAGAAAACTGAAATGATAACTTAGCATCCCCCCGTGTTAACAGTCTGGTTGCTGCATTTGGAAGTACTTGAAGCACATATGTCTTATCTCCTGTTCCACTCCCAAGTGTTGTACACCCTGTAACTGCAGGTAGAAGCTATGAATGTAGGAACATCTTAGGAATGGTCTGTGAATGTATGATCCCCTGGTTCTCTCTAAAATACGTTTCTGTAGTACTTTAGGATCATCACAAAAGACTCCTTCTCTAGCCCTTCCGCTCTGTTTAAAAATTGCTGCTTTTTTAAAATTTTAATTTTTTTTAAAAATTGCTGTTTAAAAATTTTATAGCAGGGAGATCCATACCCTGCTTTCCCTCTTATCAGGTGACACTGTGGTCTTGCTGAATATTTTATGATTGATAAACAGAAAAATAAACGCATTAAGGATATTCAGTGAAGGAACTGCTGCTTCAACCCCTGTCATCCATTCAGATGAGTGAGAGAAAAAAATATGAATTTTGAGTCTTCTCTGTAATTTAAAGTAATCTCCCCAAGGTGAGATGCTTGGCAAATACATGTTTCATTCATTGTCTCTGTTTTAGTTACTTAGTGTGGTTTATAAGATGGTCTTCAGCACGGGTCCTCAAACTATGGCCCATGGGATGGACATGGCCCCCCAGGGTCCTCAATCTGCCCCCCCGGTATTTACAGCCCCCCCCAGCTGGGGGTTGGGGGGAAACCAAGCAGCTGCAGATGACTGCCTGCCACTTCATCCGTGTGCTGGCCCCCTGGTTAAAAAGTTTGAGGACCCCTGGTCTGCAATGTCACAAAGCATGCTACTTCATGGTACATTTTCTACACCTCCCTTCCAAGTTAATGCTAACAAACATAACAAGAAACAGCCAACACGTATAGGCCATAGCATTATGTGCACATTTTAACCAGACTGAAGCGAGTTCACAAAATTTCATTTTTAAGTGCCTTCTAAGGTCACTAGGACTTCCAGGTTTCATATGTCACTGGAGATCTGCCTTCTTGTTGTCAGAGAGCGCTAGTCTTTGTATTGAGACAGTACAGTGTCTTAACCAACTGCCTCCAGAAGTGAAGGGGATTTGTGGCAACTCTTCTGTCCAGCCTCAGAACGTTGCCTCTCCAAGGCCTTTTTGGGCAGAACAGTGACTTCTGTCACCTTTACTTCTGGAGGCTGAAAGGGCTGTCTGTCCCTCCCCAGACAGCGTGTGTCTTGGGTCACTGTAGTGAGTTTGCATGGCAAGGTTTTAGTGGGGGGTGGGCTACAGGTGTGGCTTCTGTGATAAGATGCCAGAAGCTTCCCCGCCATCCAAGAGAGCCAATGCCAGCCAGCTGCGAGATGGACCCACCACTGGTCAAGGCTGCAGCTCCTGGGAAGGGTGCACATCAGAGCGGTTCCTGGGGAACTGTCTCCCGTGGGGGGGCCGCAGGCTGGGGCAGGGCAGGGGGTGAGGGGGCAGGAGTGGCAGAGGCCGCGTGTGGGACTGACCGAGCCCCTCGGGAGTGAAGCTGAGCCCGGGAAGAAGGGAGGGTGGGGGAAGGTGTTTTTTCTGATTTGAAAGGTCATAATTTAAACTA
>JAVJGJ010000001.1:7663110-7700674 GCA_035590215.1 Microhierax caerulescens
TGCCCGTGCGGTAACTGGTGAGGGCTCTCCCTGCCCTTACCCCGACCCACCAGCGTTCAGCTCTGTGTCCCCCCTGCCCGGCTGAGGAGGGCAGGGACAGGCGGCTCTGGCGGGCACCTGGTGTCCGGCCAGGGTCAAATTGCTACAGGCCCAAAGTTGTGAATTAGTGGAGTGGCCCTGTTGATACATCCCTTCTAATATATTATTGAGTACTGTCGTAGTTGTATGCTGTCACTTCTTTGCACTGGACTCACCATGATTTTTTTTTTTCCTGTTTGACTGTATCTTTGTCTGAATAAATTTTCAAATTCTCTGTTCCTTTGATATCAGCTTTCAGTGTTATAAGCATTCTTGTTCTCAATGTTCTGTTAAATTAAATGTCAACAGGTGATGACTCATGCTTTACTGGTGCAATCTTTCACTTTATCATGCAGGATGTGGATTTTTTTACTCCAAAATTTAGTATTTAGTGACACTATTTAGGACTGTTCTGAATTTATGGCTTCGTGCCCAAATTGTCTGTACATCTCTGAGTGAAATGAAATCCTAAACTGCAACCTATTGCCAGATGTTATTGTAAATTTTATCCTGTGATGTAAACCCGAATTTCACAAAAAATCTGTTATTATGTCAGTGCTAGTATCTTCTTCATGAACAGCAAAGGTGGAATTTCTAGTTAGTGTTGTCTGCACAGGTGGCACTAGATGATTGACATGGGAAGATGGAGCATCCATGAGCAATGATGTTTTGTTGATCCATAAATGCTAGCTGGACTCTTGTAAGATGGAGCGACCAAGTAGTTAGCAGAACTGGGTTCCAAGCAGCTTCGGTGTGCCAGTTCGGATGTTTCAGGTTTAGTTTTATTTTAGTCCTTAATGTGAAACTGTTTTTTAAGAAGCCATGAGCTGCTGCAGACGAGGATGACTTTAAGCATTTCATTAGAACCCCTTTTCATTTTCCCACAGGTGGCTCTGTGCTGTACAAAACCAACACAGACACTGCTTACAGTGGAATATGTTTAACCTTGAAGGCTTTTCCAATCTAGAATTTATAAATAGTGTGTCAACAGAGGAAGCTAGGCCCCTAAATATTAAACAGAATCAAAATATTGAGTGTTAAGGAAGTGAAATATCCTGCCTTTCTACTTTGGCTGTAAGTAATAGGCTCTTTGGAATGAAGTTAAAGTAACTCACTCAGTATGGTAGGGACCTGCTCATGACATTTCTCACACCTCAACCTTTGTTTGAAGCAGGAGGCTGATGAACATTTGAATATTTGACCATCTTACATGTGTAGGTTTTAGAGCTAAGAATTAGTGATGTTTTATAACCTCAGTAGAGAGAAGCTTCAGTGGGTTGTGCTGAAAAAGCCTTGTTTGATATTTGAAAATGGAACAGCCAAAGAAAGATTCAGGAAAAAAAAAAAATTGCTACAGGCTTCATCTTGCAGGCTTTCATAAAAAGGTGAGATGAAACACAGCAGATGGATTTATCTTTTTACTTAGCAGCAAAACTATGAATCAGCTTCGTATAAACAGATCTCAGCCAAATATAGCTTGACAGTAATTCTATAAGATTCATCAAGTCAAAGGAAGTGATTAGGTCTGATGCCATGAAATAATATGAAAGTAGGATATCTGATATGATTTCAATATTTCAGACGTGAGTCCATTAAATACAACTTTCTGATGAAAGCGCTACCCTGTGTTGCAACAATTTTCATCTTCATGTACAGAATGGTGCATAATTCGTATACCTTTCAAATTCTCGTTTCCAGTAATCTTAAGAATTACTGAAACAATTTCCAAAGTGCAGATAATACTGTGGCTTTCAACTTCTGTAAAATGGTGAAAGTGAGTTTTTAAGCTTTTAAAACAGTTTTTTTTTAATACTAGTCTAACCGGTATGTTTTACATATTCAGGCTCTCAGTACAAATAGTGTTTTGATCTGCAAAAACTCCAGACAAAACACATAGTAAAAGATATTTAATGATATTCATCACAGTCTCGCTTGCTTTCTTTTGTAACACCCAAAGGTGAGTCTGCACTGCCATGAAACAAATCAGGCATTTCCCGTTGCATCGAGGCTCTCAGATACAATTTATTCTAATGAACTGTCTAAGCTCAAATGGCAAATTTCTATTTAATAACTTCCAAAAACCCATGTATTTTAAATGTTCTTAGGTTCTCATGTGCTAAACCATATAAGCTCCTAACTCTCATTGACTCAGTAGGAATCAGGTGTCTAAAATGCCTTTGTAGGTTTGACTTAACTTTTCTTACAGGTTTCACTGCATATAGGGTCCAGTAATAATGATGTACCTAAGTCCTATTTTTATAAGTGACTTAAAGTCAATTTGAAAAAAAAAAAAAAAATATTTAGATGCCTTAGTATAAGTTTGCTATCTCAAAATCACATATGTACCTAAATCCGTATGTACTAAATACTGGGAGGTAGGTAGCTAAATGCCTTCTGGATATGGTTACTGTTAGATTTCACATTAGTTACCAGCATATATTAAATAAGAGACATGTGGAAGTGTTTTATTGCTTTGCTTATTTGTATCTTGTACTATCTAAAGCCCAGCGTGTTTTTTTTGGAAACCTTTACAAGGTTTGTGTACTGTTTGATTCAGCTGACACATGTCTTTGAGATGATTAATTGATGACCCAAAGCACAGCACCAGAAGAGGATGTCCTTGTTAATGAGTCTGGAAGATCAGGTCTGAACATGCAGCGTTGGGGAGTTGTGCTGCAAAATCTCATTTACACAAACAGATGGCAGGCAGAGGTGGCTTGTGCACGAGAAGAGTACTGGGCAAGCCAAGGAAAGAACTGGCTCTATAGCCTACAGAAATTAAGCTAGTTGTTGGAGTGCACAAACGCAGCAATCTGATAAGCGCCCAGTTGCAGGAGCTCTACCAGGCCAGTGTAAAGTTGAGTTTTGCTGATATTACATTGCCAAATCTTGATTGTCCAACTTGAGGCTAATGACTATGGCTACCATACCTTCCAGGTCCTCAGTAATTACACTGATCTCGGGCAGAATGATCTTTTTTCCTAGCTATACTGAAGAAGAAAAATCTAAAAGTTCTATAATGAGTATGAAATTTCTGAGCAAGTGAATAGCATTAGTGATGTTGGCAGTGTCTCATGGAGGAGAATGATTAATAACAGTCCTTCTTAGTGACCTCTTTCTCACTGCAGAAGAGGCTGGGTGTGTTTTTTAAGGACAAATTTAAAGCAGATTTCTCTGAGCAGGTTTCCAAACCAAGCTCTTAGGGGGATGGTCTTTTTCGAAGCATATGTCTCAGGTTAGATATCTAACCATGTAGTTAGGCCCTTAATTAGAGTTCTCTTCTATAAGGGCTCCTGGGTGACTGCAGGAGTCACTCTGCAGGGAGCTCTTTGTAAAGCTAGGTCTAAGTGCCTCAATTTTCAGCTTCACCTCTGTGAAAGAAGTCCTGCACAATATGTAATGGATTAAATCCGCAGAGTTCTGTTTAATAGGGTTCTAGGGACCCTCTTTAAGGACTTATAAAATGCTGGTAAAGCGTGAGAGAAAGGAAAATGCAAAAAAGAAGGTAGCTTTCTCGGAACTCTTCCATGTCAATTCGCTGTTTTCAGAGTGGATTGTTTTAATGGCTTTATTTGGAGATGTTCCTAAGCATAACAGCAAAATGAGTTGCGGAACGTCTGCTTACTCTAGCAGAAGGAGATTCTGCACTGGTGTTTTCACTACTGGTTGCAATTAAATAATCTCTTTGGAGTTTATCGGTTCTCTGGGCATTGTATACTTACTAATCAGACAAGAGGGCTGCCCTCATACTTGTGAGATGGTATTTCCTTGGGAGAGTGAGGACTCAGCCATCATGGGTTCCCCTGTATGGGCTGACTGGGCTGTAGAAACCCTTAAGGAAGCTGTTAAAACCAACAGTCTCTAGGTACATCTGTTTGGATGGTTCATTCAGCTTACTCTGGGCTCTTTGAAAATGGCAGAGGGAATCGCCATAAACTTTTAATGCAGTATGAGGTTTGCACACTTAAAATCACAGTAATATACATGTTAGGACTTTGGCCAAGAGTCCATCTACGTGTTTTACTCTGTTGATTGTTGTTTAAAGCACGCTTGGTACGTCACTATGTAGTCAACGGGCAGCATCATAACGAACACTGACTATACCATATAGGTATGCTTCAAGTTTAAATCTTACGGAATTTGCCAAATAATTTCTTTCAGATGAAATCATGGCAGTTGAGGGTGAGCTTCTGTTTATGCGGAGCATATTATGGGATGCTTACTCCTATGGTACACTGGTTAGCAGTGCTATAATGCCTCATTGATTACATTGTTTGCCTAAAGGGAGTGCTGGGCATGCTTACAGCTTTGCTGCATTCAGGGACTAAGATGTAAAGTTTAATGACAGCAGCAGGAAAAAGGGTACGTGCTTGGGTACTGTGACTCCTAAAAAGAAGGAAAAAATGTAACAGATATGAAAAGGGGAAAGATCTTGGAGGCTATCATACGCATTTTTCATTTAAGTCTAATGAATAATGCTGAAAGGAGACTGAGGCACTTAGCTTGTGTACTTCACATGGAATAAGAAAGGTTGTTATTCAAAGAAATGCTATTGGCTACAGCAGGTAACATATCCCAGCTCAGTAACATGAAATACCGTGCAGCAGTCATATGCTTGGCTGATATGGAAAGAAATAAGTAAGGGAAAGAGCTTCCTGAGACCCTGCACTACATAGTTAACAATGCTTTTATTTATCAGAAAACCGCTGTTCTTTTCCATACTTTGAACATTATCTTATTAGATAAACTCAGTCTTTAAGTGGTAGAACATATTCTACACGCTAAACTTAGCAAGAAAAGAATAGGCTACATCCTAGTTTCAAACAAATAACTTGTTTCGCGCAGCAATTAATACTTAGTGCTCTGGTGAGACAGAAATAGCCTTCAGGTGAAACTAATGAGTGTTTCTGATAAAAGGAGGGACTGCCAGGTGCTATTAATGATTGCATATGAGGAAGAAAGGCTTGGAAGTTTCTTTTGTTTTCTTCTTTCCTCTTTTGTGCCTGGAGGTTTTGCTTTTGTCTCTGGAGGAAGGAGGTATGTTTGTTCTTGCTGAGGCAGAAGGGCATTCTGGGCAAGGGAGATCTGTTGGTAGTTTTCACAGTGAGAAATGCTGCAGGATTTGTTGAGCCCTAGACCATCTGATCATGAAGCTATGTTTCCTCTGGGTGTGGAGCTGGGCAACTGCCTACGGTACAGTAAATGTTTGTGCTGGTTCCTCTTATCACTGTTGATTTAGATACATAGTGATTTTCCAGTCTTGGTTAAGAAGTAGTGTGGTGAGCAACTTGAATTTCCAGTCTTTGGTAATTGTGCGGTGTCCAAAATAATGCTGTGATGACTGGCTGAGCATTGCTAGTGGAGACAGTCTCGTAGTACCGTAAATAATATATTTTTTTTTTACCTTAAAAATGACCAGTCTTCTAAAAAAAGCTTGTCACTGGAAAGTGTTGCTCTCTTCTGCTTGAATTGTTTAGTGCGGTGCTTACTTTAAAATACTCTGAACTTTTGTCATTTACCTATGTGGGGGCTTGATTCAGTAAGAAAATATCCTAAACTTTTTTTTTTTTTTAACATTGAAAGCCTTTTAGTCACTGTAATGCAACAGACAACTGTCTTAAAATTCGTGAAGTGTAAGTACTAATTGTTATTCCAGTGAAACAGTGCTGTTTCACAGACCAATTTTAGTCCTTTTTTTTTCCTCCTGCTTCTCCTTTCTCTAAGATTTAAGTGGTGATGGCTCTAAGGTTTCCCATAGGAGAACAAAACTGGTAATGTAGCAATTACTTGCTGAATGAGGATCTAGTGTCTTTGATAGTTTATGTAAAGCTTGCTTAAGATGTTGGTCTGGGAACTTATTAGGACTTCAGCTTTCTAGTATTTCTTGGTCACAGTGCTGTGTGCCATTGAACTTCTAATGTCGTGAATGTGTGCAGGTTCTCTGACTCTCCTGGCTTCCAGGAAAGACCTGATTACCTGTGAAGACTTTAAGTGAAATCAGGAATTAGCCATGACTATTGTGGCTGTCATATAGTCAAGTCAAGTAAATGAAGACAGATTTTTGGGCAGGGATGTTATTTTTATGACTCAAAATCTCATAGAAAGTCTTAATGTTTTCCATATTTTATACTGAGGAGTGAGTTGGTCTTGTGAACTCAGATATGCATGTGTAACTACTCGAAGATATCTGTTCTTTGTTGGTTTATGATGTTATGGAAGACTAGATTCAAATCATGATGTTGGTAGTTAATGATGTCTTGAGTGAAGACAAGAAGACTGGGAAATATTTGAAACGTGAACCCAAATTTAACAACTTACTCAGTGAAGCAATCTTCTTGCTTTGTGGTGTAGATATAAAACAGCTTTAACAACTCACTTTCAGAAGGCTTGAGACGTAAATGAGTGACAAATAATCTCAGTAGAGATTATAAAAGAATAATTCGTGGTGCAATATGCCAAAATGAATATGTATGGCAGGCTGCAAATGCATTCATGGAACTTTCTTTTATCTTCAGGAAAACGTCTTTCATGCTGTTCTGAATATGGATGATGATTACTTGTATCGATCTATTTTCTTGAAATTTTAACTACGCTTTGTTTAGATGTTCGGGTTTTTTTTTTTCTTTAAATATGCAGTATAATCACTAAATTAATTTATCTGCCAAAAGGGTAAGGATTCTTATGAATCTCATTTCTACATATGCCATAGTAATTTTCTGGAGATCAAATATTATGATCAGTAGTTAAAACAGTTTTTAAGGGTTTGTGAATTCCAGATCATGCAGATAGTAAATGAGGAAGTGTCAGTAGCTGTCGGTGAATTCTTGGTGCTACAGTCTGTTGTCCTGGGCTTCTATTACCGTAGCTGTCTACTGAATTGTAAACGATGTATTTACTTTAATACTTCCTAACAGTCTTTTGTGACTTAAAAGATGAACAGTTGTGCTGATAGTAAATTGTACTGTACATACTGATCTTTTAATAATCCCCAATTGTAAAAACTATGCTATTAACTGATTTTTTTTCTGCAATGTAAAAACTGGATTTTGAATATCTGTTTTGCAGCGCAGTGGCTTTTCAATAGCAGGAAGTATACTACCTAACTTTTTTATTATTGTCATTGCTTTCTCTTTCAGTTGTACTAGAAGAATGTGCTCCCATTCATACATCCCCTGCAGTAATCTGTTAATAACAAAGCCAAAAAATATGCTTGCCATTGGTTTACTGTATCGTGTGAAAGTAGTTGTTGGCAGCTGCTGCCCAAAATGACACTTTTTTGGCAATCTGACAGCTCTTGACTACTTGACTCCTTAAGTAGTATTGAGGCCCTCGGTGCCCAGCTGTATTCCTACAGAAATGTTAGAAATCAGCCAGCTTTTGAATACTGAGAATATGGTTAACACATGCCCGTGCTGTCTTCTGTCAGCTCTCTTTTACTTAGGGATGTTTGATAGTGCTTAATAGTGTTTTCAAAACTCCTACTAGTGAAATCATAATCCCAAGGTGGGTCAACATGTCTTGCTATGGAAGGTACCATCAAACTAAATATGATCTTTCATGCATTTCTGGTGGAGTCACAAACTAATTCACGGGAATATGAAAATGTGGTGGTTGGTCAAGGTTTTTTTGGTGTCAAATTTAAACCTGAATATATATATATATATATGTATTTTTTTAAATGCAGTTCCCCTTTTCTTCTGATTTCCTGAACTCAAAGCATTTATTAACATACACACCGAAAGGAAGCTAAAAAAAAAAAAAGTAATTTTTAGCTACTTACTTCCCCTTATAATTCTGCTAATTGTTCATTTCTGTGTGCTTATGAAACTTCAAAACTTCACAGCGTTTCCTCGAAATAGACTAATATATTGATCTATGGTATTTTTATAAAATTACCTTTTTTACAAGACTGTATCTTTTCACTTTAAAAACTGTATGTTGAGGTCTTACTTTAATTCTGGGTGTGCTAAGAGGATATAAGCTAAGCACAATGGACTGAGAAAGATGCCCCTTAATTTCTGAGTGAATGCCATGTTACTCAAGTTACCTTAATATTGCCTAGCTGGTAGCTGATTGCATGTGTTAAATTAAAAGGGAAGAAAATTTTGCGAAACTGAAGAATATTCACAGCCAGCTTTTAATATTAGGAAAAATCAGCCATTTTACTACAAGTCTGGTTATCTAAGGTCACTCTTTGGTTTCCATCAACCTACTATAACACATTCAAAAGAAAGGTGTAGTCTAATGTGTTAAAGACTCTTTTTGGAAAAAGAGAGAAGCCTGTTCAGTTTGCATAAAGGAAACAGAACTATGTAGAAAGTTTTACATATGATTAGATAAGGCTGAAAGTGTTCAGTTTTGCTGCTACTTTAGCATCTCGAAGTATAAGGTAGCTTAAAAAAAAATAATCAATTATATCTCTGGGGAAATCAATATGCTGAAAGCAGATGACAATGAAACCTGCAGACTGACAGGTATTTTAACTCAGCAGAGGGCTTTAGAGCGAGGAGGTGCAAGAACTTCAAAAGAAGCCAGCATGTCTCCCTCCCTACATGGTGTTATGGAAGAAAGTAGGATAATTTTAAAGTGGCCTACAGTGGTAATTATACGATATATCTCAACAGATTGAGATGTCACACAGTGGCTCTGCTGAATATGAATTGTCAACATTGCATGTAATTCTTTGTCTTTTCTTGGAGCACGTATTGTGAAAATGAGATGGCTAGGTGTCTAAATCACATAAATGACTATTTTGTCTGTCACTGTTATAGATAAAAGCCAATAACAACAAATAAAATAAATGACCTGAAAGAGAATTTTAAATCAAATAACTTACCACTTTTGTATCTCTACTGATGGCATTTATTAGGAGAGCTCTAATAACAACATGCAGCAACTTATTGAAACATGCCTTCACAGCAGTACAGTAGGGAATGTCTTGCCTTGGTCTCATTACTGCTACCAGAATTTAAGGCCTTATTCTCTACACGTTATTTTGGGAATTTTACCTCCTAGCGTCTTAAGCATTTGAGGAACAGAAGGATGCATGGCAACCGAAGCCTTAGAAATGAGTGCTGACAAAGTAAAGCGTCCAGCTGCAAGACAACTTTCTTTTTTAAAAAATGGATATTCCATGTTGCTGCTCAAAGATAGGATTCTCTGTCCCTTGAATAGGATTGATTCTCTGTCCATTGAATAGGATTTCTTTGAGCAGATATTGTTCTTATTAAGTGTGTGCTACCTGGAGAAATTAAGTTGTAATCAAGCTTTAGAGACCTTGTATCTGCTGGTTAACAGGTGAGTAAAATGAGAAGTTTTTGCTTCTTTTCTGAAAGTTGAAGTGGCAAAGTGAAAATATTTGTGTTTCTGTGCTTAACATATCCATAACTAGAGTCAGTAATATGATTGAAACAGAAATTAAATTTAAAAGACCATTGGAATGTGCTTATCAACACCTATCATAAAGCCACTCAGTAGATAATTAGCTTTCAGTACTTGTGAAATCCTGTTGATCTCTATTAAGCTAGTGATATAATTAAGCAAGTGGTTTTTAGTATCCTTTGCTGACACAGGCCCAAAGTATCTGCTCTTTTTCATCCCTTTTTAGTATCACTTTTACTTAAAAGAATAAAGTGAGATCAGCATTTTGATCTCTGCTGATCTCCTTATCTTCATACTGTTGCTTTTAATAGTACTTTAAGACTTAACAGCTTGCGCAAAGAGAATTAGTTGGGAAGTTTTGACTCAATGTTCTCCTTCATAATACAAATTTCTGTCTTTATGGTGGTTCTAAAATAGTGATGTAATTTTGTATCTTATGTCTGCATATGGCAGCATGCCTCCACTCAAGGAAAGGGTTCATTATTGGGCCATATTTTTTAATTCAGATTAGTTTACATATTTGGTAATGGCTGTGTTTGAGTAGCTGTACCTTAAATTTGTGAGGCTAGTGTCTGTCAGTTTATTGTTTGTCATGAGTATGTTTTGCTGAAGAATGTAATTTAACTGAAACTGTGATTAAAGACCATTTCAATTTTTGCCAAGTTGATTGCTTGGCAAAGTGTCAGCATAAAATCAGCAGCTATTGCACATAAAATAGCCTGTTTTAAGTCAGTGGTGTACAGTGGGTCATATTTAGCATTGGCTTAGCTGTAATTGTTTCCCTGGAAGTGCACCCAGATTTAAGTTGGCTCATTATTTTAAGGCAAACCTGCATTTTTTTGCATTGAGGGCATCATTAGGGTTTTGGGGCATGTAACCCCACAGTTAACGAATGACATAGCATCAGGTTGAGTTGCCAAGACTTTTTTTTTTTTTTTATTCTTCCCCTGGGGAAAAATTGCTAAATGTATTGGAGGTTTAAAGCCCAACTGTTTTATTTGAGGAAATCCTGGGTATCCCAACAGCGTTCAGATTGAGTTTTATCAATATCCCGTTTAGTTTTGAGGTGTCTCAGCCTTTGATACCATTCCTAAAATTAAATTGTTCTTTGTGCGTGTGGTGGTTTATGATTAAGTGCCATGGAACCACTTGCTCACTGTCTCTGCCCCCCAGTAGGATGGGCAGGAGAATCAGAAAGAGGGTAAAACCCACAGATTGAGTTAAGAACCATTTAATAATTGAAATACAATGAAATATAATAATACAAGTAATGAAAAGGGAGATGACAAAAAGAGAGAGAGAGAGAAATAAAACCCCAAAACCAAGTGGTGCACAATAAAATTGCTCACTACCTGCTACTGATGCCCAGCCAGTCCCGCAGCAGCAAATGGTGGCTCCCAGCCAACTCATCCCAGTTTGTATGCTGAGCATGATGTTCTATAGTGTGGAATATCCTTTTGTCTAGTTCAGGTCAGCTATCCTGGCTCTGCTCCCTCCTGGCTTCTTGTGCATCTCCTCGCTGGCAGAGCATGGGAAAATGAAAAGTTCTTGACTTAGCAACAACTAAACATCTTCTCAACATTATTCTCATAACTAAATCCAAAACTCAACACTGTACCAGCTACTAGGAAGGAATTTAACTCTATCCTAGCTGAAACCAGAACAGTGGGAAAAGTAACCATAGCCTATGTTTTATGGTACCTTGTCAGGCTGCAAGGTGATTAAGAGCATGGTGTCAACAGGCTTTGGCTTCTCTGACTGTTACCCGTTCCATATAAACACATTTAAGTTCTAAGTAAGCAGTATCATTATATAAAATGAGATGGATACTGTATTAGATCTTTGGTGCTAATTCTCAGTATGATAAAATAATTTAAAATTGTTTTGTATTAAATGACAGTATAACTGTCTTGGTAGCTTTAAATAATATGTTCCTTGAACAACCATATTTTAGAGCATTGCCATTATTTTCATCAGGGCCACCAAAACCATGTTACAGGTAGACACAGTTTGAGAGAGGTGTTTTTGTTGTTTGTTTTTTTTTGGGGGGAGGGGTGGGGTGGTTAACTGTTTCGAAATCGGATAGAATTTCATCAAGAAATGAGTAATGGTAACTTTTAAAACTTCTCCTATACCACTGTGGTGATGGGTGAGGAAAAAGAACTGCTTGTCACTCTGCAAATATTCTGCTGACTTGTGCTGGGACATTTCATGAATTACTCTCTCAATGGAAATAAATTCTGTCTGTGGCTAATGGTCCTTGCCTTATGTGAACAGAACTGAAAAATAAAGAAATAATAACAATGTAATGGTGTTTAATGACACTGCAGTTGTCTGAGAAGCCACTGCAAGCGTGCACCCTAACTAAGCATTTATAGGAGGATTAGGGGATGCCTACGTATAGTACACTGAAGTCTTGGAAGTACATGTTTAATTGACTCCTAATCATCTTTCCCTTATTTATGGCTATTTGTGACTTTAGTATTTATGTGATTTGATGGTACGAAAGACACATTTTGTAAAAGATGGTAGATTAAAATAGCTGTTTTTTCTGGTAATTGCATATAATACATTAATGAAAGGAACTAGCTCTGATTATTTCATTGACATCTTCTGAGTTAAGAGAGAAAAATGACCATATCCATGTTTAGACAATTTGTTCAGTCAAGGGAGGTGTTTCCATAAAGTGTTTTGGATGATAGTGCTAGTTCTAATAATAATGCTCTTTTGTAAGTAATAGAAGAAATGAGTGATGTCAGCCCAAGAATATACTAACAGTAGTTTCCCAAATTGCTTAAACCCCAAAATATCAACAAACCCAAACAAAAAAACCCCAGCACCCACAATCCCAGAACCCACCCAACCCACTAAACCCCCTCCAAATAATAAAAAATAAAAATAAAATATCCCCACCTATAGAGGAAACCTTTGAATGCTCCAGACTCTACTTCTCAGGTATTCACCATGACAATACCAAATATATATATATCTTCTAATTTTCAACAGTGTTTTGTTTTGTTTTTTTCTTATTTATGTTCAGGTTAAATTATGCTAGGTTGCAACCGCAGAACAGTGGGCAGTTCTGGGTTTAAAGCCATTCCCTTCAAAACCAGAAAGTGCAGGCAGAGGGTTAGCTGCAAACAAAGTTTTACTCTTCTGTAAAGCACCTCAGACTTTACAAAAATATAGTATATGTGTTAAAAACAAGTCTTGCTGATGCTAATGTGGAGGAGGAAGGGGAAGCTTTATTTCACGCTGAGAAACAATAGTTCTTTCTGTGAAGTTTTTTTTTTTGTGTGTGTGTGTGTGTCATTCCGATGTGTGTAGGTAGAACAATAAAACTGTCACTCATGTATTTTCAGGTTTTTGTAATCCTGAAATTCTGTAACCCTACAGCAGATGTTAACAGCGGAGGCATTACAACAGGCTGAGATGTTTGCGTGTTTGCCCATGCCTGCTGAAAAGCTAAGACAAGGTCTGGAAAGCAGGGATAGCAAGCCTGTGTCTGGGCTTACCTGTGTGCAGAATTCTTGCATTAATTTATTTGCATTAAATTAATAAATCTCGGTAATTTACGTTTAAAGCAACTTTTGGAGGTTATTTGCTCTAACACAGGCATGCCCCTCCTGCCCCCCACCCCACAGGGTCAACTGAGAAGAGGTTGGCCTTTGAGTATCTGTGGAGTTCTCCACAGCTTCTCTGGGCAACCTGCTCCAGTTTTTCATTACTTTTCTGCTAGACGTTCTTTTTCTAACATCAAAATTTCCCTTGTTGCAGCTTTTCCCATTGCCTCTTTTCCTTTCACTGCATACCTCTGGGAAGTCTTACCTCCACCTTCTTCATACCCTTCCAATAGATAGCTGGACATCGATAGGCGCAATAAGTTTACTCCTGCAGTAATTTCAGTTTTCTTTCCTAAAGTCTTGATTCTTAAAGAAGTTATAGGTCTATCTCCTGTAATGAGATTTTTTTTTTCTTTCTTTCCAAATTTGTACCAGTACTCATACAGAGCTGTGAGAAGTAGCTGAAGATGTTAATGGCTGTAAATAACCCAATTATTTTTAACTGTGTGTGTGTGAAACCCACAAAACTGTGGTCACTGATTTTGAAAGGCGAATGAATATAGTACAGGGATATGTTGAGATGAAAAATGCAGTGAATGTCTGTTTCCTTAGGGACATATTTATCTCACTCTGAAAGAAATATGTTGCAAATACATTTTTATTTTGAAGTACTAGCTATTTGTATTTCCTTAGATCTTTAGACTTATGTTGATAAGGTAGCCTATGCTTGTTTATTTGCATGTGGCCCCACTGGGCTGTTTCCCAGGTGCTAAGGTGAGCACTGCATCCTTCCAGCATCGGTACATTATGGAGCACTTCAGTCAGCTTGCACAGATGTTAAGCATCCAAAAGCTGTACGGGAACACGGGTATGAATTGGCCAGTCTGCCAGATACTTAACCTGTCACTCGGTTCAGTTTTCAAGCTGCAGGAAGGACAGATTGTTAAAACTTTTTTTTTTTTTTTTTAAGGCACTGAGAATACATAAGAGGAAGTTGTCTCCTATAAAGGAAACTGTCTAAAAACCCCTCATAACCAAACCCCATCAAAACAACCCTCCATAAAACAGGATGATCAAGTAAAACTAGTACATTTCTTAAGCAAAATACTATGTCATTCATCTGTCTTTGGATACGTTGATAAATACTCAGCAGTGGATGTTCATTGTATTTTTTTGTACTTGTAGAAGGGTTTTGGCAATTCATTTCTAAATGGCTGTTCAGATAGCTCATCGTACCATGCAAGACAAGATATTTTTGTATGTTGAAAAACTACAAAACATCATCAGAGAGGGAATGCATGGTACGTTTTTCAGTATGAAACACAGCAGTAGGCATTTTTCCTCATCAGGGTCGAGGTTGGTGATATCAAATGCTTACTGTTGATCTGTGGAGAGGAAAAGGAAAAAAACCCAAATAATAAAAAAAAACTAAGCAGGACACAACATATGTAGTTGACACAAAATTTCAGGATATTAAGGTTTTTAAGATAATTTGTGCTGTGAAACATACGTTTCCATACCTCTCTTTATAAATTAGTAATGACAAATTTAGGAAACATTCCCTATTAATAGATTATTTTATAACTAACCATTATGGAGGTTTAACATGGCTATACTATCTTGTTGCTAGGATTTCACTGACCACAGGATATAGAATAACTTTTGTAGAAGCACTGCAAAAGTAATAGCAATGTTTGCTATGACACTGTTCCTGTTTGAAAAGCGCCTATGATGCATAGCTAGTTCTACAGCGTCTATAGGCATGCTGAAATGGCTTACTAAAGAGGTAACAAAGATATTAAAGAAATATGAAAAGCTTTTGTTTTATGTGGGTTTATAATATGTGGATAAAATACTTGTAATATTTACAAATGATGAACAGATGTAAAATACACGCTGTGAAAACTTGGGAGTACTATTTATGTCCCACTAGGAAGAATTGTTAGGAGGTTTTGAAAATGTTTTTGTTCTTCCTGTTGCCAATGTGACTGTCAACTGAAAATTCAGATTTTGAAAAATATTCTGAGTTTTCAAGGGCAATTAGCAGGATGCTTTCTGGCAGTCTCTAGGGAAGTGATGGGTGATAACAGTAGAGTTTCCAGATATTTGTGCACACGTCTGTTTCAGATACCTTTCCTTTAATTATTCTCGTATATGTGAAAACATTACTGTGCTTGATTTTGCTGCTGATGTGCTGGGGTCTCATCTTTTCAGTGTCACTTCAGAAGACTGTTCAAGGGCTGTGCTGCAGACTTGCCTAACACCAATAAAAGCAGTGGTAGCAAAGGAGTGGAAATAACGTGTCTTCAGACTTCTGCGCTCTGTCTCTGAAAATTTAACCATGATATCAACTACAGGTATCTTGTTAGCAGTGTTTTCTGGTAGTTGCTGTTGCTACAGAGACCTTTCTGCCACAGTCTGAAAGCAGTGCTTGGTTTACTAGTTGCATGTGCACAAAATCATACCAGCTCCGAATAAAGGCAGTCCTACTAGATAAGAATTTTGCTGTTGAGTGTGTCTAGTGGTACCCTGCTTCTCTCCATATGGTTGGTGTCAGGGTTATTGCCTCTATAATTTGATGCTGTATCTCCCTTGATTATGCTGCTAGGACTCATGAAGGCATAAAAAATTATTGTAGAAACCAGCAATTCTAGGTGTGTTTATAAAGGTTTTTTAGTCTGATATAAATGAATTTATAAGGCTTGCTTTGTTAATAAGTAGGTATTGTGGAGAATGTCATTACATGCATTGATCTCCTGCTGTAGCCTGTTATGCAGCCAGCTGAAATCATCCATAAAGCGAGCCATTACAATCATGAGGGAAACAAAAAAAACCCAACAACAACAGCAAAACATTAAATGATATTAGGGCATCCAGTTAGAGAAAATAAGGAAATGCCCTTTAGTGTGTGTGTGGGTGGGAAGAAGGAAGGTTTTAGAGTACCGAAGCCTATAAATAAGAAAAGCTTAGTGAGAAAGGAAAAGAAAAAAACTATCGGTTAATATAATCCCATCGGTTTATTAGAATATATTAGTATATATCTCTAAATATTCTGACTTGGAAGAATGTTAATTGGAGAACCTAGAGCAGTAGGGGGAATTTATGAAACAAAGATGGTAGTTTTGAAAATGCAAGTTTTTGCTTTTAATTCTAGAGGGGGATTGGAAGGAATAGAAAAGAAGTAGAAAAGTGTAAGTCAAGTATATGCAGAAGTGAAGAAAGTGTGAATGGGAAGAGGAGGTGCTAGTCATTTTCTCTACTGGTTTTAATATGTTGAATCTGTCATTTATAGAACATCAGTGGAATGCTGGAATGAAATGGGTATGCTTAGTAAAAACTAGGTATAATAGAAGAAAAAAGTGCTGGAAGTACAGCCTCATTTAAGGGGTTATCCTAAAAAAAATCCCACAATAAACTAATAACACTTGAAACAGTAGCTCCGGAGATTTGCTAAAGCATACTGCTGTTGTACAAACTGGTACTGTTTAATTTTGATGCTTCAGTCTTTACCTAATATGTAATTACAGAGCTTAATCAAGGTTTGAATTCATGGCTGTACCAGTACTTTTTATTTTTTTATTATTATTAAAAATATTTTATTTCTTTTTTTTTAGTCTTCCATACCTTCATTAAGATTCAAGCAATTTCTGCTTTTATGTGATGGCTAGAAGTGCGATAACTGTATTTTTCTGATACTAATGGAATATCTGTGCTAAATTTTTAGACCAGTTAGATTTCTTTAGATACAGTTTAGACCAAAGAAATAGGAATCTGAGTAGGCCAAGTACTTGCCTATAATATATAGTTTTCCCTGGCCTCAATGTGAACTGATACACACAATGAAAAAGAAGATTCTATTATTCCTTGGTGCAGTAGCTCAAGTTTACAGTTTTTCAAGCAAGACTGTCATGTTTGGGGGGCTGGAGGAGACTTTCGATTAGATGACTGATGCTTTGAGCCTATTTCCATTTGGCAGTCGTCATTGAATTTTTAAGGATGGGTAACTCTTGCATTATCTGACACAAGCTGCAAAGCTGTTCATGGATTGGATCAGGTGATGTACTGAAGAATTATGTGATGACTTTTATATTACCACTCAAACATTAAATTTTCCTGTTTGCTCTAACTTATACTTTATCCTTGCTCTTTTTCTGTAAATCTAAGGTTTGATTTAGTAGCCAGTTACTGTCACATGCTTCCTGATCAAGGACTAGAAAAATTAGTTATTTTTCTCTGAAATGTGTTCCTGCTTTCCTTGGAGTAACTTGTTGAAATGCACAATTAAAGATCATTGATATAAAACTGGATAAAAGAGTGAGAGAAGCCCTGTGCCCTGGGAAATTAACGGCAAAACTTCCATGGACTTCCTGGGGCAGGATGTTATCTCTGTGCACAGGAAGTCTTTCTAAATTCTGTCTTCTACCAATCTAGAATAGAAGTGCAAAGCTTTAATTTATGGTAACGCTTTCTCTCTTTGCGCAACCTACAAGTGTGTTGGTTCTTTGCCATTTGGAGTCTTCAGTGTCTGCGGACCAGGCATGTGGATGACTGTGGTTCTCTGTGTAGTCAAACATGCTTGTTGCACTCCTAAAGCTGCTGCCACAGGACCGACCTCTGATCCTGGAGTGGTGCAGCATGGACTGACTGCATCTATCCTTAGTGCATAGCTTTTACCTAGGTCTGTTCTGAGTTGTAAAAATATATGTGTGTGTTTGTTTTTTTTTTCCTTAAGTTTAAAGTATGTGAAACAATACATTGCAGTCTACCAGAATGGTGTTGTGTGACACGAACATTCGGGGAAAATGTGAGAGCACAAGTGTGAGCTGGGATCGTGTTGGAGGCCTGGTCGAGTGCAGAAAGCCAAGCCTAATGTGGTTTTACCTGTGTTGACTTTCAAGAGTCATTCCTGGAGCAAATGATCTGTAGAACCATGGTCAAGCTTTGGTTTTATTTGCTTTTGTGGAGGAGTGGCTTACACCAGAAGGGAGCCCAGGTCTGAAATAACATACGTGTTACAGGGACGATCAGGGGATCTGAATTTGAGCGTTAACTACATAGCGAACTTACCTGACCATGTAGATGTACCCAAAGTCATCTAAATATGCAGTTAAATTTCAAAGATGGTCCTTCAACCCTGATGACCCATTTGTGGTAACAGGATAGACGATTAAAGCCTTTTAAGTGCTTTGAGACTTTCTGAGATGTTCCCTGCATTGTTTCTCTTTATCTGAATTCTGTTGAGCTATTTAGTTGAGGCCATTCTGTATGACTAAACCAGCTAATGGCACAAAGGTGAATGTAGGTGAATACTTGTGACCAGTGCTAGTATAGACTTCTCATCATGAAGGGTGTGCAGCATACCTGAACCATTTTTGACTCTTCTCTGTTAAAACACTAGTCTCCCATAAACTACTCAGATTGGATTTAACCTACTTGTAGAATGGTTTTGAATGAAAAGTTTCACTTAAAACAATTTGAGCAGTAACAAAACAGGTTTCTATAGATCATAGTTTGCTTTGTGCCTTCTAAGCCCCTAAAGGCATGCCTCTGTCTTCCATAATACTATCTCTCGCTGGTTAACCAAACCAGTTCTCCCTTCGGTGTTGTGTCCCTTACTGATGTGGCTGAGGTGGGTGCTGTTGCCGAAGCTTGCTGATTGGAAGCTGTGTATGTGCTGAGTTGACCAGCTGGACACTGGCTGGTTGGCTGCTGCCTATGGAAGGACACAGTACCCTTGGTGGAGGTGGTAACTGGGGTATCTGCTCGCAGTTCAGCATCTGACTTTCATGTAGCGTGCAGTGTTCTATGTCTGGGACTATTACCCTGTTTTCATATTTCAGCCAGATTTAAGTAACGGGTTCTGAACTTGTTGACAATTGTATTAGCATGCTACCTTTGCTTCCCTTAAAAGACCAGGCTTAAAATCTGCTTTAATGAAACCATTGGTAAGTGGAAAGGATCTCTGAGCAAATGATTGCCTGCCACTGAGTTTTGATTATTTTTTTTCAAAAGACAATTTTCTACCTTCCTTTGCTAAATTGTGTTTTGCCTGCTCTAAAGGCTGAACTTGACTATTCATGTTTGGGGGGGGGGGGGGGGGGAACGAATGTGCATCCCTGAGAGTGTTTTTTCACACAGTAATTTCACTGGGGAGCCTCAATTGCTAGAACTAGATGCTTCCGTTCTCCCGATTTAACTTCATGTTGCATGGCATTTTATGTCTACAATAGCTGAGAATTTAAACCCCTTGAGAGAGAAGCTGAAGAGCTATGTGTTTGTGGGGAAAGGAAGTCTTATTTATCTGCAGTTGCTTATTGCTTCAGTTTCTTAGCATAAATAGCACCTTGGCCAGGCACTACACAGAGGCAGGATTTCAGGAATGGGCTGCAGCTCGGGTGCAATTTCATTAGCTTTTGTACTGTATGTTGTCAGTGTGGTAATCTGTGTGCATAAAGACTGGCTCTAGGAAGCTCTTGATGTCATCCTACCTGGGTCGTGCTGAGATCCCTTTGCCTTCTCTTCTAAAATAAGTAAGCTTCAGGAAAAGGGAAGAAGGCTATTTATTTAACATCTTTCTTAAGGAGATGTTTCCTCTTGAGTCACAAACCTGACTCTGCTGAATGGTCATTTTGTCTGGGAATCTGCCAGAAATACAACTTCTGCAGTTTTGTTTAAGGAGTTGTCCCTGAACTATTGGAAGATGGGCTCCCCCTGCGCTCCAGGTAAAGTGATGTCTAATCTGACAGAAAACAATGTTTCTTGGCTCCCCTGTTCTCTTCCAGCCTTCCCCATCTTCCTTTCCTCCCCAATAACTGGTGTGTATATCAGGGTATCCAAACTCTCCTACGCATGTCAAGGAAAAAGAGAGCAGTTGTGCAAAATAAAAGACTGTGAACCAGTGGGTTTCTGCTCTGTTGTGGTTTTTATTTTTACTATTATGATGATGTAAAAGGGTGAATTTTCTTTAGAGTGACTGAGTATTTTCTTTGGGAGTAATGCTTAAAGGCACTAAGTGTTGTCTTAGATTATTAATACCCTGACAGACCTGATAAAACCACCTTGCTTTGAGACTAAGTATATTTCCAGGTGAGATTGGGAAGTTTGGTTTTCCTTTTTCCTGTAACAGCTTCTGGACTTTTAATTCCATTTTTCTGGGGGGGGGACTCCTGTCCTGTTATAGTATGTAAAGATTTTTCTCCAAATTGTGCAGAGTATTTTTCATAGTAATTTCTCATGCATGGAAAGGCCTATTGGTGAATGACTCTGGGACTGTATGTCCCTTCTTTTTGTTGTTCTAAAATTTCACTTTCACTGTGCTATTTTTCACGTGTATAGTTTCCATTACTACTTTACAATATGTGCTAATTTTACCTATTGGAACTTTTGAATTATACAGCATTGCCATTGTCCTCCCTTTATTCTGTGACCCTTGTGAGTGAATTCACTAACCGAATGCAGATATGTCAGCTAGGAAGGCCACTTCAGAGAAAGTGGCTGCTTCAAAATTCACACCCTTAGTCTATTTTTACTCTTCCCTTCTGAAAATAAAGGAGTTCAAGCAGTTTTAGATTTCTGCTTTATGCAGAAGACTCTGTGTATGACACTGTACACTACAAAAACTTGCAAATGTGTTGAATCAGATTCTTGCTAGGGTGCTTTACACTTTTCAGTGCAACTACTTCAGATAAGGTCTTAGTAACTAAGAATCGTGGCCTTAGTCTCTATTTTTCTGTTTGAGAGTTATTAGATAGAGAATCATAGAATGGTTTGGGCTGGAAGGGACTTTAAAGATCATCTAGTTCCAACCCCCTGCCATGGGCAGGGACACCTCCCTCTAGACCAGGCTGCTCCCAGCCCCATCCAGCCTGGCCGGGGACACTGTCAGGGATGGGGCATCCACAGCCTCTCTGTGCAACCTGTGCCAGTGCCTCACCACCCTCACAGCAAAAAAATTCTTCCTAATACCTAATCTTAATGTAGTCTCTTACAGTTTAAACCCATTGCCCTTAGTCCTATTGCTACGTGCCTTTGTCAAAAGTCTCTCCCCAGCTTTCTTGTAAGGCCCCTTTTGGTATTGGAAAGCCACTATAAGATCTCCCCAGCTCTCAGCCTGTCTTCATCAGAGAGGTGCTCCATCCCTCTGGTCATCTTTGTGGCCTCCTCCAGACTTGCTCCAACAGTTCAGTGTCGTTCTTATGTTGGGGGCCCCAGAGCTGAATACAGGACTCCAGGTGGGGTCTCACAAGAGCAGGGTAGAGGGGGAGAATCCCCTCCTTTGACCTGCTGGCCACGCTGCTTTTGATGCAGCCCAGGACTGAACTGCCTCTCTGGGCTGTAAGAGCATGTTGCCAGGCTGTGTTGAACTGGTATCCACCAACACCCCCAAGTCTCTCTCCTCAGGGCTGCTCTCGCTGATATAACGTAGTGCATTGTTTTATGTGTTTGCAGTGAGCTTAGAATAGCAGTGTTGCTAGGAAAGTCACAATTTAGGAAGGAAGCCAGTGTATAAGCTTCCAACTCCAGGTCTAAGTTGTGCAGATCCATTTTTTCCGGTTACGTATTTGTTATTTGTCAGTGGAGTTGTGGCAATTGTGTAGTATTCTCCAAAGCAAACAATGATGAAAATGAAGTGTTGGTGTCATTAGCATAATGAACCATGAGACTGGAACTTTGAAAAACTCAGCAAATAAGTCTTTCCACAAGCAAGCAGTTCCAAGTCTTTGTGCAAGGTAGTCAAATCATACTGGAGTTCAGAATTGGGGAAGAAAAGAATTAATTCCGGTGCCATTGCAGTTGATGGTAAAACTTCACTGGACCAGGGCATTGGCAGGCTTTCTGTTGCTCAGCATATACAGATCTATTAAGGATCTTCTATTTCTTGGCATTTCCCTACAGAACAACTGAAAAATTTCATAATGAAACATTCAAAGCTCCGAAACATTAAATTAACTAAAGATCTGAAGCCCAATGCCTGTGGGTAGGTTTTGGCTCTATTAGGTTGATGTAAATCATTGCAAATGTTGGCAATAGCAAGCAGCGCTGGCTTTTTGAAAATTTTATTGGGAAACATTGATTGAGGGAAGGAGAAGAGAAAAAGTTTATCAGGTGTTCTGTGGATTCTGCTTATCGGGTTCGATGTGATCATCTATCTCCTTCTCCTATCTCCTGTCATCTAAGTTCTTCATCCATTGGCTCTAGATTTAAGCTATGTGCTTTTGAACTATACTATCTCTTTGCTGCAGCTGTACTGTGCCTAGTAGAGTGGGAATTAGACCTATAGGTTTTACTGGAACAAAACCAGATAGAGTGGATACTGGAGAAAGAAAATATCTGATGTTTCATGAAGTAGTGCTTTGCAGTTGATACATGAAAGTGAACTGCTCCCATGTGTTCCGATTGAATGATTGGCAAATTATGTTAAAAAAAAAAATAAAATTGGAGGGCTGGAGGGAACCTATACATCCTTGTAATCAGTAAAGCAGTACAAAATCCCTGAGTGTCCCATATAGCTGAGCGTCTAAGCAATGAAAGGTCAATAAGAGAAGACAAACAATATGAAGTAATGGAATTTGTTTGTTTCAATCGTGTTTAACCTTCATAGTTCTTGAAGTCCTTTATCCTACCAAAAATACATAATCTTTTGACTTTTAGCTTAGGTAACATGTAAAATCGTGAGAGCTTACTGTAATTTCTAATAATTTGCTGCTCATTTATCTATAGTATAATTAAAAATGGAGTTCGAACTCTTTCTCATGCTTTTGGTAAGGACACATATTCAGAGCAAAATTTGCATAATAACATTTGCTTTTGTCAATGTTGAGAGCAGGAATATAATTAAAAAGGTGAAAGGCTTAAAAGATGATGGTTCATAATGTACTTATTAAAACTCTGATTAAAATAAAATGTCTAAGGAAAAAGGATTAAGCTGCTTTAGTGTTTCATTTTTGATTTTTCTCATTATATGTGTGGTGAGCAGATGACTCAACAGTGCTATAAGAGAAAAAGCATCCTAAGCTACTGCTGCTTGGGCAAACCTATTCAACTGGAGTTTTTAACAGCTGTTCCCAAGCTTCATTAAGGCTCATTATGAGTTGTCATGTAGTAGAGAACTTATATTTTCAGATGATCTGTGCACAGCAGTAAAGATAAAAGTCTATCTTAAGGCTGCACTAAAAAGTACAGAAGATGATACATATTAAAAATAGATTACTGAAATTCCCTAATTAGCTTACATAGACCTTTAAAAGCAAAGCACAATCAGTGAGTTTTAAAGAGAGATGGGAAAAAATGACTCATCTATGGCAGGACTTTTTGACTCAAGCCTGATGTACTCATTAGTAAAGATTATTTACCAATTATCCTTTAATAATATATGCATATTTAAACACATGTTCATGTGTTTTATTTCCCCAAAATCTAGTACCCAACTGGTCTGTTACGAAGTGTCCTCAGATCTGCTTTATGTGACAACAGAAAGGCAAATGGTAGTTCCAGCCTAATTTTTGATTGGAACTGTGCAAAATATTTGATTCCTCTAATTGATAACATTCCACGAACTTCAGTTTTGAGACTAAGTAGAGCTTCAAATGTGAATACCTCTGACTTGGAGAGTATAGAATGGGGAAGGACAAAGGTAATAACTCGGATCTCAGGTTTGCAGCAGTACAAGTCTCCTTCCACGTCTTGTTTAGCTTCCCATAAATTACTAATACGTGTTCCTCCTCTATTTTGAATGGTGGGAATTGTAGGCATTTTGAAGATGGCAAATAATGTTTTCCATAACAAAGCTAGGAAGGATCAACAGTTATTCCTCTTAAAGAGAAATGATCAAGTTGAGAGGAGACTTGGCAAGGGACAGTCACTAGTATTTTTATCACACCCCTCTTCCTCAAAGATGATGTGCAGTGTTGGCATAATGCCATTCATTTGTCTGAAGTGGTGATTCAGGCTGAAAAGTGGAGACTTTTCTGAAGGTAGCATCAGAAAGAGAAAGGGCAGGGTGCAAATGGTGCGGTAGTCACAGGACAGACATCTTTTCTTCATTGATTCTGGGTGGGTTTCCCCTATTTTGAGAGGATTGAGCAGGATCAGACACCTGAAACTAGAATTTGCGCAAATGCTTCTGCAAGTCTTGCGGGTAATCTTCTTGTATCTCATTGTTTTGGTGTTTACGATGATGTGCACTAGAATCTTCAGGGTGCTCTGTGTCAGAAAAAATATTTGGGCAATAAATTGCTTTATATGAAGAATATAGAATATATGAAGAATATAGAATATATGAAGAATCTATAGGTTTTTTTTAAGAACTTGTGATGACAAAAGAAAAATTGAAGATAAAATTAATCTGCTGCTGGTCTGTGTCGCAGGCACCATTTAGCATCAGCCTAAAAATAAACATTTCCAGTCCTGCTGCTATTATTCTGCCCGTAATGCTCAAATGTAGCATTCAGAGTTGGGTTCTGATGGGAATAAAAGTCTGATGTTGTTCATCTTCATAAACCAACTCTTCCTCTTGTTGCAGGCAGTTTTATCTGGATTTTGCAGGTATTTTCTAATGTCAGTACTGTCAGTGCCCTTCATTTGTAACTAATATTATGCAATGGGTAATTTCCTTGGCTCTACTGTATGTCCTTTTCATAAAACTGGTATATTATCTGGTATAATAAATAGGTGGCTCTCAGTAAGGAGAGACCATCTAATGATGTCTTTCAGGCCAAGACTGAGATATGTTGGCAGAGCTTACATACTGTGCTTGCATAGGGCCTGCTTACAATAAAGGCTAGTAACAACTACAGCTATCGGCGTCAGCTTCCTCGGCATAAAATTTCCCCCCAAATTGTAACGTTCTGTGAGTCAAGTGGGGAAAAAAACCTCCTGAAGTACTGTTTTCTTTCTGTGTAAGTAGAATTAGATGCAAGCAGAATCCCTTCTTTTCTTTGGAAATGATGTGTGGTCGAAGTTCTGTAAATGAGGTCAATAACTGAACTAGGTGGATGTTGTGAAACAGCAACTTCGAAGCTGGGGAAAGCTTGTAGGTAGTCAGACATGAAACTCCTTCAGGATACAAGGGGAAATGTGAAAGCACTCTGTGTGGAGTGCCTGAAAAGGTACCTTTTAACAAAAAGGTCTGGAGGAGAGGAGAAACGTCCAGCAGGAAGCTACGAAAGGCACAGAAAATAGGAAGCCACCAACGTAAAGGAAGAACAATATATAAATGCCATCAAGAAACCTTTTATCAAATGTTAGATGGGATGGAGAAGGCTGGAAGGGAAAGAGTATGAAGGAGAAGAGAGAAAGACTAAATAAACGTTTTGTTTTTCTTGGAAATGTGTTCAGACAGAAGTTGCTTCATTTATAAAGAATCTTCTCCAGGCAGTTAATTAGCTTTGTCAGTCAGCTGTCGTAAACCAGATTATTGAACTGTTTCATATTTGAAATTCTTTAAACTAATATCTTGACATTGCCAGTAGGTGTGTTAATAATCTGAAGACATGAGAAGAATTTATTAGCTTTGGTGTGCCTATTTGTGAAATGTAGTAGAGAGTTAACTTCATATTATCCAAACACAGCTTGAGCTTTCTCCTGAAAGGTTCTAATTGCGTTTTGAAAATGCTATTAGCTTACTTTGAGGTGGCAAATAGCAATATCGTTGTGTGGGAGGCTCTGTGTACATAATAATGAATCCTAATGGAGCAAATGGCAGCTTCGTGAGTGCCACGCTGCTAAAGAGAAGAGTGAAAGGAGGAAAGAATTTGTATTACTATTTTCAGCTAGCAGCTTCTAGCATTCTCTGCCATGATTTGAGTGCAGACTTGAGGTGTTTTGATTGCTGTCTTAATGCTGAATTGGGCTGAATGTGCATTGTAAATGGTCATATGGGTTTATCTGTTTGGCATGTTTTCTTTCTCCTGGTAAAATGAAAGTCTTTATTCAGAATAGAGCTATTGATTTCATATTAGATTATTTCATATAATACACATTTCACAGGAATATCTAAGTGTGTCTGTGAAGCATTATTTACCATTGAAATTTAAGAGCTTTCTTCCTCCACCAGACTGATCAGTCATATGCTTATTGTTTTTTCTTTTGACTATACTCATCACCATATAAATTTATAGTAATAACAAGTATTATCATATGTCTCAAATGCAGTAAGTATCCACGCCATCCAAATTGGTGCATGTTAGGTTTTTTTATCATGTAGATGCTAGTGTCCTATCCTGCCTCCCTTTGTGCTACTGACTTAGTCTTCTGGGCAGGCAGGTCCCTGTTTCCTGTGGCTGCTGCCGACTGCTTTGAGCTTCAGTCTTTTTTGCTAAGTCAGTCCTAGTTTTGTTTAATTTATGAACTTCCCTTTGCTGCATTTTATTCTCTTATTCTATTCATGCACTCATGTGGTTAATGTTTAGGTCTTGTCTCATTGGACTGATTCCTCTGTTCTGCTGATATCTTCATGAGAAGGGCCATCTCGGAGAGACCTCGTGGCCCACAGCAGCCCAGAAGATTCAAAATGCAGAGAAGTCCTGCTCAGATCCTGCAGCTGCCAAAGGTTGCCTAGAATGGCGGCATTCTTCGGGGAATTTCACTCACATAATGGTATTAACTCAGATCATGCTCTACCACGTACAAAGTAATATTTTTCTTATCACGTACCCAAACTTGCCTCCCTTGATCTGCTGGCCACACTTCTTTTTATGCAGTCCAGGATACGATTTGCTTTCTGGGCTGCAAGTGCACGTTGCTGGCTCGTGTTCCAATTTTCCATCCAGCTGTACCCCAATGCCCTCCTCTGCAAGGCTGCTCTCAATCCGTTCATCCCCCTCCGTCTGCATCGATACAGGGGATTGCTCTGACCCAGGTGCAAGCCTTGTTGGACTACCTGAGGCTTGCACAGACCCACTCCTTAAGCCTGTTGAAGCCCCTCTGGATGTCATCCCTTCCCTCTAGCTATCAACCTCACCCCTCAGCTTGGTGTCATCTGCAAATTTGCTGAGGGTGGACCTGATCCCATTGGCATTAATGTGGCATTAATAAAGATATTGAACAGATTGAACAGTGCTGATCTCAAAGCTCTAACTGTAGAGCCAGCAAATTCTGTTTTGCAAAATAATGGATTGTCTTGATAAGTGTTTTGAGGAGTGGTTTCGTAGCTGATGAACTCTTGTTTCTTTCACGTGGGATTTGACAATCTGGGAACTACTTCGCTGGCATTGCAGCCATGTGGGACAGGAATTGGGTGAATTCAGAATGCTGTCACCCAAATCAGTACTCAGGAGATGCCTATTGGAGTTTTTGGGGAAAGAACTAAATTTTTAGTGTTGGCCAACTACTGTCTTTCATAGTTCTGTAATTAGGTCATCATCATGACATACTAAAGCATGAGGGGAAAAAAAACATTGTATTATGTACGTGTTCTTTTATGGCCAAGGTTTTTTCAGTTCCCATCTAATGGAATCCTTTCTTGTATATCTAGTGAAATATTTTGTCAGACTCTAACCAGTTTTATAGTGTATGATTCACGAAGAATAAAAAGTGTAAAAATATTATGAAACTTTCCTCTTATGTTCTCCAACTTTGGCAGATGGTAGTACTGCCTGTAGATCATTCTTTACAAAGCAAGCAGAGCACAGCTCTGCCAACTTTGTCATGCTGTACTTCATACGCATCTCTGGCCAGCTTGGTACATCCACTTATAACTGATAGTCTCTGAGGCTCAGCCCTGCATCTAACGTTCCAGAGCAAAATCTTTCTTATCATCCATCTTACCTCTACTTATCTTGCATGAGTAGCCTATTCCTATGATACGATAATTAAGCTCTCAGTTTCTCTTTTTAAATCCTCTTTTGACAAGTCACTTACCTTCTGTCTCTTTTTTAGGAATTCTTGTAAGACTTCATTGTCCTTCTCCCAGGTTGTTCCCTATGTGTATCTGTCTTGTGTCTTGTCTGCACTAGGAGTGCACTTCTCATTTGCTTTTGGAATTTGATCAAAGATCTGCTTATTCATTGTTACCGTTATAATTTTTACTTGTATATACTATATACCACTGATTTTATTTTCATCTGATCAAACTTTATAATTACCAAGTATGTCAGTCTGACATTGGAAGATGTGTGCTCACTGAAAAATACAAAGCTTGACTATTTCATTTGGAGGGATAAATGATAATACTAAAATCTGTGCTCTAGAAATTGATTCTTAGAAAGAATACATGTAAAAACAGCTGCAAGAATTACACATTCATATTTTAGGAGACTTCCTTGCAAAATGAAGGGTTGTAATCATGGTGTTCAGAAATAAGACTTTGTCAA
Source organism: Microhierax caerulescens (assembly GCA_035590215.1). Lineage (NCBI taxonomy): Eukaryota > Metazoa > Chordata > Aves > Falconiformes > Falconidae > Microhierax > Microhierax caerulescens. Next base: position 7,691,444 of record JAVJGJ010000001.1, read on the forward strand.
ATGAATGGTCATGCAAATTTTGTTAGAAACTTCAAGGAGTCCAGGATTTTACCCAAATACTTTTTAAAGAGATTTTTCCATATCCTAAGTCACTTTGCGTATCAGCCTGGATGATAAATGATGGCATTATTCCACAGGAAAGGTACCCTTGAATTTCCTCCTCTGGCTAGAATTTTAAAGAAAGATTAAGATAAAAAGAATTTTTAGGCTTCACTTTACAAAGCTGCCCAGAGGGTTGATTGCCTAAGTTTAATGTAAATCATTTTGAAAAGCTCGGTCTTTCTCTCTTCTTCCTGTCTCTCTTTTCTTTGTCCTTGGGACTATAGGAATACTGGTTACTGTTATTTATGATTTATTTGTAGTAGCACCAGACCTCCCGCTCATTCTGTTTTGCAGACTGCGATGTTAATGTCACTTCCTGGGTAAAAGAAAACTTTTGTTCCCTATAGATTGGGTATATTTGAGTAACTGGAGAATTACGTAGCATTGAAAAGCAACTCGAGGGATCATGTAACTTGCTTGCTTCGCGCAGTTTGCTTGCTCCTACAGTTTAAAGAAAGCAAGCTGCACTGCCTCTTGCTTGCAGGGTCTCGTAGCAGAATCTGAAGGAAGAACAAGCACCATCAGCTAAGATTAAATACACCCCCCCACCCCCCCAAAACCAAACAAAACCGAGAGTGCCTTCCCTTGCCACCACAACTCAAAAACAACCCCCAAAAGATGAGCGCTAACTTTTTTCCCTGATTTTTAACTTCACAAGAAAGAGTGTGTTAATTACTTTAAAATGAATAATTGATTATCACCAATAAGCACTAATCCAGCAATGCGTTAATTAACTGCACTTTGTTGCCTAAGGTCAATTCTTCATGTGAATTATTTTGATTTGTATGAATTCTTGGGCTTCAATGGGTAACTTGGTTTTCTGCCAGAAAGAAACACTTCTAAATTACTTTTTTTTTTAACTGCTTTGATAGCATGACCCTATACGTGGTATATATTATGGTAATATCTAGTATATATCACTTTTGTAGTCAAAATTGGTGAGCCTCGCCAATGTATGTCAAAACCCTCTCCTTTTTAAGAGGTAAATCCCAATTGCTGATTAATTTAAATGTTAATTTCTCATGTGAGAACTTCATGCTGCAAGTAGGAGCTGAAGAATGTTAACCTAAACAGAAGAAAACATGATGATTTGAAAATTATGTTGAACAATGATCTTAACTTTCAGGACCCGCTATACTATGACACTTTGATTTGTTGTTAGCAAACTAGTCACTTATACTTCATCGTTATATGCTAAGTAGATGTAGGATTTGATAAAATGGCAATCATTTGGTTAGAAAATATTTGACCAGGAAATTGCATCTGGATTTATTGAAAACGCTGTTAAGTTTCAAGCCTTCTCCTAAAGCCAATTCTAAGTTGTCCTGTTTTTGAGAAACTATATTTTTGAAAAATCATTTTAAAATAGTATTTTTGTTCAGAAAAAACAATGAATGATTCTGAAAGTTCTGCCTTTGTTTTTAAAGAACTCTAATAATATTTTTTTTTTGGGTTGCTTTCAGCTCTGAACTTGCATGAATTTCTCAAAATACTCTTATGTCAAGATCTGGGTGCTTAAAATCTCTTTTGGCTGTTGTAAATCATGTATTTTGTTAACCTACTGTTTACAAAGCAATCAATTGTTTTTATACCGGTGAATGTGAAAGAGCTATCCCTGCCTGAGGCTGAGTAGGAAACTAGATGCCTGCAGCCCACTAGCTATCAGCATAATTGAATGTAGCTACAAACGGTGGTGGACCCACAGGGTAAGGGTTCCTGGGCTGTGGTGTGTTACAGCTGTGCCTGCTGTATGCCCAGGCTGCGCCAGCTCCGTGTTACTGGTGTCCTTCATGCAAAAGGGACTTGATTTACCCTGTTAGTGTGGTTTCAGTTGGAGAAAAGGATGCTTTGCTTCAGGACAAGTTTCTGTCCGTGTTGTATTTCTTAATAACTGCCTTGATATAATACCTTTGCTACAAAACTGCCACTAAAGCATGCTTATTTTGAAATATGTCGACATCTTTCTTATGATACTCTTGCTAAAGGTTTAAGCATGCAAACTCCTTGAAGACCTACAGACAGCTTGGAGGTTTATTCTTTCTTTTACCTTGAAGGGGGGGAAAAAGCATAGGAGAGTTTACTTCTTACTCTAAAGGCTGTTAAATTGTTTGTGCCATTTGCTTCAAGCTAATCACTTGGGCTTACAAACCCAATTGGTATCTTCAATAAGAAAAGAGTAAATACTAGAGTTCATTAACTTCTCTGGAAATATTTTTAAATCTTCATACCTTATATTTTTATTCTCATTTAAATAGGTATGAAACATTTGTACCTACACTTCTGTAGGTATTTTGTGTGTATTGACCCCCCCACCCTTAGTACTTCAGGTGAAGGACCCAGTTTTGCTTTTATGACTTCGTTGTATGATCAGCTCTCAGACTGTTTATAAGGCTTAAGTTGTCTAATGTATGTTGGAATCAAAGTAATGTACTCTATCCGTTCAATTTGGTCTTAGAAACATTAGCTTTATTTCATAGTTTGTGTGTGGGAATGTGGATGAGGGATGAATCTGAAAGGAAATGTGGGTTTCAGCTGCCTTACGTCCTATAACATTAATCAGTCTGAGAAATTTGTGATATTCATGCTCGTTCCAGGTTGTTTCTGTTGTGTGGAGAATTTGGTGGTGAAGGCTGGTGCTGTTGACACTTCTTACCCAAAGGATGCAGACACGTACAATTTAATTGCCCTGGAAGTGATTGACTCTTGTTTAAAAACTTACCTGTGCCCTGGCAGGAGGCTCTCCTGGCTTTCTCACAGCTTTGTTCCTGCTGCCCCTCTGGGGCACTGCTGTCAATTCATTGCCGCTTTTTGTTGTGAAAGGTGTTTCCTACGGCTGTCAGTGGCTGGTGAGCCTGTGCCTGTGTGCAAACCCAGGGTGTGTTACTCTCCAGCGGTGTATAACGCCCCAGTTGAGGCTGTTGAGTCATAACTAACTAGGATGATGCTAATCTGTAATTTCCCCTACGTTTTAAACACAGTCACGGGCATGAGAGAGGAATGCCGAAGACGTTCGGTGTACAAGGGCTACAAAAGAGAATGCTGCAGTGGTTCAGAACGTGTTCTCTGACTCTGTATGGAATTTAAAGATTGTAATTCAGCATTTTGGGGACCAAACTGGCTGATACAGGCAAATAATAGGGTTATTTTGTTGTATATTTTTTATAAGATGCTTTAAGACACATGCTGTTTGATAGGTCAGAGAACCTACATGTTTTAAGATGCTCATATTCCTTAAATAGTGAGGTACTGAAGGAAGTAGAATAGGTTTTGGGGGATGGTGACAGTTACAGAACTGGTAAAATTTCAGAGCGCTAGGTACTGAACAGCAGTTGTAATACCTTGAAGTATAAAGTAGCTTCTAATCTATGGATGGACTATAATATAGGTATACATGATTTTTTTTCTATATGCATTAATTATTATCTATTACATACAATTTCAAGTCTGTGTTTAAAAGTCCATCCATATATATAATATAAATAAATTTTCAGATTTTTATAGAGAGAGAGGGAGCAATGGGCGTACAGAGTAAGAAAGCGAGAGATGGTTTTTCTGTACTGCAGGGAAATTATTGATGTTGATTTTACATATATTGGGAAGAAAAAGGAGTGAAAAAAAGGAGTGAAAGGTCACAAAGAAGAGATAGCCTATAAAGTTTGGAAAATTCTTTGAACTAAATTACTATTCATTTTGACATTTGATATGAGCAAAAAAATGTTGGAATGGCTCAACTGCTTTTAAGGATAGAAAGCAGAAGGATAAAAGTTATTGATTCATAGGGGGCATAAATGACAGGTCACTTAGGAACTATGCAGATCAATATTAGATGTGGTGGATTTTTCTTTTCTGGTCTAAAGGACTTAGTGGCACATTTCAAGAGTGGTTAATTCTTCAGCAGGACTGAACAGGAGGTCTGGTTGATCACATTAGAGTGTTTAGTCTAATTTAAACATTTCTGGAGATCTGAGTTAGAGCAACTCTTTTGAAGCTGAGGGCGTGAAAGGGAAGGCAGCAATTCCAGCATCTGATGATCAGCATCTACTGATTCCAGCAGCAATCAGTAGAGGAAAGGTCTGACTTCAGGCTGAGACATTGCAGCAAGTGCGGTCTGCAGGGATGCAAAATAATCTGTCAGGGCTGTACCTGAGCCAACCTCTCCGAGTCCTCCCAGGTTGCTCCTGTAAGCGGCCCATGCTGGGGGCTCTGATCCTTACCAGCTTAAATGCAGGAACTGCATGTCTGCTGGCTTCAGCACGCTCCTTTCAGTAAACGTTTTCCTTCTATGGGTTATGTGACTGGCTTCATTGGTTGAGTAGAGAAAGCTTGCCTGGCAAGCTGGGCACTGAAGTAGGTCTGGAGAGATCTGGTGTGGTTGCCTGGCCTGGATGGGGTCCTCTTTCCTTTCAAGACATTGGCAGACGGCTTAATCTGTGCCAGCTCCCCAGGTGCAATCTGCAGAGAAAGGCTGCTAACCCTGACATCAGCTGAATTCTGGAACAGCTTTTCGACCTGGAGCAAAATCAGCAACCTCCCGTACTCAGTCTGCTTTGAAGGTGCAGATTGAAGGGAGAAAATGTGGAAGCACTATGTTTTGTGTTCTTGGTCTGAGCTCCTATTGTAGACAATAACAGAAAATCTCCTGGTCATGTCAGAGACTCATCCTTAAACAACTATATCTAATAGAATTTTTGTATAAAAATACTGGCTCTTTTTTTTTTTTTTTTTTTAGTTTCAGAAAGAGCCAGTAAGTAGCTGTTTCAGTGAAGATTCAGACTAGCACCAATGCACCCTCTTGCAAGCTGAGGTTTGAAGTAACCTGCTATGTACTTGTTGGCCAGATTAAATAGCACGTGCCCAAAGCAGTTTCTGTGGAGAAAAGTCCATAAATAAAGCATATTCCTGCAAATCTTTTCCCAACTGATTCAAAGACCAAAATGTTGAAACGTGTGTGTCTATTGACAGCTTTTTTTAATAGTAAAAATGTATGGCTCTGGGAAATTTTGTGATTTGCACTTCCCTGGTCCTCTTGGTATGGATGATGACAGAAAACTCTTAATCGACCCACTGTAATCATATGAAAAATACTTGCAGTACTAGGACCTAATGAGCTAGAATGGGGAATTTTTTATGTCAGTTTCATTCTAATTCAGTATAAGAGGAGCCTTTTTTCTTTTGTTTCAAAAAGAGGGAAAAAATGGGGGAGAGATAATAAGGGAGGTTGAAAAGATATACAATTCATGTACTCTGTCTCTCCATCCATGTCTCTTATTTCTCTTTGGAATTAGTTTAGTACCAAGCAAACAATCAGTAAAGAATGATCAAATGTCATCAAAAGATTGAAACTCCATATATTATCCTTCTGTGCTGCTAAACTTGACAGTAACTTAGCACACGGTGCTGAAGGCTGTCACTTCACTCTTGTGTATATAGACTGACCATATTTTCTGTATATTGCAAAACTCCCACCTGTTACAGAAATGTGCTACTGAAGCTAATAGTCAAGGTCAGCGATGTCTGTGTCTTTGTGTTCAGACTACACTTCCGTAAGGAACGCTTCTGCAACTAACACTTTGCCTGCTGTAAACTGGACTTTAATCCTTATGGTCCTAGCTCTAAATTTAATTCTACTTCTCTTAGTACTTTTAAAATACTGGTGTGTGTGTATATATATATGTCTATATTTCACCTAATACAGTTGAATTTTTTTCTTTCACATGAATGTACCTAAATTAAACACTTATTTTAAAACTCATTTCAGTTTTGATTTGGCAAATACAGCAGGCTAGTAGACTTGGAATGAATGGTCTCAAAATTACGTGGGATTGAATGCCTCCAGTTGTCATTACTGCTTACAGACATAAAGGCTGCAGGTTGCTGTGAACGGGCAAGGAGGACTGCAGATTTGGGGCTCATTCCCCAGCTTTTGTCAATTGACAGTGCTCTGTTGACTGTAGAGCTACACTCATATAAATCAGCGGGCTAACAAGCTTTGAGGCACAGTCGTGCTTTTGATATCTGCATATGCAGGTCAGTCACCATGCCGCTGATCATGCACAGCAGCTTTTAAGTCACGGTGTATCTTTGTGCGTATGAGATAACACGCTGGGTCTAGTGTGATAGTGTCAAGATGGTGTGTGCTTATGGCAGAATATTTTTCATAGGTGGGGTGATGGAAGCGCTGTCATCCATCGGGGTGGTCAGATTATCAAGTATTTTATATTATGTTTAGGCATTGTCCCCGTGCTTGCTGCAAAACCCAAAGCTTTCCACACAATAGCTTTGTGTGTGGTTTCAAAATATGCTCAAGTAAATGTAGCACTTGATGAAAACATGGCTTTATAGCACTGTGATTCTCAGTAAATTTTTTTTTCAAGTGCATTTTCAATGGATATCTTCAATTTCCTTTGTGCAGGCTCACATTTCAGCAAAAATATGAGCTACCTTCACCCTAGTGAAAGCTTTAACATCCATTTCGGAAGGCTTTGTGGCAATCTCACTTAACCTAGAAGCAATACTGGTATCTTTCTTCTTAATTGCACATATTTCTTTTTATTAATGAGGCTCCCCACCATTATTCAAGCAACAAAATATGCACTCTTGATCATGCTGTTTTACTTCTCTCCCTGCATGCTTCTTTTTAAGGTGGAATGCTTGCTGTGCTGAGAGCTATACCCAAGCTAAGTGGATGTTAAGCCACTTAACCTTCTTCCTTCAAAATTCTGTTTAGGAGAACTGTATTTTTTTGAAGGTATAGTTAATATTTTCAGAGATGCATGCTGAGGGACTTTACTGCATACCAAAACAGGTAATGCAAGAAAATCAAACAAGGATCTTGTTTTCCTTCATGACTTTACACCCCTCTCTTCTTTTTCCCAGTCACTTAAATATTAGGGGGAAAAAAAAAAAAAAGACATTTTACTTTTATGGCTTTATAATTGCTGCTAGACCTAAATGAGGACCAAGAAGAATTCACCTCATGGAGTGTTCTTGATATGAAGTCCCTGGCCTATCCTGGAAAATGTTTTTGACCATTAAGCTCCTGGCAAATCTAGTATTACTGGTGCTGAACAAAACCCTGAGGCACTTTGGCGTTAATGAAATAGAAGCAGCACCTTGTGACTCCAGCTTTAATCACTGGAATGTGTAACAAAATTAGCTGCAATGAATCTGACATCCACCACAAGAAGAAAAGCAATTTTTGGGTAGGAAGAACTCTGTAAATACATTGTAAAATGAAGTCGTAGTACATATTAACCAAGAATTGGAATATACGTACGTTTTTCTTGCATCTGGTAACTTTTATTATCGTTTTATTCCTGAAAGAAGGAGAAAACACCTTTCTTTCTGTCTGTCTTTTTCCTTCTTTCTTTCTGTCTGTCTTTTTCCTGTCTGTCTGTGTTCTGAGAAGGCCATAAACACGCGGGGCAGAGAGGTGAAATCCTGTCTGCCTTTCACAGTGCAATGCTAAGGAAGATATTCATGTCAAACGTGGAGCTATGTAATAGCTTCTATTCTGCAGCTCGTGTGACTGGAGAACATCCTATTACCGGCCGGCAAACCCAAATATTTAAGTTCAGTGCTTACAAGGTGCTCAGCTGTTGGTTCCTCTTAAACATTGAGTCACTGTGTGTATATCTACTGTCCTTGGCTAGATGAAATCAAACTTTGGGTCTTGTTGCTGTGCTTAAGGAATTACTGCTAGACAAGCTTCTGTTCTTTCTTTCTTTCAAGGTTCTTCTATTATGAAATTCACAACAATATTTTTCAGGTGAATGAAACAAATAATTTGAAAGGTTGTATGTGTATAGTTGAGTGTTTGGAAACATCTGAACTGCGTTTTGAAAACTTTTTTCAGCTTTCACCAAACAGTAGATATATTTGAAAAAAGGCAATTAGCTTGAATTTACGTAATTACATGAGGTTAGGACCTGAGGATTTGACAAAAACATAGGAGACTAAGGTGTGGGATTAAAAACTAAAAAGTGTTAACACCACTGCATTTAGAGTTTGTTTTTTGTGTTACAGGGAGTACTTGGAATAGTTAGTGTTGTAAGAGCTTCAGAGAAACAAGCAAAATGCATGTTTAATTCTTGCCATACTTGAGAAATATATGATGAGCATTTTAATATTAATAGAAAACTGACAGAAGTTTTTAATGCAAGTGTTAAAACCCAGGAGGAAATGAGTTCAAGTTACTGAAGGAAATGATGATGGATAATATTAGCTCTGATTCATGTCAGAGAACAAAACCTTCCGTGTTTGGGTGACTTAAGGGTTAAAAAAAAAAAAAGTTGAGGCTCAAGGCTGATCTCATTTCAGCTAAAAGTAGCAGTGATACACACAAATACTTGTGTGTTGTACGTGGGTGATGCTAGCTGAACAGCAGTGAAAAACCCTTTGCTAGGGAAGGAAGTCCAGAAGGGACTTAAGGGTAGTACCACAGAGCTGGTCCTCGACCCAGGTGATGAATGGTGCTCCTCTCGGCTGGTGCTCCTGGTCCTCTAATCCTGGCACACAAGGGAAATGCACCAGCAGAAACCTGCACCTGAGCTGGGAAGTCCTGAAGATGCAGATACCTGTTGATTGCTTGGGTAACGTGCACGTATCTAATTGTATTGGAAGTATTAGCCCACGTGCTGAATTTAAATTTGTTATGCTAGATGACTGGGCAGTGAGGTGTGTATGGTGGGGTGTGCTGCTGTGAGGTCTGGACATGTTACCACAACGCTGAAATGCAAGTGTTCTGAGACGAGGCTGGTGTTAAGCATTTGCTTACGTGCTTCCCTACACCAGGACACAGAGGCAACTCTAAGTTCCATCTGGTGTGCACTTCACATTAAAATTATCCTAGCTGGCTAAAAATAGGGATGTCATCTCTGATCGGCCTATATTTGTGTTTTTGTTTTCTGTGTTCTCTTGCGTGGTCAGGAGGCCAAGGTGTATCCACGTTTCTTACAGTACTTAAGTAGAGGTAAGCAAGAAAGTGAGAGGAGCTGAAATGTGACCCTCTAATTGGAAATGCCAGATGTGAAAACAAGGTTGTGATGTTTACTCAAAGGATTTTCTCCTTGCCCAAAGACACTTATGCTTACAAGACTAGATGTCCCAGCAGCATATGATTAGAATTGG
>JAVJGJ010000001.1:7714782-7737936 GCA_035590215.1 Microhierax caerulescens
CGGGAAAGTCCTTGACTTAGGGTGAGCACTGCTTAGTGACAACTAAACCATCGGTGTGTTATCAACGTCATTCTCATCGTCGTCAATCCAAGGCACAGCACTGCGCCAGCTATGGGGAAGAAAAATAACTATCTGAAACCAGGACAAGGTCTAAATAATATAAAACCAACATCATAATAGATGTTAGGCTGTACAGTACCGCCTCATCTCTGACAGCTCTGGATGTTTGAATGAATGGAGTTTTAGACACCCAGAGAATTTAAGACACAATTTGAGAAATGTAGTCACATTTGCAATTGGGCAGCAGTTGAGGGTGACTGCTCAGTATCATAGCTTTGGATATAAGGTACGTGATTTGGTGGATCCTGTAAGTACTCACTGGAGGAGAATGAGTGGCAGGTTCATAGCAAGCATTAGGATTCAAATGAAAGTGTTCCCAATGCATTTTAAGCCTAGGTCAAGTGCGTGTGTGTGTGTGAAATTCTTTAAAGTCCAAGTCAAATCTTTTTACTGTTATGAATAATCACATCTGTTTCTTTGGGCAGGATTTGGTTAGCTTGCTGGATGTAGTTCTCTACATAATACAAATGGGATTTGCTTTGAGAAACTTAATACTTAGGTATCCAGATGTATAAAAGTGTGTAAGGAAGAAATAACCAAACTTTCTTCCAGCCTCTTGTTATCTTTGTGAAGGTGCAAATGTGTAATTGATAGATTCTTAAGTCTGGAGTGTAGTGGTCCTGGAAATGACACACATGAAGCAAAAAATTTAAAACTAGAAATGGGGCCAATGTATTTAAAAAACTCCGCTGTAGGTGAAGGCTGTGACCTTCCATTTTCAAGCCCAAACTTGAATATGTGTGCATGCTCATGCTAGTGCTTTGTCGTTGAATGCTTGCCTCCTTTCATGCTGGTGGGATAAATTGGATGTTCTCCTTCTAGTTTTGTTTAGTTTTAGGAAAGCAAAGTGGATGCAAGCAATCAATGCACACCATATGATGCCAATGATGCTTCTGCTTTTAAATCCCATTTTGAATGTAATAACATAGTAATATCTGTTGTTCTGAGCAACACAGATTGCTTGCTTTTGAGTGTAAAGTTTTGCTGAACATTGATAGTTTACTAAAAATAGAAAACTTTTCATGCTAATAGCTGATGAGCAACTATTCAGTAGCTAATGTTATCCTGATAAGTCATGCTAAAAATGTGTCTTGCTCTCTGGGCATTGATCTCACAGGTAAAAAGTAAGATAATTTGGTAATTTGCTGGACTTAATATTTCCATTTTTTCATCTGTCTATAGTTCTGTACTTTCATATAAAGCATGATCCATGGCTTATACATTCTGGCAGTTTTTTGAAGCTTGCACAAAATATCCTGTTCAGATCTACAGAGATGTTTCAGCAGGATGTGTCTGTGATTCACTTACACAGAACTGTTTTCCAGATCTTCATTATTGCTGAAACAAATTACAGGGAGAGACAGAATTCAACCATTCAGCAACATTAACCTGTTTTCCCATATGCTGGTCTCACCTTGATCAAATCCCCACTCTGTGTAACAGGCTGTAAAAATGGAAGTGCCTTACAGCATGCCCTCCAGGTCTGCTAATGAAGTCTAATTCCCACTGGAGAACAGATGACTGCATGCTTCAAAACTGAAATATTCTTCAGAAGATTTAATTTATCCCATATTTGGACTTTAGGGAACAAGGCAAGAAGGAGCTGAAAGAACCTCTTAAATAATACAAGCATGTTGCTGATGGTTTTAATTTACTTTTACTAAAACCAAACAAACCTGAAGATCTCTTGTCTGGGATGCTATGGCAGTTGCCTCACAAGAGCATGTACATTGCAGACCCTTTCCCAAATGCGTATCCTTCTCATCATCCCTCCTCTACCAATGCATCCCGCTGCAGTTTTTCTCATTTTCCTTCTGTCCACCCTTCATTTTTTTTTTTTTTCTTCCTCCTCCTGCTGGAACTCACTTTTATCTGCCTTTCCCTCTCTACCCATCTTCCACAAACTCTTGTTTTCATTTCTCCAGATCAGCAGTCCTTGTGGCACCTTTTACAACTGTCATTCTCTAATAACAATTAGGAAATTCATCAGCACTATTATGGTCTCTTTTTTCTTTTATAAAAAAACCAAAACAAACACAACTCCTTTCTGGATTTTAACGATACAGCTATACACCAAGGTATTTGTCTCTAGGCTAAATCAAATGTCTTTACTTGGAAGTAGCCTGTTTCATTTATTTGAGGGATGGGAGGATGCAAGTATCTGCGTAGTGGCATTGGGTAAAATGCATTGCTATACCCTCTTTTATTTGTCTCCCAGACTGTTTAGAGTTAGCAAGTGTTATAGAGGATCGTTGGGCTGATCATGACATAGAAGAGCTGCTGTGGATACATGAAATAGCGATTTATGTTTTGTGCAGTTAGGATTGGAAGGCATGAACTGCAACAAAAATAATAGACACTTGAAATATTTGAGTTTTCTGGGATTTTCTGTCGATTGGACCAGTCTTCTTGATGGCATATCTGATAGAAAGTTGTGAATGAAGTGGAAGAGAGGTCTGAACCTTTTCTCTGCCTCCTGCCCGCAAGTGGGTAAAACAGTTGCCTGCTGGAAGGTTTCAGTTTGAGCTGAGAATAAGAGCTGGAGCTATTTTAGTGAACTCGTTTGTCCTTGTAGCAGGATTGTGCAGGGACTGATGATCTCGCACTGTAGTGAGGCAGCTGATGGGATACCTGCGGTTCTGCGTCCTTGGGTATCAGCAGGCTGCATACCTGCTGCATCATACCGCCTGCCAGGGCAGTAACTTGAATAAGAGCTTCAAGTATTAACAGCAGAATTATTTTTTTACTTTCATAATTTCAACCAGCAAAAGAGATTAGGTATCAAACATGAAGCAAAAGATTGAAAAGGTTGGTGCTGTCTGTCTTTTTTTTTTTTTTTTTTTTTTTTTTACTGGCAGGCCTATAGATTTGTGATACACCAGCACTTACCTGGGGTGTCTCATTTCCCGTTTTATAAAGTAACGTGCCAATATTTATGTGACTGGGCTACATTTCTGGAGAGTGTCTTGGTTTTGGCAGCATTTTTAGAACATGAGTGCTTCATTGGGTGCAAGTGTGTGGTAATGCAAAAACTCTGCCCTGAATCATAAGCTGCCTAAATGTGAGGTGTAGAGTGCAGTCTTAAACCCTGTGTCCTCTGTGAGCCTGGGTGTTTGAATTAGGTTTTTCTCCTGAGTAGAGTTTGAGCCTATTTTTTTTTTTTTTGAGGGGGAAAAAATAATAATAAAAAAAAGACATACTTTTGGTCACAATGTTTCAACTGTTTTCTTCATCCAGGGTTAGCCCAGAGTATGTGTCTATATAGCAACAAATGCAGGAATCACAGGAACAATAAGCAAGCAGAGTGGACCAAGGCATTTGTCTCTGCAGTTGGGGGAAAAAAATCCAAAGCTCTAAAAACCCAAACCAAAACAGACACACATGCCTACCTCCACCCCCAGGTTTTAAAAATAAATCAATAAGTAAGTCTGGCCATCTAACTTGCCCTTGTTTTCACAGGTTAAGCAACATAGGCGTAGGACGTGAAAGTTTGGTTTCTGTTCATTTTTGAATATGGCAAACACCAGAAATAGTGTTTTATCTTTTTATTTTGTATACCTGCTTTTCATCTGGGCATTCATTTTTCCTTCTAACTGTATATAATTTTTACATAATTTCACACACATACGAAGGCTTCTCCATATAGAGCTTTCTGTTATGCTCCAGCATTCAGAAGTTGGAGACTGTTTCTAAAGATGTGGGTGTATTGGGTGTATAGGAACTTTGAAGGCTTGCAGAGCATGAAAGGAGTTGCAATGTCCATTACCAATGCTGATTTATTTTGTTTTTTTTCTGATCCAAAGAGGCTATTCTGCTGTCTGTGAATCCAGTATATGAATTTATATTTTTAAGTGCTTATCCTTTTCTAAACATTTGTTACTATATACAAGGTCTTTCAAATAGCTTGCTTTCAGACAGTGCAGCCTGTGTCGATGTACCTTACATCTGAATGACACTTTCTAAATGAATATGCTCTGTAGCATTATAAGTATGAACTGGGCAGATGACCACGACCTGTTTATCTGGCTGTACACATCTAAGAAGCTTTACATTGAAAGGCTGAAGCATAACTGGAGTACTTTCTATGTAAATGTAGAATAATCTTGTGAGTTACTAACCGCTGCTGCAATATTACTTCTTAATAAGAATTTTTTTTTTAAAAAAAAACAAAAACCACCCGAAATACCAACAAACTAAACCCCAAAATATTGCTCAAGGTAATTTATCGATCCTTGAAAATTAGCTGCCAAGTCTTGAAGTCGTATGGAATTACTTTTTTATATATATACATTTCTCTTCACCTAGGTCATCTTTGGAGCTTATTTCTCAGTTCCATTCCACATATTTTTATTATTGTAGCAGAACATGCAACCTGTAATTTTTATCTATGCGTCCCCCCCCCCCCCCATTTATCACACCTACTGACATGTAATTTTACTGGCTTAATTGTTGTGATTAAATTCACGATTTCAGTAGGCTCCCACAGAAATCACCTTAATCTTGACATCTTAAATGCAGCTTCTGTGGCCAGGTTCTTGCTGCTAATCAAGCTTTTGCATGACATTTGGTGGTGGCAAGTGGCTGCAGCTGTCCAGGGACAGAGAACTGGCTGGGGGAGCAGGTAGGGTGCTGGGGATGTGCACAACAGAGGTCAGGATGCTCTTGTGGCTGGGTATAATTTAAAGCAAACCTCACAATTCTGCTTTGGCCTTAAACTGCATTTGTACTGCATTTCCCAGACCAGTGAAGCAGCAGTAATGGGGTCCTTGCATGGCTCTACAGCTCTCTCGTACTCACACTGCTCTGCGCTGAACTCCACGCTGATGTGGATTCAGAGGTTTTGGTGTCTGAGTTAACTATATTAAGTGAAGCGCTTCAGCTGTGGCAGTCACACCTTTGTACCACAGGCATATCTGCTGCATAAAACCAGCCTCCTGGGAGGCAAAGATAGTTTAAAATTATTCATACCTTATATTCCACCTCAGCAGTTCTGTCTGAGAACCTGTATCTCAAGAAAGCACTTTCTTCCTGATCGCATCCTTCTCATTTTGTAACCATTTGTCACTCCTTCTCCACCCTTATAGTCATGTGAGTGGGTTCATATACATGTGCATTTCCTCCAGGAAAAAAGAAAAAGTTCCAGAAACTGCGCAGCAGTCTTACCGAGACAGGGTGCCCAAGCTAGGTCTGCTGAGAAGCCCAGGAATCTGCAGGGATGTGGCTTCTGAACCAGCTCTGTCTGGCTCAGGCTGCGGGTGCTGCAGGCACACAGGTCTGTGCAGATGTATGAGCCCAGGTTTCCTGTGCACCAGTCAGGCAACGGATCTTTAGGCACTCGAAGGGCCAAAAACTTAGCCAAGGGATGTCACAGGTTGTCCTTCAGCTTATTGTTTGCAGAAAAAAAGGTCTGAGTTGAGTGATGGATTTGCGCTGGAAGAAACCACAAGAAACTCTGGTGATGCCAAATGGGTTGTGGAAAACTGGCATGACATCTTTTTCACTGGCTGTGGAAGTAAAGCACGTGTTCTGATAATCCTGAAATTATACTCACATATATTCTTCTTTAATGTTTCCTGGATAGAAAACTTCAAAGTGTTGAAGCTAACAATATTCTTGTTGCCAGTTACTCTGGCTGCCAACTCCAGCTTAGATTGTCTGAATAGACCTAGGCAATTAGCAGTGCTTCCCATCCTGGTACTGGATGTGATTTCCAACAGAGAACAACTCGGAGAGGCTCCTGCAGGACCAACCAATTACCCACATCCCATCGGCAGATCTGGTAGCGCTGCTTCAAGAGCTCTGCGAAGCTGGAAGCCGTTCTCACCTGCTATCGCATGTCTTTGTTTTGCAGGTTTTTGCACATTTAAAAGATGCTGGTAACTGCAACTAGGAAAATAATGCTGTGATTGTGATTTAAGATACTGTTTCAGCAACGCACTCTCCTGTTAGATTGATCATAGCACACTGGTAGGTCAAGAAAGCAGCAGCTCTATCTATAAAAAGCAGGTGTGTTGTGCAGTCATTAAGTGTACGTTATACATATACACACACGTATCTTTTTCTTTCCATCATGTCTGCCCTGTTAAATTTAGACTGATAATAAATGTGTATTACAGATACAGTCTTGTAATGCTTGCACAAGTAGTGCTTATTTATTCCAGGAACCTTGCCCAAGCGGTTACACTTTCTTGTTTGTTGTTTGCTTGCTATTCTGAAATGATGTTTGCTTTCATTTGAAGTAACTGACTGTAAATTATTTGTTGGTTACTCCACGTCTGTTCATCATGGCAAGTCTTTAACAGTGAAAAGGGTCTTAGTGTGAAAAAGGATCGTGCCTGTAATATTGATTTGCTTGCATGAAAACGTTTCAGAAGATCTTATTAAAAGAGCATTGCAGTTCAAGAGGGCTTGGACCTAGTAAGGTAATTTATAGTGTTAAGGGCCACAGCGTATTTGGTTTTAGAAGCAAAGAAAAATAGTCTGAAATACACAGCCATTAGATGATCAGTGGAAACTTACAGCCATTGTTGCTCAAGAGTTGAAAGTTTATTTCATGGTATCGTGATAAACTTTTTTTTCTATTAATATATGAAATACTTTTTCTGAATTATGCTCAGATACATATTTTGCTGGTTTTGTTTTTTTCTTCCATCCTTAGTAGGCTGTCCAAATACAGATTTACTAAATAAGGTTAAAGCCTTAAATATTGGTTCACTGTTTTGGTTCGTTCTTTTGGTTTTACCTTGTCAAGCGTGGAAAATTCCTTTCAAGGTGGTAGCTGTTGTCCAGTGTAAAATTTACTTAAAATGCTTCGAAGCTAGAGATGCATGTGCCGTTTAATTAAATCACTGTGGTTAGTGTTCTAATAGAGAATAAAAAGAATATTTGCATCTTCAGAGGCTACTGTTGCTTTTAACTGTTCCATATGATTAAAATATCAATGCCAATATTGCTCGATTAATTTTAGTAATACGCTCAGTGGTCTGGAAGTAATAATTCTTTATTTATTTACATCATAATCATATGTATATAGAATACTTACTGAACCTAAACCAGCTTTTGGTACTTTGAAAATTATTGTTAATTAACTTCTCTTCTTAAATTCCTGCAAGCTAAACTGTAGTTGATGAGTTATCATGCTAAAAACAATAAATCCTGAAGCTATTTCATAAACATAGTCATTCAACCTAAATGAGATGCTCCATCAATGGAGACAAATCAGTTCTTTAATGCCATATTTCTATAGCAGTATTTTGTGTATAGAAACACCTCACTATTCATACATATGCATCTGTAATTCTGAGAAGTTGAGCATCAGAAATGGGATGGGAAGCCCTGATGTGCTCTATGAATCTTTAAGGAAATGGACGTGTCCACTGATCTGGTCCTGCAATTGTGGAACAGGGTCTGGTATAGTGCCGGTATTTTTCATCTCTTAATATTCTGCAAAATAACTGAAGCACTTGGGTTTTTTTCTTTTCCTCGCTTCTTAAATCTATGTGTTATTTATATTGAACATTTTGCTTGAGCTGGGAAGAGAGTTTTTCGGTTTGATGTCACTTACTGGAGTTATTTGCAGGGAATTGTAATAATAGCATTGAACATATTTCCCCAAAAGGATAAGAAAGTACTTACCTGTTGTAGAGTTTAATTGAATGCTTAATTTATTCTTCAGAAAGCAGTCTGTTCTCTCCAGAGAACTACTGGTTGAAGTTTAAAAAGTACTTCTTGTTCTCTGATCTCAGAGAACAAATAGCTGCACTGTGGTGGTTCAGATGGGAACAGATGTTCCCATCCTTTCAAAGTCTGAACCATGCTCCTTTTTTTCCCAGGAGGAAGAAGAAATAAAGGAGATCCTGACCGCTTCATAGTATTGACCACTTGGGGATCTCATTCCAAGTGGAGAAGGTTCTGGATTTAGGAAATGAGGACTGAAAGATGTACTTAGTAGCTTTGACAGCATCTCCTTTGCACACAAAAATACAAAGACAAGATGAAAGCCAGGTCTGGGGAACATGTTTTTGTGGAAAGTTGAGACTGTATTGCCTCTGGACTGACAGTGATCTGCCTGTTCAAATTCATCGAACAGGATGATGTGGGAAGAATTTGGGGTTTTCTCAGAAGTCTGTGAATCACTTTATACCCCATCCTAACTTTGGAACAACTGAGAATTCCCCCTTTCTGATGCTATTTATACTTTAATTTTAGAGAGGGCGAACAGAATTGCAATAGTGGATGGTTGTGGTTTTTTTTTTTATAATTTTAGAAGTGACAGATATTGTTCTTTTTCTTCAGCTGTTTTTATTGAGCTAGTGTACAACTGCAGCTCAAAATCCAAAAAGAACCTGAACCTGAGGTCTGAAACTTTATAGCATCTAAGGAAAATGATTCTACTTGCATGGGCAGAACTGATAACAGTTTGACATAACTTGGAATATTTGAGTGCCAGGTGAACACATTACCTCCCTCGTTGGTCAGAGATGTGTACTAAAAGGTGGTTTGAGAATGACTCTGTTAGCAGTACATTGTAGCTGGAGAAAGTATTGTGTGCCCGACAGCATAGTGAATCATGACGAGACTGATTTTAGGAGTTTTCAGTAAAATGTAAAACCTCACACGCTATTTCTTTTGCGGTCCTTCAGCTTATTTAATTCTTTGCAAACTTGCTCGTGTGAGATGTAAAAAGCTTATCACTGCAATATTTTTTTTTGGTGTTTGTTGGGGGTTTTTTGTTTTGTTTTTTTTCTCTGATAGACTGTTGTGGAGGTCTTTTCACTTGGGGATATTGTGTCATTCATCAGTTGGCCAAGCTCCTAAATTCTGCCTGTTCCCTTGGAGCTTCTTTTACTGGAGCTGTTTGTCTGGGCTATATTTTACAGTGTATTTGCTACAACATTTAGCAATGTGAAACCTAACTGGAGTTTGAGGCAGCGTGATTAGGCTGCAGGAGACAAATTTCATGTTTCTGATGAAGGCTTGGTCTCTGTCCCAAGACTGCTAGAAGTGTAAGTGAAAGAGTGAGCAGCAAGGTAGAAGAAAATGGAATAGTACAGCTCTACATTAATGCGCCAGATACTGATGGAAAATGTGTAATAAACTGTTAAATGAAGATACAAGGATTACCCCAACATTTGTGTACTATTACCAGCTAGGTAGTGACTTCTAGACAAATAGGTATTAGCAAATATAATTAGGTATATTTTACTTAAAAGAAATTAATTCTAGCTGAGAGGCTTGCTGTTTTGCTTGCTAATCTAAAAGTGCTGGCATAAACCAATATTGTTTGGAGGTTGTTTTGCTAGAGCAGCATCAGCGATGTTCCAGCTGCTCATGCCATCCTTGAGCTCGTGGATCAACCAGCTGTGCTAAACTTTCTGGGGAGCCTCTCTGATCAGAAAGCACAGTCTCTTGTGGTCCAGTACTTTGCTGGTGATCTCGTGCATGTACACGGTCAGTTCTAGCTGCTTCTGTCTGGTGGCCGCTCCCTGCAGCATGGAACGTCTGCCCAGAAGTGTGTAATGCCAAAACCAGCACGGGGATGTGAGCTGCAGGCGTGCCATCAAATAACTGTAAGCCCAAAACAGTGACCGTTGTACCTGCTTAGGCAAAAAGTTTCCTTGTCGTTCTTCTTTTACCTACTTTCAGCGTTACTTTTTCCGGTGATAATGGATAGAAAGTGTTTTAAATTTCGGATAACGTGAGAGTTTTTATAAATTTTTTTTAAGGTTGTTGTGGAATAATAATTAGAAGTTGAAATCAGCAGCTCCCAAGATTTTTGCTGGGTGGTAGTTCACATCTGCATAAAGCGGATTTTTACATGCCGTTGAGATCTATTGATGGGGTTTCAGAGTCTCCTTACAAAGGTGTAAATAGTAGGTAAGAGCTGAGAACGAGGTCCCTGCCGTAGTCCTGTGACACTCTTATTCCTCCCCTGCTGTTGCTCCATGTCCATAGTGGACATTCCTTCCTCAGTTTCACCCAAGCTGATGTTTGAGTTGGCCACGGATGAGTCTGGAGTGCCTTTGGGATCCAGCTGCCGGAGCAGAGTGTTTCTACCTGTGGTTTTGCAGAATAAGCGTGCAGGGGTCTCGCAGGGAAGCTTCCTACTATGTTTAATTTACTAAAAAAGGATCTAACCACCTTTAATGTTTGGCAGCAGTATGGAGGAAACTTCTGGCATTATAAATGGTTAGTAATATCTTTTTAAGTGACGTATCCCGTCATTTTAATCTGTTTTGCATGTTGCTGTATGAAATAATTTTGAAATTAAATCTAGAAAATCAATCATATATGCCAAATGATTATTTAAATCAGATGTTCTTAATGTCTTTAATTTTTTATATTTTGTTAATGAAGTCAAACAGCTTTGCATGAAAAATGAATTGAAGGCTCCACTAAGAATTCTTATTTCTGTGGGGACTAGAAATTACTGTGAAGCTCTCTGAATATTTTAAGCAACCTCCTTTCAGAGACAAAGTTCAGAAATGAAAAAATCAAATTCACCTATCTTCTCTAAGTGTTGCCTTAAAGTTTCTTTTATTATTTGCAAACATAGAATTCAGCTAGAGCAATCATAATTTTTTTTGAAAGCTGTAATGGCTAGGGTAACTTGTATCTTGCTAAATATGTAAATGATGGAAAACTCAGTGACAGAAGTTTCTGTAACCCAGGGGACTATGCTGTACAGCAAAGATACAAGGGCTTAGAAAATTGATCTCTTTGATTTGTCAAGGAAAGGTATACCATATGTTAAGCCGTTTGAAAAGTCTGATCTTGTCTTTTATTTATAGGGTGTGTGGAGTTGAGTGGAGGTTGTGGAATTGTTTGAGATGAACCTGTCTAAATTATTTTCTGTTTGTAAAACGCTTCTGTACAGCTTGTTTTAAAAATAGATCTTCTCTTTATTGTTAGGAATTATTCAATGTAGGCTTTTTGAAACATTCTAGAGGAATTGGGTGCAAAACTCCCATTTAATGGAGTGAGATTTTAGCCTCTGAGTACTTCAGTATCTTTTCAAATTTCCAACCTTTGTGTATGCTTTTGAGAATAATGTGTTAGCATCTGCTTAGTTAAAGAGCAGTTTTTGTTCACACTGGTTATCTGGGTAATGAATGATACATTTATAATAACTAATAAGAGAAGAATGTCTTATTTTTAATTTTGCAAGAAAAGATCTTGCCTAAGGCGTTGTATGAAATGCCAGGCCTTTTCTGGAGTTAAATAGGTCAAAGGAAATTCATGTGTTTTAAGAATTTGATAAGTTAATCTGATTTCCTTCTTCTGATTTTTCTCCAAGAAAAGTCCTCTACAGGCTGAGGATTTTGAATGATTCAGAATTTTAAGCTGATCCATTTGGCCACGTACGACTTATCTGTCAACTGTGGTACCAGCAAGTAAAATATATTCTCCAGTTTCTCTGCCTATTCCGCCTTGAACTTATGACTTTTTTTTTTTTTTTTTTTTTTTGATTGAAATGGTGAGGAAGTTGAAAATGACCTAGTGCTGTGTAATTCTTCTGGGGTCTAGGGTTTGGAGTTACAGATTTTTCTATTTAAAAATCATCACATCTCTACAGTGTGTGTGTGTATTTATTCCCTTCGTCTTGCTTGTGTCTTGTGGTGGTGCGTGTGGATATTTCCAGCCTATAAATAGTTAAGCATTTATAGCTGTTTTCTAACCATTTGAGTTTGTTCATCTGCTGCTGCTCTTGCCACCTGCATGACACAGTATTTGTCAGACTTTGTAGCCCTTTGCCACCTGCACTGAGCCACTGCTCTCCTCTGCTTGTGGCTTGCCAAATGCCTTGTCATGCTGCTGCATCGGGGTGAAAGAACACGTGGGGCAGCTGTGTCCTACCCAATACCTACAAGTGGAGATAAAACATCCTTTATAGATGGTATTCAATAGTAAAAGTTGCAGCTTCTCTAATCCAAGCAGTAAATGTCTCAATTTACAATGTGTGCGTGTTCTGAATTAATTTTTGGCTTGCATGCGGTGTATTCCTATATAGAACAGCTTGTGATTCTGGTTTTATATGTAGTATATATCCACGTAGGGCCTATAGCTGGGAGAAAATTTGTTATGTATGAATGAAAAATTACATGATAAATTATTACAGAAAGAAGTGAATGTGTTGCACTTAACTGGCTTTTTTTTTTTCTCCAGTGCTTCCTTAGTCAAATTTCTAATATTTACATATCAAAACAGATGTTATAGCTCCTGCTCAATACTTCAGTATTGTGTATATGATCGTTTCATTGGGAATGACAAGAATGGGTTAAAGATTGTGTATTCTTTCAATCTCTTCCATTCACATCCTGGTTGTTTTTGTTTTTTTTTTCTTCTCAAGGAGTGATAGAAGGGTAAGTTTGCTTGAAGAAGGCATTTAGGAAACCTCTAGAACGCCATCCAAAAAAGCTTCTGTGCATTCCTCAAGCACCGCTCTCTGCACTCTGAAGCAGGGCACTGCAGATGCAGTACATTCATCCAAAATGCACATGATTTCCTAGAAAACCTAGTTTGTTAAGTGACTTCCCTGATTTTTACATGTTATATATGGCTTTTAAAAGAAACATCAATGATCCAAATGTCTTTCTCTTAAATTTATTTAAGATTTTGTATCGTTCATGAATACCTGAATTTACGAAGTATGTAATTGCTGTGGAAGATGGATAGCTAAGGTGTGCAATACTGGCTCTGATAATCAGTGTAGAGTGAGATGACACCCCTTACTGTTTCTGTCAGACTGCAGTGTTAACTTTTTAATACTTTGCAGTTAAAAAAACCCCTTTTGCTGTAGCTATGTCAGTACTTTCATTTGGTCTGTCTCAAGGAGGAGAATTAAAAGCAGTTATACTTCATCCACAGGCCAGCTGCTCAAGCCTACTTGCAGTGCAGGAGCGTTCAAGAAGAGAGTTGAAGTTCAGTTTCTCTTATTTGATCGACAATGATTTAAAGCCAGACTTCCAGTGTCCCAAATACTGTAACTGTTTTTTCACTTGTGGGTCTGGAGAGAATGGTTATGTTGCTTAACCCATAGGTTTCTTTAGGATTCTCCTTTGTTTTTCTCAGAAGAACCATGTAACAGGTTTAAAGTAGTCATGGGGAAGCTTTTTGTCAACTGAATTGCATTTTCTGCTGGTGTTCGGTGGGATGACAGAATATAAACAGAAAAATGGCACTGGGGGACTTAGGATGTTGTGAGTGTTTTATTATACCTTTTTTTGGGGGGGTTGGGGTTTTTTTGGTTTTGTTAACTGTCTGTAGGTGGTAGTGGCTGGTGACTGCAGATGTGCGTTCTGGTCGTGAGGTGCCTGCTGCCTGTCGCACAGCTCTGGGCTGAGGCCACAGCCTCTGCTGGTGGGTTCCATGGAGCCCAGCTCTCAGCTTCCTCTTCCACCCTTGGTGTTTCTCCATGCTGAGTATTGGAAAAGGGTTCTCAGGGAAGAGCTTTAAGGTGACGTGAAGTGTTTCTGCTTTCAGGACTGGAGGCATACTCATTTAAGATGTTATCAGAGAAACATCTTCATTAAAGAAGTAATTCAGTAAAGAAGTGGCTATGAATGCATGCAAGAATAATAAAATATAAAACATTTTTACGGTGGAGCTCAACATTTAGGAGGCAGACCAGAAAGATAAGTGTGGCATCATACGCTGTTAAAGGCAATGTGTTAGACTTACACCCTCAATTTGGACTAATGAAGATAAACGCTGTCAATGAATTAAACTGTCTGATGATTGCTTTTACAGAAAAGTACCAAGCAGTTTAAATGTGATCTAAAAATCATACCAAATGGAGGCAAGTGTGCTGAAATAAAAAATACAGCTGAGCAAAGGAATCAGTCACGCTCAGCATTTGCAGGCACACACAGTTAAAGAACGTTCCCAGAGAATTTACCATCCTACTGTGCAGGAAATGTGTGAGACTGAGGGGCAGGCTGTTGTACAGTGGTATAGCTTTGTTAAAGGTCCATATACACAATTCCTGTGCTGACCATCACGGTTAATATATAAAAGTCTATTCAGATAATCAGCTATTTGTCTGTTTGCTCTTTCGTGGTTGAGGTGGAGGCCATCTCTGAAAGCCCTATACATACCCTCAGCTTACTAATTAGCATGGGTACTAGTGATAGATCTCATTTTTCTTCACTTGTTGTTAACCTCAGAAACATCTTCTTGTTTCCTTGGGAATTTCCAGCTGCTTTTTCCCCCTCATATGCTCTCCTTTGTTATACATCTAGTTATTTCCAGTTCTTGCATTTAGCATCCTAGCTATTTTAATAATGCTCTCTTGTGTATGCCTTAAAATACCAATGCTTTTGTCCCAGTATAGCTGTCAATAACATGTTGCCTTGTTGAGTCAGATACACATTTTTCTTCCTTTAACAGTCTTTTTATATTTTTTTCCTTTTGCTATTTAATCCTTGCCTTGCATCGTTATCCTTCACCACAGAACAGTGGAGTTTCTTCTTTTCATTTCATTAATGTGCTGTCTCCTTCAGGCTTCTCCTTTATATTCCCTTGGTTGCCAGAATATCTGTTTTCTGTGGTTTCTGTTCCAGGGCTTTAACACTTAAACCAGTCAATGGATGGGTTGGTCGGAAGTTAGTGTGTGTTGCAGATAAAGATAAAATATGATCAGCCAACCATATGGCAAATCTCAGCGCAGGTCTGAACATGTGCATTCTCCCACTGTGAAGACTGTTAGTTAGTTTAATAACCAACATGCTTGCATTAAGTAATTTCAAATTACAGGATGGAAATACTGAAATGACTGAAGAAAGTTATTAGAAAGTAAATTGGCACATGAACCTTACTAACATCTCTCTATTGCCTTCCTGGATTTCAATATTTGCTAGGTGTCCAATTTCTTAAGCAGGAATAAAAATTGGAAACAATAGCCAAAGTTAGTTATTTTCCAATAAATAGGAATGTCTTCTCTGATGAAAGAACAGTAATTGGCTGCGGTGTGGCCCAGAGCAATTTTGTAATAACCTTCTAAGTGCCTGCAAAAAAAACAACCCTAACCCCCCCAGAAACAAACCAAATAAAACACTACCACACTTTATTACTTTCAACAAATGCAGTTACTGCATTTCTTAATTCATTTTAGTTGAGCTGTCAATAAATTTTAGTTCATTAGATGCAGAATTTAATTAGCTAGGATCATGATTTACGTGATTTCTGACTTGCTTGCTATTTACTATTTCTAGTAAACGTTGCCCTTGGCAAAACAAACATACTTAATTTATAGTCAGTGGTGAAGAAATATTTTTCATTTTGGTGGCGATAAATGTTACTAAAATGCTGCTTGTGTTAGGGTTACAAATACCCTTTTCTATTGCCAGAGCCTGCAAATGTGTTACAGTAATATGGAGTCTGGGATCCTGAAATATCAAGGAGACACTGTAAAGCCGAAGTGAGTTATCTGAAAGGGCTGAAGGCACCTTTTGGCCAAGCGTGACATTTGTGTTGGGCTTAGAGCTGGGAACGAGGAACCCATTTTCTTTCCCAGGTTCTCCAAGACTGCGATTCATGGGAGGTTTTGAGGTGCCTTGGCTCATGGCTGGTTATGTTGCTGTCATGTTTAAAGGGCTGTAATATTTCCTTTGAGACAAAATGGACAGAACTCCTTATATTTGCAAGAACTTTGCTGGAGGAGAGGAGTAAGGAACTGAGAGGAAAGGGATAAAGGCAGTTACTGAGTGTCAAAAAAGGTGACTTTTTGCCCTTAGTTTTTCATGCATTATTGCTCGTCCACTGTCTCTACCCAACTCTCTTCATCCTGCAGTATCTCTGATCAGGATCTGTTTCTAGTTCCTTTCTACTTTTCAGCCTGTGCTGGATGTAAGGTGGCTCTGCCTGCGCTTTTCCCCACCGTGGCAATGCTGTCCTGGGTGGTGCCAGCAGCACACGTGCAGGGTAGTTGGCTGCCGACCGTGCTTCTGCTCCTGAGCACTGACTTGTGCTCTGCGGAGGTTTCATGGACCACCCAGTCCTCCCACAGGTTTGTGCCAGGTCTGGTGTTTCCATGTGATTTTTCCCTTGCAGGAGCTGGGTGTATCTGTCCTTGCTCAGCTCGCGCTGATCTTTTCAGTAAGATGCGCACAAAGTGGAGGGGTGCAAAGCCTGGCGATGTCGAAGGGGAGCCAAGTGTAGCTGCACAAGTTTGACATCACGTACGTCTTCACAGGTTTGACATCTGCCTGTGGTTTGCCAAACTGTCATGTGTATCAGTACAGCAGTCCCTGCGAGAGCTGGATGGTTTTGATCCCAGGTGGTGTTCAGGGAAGAACATCTGTCAGTTAAGACAGTAGCTTATAGGTCTCTCTAATTAAAGGTGAATGGTCTGCGCTTTCCTTCTAGCTTTTAATAAGAAAAGATATTATTCTGCATGGCTTCAGGTCTACTAGCAGAGCAAATAAAATTCTGTGCTAAATTTAATGTGGGGTTAAAACTTTTACAGCAAATGAAAATCAGAGATTTTAATTTGTCAGTATGAAAATGGTTTTTTTCATAACCTTGGGTAAAGCCTGCGATGTTTTGTTCCTGAAGAGGCCCAGTGACCGAACTTTTCCATGCTACCATCTGTGAAGTATGTTGAAGTACTGATAAACTTATGTTCAAGGAGTGCAGCTAGTCAAATCAGGGCAAGAATCGGAGAAGCAGTCTTCTGCTGAGTGAAGGATCTTCCCCATTTGTGCATAGCCACTGAGAGTCCAGAGCTGTGGATGTTAAGTGTTTGCTGCCTTGGATAGGCAGTGAATTACTACTGCTAACAGGAATATGTCCTTATTAATGTATATAATGTGTAAGCATATCACGCTTATTAGTATGGAGGAGTTAATGAGTTTCTGAAAACATAGTGCATGCAAAATGAGAGATGGAATAAGAAGTCTTTATGCTGACCTTAAGGCCAACTCTTTCATGTTTTTTTTTGGGGGGTTGGGTTTTCATTTGGTTTTTTTTTTTGAATATATATATACTATTGTCCCTGAGCACCTTTTACAGTAAACCCTAGCTTGGTCCTAAACCCGTGCAGATCCAGGGTAGCTGGGCAGGGTTGTCACTGCTCATGGTGGTTTGCTCTCAGTGCTCTGAGACAGGGGAAAAGACAATGGAATGCTGGAAAATGCAATTGCCTTTTCTGTTGGTTTTGGGGTTTTCGTTGTTGTTGTTTTGTTGTGTTTTTTTTTAGTGCTAAGCCTCCGAAAAGTCCATCTTTGTTTATGGAACTAGTGGATGCTTGTATCTGGGGATTGTTCCTCAAGAAACTTCCATGGAGCTCAAAAATGTCCACTGCAGGAGGGAGTGGTGTGTGCTGAGAGGACAGAACAGTCCCTGCTGCTGGACAGGGTTTCGAGGGGTCCATTTTTGTCAAAGCTCTCAAGTTTGTAGCAGGTGAAGTTTGAGAGGAATGAACAGGAGGTTAAAAATCGGAGGCAAAAATCAAATATTTATAAATATGAATAAAGATCTGTAAATATAATAGCTTTACAAAATAAGTCAATATGACTACAAAGAAAGGAAAAGACTTTGAAAAGGCTGTAGAAAACTGGAAAAACAGATTTGAGAATTTTTTTTCAGAAGGAGGAATGTCTGCTATATTAAGGCAAGACTCGTGCCTTTCTACAAGAACAAATAATTGCAGGTCTTAGAGGAGGGCATAGAATTCTTGATCTTTACAACTCTTCTTATTCTCAATTCAGGTAAATATGGTAATACAATTTTAACACTGAACCATTTTGAGTGGAAAGAAGAGTCTTTAAAAGCAAAAAAACAAACAAAACCAAGCTCGAGAGCTTTCTGATCTTACACTGGGAGAACATATGGTACTGGGGTTTCAAAACCTGTCACAAGCTGCACTGAGGAATACAGACCTGAGGAAGATTGCGGTCTGTCTTGAAACAGAAAATATAAAGTAGGATTTTTTTTCTTTTAAACACATCAAGAACAGCAGTACATCATAAGGAATAGGGAAGGCAGGATTAAATCCTTGAGAAATCATATCTAGTGGAAGACTATGAAAGATTTAGTTTTCCTTCAACACTGAAAATGCAAACACACTGAGCTACAGATTGTTAAACTGTTAAGAGCAAAATGATCCAAAAGACAAGGGAGAGAGGAGATAAGAAAAAATGTAAATATTAAAGTTATTTAAGATTTGTGCTGCTCTGAACTGTAATACGCAAGGAAGAAAATTGAAGAGAATTACAAGAGGAAGATAGTATTTTACTTGACATGATGATAATGACGATGGCAGGAAGGACACGTTGTGAAGGAAGCAGAAAGGAGTAGATAGAAAGTGAGAGAAGGAAGAAAGTGCGTGGGAAGGGAACGGGATAGGAAATGATGTGGGGGAGAGTCTGAGTGTCGCTTGAAGCCTGGTCGATGGGATATTGCAGTGACAGTGCAGTTGTTGGCTTTTTAGGGGCAGCCGTAAGGGGCTCATCAGGTAGAGGCGATAGCACCCAGCATGGTGGACGTGAGCTTATACCTTTTGGGGAAAGTAGAAAAGGTCAAGAGACATAAACCCAGGAGGGATTTAGGGTTTTGGACTATAGGATATGGGACTAGGGCAACCCAGCAATACCCCCAGGGACTGAGTAGAGTTCTGTGACTGCCAGTTTGACTTTTACCATTTTATCTCAGGGAAAGAGATCCTGTGGAGTATTGGCAGACTGTAATTATAGGTGATTTTATTGGTGATGCTTCCCCTCATAAAAGGGGAAACAATAAATAAAACATATTCATATAACAGAAACATAAACATAAACCAGAACAAATGAAAAACCCTCTAAAAACTGCAGGCGGCTTGTCTTGTACACCCTATTATTCCAGGAATTAAAAAGGAAGCAAAGAGTTTCTTTTTTAAAAGAAATTAAAGCTATTGCTTTGCAAAATGATAATGCAGAAAAAACTACTGTTTATCTGAAAAGTTGTGTGCCAACAAAGTGCCTTTTCAAGGGTTATATATGTAACTGAGAACTAAAATGCAAAACCAACATAAGCATTGATGTGAGCAGGTAAATAGTAAATGCATGTAATAGAGCTTATATACTGACTAAAAATATACAAAGTTATAGTAGGATATTAGTACAGACAGACTTCTAGCAAGAAATTTTAAGACAGAAATTACTGATAAAAAGTTCCTAGCAAGACGGCTAGTAACTACTTCATAAGGTAACATAATTTTGCACAAGTTTATGAAGTATATGCTCCAGACATATACAGAAACCAGAACAATGGTTAAAATAATTACAGTACCTTAAGTATCTGTCCACTCATTTAGAAATGTGAGAAAAAAATTCTTAGTTACATCATAGAGTACTACTGAATGCTTGTGAAAGGATCTTAAGTTAAATAAGGTAGAAGACTTTGGTATCCTGTCCGTGTCGCCAATTTAATGTCACGGTCCACTCAGTGGAGTCGTGATGGTTCATTTACAATGATCTTGAAGCGCAAAAAATCAAGGCGACCACGCTAAGGGGTTATGCTTCAATCCAACAGCACAATTTTATGATTTGCCCGTAAAGCGGCGTGCAATAGGTAGATAAGACAGAAGGTGAAGAAGAGATAAAGTAAAAAGAAAAGGAAAGAGGATTATAGCTATCGCCACGGGTCCAAGGTGTCCCTATGGTCCCGGGTCCAAGCAGCATCCTGCCTGTCCTTCCGATAGTCGTGATCCTTGGTGGGGAAGATCTCCAAATTCAGTTGCTAAAGAGCCCTCTTTTATGCCGAGCAACACACATTGCTCCTCCTCTGGCCCATGGAATGTTGTCAGTCTCCACCTTCTCAAGCAAGGTTATCATGCATGTTCTGGTTCGTTGTTATGACAACAGTTGTGATCCACCTTCTGGACAGCTGTTATGTGACCTTATCATAGTTGTTCCTTCCAGTGGTGGATATCAGGGAGCGGCATAGTGCTCCTCGTACCATGCAGTTCTCCTTCAGGGTCACTGGGTCTCGGTGTCCTTGAGGACCACGTTCCATCTCCAGGTCTCTGTTAGCAACGCTGAGACAATATCGTTCTCTTTAGACCGACTCTTACATCCCTGTATCCTCATTTTACAGGACACTGAAAGGAATTTGAACTACTGCATCGACGGATTTATCTGTTATGATCATTTAGGGAGGAGACCTCCTCTCTGGGAAGGAAGAAAGAATTTTTATAATAGCCAAAAAGGAGAGAGATTGACTAACTGCTTATGATATAGATCTATTTAATGAACGAATGCTGATGGAGGGATTTTTGGCAGTGTGCTGGCAGATAAATTTTGAAGTACTTTAGTTAGATATATGCACCTAGGTCAGTTGGGAATTATCGTAGGCAGGCTGTTTGCAAGAGAGCCTTGGACCTGCTGTATAAAAGGCATAAACCAGCTATTTTCTTGATGCAGAGTAGGTCTTTATTTGGATAAAATGACAATATTTGTACAGCGTATTAGGCAGGCACAAGCTTATAGAAATACATTTGACAAGAACTAATATGAAGTACAAATGTGGAACCTAGGAGGAAAAGAGTTTTTTTCCTTAAAATATGTGCAAATTTATTGCAGAATGTTATGGCTAGGAAAAATGAGCAATGGAAGACTCAAAGGAGTAAGAGAGAAGCTGGAACAAGGAAAAGACATATGGAAATAATCTACTAATTAATACAAAACTTCTTATAAACTACGTTCTGCTGATGTCTGTCTCTGGCATGATGTGAAGGCATACTATCAGTTATCTTGTTTATGGATTAAATGTGTTTGAAGACCTACGAGAAATGAATCATGATACTACCTCTTGAGCTGAATGGCAATAACCCGTTAAATTTGTGGGTTTGTTTGTTGGAACATCTCTAAGAGTGCTCCTCTCTACATCGTGTTGCATTCCTCAGATTTGGAAAGTAATATCAATTTTCCATTAAGTAACATGGATTCTCTCTGTGTTTAGTGAAGATGAAAATTTATCAGGTCCTAGCTGTGTTCTTGTCTATAATTTTGATACTCTTCTCAGATTCTTTTTCTATTTTGCTACATTTTTAGTAATTGAGTGGGGGTTTTTGTCCTTTATAAGTATTCTTATATGATGATATATGTTATTACTCATTATATGATTATTTATATATGATAATAATATAATATGATATATTACAACATTATATGATGATAATATGATATTATTACTTGTGACTTCCACCACCTAATTCTAATATGTTTCATATGTGTTTTCTTACGTCAGCTTTTAGTTCATCAGATATAATTTGAAAAGAAGAAAGAGGTACAACCATTACTCCTCCTGTAATTAGATGAGAATCTTTTTTTGAGAGTTTTTTTTTAATTTGAAGACAACCTTGCTGTAGAATAGCTTTGTTACATCATGGTTGGTAAAGGCTGGACAACTTAGACCCTGAATTGTCAAAGTGCTTTTACAGTACTGATTTGTGTTACTTTGAGAAAATCTGGTGAATGTCATCAAAACTTTAAAGGCGAAGATACTAAGTGGACTGATTGTGTGCAGAGGTGGTTCCGGATGGGATTAGCTTCCATTTCCTAGTCCAGTAGACCATAACTCATCTAATCGGCTTGCTTTGTATTTTCCTTTTCATTTTAGGAGAGCAGATGATTTCTTTAACTGGCGTGTGTCATTGCAGTTAAAGGAATTGGACTAGCTAGCTCCCTTATGCCTATAAGGCACACGTGCATGTTACCGTGTGCTTTTGTAGACAGCAGACAGGAATAAGCAGCATTAATTTGGCATATCAGGGGTTCCCTGCCTGCCTACTGCACTGCGAGCTCGTATACAAAAAATATGAACTCTTCAAAATCAAAAGACAATAAACCACAGCAAGTTGGTGTCCTTCTAGGGAAAAAGGATCCTACAGAGAAATTGAAATGTAAAGTATCTCAAGAATATTTTCAGACCTTTTTTAGCGGAGGATGGATGAGCCGAGGCAGATGTCAAGAGAAGTGTATTTTACATCTCAAAAGCTGTCACAGCAGAAGTGCTAGCCTGTGGTTCAGTGATGGAATATGAAGATAGCAGATGGTGTCAGAACACAGATATTTGTCAGAAGAGGGCTGGAGAAGCAGAAAGTTTCAAATAAGTAACAGTTTTGACTGTGTAGGTTTTAGAAGCGAACCACAGAAAGGCAAAATCAATATGCCATATTGTAGACAGTCAGTGAAAAATGCACAGTGAGTTTAACATAATCCTAACAGATCAGTCAGCAAACACCCAGGTTAGCGTACTGCTTGCAAGCTAAAGAAAAGGGCTGGTTGAAAATCCATGTCAAAAGGAATTTCAGCAGATTTGTCCCTGTACTTGTGAGTATGGGTGCTACTGTCATAAGGATGTTGAAACCGAAACCAGATAGAAATGGAAGGTGCTTTTGTATCATGTCCAGCTCATTTCTTTCTGTATAAAAGATGCAAACCCCACCCCCAAACCTTGTGATTCTTCACTTTGCTTTGTGCTTCTGCGTGGGCCTCTGGAAGGTATAGAGTCAAAGATGAGAGAAATTCCTAAATTGAATCAGAAATGAGACTCGTTTTTCCCCCACAAGATGATGAGAAAACGCTTTTGGTGTTTTATTTCCTCCAGTGGCAAATTCATCCTGATTAATTTCCATACCCAAGGATGAGCTACCAAGACTGTGGTTGGACTTGTTGAATCATTAGCATACTCAAACTTGCTTTACAAGATATTGCTATGATTGTAACTGTTATTTGAACTATAACATAATGATTGTAACAGTTGTTATAATGTTGTTAGCCCCTGAAGTGGTCAGGCAATTGGACTAGATGATCATTGTAAGGTCCCTTCCAGCTGAGCTATTCTGTTACATTAGTTTCAGAAGGGGCCAGGCGATAAACCCTGTGTTAGAGACCTTAAAACTTTGTGTGTTGCTATGTTTTACATATTATCCTTGTTTTGGCTGGGATAGAGTTAATTTTCTTCCTAGTAGCTGGCACAGTGCTGTGCCTTGGATTGAGTATGAGAATGACGTTGATAACACACCGATGGTTTAGTTGTCACTAAGCAGTGCTC
>JAVJGJ010000001.1:7745265-7785069 GCA_035590215.1 Microhierax caerulescens
TGTCACCACCTTTGTAGCTACCGATGCGAGCCCAGCACCGTGGGGGCTGCTGTGGGGCTCAGCCAGCCCCAACACAAGCACGTTCAACGTGGAAATGTTCCATCAAAAGCTATAGACTACTTGAGCATATCGTCATGTGGGATTGTTTTTAGTTTAACTAAAAATATATTTTTTGTTCCATTAAGTATACTTCCAAAAAGCATATTTTATCGCTGACATACAGAAAGCTGTTTGCATTCTCCTTGTGCATTTGTTTTCTTCTGTGGGAAAGGGTACTAGATGCTCTTTGGTTTAGCAAGCCAGGTCAGATTGCTGCTGGTGATAAAGCAGGTTTGTAAAGCTGGAGCACTCAAACATCTGGCTAGGGCAATGCAAGAGTTTCTGCTGCTTTTCCAGTCGTGTTACACTACCGCTTTCATTTCCGAGTTGTTCTTTAGAAAGTTAAAAATGCATGTCTTCCTTCTGTGGTCAGATTGATTGAAATGCAGTGTTAGCGTTTGACTATTGCCACTACTGGCCCTATGAATTTTTAAGATAGCAGAACAGAAGGGCACGAATAATACGAACTCAAAACATGGTTTATACATCATAGAATATTCACAATTAACATTCCCCCTATTTGCTTAGTCCTGATCCAGCATTTCTCTCTGTCGCATCACTATTACAATTTCAAAGGAGAAAAGAACAGAGAGAATTTACAATATGCATTTCTCTTTTGCTTTCTCTGTTGTAAAGTGCAAACAACTTTATTTTCCACAAGGCTATTGCTGGCTTGCTTTTGCTCAAACACATATCATGCCCATTAATTACTGTTCAGTCTAATTATTAATTGAATTATCGAGAAATAGTTCTCTGATTCAGAGAGGTGCCTCTTGAGCTGTCCAACATGGTTATAAATAAAGAAGGGAGTGGGAGAGTGCTGCTGCAAAGTTCCCAGTTAATATGTTAATGTTAATGTGAAAGTACTCGCTATGGATTATTTGCATTAAGTAATGATGACCTGAGATCAAAGTCAGAGCCCACTGGAACTTGAGATTCCAAGGTAGCCTATTTCTGACATGTCTACTGAAATCTTCCAGAAATGAAATATAAACTACCGTAATGGGCTATCAAAACTGTCAAGCTGGCTCAGCAGAATGAGTGATGTGTTTAAGTCTGATCACTTTCAAAAGCTCTGTGAAACTAGAATAGTTCCATCCAAATGGCCGCGAGCGACTTCTGTATCCAATTATCAAAAACAAGCTTAACAAAAACTGTCAAGTGCTGAATTGTCTTTTGGAATCATGCTGCAAAGTGATAAAATGATTACCCTTAAAGAGAACTTTGTACATAGATTAATAAACACTTTTCCTACTTAGTGATTCCAAAGCAGTAATTAATTATCAAAAGGATGTAATTCCATTTTTAGCTCACACGTATACTAAAAGTTTAAATGTTACTTTTGTCGACAAGTTTTCAACAATGCTGTAAAGTGTGCAAGCACAAAAGGTGAGGATTTAACATTAAGCAAAGCCTGACAGACTGTAAGTGCTCACAAAGCTGCTCTTGTAGAAAATCACTGATTATGTAAAATTAATTAGTATAATTCTGATCCAGTGATTCTCGGTAACAGTTTAACTGGAATTAATAATCATCTACTCTTTGTATGTTTTAATGTATGTTTCTGACTTCACTGTATGCACTAAAAATAGAGCTGAAAGAGGTTTTTTTGGGAGCCGTGTGCGGCAAACTCTTATCTCTTTAAGAATAAAATAAAGGCAAGACAAGCTTATGAGAAGAAATATAATTAAAGTTGCAGATGAAATTAAAGAGGGTGGGGGAAATGAGGACAGCAAAGATTTTTCTCTCCTCTCCCCTTTAGAATCTAAAGCACTGGAGGTAATGAAACCAGGGAATAGAGGGGGAAAACCTCAAACCGCTTTCTTTTTAGTTCATAGAAAACGACCTTTAAAATGTTCAATTCAACTGAAACTTCCATTTCCCAGGCCTTTTGGAGCTCTGCTGAGACTAGGTCTCTCTCTTTCTCCACTTTTAGCAAAGAACAGCTTAAACAGAAACGTGAAGCTGGGAAAATGTGGAAAACATAAATTTCTGTTACAGGTACTCTGGTCCTGTGTCATCAGCCTTTTTAGTCTCTCAGTGAGTTTTTGTGGCAACTTGCTGTTTTTCTTATTGCAGTCAATAGTGGTAGAAGAAACTGTGTTCATCTGAAGGAAAAAAAAATAATTATCTTGTAAGTAGAAGAAAAATATCGGTTGAAAATGTGAGTGTCATATTAGAGACCAAAGGCTGAATGAAAAAGTCTAAAAAATACTATAGTTTTGAAATGCTCTTGTAGAGTGTCATAACTTTCAGGTGAAGCTGACTTTTTCTTGTTTAATTTTGAGATTGTTTCAGGAAAATGAATTAAAAACCCCCAAGTACCTGCTTTTGGGGCACTCTGAAATAGGTGATGCCTTTTACTGGGAACAATTCAACAAAGGCTTATTTTGTAATTTAGTGGCACAGTAAGATGCATTCAAAGAAAGATTATATAATATATCTGTAGAAGAATTTACTTTGTTGTTTTAATGTTTAATTTTCATTGAAATTGCGTCTTTTGGAAGACAGAATAGATTATTTCCTGTATTTAAATGTTAACGGCAGCAGTTTAAAATTATTCATAGGTTTTTATTGTACTATGAGTCTTGAGTGTTTACCGGGACTAGCAGGTGAAGGTGAGCATTACCTTCAGACTTCTGTATTGTTTTCTCAGCTAAGACAGAAAATAGTACACAGATTAGGAGCAGCTAATGCCTTTCTATATTTATTTGCCATTAACTGATTTTTCGTACTTTTAAGTGTTAGGAATCCTTTAACACTCAGACTTCAGAGAATTACTTCTATACCGAGATCTAAATCTTTTACTCTTCTCCAGATGCTTCACTTAAATGCTTTCACTTTAGTCTGTCTGTTTTGTACACAATCATCTGTGGTAAAGAAAATTAATGATATTTTTAATAAATACATGTTATGAAGTAGGAGATGATGTTTAATCTCTTGTGTAAAAAGACATAGTCAGAATAGAAAGCAAACTTTTGTCAGCATAAACACTTATCTTTTGCATTGGTTCCTGGTGTTAAATAGTTGGGTTGTATGGTAAATGATATGCAATGTTGAATCTTGTAAATGCTATCAAAATCACAGTGCAAAGCATTCATAAGGACGTAGAAGTTAATTTTCGTAGTTACATGGCAGTATCCTCAAGGAACACCATGGATCTGCCTTGGGCTTTACGGGGAACTCTTGCTGATAGTCATGAAGCTTGGTATGGGCTTTGAATTACATCCATAGTATGTAAGATTAAAATGTTCTTAAAGTGATATGGTTCAAATTCTGGTCAGTATGCATTTGGAATATGTCACTTGATAAACTTATGTAGGTGTTTTATGTTGCTGAAACAGAGATCAGAGTAAGCAGTAAATATTTATTATAAATTCTAACAAGGCATTTGGCTGTGATGTTTGTGAACTAGGGAAGGGTCTTGTTGGAATAAAGGCTTTTATTCACCCTATATACACACTATTTTATGCTTTTATTAACTGCTTAGGTCCTGCTCAGACTTCTGGAGCGGAATTGGTGTCAGACTGCGTTTGCTGAAACGTCTAAAGAGTATATCCAATGTTGGTAGTTCTGAACTTGGCTTACAAAATTTTATTTGCTGTACTGCATGTCTCACGTTTACTACTTGCAGTAATTTTGTTTCTAGGAGCTTCACTGCTTCTCCAGTGGTTTTCAGCAGGTAACAGTTCATGTTTTATAGTACAACCTACATTAGATGGGTAAATCACACACAGACTTTGTTGGCTTTCTAGTCATGGATTAAACCAGGCTAAAGGATGGTTAATATTTTTTAAAATTTCTAGTTTGCCTTTGTCATTTAAATCAACTTTTCTTTTACTTAATAGAACAAACAGAACCAGAATATTTTATGAAAGACACTTCCTAGGATATCTCTGTCTTGTGTTCTCTGTATAAATTGTGAGTTGTATAGCTAAGAGATTTTTCCCTTGGAAAAGCTGTCGTCAGAAAAAGTTATTTTGATTAAAAAAATTTTTAGCAGATCATATGACAAAAATGGGTTTGTTCTGTTTTTTTTTATAAATATTTGCTTTGTTGCAGCAAACAAATATAAACAGAAAACACTTTGACAAAAAAAAAATACTTCCAGCAGTTTTGTGGCAACAGCTGTTACTTATTGAAATAGCAGAAATTAAATGAAAGAAATGGAATGTATTAAATTACCATCCTCTACCGAGATGTCATGAAGAAATACATTTGTAGGAAAAATAAAGCAGAAAAAACTTGAAATTGATCCCTAAAAATAGATTTTCATAAGTATCTGTAGTGAAAAACTGTAAGACTGCATAATGTCAGTTTTGTTTGCTTTAGAATGGAATCAGATTTTAGAATTGTTTCATGTGACCGATATATGACAATTTATTTTCCTTCTATGAATCAACTGTATTTTAAAATAGCCTAGCAACTAAGCTGAGTCTTAAGTTCTAAGATGTAATACTTTATCTGCAAAGATTCCAAATTACTTTAAAAAAAAAAATAATGACAATAATTTGTTCTTTTATTTACATGAAACAGTTCTGTATTTTGTATAGGGAAAAACATTTTTCTTGGAGGAAAAGGAAGCTGTATTATAGGACTTCTGTAAAAACTTGTGATGTTACCAGTACTGGATAACTGGATAATCAATCTGGACCAGTTGTGCATGTTGCCTGTCTTGAAGCAAACAGGCCGAGTGTCCATGTGTGGAGGTGCATCTTCACTGGTGACAAAGGTGGCCTTGGGAGGAAGGCAGAGTGACGGTCCGGAGGACATGGCAGTCACAGCAAGAGCTTTCCTGAAGTGTCTGTGGGCACTGTGAGTGGTGTTGCTCTTTCAACAAGAAAAGTTTTAGGGTGCAGTGCTTTTCTGACCAGATTTGACATGTTTTTGTGTGTAGTTCTTTGAAGAACAAATCTGTTACTTATGTGGCATGTCCAGTGAGATGTTTCCCGTTCTCAGTTCTGTGTACTGACTGCGTTCTAGGAAATACTTGAATCTATCCTTTGGGCCAACTCAGCGTAAATGTAACAAAAAATCTGTATGAAACATGGTGTGCTGCAGGTACCCTGTCTCTTGGTACTTCATGCTGTGTCATATCGGCACATGCTTCAGGTGTGGTGCTGAAGAACATGGGGAAGTGGTCAACGATCTATTAGAGCTGCTCGTTTTCAGCGCTTTGTTCCTTAATTAATTCCTTCCAGGTATGAGCTTGGCTGGTGTGATACCAGCCTGGGAGTGAAGCTTTTTCCACCTAATTTGATCTGATCAGTTGCTATATAAAAGTATGTTTTACGATGTTCTGAGTAAATGCCCTTGAACAAAAAATGTGTTATAAAAATCTCAAATCTTTTGAACAGTATGTGGAGCATCTCTAAAGAGCAGGTAGGATTTTTTTTTAACTGTTCTGCTCCTGTTGGTCTGCCACTTTTTAACCTAAACTTCAAAGCTGTGGTGGTTGAGATGGCACTTTCAATGAATCAGGCTTGCTTATATGACCATAAATAGCAGGTCTAAGTCAGATAAGCACTAATCATTTCCACCTCTAAAAAAAGAATTCAGAGTGAAAAGAGAAGACAGGTACTTTGAAACTAATGCCCTGAGTGATTGTTCTGACTTATTGTACTCCATATGCTCAGTGCTTTTAATTAAAATAAAATCTTCCCCTGGACATTTGGCTATATCCTGGCAAATAAATTCTTCTATTTCTTTGTATTGCACTATCTGTCTTCATCTTTTCTTGTATTGTGATCTTACAAGTAACTAAGGAAACTCCTTAGAGTAGAGGTGAGGGTTTGGGTTTTGTGGCTTATTCTTGTGGGGTTTTCTTGTGGGTTTTTTTTGTTTGGTTTTCTTTTAAGATCATAACAGCTTGGCATAAAGCTTACTGGAGAATCCTGTTACTCAGTCAGAGCTTCTGTGTACACTTCAGACAATAGCAATATCAATTACACGGTTCTTCAATGCTTTTGACCTGCCAGAGGACACAGATCTGAAAACAGAAGAGAGATGAAGCATCTCCTTTAAAGGGACCTGCCATGTTGAAGAATTAAAAAATCATATATATATACATATCTTTGCCAGAAGCACTGAGAGGAATACTCACACGAACTTTTGCAAACATTATTCTGCCAACGCTATTCTAAACAGACGCACCTCTATGAATAGTAACCTGACATTTATAACTATACTAAATAATGCAACAAAAGAATTTTCAAGGTTCATGTGAACCTTTCCACATGCAGACTTTGCGGTTTCTTGAATTATTTACCATGTTTAGAAATCATCTCAGTGAATCAGATTTTGGAAACACAAAGCAATATTAACTGTTGAGTTGTATGAGAATTTTGAGTTTGTGTCAGAAGGAAGACGATGTAGGTCTTGTGTGACTTGTGGTTTTACAAAACAGTGAGGCAAACTATTCCATTTCTACCAGTACACACCAAAGCACTTGATCTAGTTTTTGCAAGGTATGCCTCTTTAAATATTTTTACGGTGAAATGGAATATCATGGTGATATTTCAGTAGCAGGAAAGAAGAAAGTGGCTGATTCTCTACAGTCTTGTGCTAGGGGGTATTCATTGCCATCAGGATGAAATTTCCTACTTACTGTGGGCAGTCTGTAAACTTTAAGTGGTTATTATTTACATTTTCGTTAATATTTACCTTATCAAGAATGTTATCATTAATAAGTTAGTTATATTTTCTTACATTGGAGGTCACTACTAACTTGCCTTAGTCTGACCAAAGTTAATGAGATCTTTACAATGAGCTATCTCATTACAGATAATCTCTGCCTAATTTTAATTTTTTAATACATCTTTGTTTTGAAAAAAATGTGTAAGTGCCTGTATATAAATACAAGCACATGGATGTATATTACAGGGAATTTTGTGATATGGGAACTGTTTGGCTATGGCTAATGATACTGTAAATATTGTAGAAATTACTGAGACTCGGTCAAATTTTTCTTTTAAAGAACTGGGAACTAGGGGGAATACAAAGCTCTATCACTTAGGAACAAGAATATTAATATCATGCCATAGACTATGGTTTCAACATTTGTGAAACAAGTCCTTTTGGAAGTAAATTAGTTCATGATAAAACCCACATTACCATGACCAGAATGCAGACAGCGTTATTAAGTCAACTAACCTAAATGGTAGTAAAGATATCTAGGTGTGCATACCAGTTAAGTCATTCAAAAAAAGAATTGTTCTTTCCAGAAAACTCACACCCAACTAATGCTTAACACAAGGTAATAATTAAAAGCAAGCAAGTCACAGTATTACACATCCAGTTTAAAAGTCTTGCTTGTCATTTGTGGTAATATTGTTTCTAAATGAAGAAAACCTTGGCTGTTTCTTTAGCACTTGAAATGATCTCAAGCATCTTGATAGGTGTCCTAGTACTATGCATCTTTCAAGGAGCGTCTAAACAATAACATCTTTATTTGGCAATTAGCAATGTGACGTCTGTATGACATAGCAAGTCTGCTTAATGTCATGTGCAGTTACTAATTTAACAAGCCATCTAATGGTATAGGAATTATTGATACCTACCAAGACAGCTTTTTTAAAAAATTGACTTTCTACTTGAACTTTACAGAGAGTTTTACTTGATGGTCTTTATGGGTCCCTCCCAACTGGAGATATTCTATAATTATATGAACTTTATGAATATGAACATATGGGAAGAATTTCCTGGATATTCAGAGCTTTTTGGTGTGCATCTGTGTTTGGGATATTTTTGTGGGGGTTTGTTGGTTTTGTTTTTTTATTTTTGATATGTAGTGGAATACATGAGAGCAAAACTCAGAAAACTGTCCTTTCTACTGTATTGCACAGTGTGACTGCTAATAAGCATATATCTTAGATACTTGAAAGGTTCTTTATAATTCTTTGAAAGTCTGTCAGTATCCCTGGGGGAGATATAATTCATAATGGAAAAAAACCAGTGATATTTACCTCAGACCCTTGTCTTCTTGATAGATAGTCTTTATAATAGAAGTATTAATGCATGTATGCTAAGGCTTAGTGTCAAGGATTAAAATTTAGTTGTGCAAACGCTTCCTCATATTTCAGAGATTTGTAGGACAAGACTGTTTTGCTTACACAGATTTGTTCTCAACATGAATTGTTCTGAAAATGGAACTGACTTGAGTCATAACCAAATTTTCAGCTGTGGCAATAGCATAGCCTGAAGTAATTTATTTAAATTTGTTTAAATGTTTTAAATAAATTTATTTAAATCTGAAACAAAGGGGTCGAGGCTTCTGGAGCTGACCACTGAATTTTTGGGTCTCTGTCTAAACAAAGCTGCTGTACAACAAAGACAGCAGAGTGTATAATATACTTTAGTGGTGAACATTGAAAACACCCAGAATTGTTTTGTTGTAGTGTGCTCTGCTGGGTCAATAAAATAAATCCTAATTGATTTGTGACTATTGTATTTAAGAGAAGTGTGTGAACGTCCTTTTCTGCATTAAGGAACAATTGCAAAATAATTCTGCTGATAAGGGATGATGAAAGTTAAGAAAGAAAAAACCCTAAATAACAAAACCCCAGACTTGGCTGCTTTCCCTTAATCAATTTGCTATTTCAAAACAGGATGAACTTGAAATTTCTTTAACTGATGAATATGGTATTTATTAAAATGAATGGTAGGTGGCTGAAATAGTTTATACCAGAATTTAAAGCATTCAGTTCGCTATAGAAGATGTAGGACAGCACAATGACCTCCTGAGATTTCCTGGTTTATTTTTTAGGGAATTAATTTTCTTAAGGATTAGTTCAGATACTGCTGAAGGCTGTTTCAGATTCTCGGTGTATTTGCCTGATAGCTGTACTCAATCTAAATAGTCAAACAAAAAAATAAATAAATAGCAACATGACTATCAGTTTGTGAAATGTCAGTTTTAATTTCTTGATTGGCTCACCAAACTCTGCTCTCCCAAGAAAAGATAGGAAGGGAAAAGCAACAGTTATTTTTGACATGCCCTTAGGTAATTATATTCTTCTTCATCAGACAAGGATGTGTATGCTTGACTGCACAATTCGGAAATTAAAAGCTGCTGCACTCATTTGAAAGGCATGTTTTCTTTTGGGGTTTGTGCCACCATTTAGAATAATCTTTGTCTCATTTTAGCTGTGATCCTCTCTTGGGGAATCAAAGGGAGTGTTTTCGTAGCAGTGTTGATGAAGATATAGCTGATCAAAAATACAGTAGTGTGTTTTGTAATGCAAAACTGAAAGGAACTTTCAGTGGGCTTTCAATGAAGATATTCTTGTAACACAGTGTGAAAGACGGGAGCAGCACACAGCAAGAGATCCTTCTGGGCTGGTTTGCCTGTTGGAACGTACTGGGCCAAAGCAACTCCGTGTTTCACCTGTGAGCACAGTGTTACACGTGAGGTCGTTGTCAGACCTTGTCCTTGTGTGTGCCCAGGGGAGCTGCTCGACGCTAGACTGAAGTAGGGGACACTGGGACTGGTGACCTTGGTTGCCATCCCATAAGAAGGTGAGACTAGAGGCAGAGGAGGGACTCCAACTTTTATTTTTTCTTTCTTCTCCCCCACCCCCAGCTTCCACCCTCAAGTTTGGGTGCCTTGTCTCTATTTGCAAGGTACTGGCAGTGTGCATGGGGGGCAGCTCGCTGCTCCTACATCACCTTCGTGGCACACAGCCTCTCCCCTGTGGGTGGCAGGGGACCGAACTGGCTTGCGTGGGATGCAGAGGTGGTCCATAGCTTTTCACTGGGAGATGGAGGAGAACGGAATCTGTCAAACACAGGTGTTTGACATTGGACCCAAATTTAGGAAATCTAGATCAAGGTTTCTTTGTTTTCTGGGTGTTGAACTTGCACCCTGTGCAGCAGCTGTATGTGTTGTGGGTGTTTACCTGAATTCGCAAGGAGGCTGCTTTGGTTGCAGTGCTAAACATGCATCTCGGCAGCTAACCTTAAGCATTACAATTAGAAAATTCTGGCTGAGGCTGTCTACGCAGTAAATTTTTCTGTTCTCCGCTTTGTATTTGCACAGCTCTGTTAATTAGTCAATTAGCAAAAGAAACCATGATAATAAACTCCTCCAGTTCAGACATGTGGTACATAATTCCTGCTTCTCAGATGGCTCATTTATTTCTGCTTCATGATACTGACCAAACTTGCATCAGATAATGTTTCTGAACAGGTTTTCTATACTGAACTTGATAGAAAGGGTTAAGTTTTGGGCTTATTTGTTAGAGGTTTTTATTTTTTTCACTTAAGAAAAATTAATTTGATCTTCTTTGTAGCTCACTAACTTCCTAATCTCCAAATTCATGTTATCACCAGCTTAAAATAAACTATGTGCTGATTGACTGACTGTCCGGGATTTTTTATCATTTGGGTGGAAAGGCATCCTTTGCCAGAAATGAGCCTTTTTTTTTTTTTTTTTTTTTTTCTCCAGCCATTTCTTTTCTGAACATTTTATTCTGCTTGAATGTTAAAATATTTGTTTCTGTACCATTATGCTGGGAAATAGCTTAGTACTGCTTTCCCCATATTAAAATGCTATATGTGCAGAACTGCTTGGAGTGAATGTTTATGAATATATGTTCAAAGCTGCATATTTAATATGAAATTTGAAGTCAGACCCAGATATGTGTAGGATAAAGTTTTCTGCCTTTTACTAGTTCATGGTGTTACCATTTATCTGCCTTACCACATAGCGAGCTTTGCAAATAAGATAATTTTGCTGCAGTCTACAGCCAAATCTTAACAGCTGCCTTTCTGTTGTGCTCAGATTCAGATCTGAGCTCTTAATGCAGCTCTTCTTCTAGAACGCCCTTTATCACTAGGAGAAAGGGAGAGACAACTGCTTTGCATTTTTCAGATGTAATGTGTTTTGGGGTTTTACCAAGACCAAAGTCTCTTGATAACAGCTGAGCATATAAGAGTGAGGAGGAGAAAGCTTAATATTAAATACAGTAGATAAAACTACAGATAACCTTTGCAAAGGAACATCTGAGTAACCTGTAAAATAATATATTTAAAGAGAGCACCTTTTATTTTTGCGTTTTTGCTCTTGGTGAAATGAACCAGTTTATGATTTTAAGCCTTATGAGATATGACTGCTCAGCAGGGGTGAGAAATAGTTTCATCACCTACAGGTAGAAAATTGATTTTTACTCAGTGTAAGGTGATGTGTAGTATTTCTTTAAATCTATAGTCGGAAGCAGAACACATCCCCTCAT
Source organism: Microhierax caerulescens (assembly GCA_035590215.1). NCBI lineage: Eukaryota > Metazoa > Chordata > Aves > Falconiformes > Falconidae > Microhierax > Microhierax caerulescens. The sequence goes on from JAVJGJ010000001.1 coordinate 7,756,596, forward strand.
GCTGTACAAAAATCAATTTACCAAAGCAGGAGGAAACTTAAATATATTCTAAACTGTGAAACAGAGTGGAAACAAAGCAGTTCTAGAGATAGCACTCGGTACTAACTATAATAAGGTTTACAGTTTTAGAGGAAAGCAGTCTTTTTTTGCAGTTCTTTGTTGTCGATGCATGTCTGTCTGTAGTGCAACTGAATTCGTAAAGCAAAACAGCCACAATATGGTTTGCTTTGGCTTTTCCTCTTGAGTCTTTATCTGATATTTTACTTGTTGCAAGCAGGACTTCATCCTTTGGATATTACCAGGTCAAGTTAAAAGAGTGGGGCAAGGCATCACTTAACTTCAGGTGGGCTTTTTACTGAAATTTTGAGCTCTGTGATGAGTATTGCACTCAGTAGTAGGAAGTACCAGCAGCGGGACCTTTGCTATTTGCTCCCAAATTGAAGCATGTCATGGTGGCAGCTGGTGGGAGGTAAGCACCATAACAGCCAGCAAAGTAAAAGGCAGAGCCTGGCTCCAATGCAGAGGTGTACTTGTGGTTCTCGTACTCACCACCACCTCTGCCTGGCCAGCACAGCAGAGCGTGAATTGGGACAGTGAGACCCTGAGCCAATAGATTATATACCTTCTGGTTCAGACAGATCACATCGAAACTGAATTTTGTCCCCAATCCGGGTAAGTAAACCTTGCTTAGATATGGCGACAAGCGTTGAAGGCACGCTTGTGAGTTGCGGTTTAGACGTGTTCGTGTTGTATTGATACGAGTGCAAACGGAGCGTGTTTGCAGTTACCCATTGCTACAGACCTGGCAAACCGGTATCCAGCCTTGTGTCATAGCATATTAAGTTGCGGTCTCCTGGGATTAAAGCTCGATTTCAGTTTCCCTACTGGGCTGTGGTGAAGATATGCAATGTCTCAAAGTCCCATAGTGTTTTTGGGAGCCTAGAGAGATATTATCCAAGGAAACAACAGCAGTTGGCCCACTTCATTGGGTGTGATTGAAAAAAAATAGGTCTGTTACAGAATGTGTAACTTGGAGGTCTCAGTCCAGTCCTGGCGGACACAAAGTTTTTCTAGAGCATAGGCTTGTGTAGTAGAGGCACTGCATAAAAGCGGCGGTTATGCTATTGGGTGTTGAACACAATTTGTAGATGGGGTCTGCTGTATTTAAAAAAAACAAAACCCAAAATTAACAACCAAAGATCCAGTTGAACTTCCAGGGGCTGGCTTAGTCTCCAATGGTATGCAATTAAACCATAAAAAAAATTATAAAATATTAAGAGGGAAAGGTGAAGCAGAGAATAATGGGTGGAAGAATAACGTTCTGAGTAAGAAGTATAAAGGATGGGGAAAAGAAAATTCAGAGCAGAAGGAGGAAACAATGGATCTGCACCTCTACAAATGCATTCCAGAATCTGCAGAGCACGTATAGAAGTTATTGAGAAAGTTATATGAAGAGATACTGGAGCATTGGCATTTGTCTCCGTGCGATTAGTGTCCCTTAAGCTGACTTGGTTCCCTCCAATTTTCCTGCTGCCTGCAAACACCAGATATTCTTCATACCAGCATTTCAGTATAGAGTAATGAAACCAGAAACCTTTGTACCTGTTGACGCTGGCAAAGTAAGTGCTTCCTTTGGTTGCTATATGAGGAAAAAGTGACTTTCAGTCCAAAGTAGTAATTAATTGCGTGTGTGCTGGTAGTGTGCGTTTAAGAGACTCTGTAAACGGATGAAGAGTGAGAAAGACCAGTATAGTGCCAGTTGTATTTCAGTTGGCTCTGCAGTTCTGTTTGTTTATGATCTGAACACTACTTAATTAGAACTGGCTTTTAACCTTGTAACAAATCCACGTTGCAAGTGTTATTCCCACATTATAGACAGTGTGAGCTGGGGAAAATTCAGATTAGGTAACTTGTGCGAAAATGTACTTGCTTTTCTTTAAATTGTGTGAGGTTGTTTTGTTTTTTGTTTTTTTTTTCTTTCTGAAGAAACCCATCAGATCAATCCTAATCACTTCATAGGATGTGGTATCACTGCACATCATGCAAATTGACTTCAAGCAAGCTTTCTTGGAACAATTTAGCTGGTTTTCTTTGCATGTGTGTCTGTACGGATAGCCTTCCAGGTTGTGGTCTGTCTGTGTTCAGCATGAGTTGCAGAGTATACCTTTTTGACAGCTTGGTCAGGTAGATTGCTACATCTCTGAAATCAAAGAAGAATTATCTTGAGAGAGATTGAAAAATGTTACATTTAATCTTTTCAAGAGGAAGTTGTTATGCATCGCCTTTGGGGAGACACTGAGAAAACTTCAGAGTACCAGAATGTTATTTATGTTTGATAGCCTAAAACCACCAGCAGAGAAAACACACCATTTTAGTGATGAAACTAACTCCACAGCTGCTTGGTCTACCAAAGAAATACCATTTAAAATGATTTTATGATAAGCAAGGAATCTGGCTATACCATTCAGCTGCTCCTAGTTGCAAATTAAAGTCTATATATATAAAATTTAAATCTACCTTTTCAGCTTATCCAAGCCTATTGATATACCATCAAATACCTAATTCATAGCACCGGGATTACAAAACATCTTCTTGGACAGTGCTCTGTTGTTCACAATTAGCAGTTTTTACTGCACTGAAGTTCCATATATTAAGCACTTTCTACACTAGAAAGTAGGTGCTCTCCATGTTGTGTGTAATGTCTTCATCCATATAGGTATTAGTGAAGCATGGTCAGCAATCTGAACAACTTACTGTGCCACTGGAACATCAGTAGTTTAGAAGACTGATTATACTTGCAAGATAATGGCTTTGTCTGGATTTTTACCCTTCCTATACCGTATTCAAACTGTCTTTTTGTTGCTGAGTAAAGAGAGTTGATTTGATTGACTAGACTTATTTAAAATCTGTACAAGTTCTGAATTTATGTACTGATTTCTGTGTTAAGCTTTCATGCTGAAAGTGGAATCCAGCCTGTAAACCTACGACACAGGACTTAAATCGATTGTCATGATTCTATATTAGAATGAGAGAATTTCAGAGAAAAAACTCTACCTGATGTCCTGGTAGTAACTACTCTTGAAATGGTAACAAAATGAAGGTGGCTGAAATGGACAGGTTGGTATTAAATATTGTTCTTTATGCTTGCTTATGACAACAGTAGTTGCGTGTTGCATGGGCGCAAATATTGATGGTTTTAAAATGGTTAACTTTCTGTGTGGGCATACAATACTGCATCTGTAAACTCTCCTGAAGAACACTCGTGCACTTGTGGTTGTCTACTAGTAGGCCTTTAGTATACGTCCATCCTTAGGGTTCATCCCTCTCCTTTTGCCCTTTTCCCCAGCCAGGGGATCCCTCACCGCGTGCTTTCCCAGTATCATTGCCAGACTGGGCAGATTTCCTTTCCTGAGAGTGTGTCTGCCCCACCGCGTGGGCACTGTCACTTCTGCCCACGCCAGATTTGAAACTGGAAGCATGAGGTTTGCAGATAAGAAAACTTTGCCTGTGTTAGTTATGGGCCAGCTTGGGCTGGGATTTCCGTGTTGGTTAGCATGGGGCCAGGGTCAGGGCTTTATAGGCGGGTTTTTTGGTGCTGTGAGAACATGTCAGTGGTGCTGCTTGGGCTGCAAAACACAGGCAGATGTGTTTGGGTCTCAGTCAGTCTGGGGATCTCTGCTGTGTGCCTTTGTTCTGTTGTGTAGATGTGAGCTGACGAGGCTTTTTGGGAGACACGCTAGGAATCTTTGCAGAGTCCAGTCCTCCGTGACCACCTGTACTTATAAAAACTGAAGCTCATGCAGGGGTAATTTTTTTTTTTTTTTTTTTTGTCCTAGTATTTTACACATGTGGTTGAATATATGCAATCTTACGTTAGACACTGTTTTCTAGACCTGTGAAGGCACGTTCTTTCATGCTTAATGTCCTTCCTTGTCTTACAAAATTACTGTTAACATTTAGTTAATGTTGTCTTCCACATCATATAACATACTAAATTTGCTGTTTAGATTGGGAAGACACCAACAGGAATGATATCTTTTAACTTGTAAATAACTTGAGTGGGTGCTAGGAAATGCTTCCAAGAAATTTCTCAGCCTGACTTACAGACTTCTGTCTCTTCTCTGAAATATTTCTTATTATCCTGTCCCCTGTTTATCCTTATTTGAGTAAAGTTTTTTTTTTTTTATTTTTCCACATTACTCTTCCCTTTGAAACTTAATCTCCACATAACAAAGAACAAAGTCATGGTTTTGATTGACAGCTGTAATTTAAGGAAAATATCCCTTTGAGGGTACTTTATGTAATGGTTCAGAATATTTGCTTTCTTAAGATTCAGCACCCTTTCTCAGAATTGATACAATATTTCTTAAGAGGTTTACCTTGTCAAACATTGTTAAAATGTAAATAAAATAAAATGGATTTGAAGCCACAGGGTGCCTTTAATAGCTTTTTGTCTCAGATGTGAAATAAATATGAACTTTATTTAAACTGCAGATTTCTTTGAGATTGCAGAAAATGACAGTTATATTCCTATGCTGTTCACTACAGCTTTGTCTGGCTTTAATTTTTGGAGTCAAGGGGCAAAAAGTGATACCTATGGATTTTGTGTTAAGAGGAGGTTCATAAATTATGGATGAAGTGGGACAGTTATTGGTATTTAAAGACATCATTCTTCTAGATGAATATTAATAGGGGTAAAAACCTGAAGGAATTCAGAATAAAAACTTTCTGAAATAGAGCAACTGAACAAAGATTGCATGATTCAATAAATAATAGCATTGATACTGAAATGATGGATTATTTAAATACACACATTGATGCTCTAGATTTTGCCTACTCTATATAGAGGAGCGATTCCTCACAGCACAGTTCTTTACTGAAGTCAGTCCACAGAGTTTGTTTTCAAGGTGGTGGTTCCTATACGAGCAGCTTGAATGAAACCTTTGCATCGTTAACTCGTGCCACTGTAACCTTTGTGTCTGAGGTGGATTGATGTAGGAGGTTGAGGTTGCCCTGGGCTGACCAACAAGCAACCAAACCCAGGCAAACATGGATTGTTGGCAACCCAGTTGCTAGAACTGTCTTCTCTGGTAGAAAAGGTAAGTATAATACCCATTCCCCAAATAAACTTGTTTACATTTCTCAGACGATGAAAAACAGTTAAGGTTTTTATTTTTTTAACTTGACTTTCTTATCAAGGAATAGCATAATGAAAATAGTCCCAATGAAATAAATATGCAAACCGCTAAGCAAGAGTAGACTGACAAGGACAGTGGAAGGCAAGTGGAAATGTAGAAGGAACGTACAAGATGACAGTCAAAGTCAAGAGAAGAAACTAAATACAGACATAACGTACGGACTTGAGGTATGCAGGTCTAGTTAGACCTGCTACCCACTTTGTTGCTTTTTTTCTCTCCCCTCCAGGTGAAATAATTAACAGTTCTGCTTCCCTCCTCAGCCCAAATTCGAAGCTTTGATTAGATCTGATCTTCTCCTGGCTTTAAGTATGTATGTTTTGCACAATACAAAATTGTATTCATTTTACATGAAATACTAGAAACAAATCTGTTTTCTTATGCTTCTTTTTTTAGGTTATTTTGTTGTGTTGCCCTAGCTTTCTAGAGGATGTAGTAGGGATCTATGCACTACTGGATAAGGATTTAATGAATTTTTAAAGAATTTGCTGAATTTAGCCATTATCTCTGAACCTTAGTGAAAGAAGTGTAACTGATCATTTTAGAATAATACTGGTTTTGTGAGTTCTCAGAGATTATTGGTTTCAGATAAGTTATTCCTACTTACATCAGCTAATTCTTTTTTTATTTTTGGTGAATCATGCACAGTATAATAGAGATCTGATATGCAGAGGCTGAAACAGTAATTACAGAGTCACTGTGTGGAGCCTTGTGAGATGATGCCCTTACTGTGAAGCATTCTGTTTTGTCAATAAGCTTACATCAATACTTGGCAGGTCATTTATGCAGCTTTAATGGTTCAGAATATAAACTAGACAAAGTGACTAATATCAAATTGGAGCTGCTTTGCATCTGCAGTTGACAAATCCTATTTTGAAAGCATGCATGAACATGAGGATCAAACTTAGCTTTTTACATTTACTTTTTATTTTATATCTTTTTTTTTTCTTTTTTTCCTCCCCCCAGTGGGGAAGTATCTGATAAACTTCTAATTTACCTGTTGTTGATTTCCTGGGGGTTTTTTTGTTTTTTTTTCTTAATCCCTTGCAACTGAGATGTCCTTACCATTGGAGAAGCAATTAACAAAATGCCTGACTGGAGTATATGCAGCATCTGTTATGGAAGCATAAAAGGTTAACCTAAATCCCGACATGCAGAGATGTCAGACTAGAACAAATCAGCATGTAGAATTACCTGGAGGTGCCACAAGGTGAAGGTGGAGCATATGTATGGTAAAAAGGTTGTTTATAACTAGCAGAATGAATTTTTCAGGATGAGGAGGTCAGACATGCAGAAATGAAGACTATCCGTGATGAGCAGAGATTGTTTTAGGCTCCAGATTTCAAAAGCTGGAGTAAACCAAGCTGGAATATTTTTTTGGTATGTCCAAGCTGAAAACACTTAAGGAAAGGATTGCACAGATGCCGCTAACTGTCCTTTCTGCATGGGCTTACACTTATCAGTCAGCTGTATTTTAAACTACATTTTCATCCGAGTATATTTTGTACTAGGTTCAGCAGATTGGTCAAATTGATTCTCAAGAAGGCTATTACCTGACAGCATAAGCTGGTTTTAACCTTTACAAATTAGAGTCCTTCAGCTTGCTTCAAATCCAATGATGTTGGTACAGGAGCATCTTGCAGCGCATGCGTTAACTGTCTAATTTCCAAATCTAAGTATTGTGGGTTCTATGTTTGGTATATCTGAGACAGCATCTTAAACAACTAAAATATATAAACGTCTGGTAATTGTAAAATTTTGGAAAGATTCACAGTGGATCTTCATGATTTGTAAACAGGTGGTGTTCTTCTACTGCTTTTGTTGATCAAGATAGGCATAGAGTGCACACGCTCACTTCCAGCTGTTTCCTAGGGTAAAGTTTAAATCTGGGACATTTTGGTGTTCTCCAAAGGCTTTGCACTGGTGTATGATTTTGTCTACAGTCTGTTCTAAATTCATTCTACTTTGTACTCAACATTTGCATGTACGTGTTTTGATATGTAAACACTCCTGCATTAGCCTATGTATGCTAGGGCTGTTGGAGCTGGCACAACAAAAATGTGAATATGCTGGAAGGAATTCAGGGGGGAAAAAAGCTACCAAAGAGATTGGAGATTGAAGGGACCAATTAGTGGGGAAGAGATTAAATGGTCTGATTGTTCCCCTTTCACGCAGGCAAAATTCAATGGAATATTATGTGTATGGTTTTGGAGGCAGTGAGGGACAACAGCCAAAAAAGGAGACCTAGTCAGGGAAATAGTAACTGAAGGGATATGATAGCCATCTCAAATGCTTGAATAGAGAAGAAATTTAAAATGTATTTCAGAGCATCAAAATGAAAATAAAAAGGTTAAATTAACTATAGAAAGATAACTTACAGAAAGAGCGAAAGTGAATAGCAATAAAAGGAGAAAAAAAAAAAGGTCAGTGAAAATTAAATTCTTTACACTGTGCAATGGCAACACCAGAAAAGCTATAGAGAATCCATTGCCGGGGTAATTTAATATGTAACTGTTCTAGCCTTCACATGTTTTCATGCTTGGAGAAGACAGGCATTTTGAAAGAATGGAGTAATGGACCTTGGGTGTTCTTACTGTCTCTGATCTCTGTGTGGTGTGTGTGTATTTATGCAAGTATGAATAATGCTTGAAAAGGATAGGTCTTGCACGTGGAATTGTTCCCTGAAATTTTAAATGTTTAACTTAAGAATGCCTAGAAGGTGGAAACACAAGGGTTTGTTCTTATCCTAATTCGGTTGCTCTGCATTTTGTTTGTATTGTCAGGTGCTCGACGTACTTGGAGTCAGGTTTTCAATTGGTTTTTCAGTAAGAATTCATTCCATTTTGGGTGTACACCTACAAACACAGGGCCCACCCAGCCACTGTGGTCTTAGTACTTGGGTAGATGCAATTATTTAGTCCCTGGAAATACTGTTTTTGTTTAGTACTATGCTACATGGTCTAGTGGGCCTCTAGATTGAGATTGCTTTTCGGTCTTCCATACATAGAATTACAAATATTTCAGACTTGAAATATGTAAAAAAGAAGTTTGGCTATTATTTTTCCTTTAGTGTGTTGGGTGGGGTTTTTTATAGTTTTGTTTGCGGGTTTTTGTGTGTGTTTTCTAGTCATCTGGAAAGGATTTTTTTTGTTTTCAGTGACTTACTGAACGTTTTTTGTGGGTTTTTTTTTTCTAACTACCAGAAACCATGGCAAAAAGCACTTTCTATAACCTTGGTTATGTAAGCTGAGATGTTTACTTTCATTACTCTATGCTGTGTTTAGTTCATTATGTAAGTCATTGACAATTGCTAGGATTTTTTTAGATGTTTTACTTCATTTTATATACTGCCTTGTAGATAGTTCTTCTACCACAAAATGCAAATTTCCCTTTTGGAGCAACAAAAGGAACGTCTGCATCAATAATGAAGTAACTGGTTATTAGATTTGCATACCAACTGATGTGTTAGGGGGGTTTAGATTATTTCATTACTTCTACCTCCTTTCTGAAGGTTAACGCTCTGGTTAGACAACCTTGTTTACCACTTCTAATATGTCCCATGATTGATTGAGTCACCTTATCAGCATTTCTGATTTGTTTTTTTTCCCATTTCCTTTAGGGTATACCTGCCTTTTAGAAATGGGCTATGGGGAAAAATCAGAACTAATGTAAAACTCTGAGTATTCCTTTCTGTCCAAGACTGGATAGAAATGCCCTGTGCGCATTTTGTCACTGTTGTTCTTATGAGTATCTGTAGTTCAGCTTTTCAGCCTATGACATGCAATTTCTCTTTCAACTCTCACCTTTTCTTTGCCTGTATGTCACAAGTTCCCTGTATATATGCAAGTTCTCATGCCCTAGACAAAAAAGTATATTTTGGCAATAAGACAGTTCTGATTTTTAAGAACGGCTTTCTTTAAAACTTGCTTGCCACAGCTCTGCCTTTGAAGGAGGATTCGAGTTTCAACTGCTCTGTAATTTTGCAATGGATTACATTTCATTTCATTTCTATTTTAGTTTTCTATAGATAAAATTTCTATCTTTTCTTCATCTAAGACTGCATCTGTAGTGTACTTTTTTAAGGGAAAGAAAAAAAGCTGCACAACAGCAGAAAACCCCAACCACCCTCCATTATCTTAAGTAAAAATGTGAAAATTCCCCAAGTAGGAGCAGGGAGAAGAAAAAATATCTTTGAAAAACAAAGGTTGTGAACTGATTTCAAATATACCCGGACTGTGGCTAAGTAACTTAATGGACAATTCATACTTTAATAATTTTTTTCAAGTGCTTGCCTAATCAATATTTATTATTCTTAACAGCCATATAAATGTAAGCTGAGTTACTCATAAACTGCTAAACTTGGTTTTCTGTATTGTGCTTTGCTTTTCAACAGCTGACTCATAATGTTTAGGTTTTAATGGCTAGAGTCTTATATCTGTATTTCACATCCATATCAAAAGCATGGATTGTTACACCTATGAAGAACAGATGTACTTACTTTTTATAATCCTTGTCTCGTATGTAGTGTTCCAGGTGATGTCAGGACATACAGCTTAGCAGCTGATTGTATTTGTTTACACTTACTGCTGTGTGAAGAACATCTGTTATAAATAGTAGTTTGAGAAAGAAAGTGTCAAGAAGTGAAATACTGTAAGAATTAAAATTGATGCTGTCTTTCATCAATGTTGAGACTGTCAGAACTTGTATGAGCCAGCCCTAACTATCCACAGCAGGCAATTCAGTGCCAGCCTGTTGTTAGATAACCAACATTTAACAAGTAGCAGTGTGTAGATGTACTGTGTGGTTTAAAACATTGTGTTAAGCATCATTAAAACTGAGTCTCCTTAGAGCCTTATTAAAAAAGTCCTTTCTTTGTAATAAAACATTTCTCTCTGACTGTTTCAATTAAGGCTGTAACAATACAAACAAAATGCCTCCTAATTCAGTATCATGCTGGAGAACCACTGTTAATGTCAAGTTGTGAAGGCAGGTGGAAAAAAGGAACTATCTTTATAAACCCCTGTCTAATCAGCAAATGAGAAGCATCAGATGGATTTCTTGGTTTTCTTGCATCCATCATTCCTGTTAAGTTTTATATTTGCAAATATTTCAGTGCCTGATGGTTCACTATTTCTGTCAGCTGCAATACTCTTTATGTAACTTATTGCCACCAAGGTTTAAGATTCACAGCAACTGGTGTGCTGGGCATGTCTGCCTATGCTGGGTGGTTGAATGATGTTCAGTTGCAAACTGATGGTGTGAAGTATCCCTTATTTGTCTCGGAAAAAAGATAATAACGGTATATGTATGCTTGGGCAGTGTACCAGCAACCTCGCTGTGTTTGGCATGACTCAAGTTCTTCCTAACACCATTTACTTGGTTTTTAAAATAGACTCCTACAGCACGATCTCTGCCTGCGTGGAGTCCCATGGACTTCCTTTTGGTTGGTGAAGCTTACAGCACTGGAAACTTCATAATTCGATGCAGTGGTCAAAATGAACTTGCCCAGTTACCTTCTGTTGGATGTCGGGTCTCAATTTATAAGACACAAAGGGAAATAGAATCCATATGTTAAAAACTTAGGAGCTTTCAGACAGCCCCAACAACTGAGAATCCCAAAGAGCTGCTTAATTCTCTTGGACTCTTAAAATACTATGAGAATCCTAAAAAAAGGTGATAAGATATTAGGCACAACAAGTGAAACATCTATACGCTTGATCTGGTGTGACTGAAAGGAAGAATGAACTGGATGCAAGCAAAGAGATGTCGTCTTATGCAGTAATCAAAAATCAAAGCTGTGATCAAGATAGAACACTGCCAACAGTGGGTACTGAGTGCTTATAGCATGGCAAAGGCTGTTATGTTACAGTCAGTGAAATAATCATTGTTCTTCAGACTGTTTATTTTTAATTGTATGTGTTGCAAATGAGTTCTTTGAGCCACTTGAACCCAGTTACTACTGATGTATTTATGAGTTTTAAAACTGCATGCCTGCAAAGCCCAAGTTCCACATATGAATTCCTGGGGATTAACCCATGATGGTTCTGTGAGTAACAGCCAACTTTTTGTGAGAATAATAATAAGGAAACTTTAAAAAAAAAAAAAAAAAAAAGAAATGTAAATTACTTTTTTAAAGCTTTTGGCATTGGTGGCCAGGAATGGTGCTTTGCACTGACCTTACTTATCCCTATCTGTCTTTCTTTAAGGAGTGCTGCCCTCCCTCCTGGGCAAGGCTTCTGAAAGAGCTCCTTCTACTGAGTCAGTGGTGGCCCTTTCACTTTGAAGGTCTGTAATAATGGCCCTTTCCTGAGGTAGTACTTGTTCCCACTGCTTTGGTCAGGAACTTGAGACTTAATGTCATAATCAAGGTTCTACATTCTGCCATTTCCTACTTGCAATATCCTTTCAAGGGAAAATGAAATGTAAAGATGTTAATATATGAGTGTTTTTTCTCAAAATAGTGTGTCAACAGGTCCAGTAAGCATGTATGGCATTTAATTCAGCATGCATTTATGTATATGTGATATTTGGAATTTTTACAACCTAAGTGTAGTCAGTGACACCCTGTTAATAAGAAATTTGGTGCTTAGTTGGTGATTGTACCACATGTACATTTTGGTGACTCAGTTTTCTTTATTATGAAAACAACGAAAATGCTAAAAAAACTTTTTAGGCTTCTTAACGTTCATAATTTTTATTTTAGGCGGTGTAACACAGGTTTAATTATTGCTTCTCTGAAGTCTTTGCTTGTGTCTGTTAAAATGCAAATAATATTGTGGAGAGAACGAATGGCATCATATACCCACAACAGATTTCACTGCAGACTATAGCAACTGGTTTAGATCATGTTATTAAAAGCTGAAAATGTATTGATTTCTCATGGTCTCAGAAGGGCAATGCATTTTCTCCTGTTCTAAGTAAAAATAAACCAATAAATGGCTGCATTAATGATGCTATTACTGGGTAGCAGCAGTATGTTTCTTAATGTCTCGGGCCTCAGTCATGCAATCACTTACTTACTCATATGTTTTACTCTAGGCAGCTTCACAGAGCCATTATACTCAATTGGGTCATTTGTCTCAGAAATGAATTCACTAAAATCAGACTTGGTTCAAGTCACACATGCACTTCTGAATGAATGAATTTGCTGTGCGTTATGAAAGCCTAACCTGGAGGAAGATATTTAAAACTATTGCAAGCAGTGCAAATTGCTATACAGTGCCTCCCTCCCAGTGAATTTTAGACTGTCTTCATTATTAAGAAGATTTATATTTCATCTTTTAGAGAAAGATAAGTGACATATGCCAACATGGAAAAAATCACAGCACAGGTAAGAGTTGGTAGTTTCTTTTATTAGTTACTTAGTCTCTCATAGCCATATATTTCACTCCTTCCAGCTCTCATTCTCTCTGTATATGTGACCTTGTCTAGTTTTCCTTGTGAAAAACTAGAGCATCGTGTCTCCTTTGGGATTTTGTAATGGGGCAGATAACATTTCTTTGGCACTTAAGGTGAGTCATGAAGTGTCTCTGAGAGAAACTGGAGTCAATTGTGAAGATTATTTTTATGTATTTATTTAAATTTAATTTGAAGTCACTCAATTTATGTGGAAAGGTCTCAGACTACATATGGAAACAATTTATTTTCACTTCTAGGACACTTTAGCGAGCCATAGAAATATGAAGTGACATTTTTGTCATTGGCAGTTCTTGCTTGTGTCAGTACAAGCATACTGTAGCATAGGTAATAAAAGTTATACAGGGAGGCTGTAACTTCATTTATACCTTTTTATTTGACTTGAATGTATGTTGGCAGTACTGCATCAGAGATGTTCTAATGGTTCTTGATTTATTAGCAAGTTTTGGGTAAGTGTGAGGGCCAGATGCCCACCTGCATCTTCAGGTCTACTGGGGGGCCTTGATTAGAAGCCTCAAAATCAGGAGTTATGGAACAGAGACAGAAAGAATCACTAGCTGCACGGGATGTATTTCTTCATACTTCAGGCTGTGACCAGGCAATTTATTGACTTTACAAAGATTTCTGTTTGACTTTTTCTAACCTACCAGTGTTACTGGAACTCTCCCACTGTGCAAGAATTGGAATCTAAATCCCAGATCAGGCCTCTGGATGCCAGATGGCTCTTTGCCAATCTTATTACATGAGGAAAAAAAAAAAAAATCACCTTTGGATTCCAGAGCTGTCTGAAAGAGCAGTTCCTCCCAGCATGAGAGTCAGCTGGTGAGACAGAGAGTTGTACTCCCTGTTCAGAAGTCTTGAACATAATAAACATTTGTTGTGTGTGCAGGCAACAGGAAGAAGATGGCCACCTCTACTCAGATGCAGAAAGAAAAGGCATGGCGAGGAAAGAAGGGAAAGAGTTTATCATACTGAACATTCCCAGCCAAGAAATCTCTGTGGCTCTAATGCTGACTCTATAGCTCCAAGCCCACTGAAGTTGCACCCTGGCTAATGAAAAGACCACAGAGGAAACAAACATTTTGTTTTACATAGATAGTCCTGCATTGGAAATGATAGTGTAAGAATAATTGTGCCTTAGAGCTAGGGACAGTCTCAGCACAGGTGCGCTGGGCATTTGATTGCCTGTATAATCAGAAGTTAAGGCACAGCTTCATTTCTGCAGATTGGATAGAGATAGAATAATATGGTATCGGTCCTGGGTATCCACTTGTTCTTACTGAACTTCTTCCATCTGTAAATGGAGGAATGATAGGAGTAAAAATCACCTGGACTATTAACATGACACCTTTGTTTGGGCTTCTGAATGTCTGTGTTCATTAGTGGATCTAAGCCCTGCTAAGGGTGTCATTGTCAACAACCAGTTGAAGATTGCACCCGTTTTGGGGTTTTTTTGTCTTGTTTTGTTTTTTTTTCTCTAGACCCTGGTGGCTGGTGTCAGATGAGTAGGAGTGTACATATGTCTCATGTTTACTCCAGTTCTCCTGCAAGAAGTGCAGACTGAGCTTACAGTGAACACTGCAGAAGTGATGTTGCAGACCTCTACTTACCGGGTGGTATTTTCAAGTATTCATAGTCCTGAATTTACAGTGTATCATGGTGATGATGATCAGAATGTTCACAATTAAAATGCCTTAAAATAGGACATACACCACAGTCACTAGGAAAAAAAAAAAAAAAAGTTGAATATATATGTCCTTAATTAAGACTTTCCAGATGAATAGACATTTTAGGTTGACAGACAAAATCTATTTTAAATTTCATGTCTTTAAATTGTGTTCAGTCATTTAGGAATGCTTGAGATTAGAAAGCTAAAAGAGATTTTATAGGAAAAAAAAATGTTTTTAAGGGGCTACAGGCACTGATATAAATTATTGTCTTTCACGTAAGTCTAAGGCCCTGATTCTTCAAACTGGTCTCTGTATGTGACTTTTATGTCCTGTTACGGTTAGTGGTAGCTATACACAGATGAAGGTTCTGCATATATTCTCAGAAGAATGCATGTAATTTAGATCAGTTTTATAGAACAGCTAGTATTTTAGTATCAGATCTAGTATAAACAATAAAGATTTCTGAGAGCACAGAAAAATGTTACCGTAATCAAAATGTTGTGGTTTGACCCCAGCTGGTGACCAAGCACCACACAGCTGCTCGTTTACTGTCCCCAGGTGGGGATGGGGGAGAGGACCAGAAGGGTAAAAGTGAGAAAGCTCGTGGGTTGAGATAAAGACAGTTTAATAGGCAAAGCAAAAGCCATGCATGCAAGCAAAGCAAAAGAATTAATTCATTCACTTCTTTCCATGGGCAGGCAGGTAGTCAGCCATCTCCATGCATCAGTATGCTGTCAACGTTGTTCTTACACCACATCCAAAACACAGCGCTGCACTGACTACTAAGAAGAAAATTACCTCTGTCCCAGCTGAAACCAGGACAAGAAGCAGCTGTGAAAACCTCAATACTTTGAATTTCTAGTAAGTTTTTTCCACCTGCTTTATAAATTGTTATCGTAGACAATGTGTATTATCGATAACAGTAATGTATGCACAGGTACTACCATGGAGGCTTTCGAATATGGAATGATGTTGACAATGTGTCTCCTGGAAAAACGTGGAACAAATGAACAATACAAGAAAACTAATATAATATATATGTTCTAGAGTAACAACATGCTAATGGCTGTACAGAAATGAATTAGCAGTTAATTAGCAGATTGATTTCATTACCAGATTTGCAGAAGTGCAGCAGAAAGTTCTTAAATATTCTCCTCGCGTGGTTTGTATCTTTTGTGTGGAGTCTGACAGTGGTATTCAAAATGGTTTATGGTGAATGTTAAATGGTGACAGCTTCAGGTCAAAACTTTAAATAGGACACACAAATCCTCCTTAGATGTTCTCTTAGGTGTTCATGTATTGATTGACTGAGGACATTTTCAGAAGTGTCCCTTCTCTGCTGTGCCTGCCAGATGTTCAACAGAAAGTCTTGACAGAAGGTGCCTTATTAACTCGTCGCTAATATAGTAACTGGTGTTCATATCTAATGCAAAATCTTTCTGGACTTGAAATATTGTGTATAAATCTACTTAATTCTCACGGAAACAAAATGCTTGGTTTTTTAAGTCATCCGGAGTGGATCTGTTTAAGTGCTTTAGGTTAGATAAGGAACATGTTTGAGAAGCAGTCCCTCGTTTGTCCCCACTCATGCTGCTTTGGTTTGTGTTATAGAGCAGTCTCAGACTGTGAGAACTGGATTCCTTTTGGATCAACCTAAACTGGAAGATACAATCCAGTAGTGCACCTAGCCTGCCCCAACTATTAACTGGCATTCAGTCTGTGGGGCCAGGTTAAAGCTAGTCTGAATTAAAAAACAAACAAACAAACAAACCACCAACCCAAACACTACCACCCCCACCACCCCCACCCCCCAACAAACCAATGCAAAATAAAACTAATGTTCCTGAATACTTACTAACTTTCTCTTCAGGTTTGATTTTTCTGGACTCTACTATTTACTGATGTAGAGAGCACAATTGATGACTGAAAGGATTAGTCGGGTACGTCAGCTCCGTGATCAGAGTTTCTTTTCATGCTAGAACGAACCCCAAAAAGAGAGCTTTAGCCTGAACTGGAGTTTCCAGCTAGAGCTGGTGTGGTCACGATATCTGGCAGCTGTGGCAAAGGAAGGGTGGCAGAAAGGCATGTGTGTTGAAACTAGTATGAAACTTTCCATTTCCTTGCCTTCGTGTTTGTGTCAAACCTAGCATCTGTAAAATCCCTGATGATTCTGCAATGACTTTTTAAAAAAAAATTGTTTACCAGCTATATTTTGTTCTGTCTACATTTTGTTAATTTCAGTAATGTGATTTCTAGTGCTGCCCTATAGAAACATAACTTTCGGTGGAGGAGGTTGTATCAGTTAATGGTGCTTTTCTGGTAGATAAAATTTTCTTTCATTGCTGGAAAAACAATCTGATGGAAAAAAGTATTCTCTGGTACAAAAAATGTCCCATGGCAAAATGGTATGCATGATTCATGCAATGTTTATACATTACATGTTTTTATTTTAATTTTAATGAATGAAGATCTAATATATATTTATGAAATAATCTTTTAAAGCACTATTGGTATCAGCTTAGTATTATTTTACTTAGTATAAATAGGCTACATTTACCCATATGCATGTCAGTTACTATCAGAAACAAAACCAGGAAGGTTACCATGCATACATTTCAGTAACAGATCAGTTAAAACCCAATCAAACAAAAATCAACAAAAGCCAAAGCTTCAACTTATTTTTAAAATGTCTCTTAAGATGAGAAAAATATTTGATGATTTTATAAGTATAACTTGAGGAAAAAATAAATCTCTCACAGAGAAGTCGTCCAAATATGGGGGAAGATAAAACTGTATCCTGCTTAAATGTGTGGTGGTTTGTTTTTTTTCCTTTTAAGAACATGAGCTAAACCAGGAATAGAAATAGTATCTTCGTGTCTTTTTAGGACTAGGCACACATACTCTCACCCACACTGATTCCCATGGTAGGAGGACTTGTCGCTACATCTTCCTTGGGATCGTCTAGGAATGCATGGTCATGCAGCTCAGTGACTGGAATAAGTTACTGACAATACCTTTTCGAGTATTTTTTTTTTTTTAAGTAAGTAGCATTTCAGCACAGGTTCAAGGAACATGAAATCTTAGGTGAAGAATAAAGAGCCTGACCAATAAGGTAGTACTATTTCCTGGAATTATTGATAGAAACAAATTCTCGCCAACTGTGGAGAATAGAAGCAAAGCATTGTTGTCTTCCCCAGAGAGAGAAAATTATGGTCTATTTTTGTTTAAAAAGGAAATGCAGACATTTTCTTTTACAGCAATTAGTGATGATGCATGGAGTGAACTGCTAAGTATTCATGACTAATCTGGATGGACAGGGCTGTCCCTTGCTAATCACAATGAATATTGGCCTGTCCATAAAGAGTAAGGAGTGATGATATCAAAGAGAACAGTCAGCTATTACCAGGGCAAACTCTTGGCCATGAGCTTCTGCAGCTGATAATGTGAAAAGACAGAGATGAAATTAAAAGCAGTGTTAACTACCCAGGAGGCTGAAAAACACACAATTGTTTCTTTGCAGTTACTTCTGTATTGTACTGCATTGAGACGTTTTTCTGTTTTATTATACATACTATGACTGTGAAAAATGCTTTTGAATTATATTTATATGGTGGTAACTAAAGTATCTGGCTCCAGCAACACAGAGAACAACCGCTACATTGAATATAGGTGGGGATTTTTTTACACTGTATAGTCGTTGCCTTTGGTATGAAAAAATACTTTTTTGCTAAGGTGTGACCAGGTGTGATGTCCTCCAGAAGAAGTGTTTTAACACACAGACTTTTTTGTTTTGGTACTTCAGTAAATCCTCTCTTCTCCTTTTGCACCTTCCAGCAGAACTTACCAAAAATCTCTCATGTAAAGGAGGCTGGGTGCCCACTGGTGAGGTCTGATGTTTCCGTCATCATCTCCAGCCTGTCTCCTTTTGAAAGCACTACTAGTGTGAGTGTCCACAGTAGGGAATTGGAACAGTTGGTCTCTACACAATCATCCTTTCCCAGTCTGCAGAAATTTTGCTGGGTTACTAATGAATGTGTTTTTAGAATGGTTTTACGAACTCTGTTTCTATGACATGCAAATCCCTCTGAAACACTGGCAGTTGTTGACTACTTGTTCCTTATTGATATTATTGTGCTGTGGATAGCATTTAAGTAGACAAAACTTCCTGACCTCTGCACAGATCCTCAGGGATCCATTTTGGTTTAGGGAATTAATTGGCTTTTTTCTCTGAGGGGAAATCTTTGTAGGTACAGTTTCTTGGAGTATATCTACATTATAGTCCCTACTGTGACTGTTGCTCATGCAGAAATGCTTAGCTTGCCTTAAAAAAAAAAAAAAAAAGTAGCTCGAGGGGTTTTGCCAGTGCAGAAAGCGAACAGCCTGACCCCATGCAGCTGGGTAGTGCATCCTGTGCTGATCCCAGACGCTCTGATAGCAGAACTGGAGCTAGTCTGTGAATAACTGGTTTAGGTATGTCTATAGTGCAATGATTGCAGTGTGGATGAATCTCAAGGAGTTACTTGGCTCTTGGTGGCAGATAGGTAATGACAGAGTTTGAGGAGGAGCTACTGATGCGCGAAGGTTAGAAGGATGTTGTAGTTTATTAGATGTTGTTATTAGATGTATTAGTGTTAACAGGTAAAATCTCCCATAAACCTTAGGCTACAGAATTAAAGAGCAGGGAGAGTACAAGATTTATCATCGAGCCATTAGAAGCACTTGCCATTTTGGGGTCAGTTGGAAAGGTGGCAGAAGTCTGTAGAAGATGGTGGTGGAGGGGGAAGGAAGGATAAAAGAAGGACGGAACAGGAAAGAAAGGATTAAAACATCATACCATGCTGCTTCTGAGTCTCACTTTCTTACATTTCTATGTTTGTAGCAATGACTGTTGCAGAAGCCTTATTTCCATGTTTGCCTCTCTTGTGTATGGGGGAAACGTGACATTTCCCTGTTGCTTTTTGTGTGGGTTTATCTCCCCAAAAGCTCAGGGAAGTGGTGATATTTTCAAATTAATTACTTTTTCCTTTTCTTTCTTAAATTGTGATTGCTTATCCAGTGTGTTTACAGTGATGGTAAAATCATGGGTGAAAGTTTACCTGTTCTCTGCAGTTTTTCTCTAAAATTATGACTAACCTTCTGAACTTCAGTCCTTGGTGTGTTGTATAATTTTGTTTTAAATGGTCAAGTACTTCCCCATACTATAACAATACGAAGGTTATTATTTTGTTAACAATGTAGCACTTAGCACTTCCTTTGGTAAACAGCGAATATTACTGCTGCGGGGAAGTCCCTTAAGTGCCTAAAATGAATATCAGAAAAAGTTGTACACAGAAGATTGGTGGAATTGTAAAGGTTCTGTGAAGAATGAATGGAGTCAAACAGCTCAAATGCTGTTGGACTGCACGTTGCTAACACCACTATCCTTTATATACCTTTAACAAAAAGATGTTCCTGCTAAGAGATGGTTTCCTTGCCCCTTGGACGGTATATTGGTTGTAAATGATGGCATGAGCTTCCAGACCCTTTTTTCCATGTTGTCTTGTCCTTAAAGCTGAATGGGAAGAAGCACTGACTGCGAGCTCTCACATTGATCTGGAACTCATTTGAAAGAGGTGTTTAGGAAAGTCTAATCATTACCTGTTACAGACGTACGGTCACTGTGGTAGGCTGACCTTGGCCAGCTGTCCACCCAGCTACTTGCTCTCTCCCCTTCCTCAACAGGGCAGGGAGAGAAAATAAGATGATAAAGCTCGTGGGTTAGGCTAGAGTTAGGGAAATCACTTGTCAGTCGGTGCCACAGGAAAACAGGCTCCGCTTGGAGAAAATTAATTGATTGCCTATTAAAATAGATTTGGATGGTGAAAAGCAATGAAAAAATTAAAACGGCCCCTTTCCTTCCCTTTTTTCCAGGCTTAACTTAGGTCCTCCATGGCTGCAGTACAGATGACTGCTCTGGCATGGTGTTCTCTGGGGGCTGCAGGGCAATGACCTGCTTGGGTGCCTGCAGCTCCTCCATGGCCTAGGCACCCACAAGGCTGCCTCTTACCCTTTTTGGCCCCCTCCTCCTCTGCCCGTCTGGCATTTTTTGCCCTTTCTTACACAGGCTTTCCCCAAGGTGCCACCAGCCTCATGGAGGGGCTGAGCTGAGCCCTGCGGCCCCTGGAACTGGCTGTGCCCAGCCCGGGCAGCCCCAGCCACCCCTCACAGGGGTCCCTGCGGCGCCCCCCCCCCCCCCCGCCCCCCCCACCCCCCACCCGGGTCCCCTCACCCCCCCCCCCCCCCCAAAGGGGTCCTCGTGGCGCCCCCCAGCACCACCTGGGCACCCACACCTGGCACTGGTAATTTTTGGTGAACTTGACATAATATTCTGTTGCTTTTTAGAGGCGTGTGGTTTGTGTTGGGTTTGAACTACATTTACTTTTGTAGTTCTTTCACTGCTGCCAGCAAAAAACATGATAGATGTAACAGGGTTGTTTTTTGATTCTTTGCTAGCCAATTCATTACAAAATCTGGGAATTTTCTGGTCAAATACATACTGTCGCTGTTTAAAGAATGTGAAAATTCTTTTAAAGTTGTACCTTAACTAGGCCTTTGTCTGTGGGTTTTTAAACTTATGCAAAACTATTACTGCTTATCTGTGACCTCTTGAGGGACCTTTTTCATTAGCTGCTCTCCATCGGGGCTGGTTAGCCTTGGGCTAGTCTGAGGTTTTCAATGCTTCAGCACTTTTTTTTTTTTTTTTTTTTAGTGACAGGCAAACAAACAAGTGTCTTTAAACTGCAGGCCTCTGTTAGTGCTGAAAAGAGTTGTTATATTAAAAGATGGCAATGTCATGACAACAAAGGGAAGAAGAGGAGGAGAGGAAGGAAGGGTATGGGCTATGGCACTCCAAAACTGTGCTCCTTTTATTCTGGAAATTGTTTAGTAAGTAAATATAGAACTGAAATCTGTGGGCTGCAGCAGGGTGTTTAGATAAGCAAGGGCTCAGGGTCTGGTCCATGGATGTGGAGCACTGTCACCATCTTTTCTTACTCAAGAAATCTTTTCTTTCTGTGAAGTTCATGCAACTTACTTGTGAATACCAAAATAATAATGTGAGCAGACAACCCGTTTTTTGGCCATGTTTTCTGAGAGAAGTTGTTTTCTTAAATGAAGTTCATTAAAAGTGAGTGGTTTGCCAGCAGTTGTCTTCCTCTGGCAAACATGAGCCATACGTGTGGAAAGCCAGCAGCACGTCTGTAACCCCTTTGACCCTTTCCAGTTACTAAACCAGTGAGGCTTCTTCAGGCTATCTTATCCTTTCATTTTGATTTAAGCCTGTAATGTCACTGACATATGTCTGCATATCATGTTATTTAAAAAAAAAAAAAAAAAAAAATTTTCAGAAGAAAAGGTGTTTTGCTGTGGTTAAGAGACTGTGCCCATGTTTCAGGGAGCTGTTCTTGTCAAGGCTTGTGCCCCTAACTCATGTGCTTGACTGGAACCTCAATGATATCCTTGGTTTGGTCCTCAGATGTAATAAATATGCTGAAACTAGAAATTCCTGCTATGAACAGTCCCAAAGCTTTTTAAATTCTTTTTAGTGTAATTATTCAGAAAATGGTGCCCAGATATCTACCTTATAAACCAAAATTCCGTGAGTGAGTAATGGGGAGCAGAAAAAAGCCTGAACTAGAGTGCTGGAGAAAGACGAGTTTACTGTGTATTGCCTCTGTTTTGTTGGTCTTGTGCTTGTAAATGCAGAAGCTACTGTGTCTCCTGCTAGATGAAGGTGTATCTGCATTAGTTCTAACCTGCTAGATGAGAGGTTGCTGCAGCATAGCTCATTCTTTATCAGACTGCTAACTGCAGGAGCTGCATGGGGACGGAGTAAACCTGTTATCTCCTTGTGGGAGGAAAAGATGAAGCTCCAGAGAGGGAGGATACTGCACCTACAAGTCTTATGTAGATAACAAAGATAAAAATCTGATCTAAAAAAAATTAATCTGATAGATAAAAATCTGCATTCAGGTGGAGGTGTGAGGATATTAAGTCAAACTTCACGCTTCTTGTTCCCTTCCCTTGCCTTTCAAACCTGATAACTCTGCTTAGGCATCTGCAGGGAAGAGGGGTGGCCTAAGAAAGATGAAACTGGAGCAAGCAATTACAGGCATGGGAAATGAAAGTCTGCCAGCATGCAGTCAGCTTGAGCTGCTGGAAAGTGGCAAGGAGTGAGTTAGTGTCCTTTCTGTTCTGCTTTCCTTTCCCTGCCACCAGCTCTCCTTATCAGGCTGTATGAACGTCAAGATGGGAGAGCCTCAGAAAGCATCCATGTTTCTGTCATTGCAAATCTGGTATGAGCCAATTGAAGGAGAATATAATTAAATGTAAGAGCTGGACGAATCTTTCAGAAGACTGGCATGTTAAATGGTAGACTAGCATACCTGCTTATTTTGGACTGTAAGTTTTCACTGTCCTAATTAAAAGAAAAATAAATTAAACACACGCCACCACCCCCAGTTTATATGATTTGATGGTGGAGATGACTTTACAGCTGTTTTAAGATGGTAGCCATCACTTCATCTCGAATGCAGCACGCACAAGAGCTGCATATAAATAGTGCTGTACCCAGCCAATGTTTTACAAAAGCAAGCGCTCCAAAACATCAATGCCTGATTCCAGTTTTTCGCTAGACAGCTGGCTACAATCAGAGGGGCAATTTGTTACCTATTAGTAAAGTCATCTTGCTGCTGGCTGTACTATAAACAGAGCTTATTTGACTCTCCTTTAAAAATAACAGTTATTGCTAGCCCCTTTTATTGATAATGCAATATATGGTGGTAATAGGTGCGCAGTGATTGGACAACAGCTTTTTGTGACATTTTTGATCCTTATCCTAATTGTGGCTATAAGGAAAAAAAACCTGATGCCAAATGGAAATTGAGGACAGGAAAGGAAGTAACACCCGTTTTATGCCAGGTCTGAATTTGTGGTGCTAGCGTATGCAAAACGCTATCGAGATGGAAATGATGAAGGAACTTCTGCTTTGATCTTTTCAAAACAGTTAAATATGAAATCTTGGCTTGGGAGGAATGACTAATGGGCCACCTGAGAACTGAAAAGTGTCTTATGAGAGAGTGTAATCCCTGCTTATTGCTTAGCATTTCCTGGAGTTGGCTTGCTACTTAAGACTGAATTTTTCTGAGCAAAGGCTGAATAGAAACTGATTGAATTGAAATTCTTCCTTATTGAGATAATTATTTATTTTTCCCATGGATGCTGCATCTGGGATTTTTGAAGGAATATCTCAGCTTCCTTTACTCCAGCTCTTAGGAAACACTGAAGTAATTAATACAGGCATGGCTAACGTGTATGAGCTAATAAGATTGAGGAAACAGCTCAACAGGGGTAGATTCATGGAGAATTTCAAAGCCAAAACGGAGTGACCTAAATGATTGGTAGAGAGTGGGCTTTGCAGTCCTAGATTACTGTGGTGTTGAAAGCACAGCACTATTTTCCCTGAGTAAGCAGACAAGATGATTGTATACACAAGCTACTTTCCTAACTACCTAGCTGCTTGGGGAGAGGGAAAGCTGTATCCTCTTTTTGATTCTGTGAAAGAAGAAAGACCATAGGCTGATTAAAAATATTTAGTAAGTCTGTAGTGGGGGCTTATTCTTGGACTTAATTTACAGACTTCCTTCCTCAGACCAGTTTTATGAGTAAGTTCTAGGCAGTGCTGACCCCTTGCCAGAACTGAGATCTTACCTGTGCTGCTACGGTCACGGGGTGTACATGACTGTGTGGGCACCTTGATTTCTGCCTGAATCCCTTTGTGAGAGCATGCTGCACTGCTGTGAGCTGAGTCAAACCCTGCCTCATGGAGTCCTAGATTCTGTAGAGACCAACAGCAGGCAAAAAAAAAAAAAAAAAAAAAAAAAGTCACTGTGTGTAGCGGATTGAAGGCAGTGGGTTGATTAACATTGATAACATGCAGCTGTGGCCTTGCCTCAGTGGCAGTGGGTTGATGGACATGGATGATGTGCGGGTGTAGCTTCTTCCTGCTAAGTGGTTAAATAGCCCTGAGAAGTGTGGGAGAGGTGGCTGGACCGAGGAGGAGCAGAGTGGTCTGACCTCTGGAGGAAGGAGAAACAGCACGGACAGTAGAATCTGACGGACGGTAAAGCCTTGTTGCAGCCTGATAGTTTGATTGTGCCACAACAATTGGTGTCCCGTGTGAGGCTGACTGAGTTGGTCTCTGACTACAACTGTCCATGGTTTTGTGGTTGTTTTTTATGTTTTCATTGGGGTTTGGGGTTTTGTTTGTTTGTGGTTTTGAGTCTCTCATGTATAACCATTTGACAATTGGTGGATTATTCTTTGTCTTCTTTTGGTGAAGGGATGTCTCCTCACTTTTGGTTTGATGAGCACTATGCAAGCACTTAGCAGAGGGGCAGTAGATCCTGCGAAGGTTGCTCTTTCTCATCCCACTATTGAAGTGGGATGTGTCAAAGCTAGCAGAGCCTTGTTCTGAAATAACCACCACAAAACCCAAACATCAACCAGTCTGGTGTCACAAGTGATTCAGCTATGCTGATGATATCACTAATGCCCAGTTTGAAATGAGACTTTGTGTCAGAGTATATGCTCCAATTCCTTAAATGGATTGCAGAATCTTTTCTCCTTTTCATTAAAATGCAGAAGAATTCAAGTTAAATTCATTTACAAAGTATGCTTCTCTAAACACGGTTACTTCAGACGCAGAAGGGTTTTTTGCCTGTCTCCAGCAATGACTGAAAGAGATACTACCTAGGGAAAGTGCGTGATCCTGCCTGCTTTCTGCAGTTTATTGCTCAGTACTTTGAGTTGTGTTGGGGACATCAGAGGCCCTGCTTTTTAGTATTGATTTATATCCTTTTAGTCCTTTGAATCTTGATCTATGCACCTGGTATCTATGAATTTGTCTAATTCCTTTCTGAACTTTCTGATAGTGTCTTTCTGCACAACCTCCTATACCAGCAAATCCCAACAATTTAGTATCCAGTGTGTGAAGAAGTACTTTCTTTTATCTTTCTGTAATTAATCCCTTTTTAGTTTTACCAAGTGCCTCCTAGTTGTGGTGTTGCAAACATCCAGAGAAATGCAGTTCAGCATATTGCTTTCATGATTTTGTAAATCTTTATCATCTCTCCCTTGGGACATCTCTCCAGCCTTTTTACTCTCTCTAACTCTTTGAACCTTTATAGTTGCCTCCTCTGTACTTTTTCTAGCTCTGCTGCATGCTTCTGAACTGACCTTGACCAGCATTGCAATCTTTCTTGCACAAGGAGTGAGCTGAGTGTGAGAATCTCCCCAACGCCTTCAGCAAGGACCAGCAGTGCAAAACAGTCACTGAGCCTCTCTGCTATGGCCTTGGCCAACTCAAGTACACTTTTCACACCTTGTTGGCAAGCTGTCCCTCTGAATTCCTTGTCTGTTTTTTTCTTTGATGTATTTTCAAACATTTTACTCTGTTTAAAAGCTTTTTACAAGGCATCCCTCAAATCCCATTTTGGTTCTCTTAATTTTCATTTTAGGCTGGTCCTCCTCTGTTGTATAGGCTTTCATACTCTCCTTAATTGAGCAAGCTTTCAATTCCTTAAATGCTGACATTTTCTGTAAGATGGCTTCTGTTACATTCTTTCATTTTGAGGCTTACTTGGGTTTATTCCATATGCAAAATATATTTGTTTTTTTATTTGCTCCACTTGCAAGAATCTTTTAAGTATGCTCTGCGGTTATGTAATAGAGCTTGATTTTTCATGTAGTTTTAATATTTTTATTTCATATGCATCCTTCTTGATCAGTTTAGTTATTTTTTGAAGTCATCTACAGAGTAACTTATTTTCTGTTGCTCAGTTTGAATTGACATCATGATCTGTCTTTCAGAGTCCCGTTAGTCACACTGCTGTAATGTTTTTCACAAGAGCTATCCTCAAAGATTAGACTCGAAATCCTGTCCAGTCACTGCCAAGATCTTACTGTGTTGAATATTTAACTTGTGAGATTAGTACAAGTCTTGCCCCTTTGTGGCTTCAAATCAGCACTTCTGTCATTCACTTGAGTTGATGTTTCTGAACTAGTAACTTAAGATGTATTTTGTTATTCATGCATGGGATGGGTGCAGGTTCATCTAATCATTGCAAAAAAAAATAAATGCGTTGGAATATGTTCTTTTGCGTTCAGTGTTTTAGTTGGCAAGTTTCATGCTTGTTCTGTCTCTGTATCGCTCAGTCCATGTATTTCAATTATTGCAAAAGCTTCCTTGTAGAGTCCTAGACCTGCTGAAATTATAAGAATATTGCCACTAGAGGGATGAGTTTTAACCTGTTGCTGTCCTGTAACTTCAGAATGGTGCAGTCACCTTTCTTAGTTCACCCTCATACTGCATGTGACAATCGTGCCCTTCTGTGTGTGTTTATGCCATTTAGGCACTTGGGCCTTGCTCTCTAGTAATAAAGTCAGTGTTCCTCTGTCGTACATATGTACTATTCTAGTTAAGTGTATATTTCTAAACCTAGGAATTTGGACTATAGAATAAATGCCAGCTTCCGTTTTATCTTAACTCTATAATTTTCCCATTTACTTAGTTTCTATTTCCTTATGCTCTTTGCTCTTTTCCCAAATTCTAACTAAAGTACCCATTTTTCCTGAACTGGGATGAGATTGCTTATTGGAAAATGTAGCAGAAAATTGTCGTTGCTCTTAGGACATATTCTCTGTTTAGAGTAGCTGCTTCTGTCATCACAAAGCTCTCATTTTGCTATGTCCCAGCAACTTAAGTTTTTCTACTGAGCCTTCTGAATACACAGGCAGAAAATACAACATTCAAACACAGTGCATAAAATTACAAGGTTTAGCAAACAATCCACCGGAGAGGCATCAGGTTATATATTTACCTTAGCTCTACCTCCATTATTTCTGCACTTCGCTGCAACAGTAATAAAATATGTTCACTAGGCTTTTTGTATGCAATAAGAATTTTAATTTACTCTGGAGAAAGAGGTAGTTCATAACTCAATAGAACTGACTGGGCTCATAAGTTATTTAGTTCAGCTCCCTGCGATAAAATCCGGACACGAAGCCATTTATTATGTTTTGTCTGCCCTCTCAGCCCTGTAAGTTGACTCAGAGCTAAACAATTAAAGTGGCAAATTGATTTGTTTACAATGCAAATCTGAGCTAGATTGGAAATAATGCAAAAGGCGTAACCAATTACATGTTTCATAGTGTAGGTTAGCTTGAAATGAAATAGATTTAACTGATCTGTGCTCAGGGATGCTGTACAGTTACTGATTCACAACTGCCTCGTGGTTCTCAGTGGCTGTAAAGGATCTGACACTGCTGTCCTCAGAACTGCTCAGGCACACGCTGTGAGCAAACAGACTTGCTTCACCTCTGCTTTTACGGTGGTGGGTCATACAGGGAAGAGTTTTCCACATATCATTTGTGAGGGGGGAATAGAAAGGCCTGTCTGAGATAAATGTTCTACGTGTGTATGTATAAATTGGGACTTTTATTTAGCTGGAGAAAAATGGAAGGGAAATAGGGATGTAAAAAAGTAAATTAGAAATAGTGCCAAGTAAATGTGCTATTACAGAACATGAAATGAAGGCTTACATTTTTCCTTGCAAAGCCTTTGTACAACACCTGAAGAAAGCTGTCTTACAAAAGTGAAACTGTCAACAAAGTCATTCATTAATCAGTGTTGTCCCTCTTTGAGTCTAAGCTTCAGGAACACATAGTAAAGGTTATCTCTCAGCATGTGGCAGCGGGTGTGTTAGTTTTTCTGCAGCACAGTCTTGGAAGCCTTGAGGTAGAGTCAACTTTCATGTAAATACTTTTCTTGCTGATCCTTACAACCAAGTCTTCCCCCAACCCACTGCTCCAACAGGCCTGTCCTGCAGGGGATTTGCAATGAGTTCTCAGTGGTTTGACTTCAGTTGCGTTTTTTCATACAGCTATGAGGCATTTGGATTTTTTTTCCTTGTTGTTACATACTTATTCTTGTCACATAGAACAAACGTGTAGCGGTAAAGGATAGTAATTCACCAAGTGGTTTTGGTTTTTGGGGTTTTTTTATGCAGCAGAATTGTTTTCATGAGCACAAGGTCACAATCACTTCATGCTGACCAGATATCAGATCTAGTTTTAGCACTAAAAACAGTTCAAGCA
>JAVJGJ010000001.1:7793920-7825285 GCA_035590215.1 Microhierax caerulescens
TTAATTTTACCACTATTTACAAAGTCCCTTTTAAGTAGAATATAATAGCATAGATTTGGGTTAATCTAGTAGAAAGTGGTGGAGTTAATTACCATCATATTTTTTATGGTAGCTGTGAGACACAACTACATGTATCTTCATTCAAAATAAAGCCAGTTATTTAGAAATCCAGATGTGAAGAAAGTTTGGTGGGTTATTCATACACGCAGGGGTATGTTTGTGTGGCTGAACTATCTCATGCAGGAAGCAGGAAGAGAACTTGGAAATGGAGAAGGAATATCTTATGCAACCTGAGCCCATGCAAGTTGTGTTCTTCCAAGGCAATTTTTTGGAACAGGACGAATGAAAGATTTCTGGTGCAGTGAGAGGTAATTGTCTCCGCTCACTTCACTTCTCCTGTGTTTAAAGAAGCAGAATTTGATATGTTCTTGTAAACAAGTATTTCGTACCAGAACTCTGATTCAAACATCAGTTTCTGCTTCTGACTGATATAAACCACAGGACACTGATTTTTGGATTTCAGTACGTAGGAGTTATAACTGTGCATAGGATTGACTTTGTAGAAGTTAATTTCTTGTTCTTCTCAGTGTTTCACTCTGATAATTACTATGGGATTTTGCAAAGTCCTATCTTGTCCTATTGGTATATTCAGTCTTCTGAAGCTTTAGCAAAGTGACAGAAGTCACTGACAGCCTACAAAGATGCTTGGCTGGTTCTTTTAAGACACTTCAGTTATCTGTATCTGCTGATTTTTAAAATGTCAGACTTCAGAAGCTGCTAGCTAGCACTCTCCTGAGTTAATACAGGAAAGTGTTTAATCACATCCCGAGACATACTGCTTTCTCTTGGAAGTTTACAGCAGAAATATTTATTGAATACTTTTTTTATGAATTACAATTAATCACAATATTGCTGCCATGTTTTAACAGGCCACTATTGTCATTTGGGTTCTTTTTACTACTAAACACTTAAAAGCTCTTGTTTGTAACAGTATGGTTGAATTTTAAATTGGAAAACGTACTTCTGAAGTGTGCCTTCCAAACACAGTGTTGTTATTCCACAACAAAAAAATACTGTAGGAAGGAAATAGACTTTTCAAAAGTTTGGAAGTAGGATTTTGAAAGAGGAGGTGGTGGTTTGGCACATAAAACTGAGACATCTGGAAGCATAAAGAGGCAGAGGGTAAACATGTCTGTGGTTCATATTTGTTGTGCATCGTGTTTCTTGGCATGGTTTGGAATGCAGTACAAATCAAAGCTGTTTGCAATTTTGTAGAAATAAATAGGGAACAAACACTTTCAGGTTATATATTTGTGGGCAATCATTTGATATTTTTACAGTGAACTTACCCAGACCCCCGTGTATTTAATTCCTCTGGGCAGAAACACGCTAGCTCTCACTGATTGCAGGACAAGACCACAAATAAGCACATTATGCTGTCTGCCTTTTACAGCTCTCCACCTCCACTTCTGGGATGCAACATTTTGCAGGATGATTAGATATATGTCAGTCTAACGTATTCTTTTTCTCAGTTCCGCTGACAAGCATAACATTATTTCATTAAAAACTTGTCATAAGGACTACCAGTGCTTCCAAGCACTCAAGATGTAAGATACATGATTTCCGTGTTGGCAGATGGGTTACACTTTACAGATTTGCACTGGGTATACTACGCAGCTGAGGAAGTGTAGTAATACAAATAATACTAATAATAAACCTTGTTAGACCTTAGGTTTGTTAGATATGCAGTGTTCTGAAGTTAAGGCTTAGATTTGTGTAGCAGCCATTTATGGTCATGATGCTTTCTATGCTGTTAAAGGACATATTCATAATGTCGTATTTTTTCATGTTTTTTAATAAATTGTGATTGATACAACTTGGGTACCAGAGTGAACAGAGGATGATGAATTATGTCTGTTTATGATTTTTCCCACTCTTTATGACTAAGGCTGTAGCTGATGCAGTAAACCAATGGCTGTGGATTTTGTTCCATTTATCATTTATACACTTTTTCTTACTCATTTAACATTATCTTACCTGCTCTGCAGTGTCTTAGAGCAAACGAGCAGTAAATTATTTAAGGGCAACTTTGGTCGTACAATTGCACCTCTTTCTCTAAACTTTGCATGACATGCTTATAAAAATAATATGATAGATCTCATAAGCTGTAGATTATTCCACCACTTATGTGCAACAAAATGTGAGGTGAAAAGGTTTTTACCACATTTTTATTCAGGGCGTGTATAACCACTATAGCGTGGTGATTGCAGAGGGACCTTACTTGTACCCTATTGCAGATATGCTCCTTGGGTCTGGGTCAAACTAGTGATTTCAGAATGGTAACAGTGGGTCACATAACTAATGATATAAACTGTTGCAGATAGTTGCGGTTTTGAGCAGTTTTAGTGTGAGTGATGCACCCTTAAAACAAAAGGCACTAAGTACGTCTGGAGTGCTCACTGAATAAGGAAACTCATGCCCTGTGTGCCAGGTGCATAAGAAGATTGCTAGAAGATAGTATTGTGAACTTTAGCGTTTTAGCCTTACTCTAGGCGTTAGGAATGTCTTTGCATACTTAAAACGTGCAACTGTTTAAAATGGTTTACTTGAGTGCATCTGCAGTAATTAAATACTTCAGATAGAACTGCTTTCTAAGCACTTAAGCACAGGCTTAAAATTAGATATTTGCTGGATCAAGGTCTATAGTGAAAAATAAGGCCAATTTTCCCAGTACATAATTAGTGCTCAAATAATTACAAGTATTATATGCAATATATGTGAAAAATATATATAAAATGTGTGGACTTGAAAATTTGTTTAGAAAGTGTTCTAAAATCGGAGTTTTGTTTTATTACTTTAGCTACTCAGTATGCAGTGTTTTTGTTGTAACAAAGACATCAGAGCATAGTTTGTGATGAGATCTTTTGGCAGTCCAACATGCTGCTTTCCTATACAGCTTCGTTTTTTCTTAGACCTTCAAAAAGAAAAATCAGCCTATAGCACTGTGAAGAGACAATGCTTGTTTCTGCTAATGAACCCTTAATGTAATTCAAGTATCTTGACCCTAAAAGCAAACACAGTTTGGTTTACTCAATGACAATGTATAAACCAGTCAATGTATTTTGATTTTCCTATCTCTTTTTAAAGTGTCTTGTCACCCACTGCAGCCTTCAAAGATATTTTGCACTGGCCACTGGTGTTATAAGACACAGAGGATGACAGTTACACTCTACATTCTGTCACTTGTGCCTTCGGTTCACTGCCAAAGGCATTTCATACTGTAGTATGGATGAGTCTGAAAGCTGAATTACATATTTATTTTTGTGTGTGTGAACATCTTAAAAAAAAAAAAAAAATCATTTGCCTTTTTCGGATTGTTTCTTCTGAATATGCAGATTCAGATGTTAAAGGCATACCTAAAACCTTTGTATAGCTTGAAGAGTTTCAGAACACCTTTATGTAGACTATTCTTTAAGGCTTAATCTTGCAATGGCTTTTTGTATTTTTAATGTCAAGCATGGGCAATGATCAAGTGTTTTCTTCAAAAGCAGGAACACAAGCCTCTTGGGGCTGTACCATTCCTAACTACTCTCCAAACTTCTACTTTCTGCTGTTGGTGGCTTTGAAACCTTAAGACTTTGAAATTAGTTTTTAATGAGTTATAGGTACTGAAAGACCAAACTCTTAATTCAGAGGCTCTCCCAGGATGCTGTGCTGAATGACATGACCTTCTGCACTGCAGAAGTGACACTTCTGACACCACGGAATTCGCTGTTTTTTAAGTATACGGTGGTGGTTCTAAAATGAAATGTGTAAGAAAGGTTCTCTCGTATCAGTCACAGAAGTTGGTGTCCACCATCATTAACTCTTTTCTTCCCTCATTCAGCCATGCTTTATAAGTAAGTACGTTTGGATGTATTTATCTGTGGCAAACAGTGGAAAACATAAAATAAATATACCAGATTGCAAGTTCTTCCTGTGATGGACTTTTTCATTCTGACTTGATGAAGCAAAACAAAACACCCTGTCCCCCTCCCCTGTTGTCCCCCCACCCAAGGAAAAAAAAATGCAGCAATGATTCTTTGAGTATTTTTTTTTTACGGCATCTCTAAAGATGTGCAAATGAGAGTCCTACAGGTACTCGGATTACCTTGTTCTGTTCCATGTGAGTGATTTAGATCAAAGGCTGGATCTTAGCCCCGCAGGCTGTGTGCAACAGATGCTGATACAATGTTAAAGCAATAATTTATCGTTGCTGTATGATCTCTGCATCACAAACAAAGTAAATTCACTTCTGAACTGCACTAATTGATTGTTTGCATTCTTTGCATACTTCTTGGCCGTTTCGGCTGATCATCCTCTCATATGGAGTGCAGAGCCTGAGCTTGGTGAGTAGCTCAGTTTTGGGTGGTTCCTCTTGGGAAACCCATACAGCCACCAGGTAGTGTTTGTCGTTGGCTGAGAGGTTTCCACTACTTGAGCTGTTTTATTTCTGAGAGCTAAACCAATACACTGTTTAAAAAAACCAACCAAACAAATGCCACCAAAACCCCTTCAACACCTGTTGTGAAATGCATATTTGAACCCTCTAAGGGCAGAAATACTACACATCTCCTGTGTTTCCATATTTTATCTTCCTGTGCTTTTCAGTCACAATCCAAGTGAAACAAATGATTCTAGTTTTCCCACTAGGATTATATGGGTTTTGCTCAAAATATATTTACATTTAAATTTGAAAGTTGGTTTTTCTGGTTGCCTCAGTAGTGAAAATACTTTTTATCCTCATTCTAGAGAAGTTGACAGGATGGTTATATGTAAGGAAAACTTGTGAGCTTTGATGCTGACCTTGAGTTTTAGGATAGCAGGCATCTTATTCTGGAAACAAATGCCAGCTTTGATTTTGCTTTGTTATTTAGGGAAACTGTTTTGTTCCTGAAGTATTGATCTCCATTCAAGTTTCATTAAAGCTGTCTTTAAATGATTGCAATGGGAAATTTTATGAATTTTGTGCAATGCATTTCTATTTACTCTATATAGTGGTTTGCTAAAAAACCTGCAGTATTTACAAGGGGAGAAGAGTGTGACTTTCATAGTTTATTTTGTACTCATTGAATTGCAAGAGCTTCACGTTAGGGTGATTTCAGGGTGATGCTATTGCCAGCAACCGTTGGATGAGAAGACAAAATGGAAAGATGCAGAGTGGTAAATCTGGCAGTTGGTTTATTTATCTGTAAACAAAACGAGTTTCAGCCAAACACAGTATTACCTTGCAGCGGCCTGCCTTCCTCTTCATACTGTGCGCATACTAATAATTCTATCTTGACATTTAGTTATTCTAGTTATTACAGATATATCAGTGAGTGAGTGATAATTAGATATGGCTCAATATCTCTAAAAAAAGATTTAAGCAGTTGGGTAACTAGAAAAAGAGGCCAAATAAAATACTTGGGTATGCTAGGCTATGCACGATAAACGTATAGTAGTCCTACGAAAGGACATCCGGAAATGATTTCAGGATACTGTGAGGTCTGAGAATAGCTTTACCCATGGTGAAACGGGACAAGCATTCAACAGATTTCCTGTTGGATCTTTCTGTGGATGCTCTTAGATTATTTAATTTTAAGAGCATGAAAGGAGTTAATGGTCAGTTAGCTGCATCTCTGTAAATTCTCACTCGAGCTTATTGTACGCTTCTGTCTGCTTAGTGGTCTCCTGAGACTTTAAAAGTAGCTGGGATATAGGCAAGTTACTCCTTTGTTTTAGCTGATATTTTAAATGGTTGTCTAAAAAATATTGCTTTTGTTGACTGATTAGGTAACAGCGCAAAGACCACACTTACAGAGCGGTGAATGGCAGCTGGATTAACTATGTGATCCTGAGCTACTGTGCTATATGGAGGTAGGTTTCTTTACTATCTTGGTTGGCCAAGGAGCCAGCCCTTAGAAGGCACATGAAGATCACTGGTGTAAAGTTTCTCAACAGGGTATTATAATGCCTTGTGTTCTACGGGGTACCACCATCGCTGGGCTGTTCTGTTCTGTATGCCCAGGTTATTAGTTCCTAAAGGTAAATTGCTGGAGTATGTTCAAACGAGTGTAAGAAATTACAGTAACAGAAGCCCTAAAGACAATATAGAGCTTTAGAAACTCTTCTATGAAGGGCAAATCTGGAGGTATGAAAAACGAGGCACAAATACAGTAGGTTATACAGTACCTGGTAAGTCACTTCTTTAGTTCTTATTTTCTTGTTTCAAACTTTAAAATTAAGAGGCAAGGGTGAAGAAAAATCACCATATGCTATGGACGGACCAGAGAGCATGCAAAAATTCTTAGCAGGGAGTTAAGCAGTGAGAAGCTAAGGATGGCCTTTGAGTTTGCACAGAGGATTAATAGTACTGGTTGAGTAACAGTGAGAACATCCCCGCTTGGTGTATTTGCTTTCATGAAAAAACACTGCATTACTTCATTTACAGGTTCATTTTAGGATCCCTTGACCCAAGGTGCAGTAAGGTAGAACTGATGTGAGGCCTAGATTCAGTTTTGAAGTGCAATTACGTGTCGCTGCTGTAATAGCTAGGACATTAAGGCTCAGGCCAAAATCTATTTCAGTACAAATATGAGACAAAAGCTCTTTTTAATACACAGGTGCATCAGTGATGATGCTGTTTTAGTCTATATAATGTGTCCTTAACATGAAATCCTCTTTTTCACATAATATAATAACAATGCTGTGCTTAACGGGGGTTGGTTTTATAAAATGTGCAGTGAGATAAATGCTGTTATTACAGAAATCCTATTAGCAAGTCCCTATGTACTGTGCATGTAGCACAGATTTATTAACATACCCTTCTGTAGTTACTTTCTTGAAAACAATTTTACCTCCTATGAAATACAGTGCAATAATGCCATTAATAAACGTATCTAATTGCAATATATAACTGTGAAAGCCTGAATGGATAGGAATGGATTCAAAGAGAAGCAGGATTATTGCAGTGGGATGTATTGAACAACGTATATTGTACGTTCCTAATTTTTTGTACTACTGTATGTCAAGAGACAGAGCATTAAGTATATAGTCAGGCAGCTAATGAAAAAGTTAGCCTTCTTATAAGGAGCTGTCAGTAGATGGCAATGTGACTATTTTATACAGACTTCTTATTTCATATGAGGCTTAAGACTTGTAATCATTTGCCGTTGCTGCTTAAATTACTGTAATTTTTTAAAAAGCTTTAAGAACCCTTTAAAACTATTCTTTAAATAATTGATAGTTACAAATGGAAATCTTAGCCCAGAATCTCCAAAAGTGATCAAAGTTGTTTTAATTTTCCAATAGTCAGGGTTGAATAAAAATAATGTCACATAACATGCCATCAGTAAACAGATTACTGCACTTATGTCTCATGTTGCTGCAGATTCAATAAACCCATGTTTTATTGATAGCTAGACACTTTGGCCATAATTCATCCAAAAGTGTGGTGCTTATAATGAGCACCAGAAGGAATAACAAAAATAAACATGTTCTTGTGCTGTCAACAATACACCCAGCGTAAGGTTTACCAGTGTCTTTTCTTTCCTCTCCTCCCTTTTCGTAGTGAACCTAACCACAGAGAAGTAAAGTTTTTAAACATCATATTAATTGTCTGGCTTTAGATTAGACATCAATGGTTATGGTCGTACCAAGTATGAGTAACTGCAGCACAAACGTATATGCTTAGTGTTTAACTGTTAGTTGCTAGTGGTTTTAAGAGTTCGTGTGACACTAGTAGAGAGGAACATAATATGTTAGAACTATGGGAAACTACTGAAAAAATGTAGTAACTTATTCCTGTTTAGGACCTGTTGGTTTTAAATGACAGCATGGATTTGAAGGGCCGAGTCGCCATGGCTTATTTATGTTCTGAAACATTATGCCCATACTTGTATTTATGAAAGTACCTCAGAAGGTTGAGGTCTGCTTCCTTTTGAAAATTTTTTCCTAAATCTGTCTGCAGACACCTAAATCATAGATAGAAAATGCCTTCAGTAGGACTTGATTTAGGAACAATCCATCTTCATTACAATTTATAAATCATACTGAGGTGTGGGGCAACAGCCTGTCGCTGTGCGTAGTATCCACGTACCTGAGTCAAGAGGCCGTTTGCTGGATTTAACCAGGCGATAATGGGTGTCCACTGTTGTGTGCCTGCATTCTCAAGCATGTGTTGGGGGCTTGGAAAGATGCGGAATGAGCTGTACCTACTATATGTTACACATTCGAGTTGATTGCTGTAATACTGACTCTGGTGAACGCCTAGGTCCCTCAGGAAGTTCTAAGTAAACTTGGCTACCCAGCTTTCTGGTTTTTTTGTGTTTTGTTTTTTTTAATTTATTTATTTTTGTTCTGTTGGGTTGTCCAAGAGTATACATAAATGAGACCTCTATTTTCTCTTGAACTATCTGTGCTGTCTAAAGGCTGTTCACTGTGCCTCACACCCACATTGACCTTTGCTTTTGAAATGCAAACAAGTGGAACAGTTCAGTCCATATCTGGCTCTGTGCCTGGTCGCCAGCAACACTGATGGTGCCAGACATACCACTAAGAGCTGAAAATGGGCTACTTAGTGAGTGGGGTGAGGGAGACACTCCAGAGCTCAAGAAAGATGCATTCTCATGTGATTCGGACCATTGACTTGTCTATAGAGGCTGATGCGGTGTACAGGCAGTTGCAAAGGCTCCTTAAAAATTTCCTCCAAGTTCCTGGTACCAGGGATGTGACTAATGGTGGACTGGATGCAGCCGCCCACCCTGAGGCACCTCTGTGACCTAGATGCTTGCCAGGTGAAGAGGACTGAGGTGCTTGTCCTGTGGGCCCCCGGGAAGCTCATGTGCCACACCATGGCCCTTGCATCTCTGAAAGCAGACCGACTTCTCCAGGCAGAAGCTTGCACTGTGGGAGCACCCATCAAGAACAAAGTGTTTTCAGCTTTTCAAGCAAGCAGTTGTGGCTGGTGTTCGCAATGGGAAATGGAACCATTCCTCTATCTCTTCAAGAAATTAATCCTTTCATTGTGAGCTGAACACTGTAAACTGTTGTTTTCAGCTCCTTGCTACTATTAGCTAGGCTCTAATGGTTTGTTTCTGGGGAAGGAAAAACTGCTTGTATTTGTCAGGCATTTCTTTGGAGCGTCCTTAGTCATTTGCAGTCAATTATACTCTTTTTCCTAAATGCAGCAGAAATTAATAATAATGGACAGTTTTCTTAATTCATACTTTTAAACTTATTTTTCCATTTAGTCCTGCACCCAAGGAAGTCTATTTCTGTTCTCAAGGCCGAGCCTACAACTGTTTTTCTGGCATCCTGGTGGTTTTCTGCTTACATGTACCAACACATCTACCTCCTGTCAATACAGGAGCCAACATTTTCAATCAATCCCCTGGGCCTTCCCTACATGGCTTTCTGTTGTTTCAGCTGTTTTACTCTATTAAAGATCTTAATTCCTCTGAACCAAGGGCTGCTAGCATGCACATCAGCTTGCAAAGTCTATGATTTCCCATGGATCAGAGGCATACTTGCTGGCAACCATTAACACCTTCCAGCATAACAATGCTCTGCAGCAGCATGGGGCATGGAAACCCACCGCTCAAATTTAAAAGCCCTTCTGTAGTGAAAGCATCTGCCAGGATCCCTGCCCAACATCCCTGTTCTGGATGGCTTTGCAAGGGGTAGGTAGCCTTAAAGGACCTTTGAGTGGTTAAAAGGTTAATTGTTCAGGACACTGGTTTCACGCTGCATGTTAGTTAAAATAACATGTCTAAATAAATGTATTAACCTCTCATTGCCCAATATTCCTATAATGCAGATGGCAAGGTTGGGTTGGTTTTTTCCCTGTTGCTTTCTGTAAATAGGTTTGAAAGTGTAAAATCTGCATTCTTATATTTATACGTAACTTTCTTCTGTGTACAGCTATGTCCTTAAATCTGTGCATATGGAATATCTGTCTGCCAAAGTCATATAGAATGAGAAATTCTGTCCCACAGAATGACACGCTTCTGATTAGACTTAATTGCGGAGTTTGAAAAGAGTTACAGATTATCAGCTTTTAGAAGACAAACATTGCTTACTGATTAAATAACAGGAAATAATCCAATACCACACCAGTGTTTTTATACATTCACATATAAAGGACATACAGTCTGGTTTTTGCTGTGCTTAACAAATTTGGAATGAGAACATTAAAATATGGTACTTCATTAGTCCCCATTATATTTCTTCACAATCAGTCATGCCAGCTATTTTACTTTGCCATGGATGTCCCTACTGTAACATCAAAAAGGGACCCAATGACCCTGCTTCCTTACCAGCCTCCTGAGAGCGACTCTTGAGAGATTCATGAGAAGGTTGAAGTTTAGTAGAATTATATATAATTTGGACTTTCTGAATGGTTGAACAAGAACTCTTCCTAGATTGTTAAGAGCTGGAGGCTGTGTCTTATGTTATTCCACAGCTAATTTTTCCTAGGTATGTAATAGGATTTTCGATTTAACCTGTGTGCTTAATGTCAGGAAGCATTAATTATTATCTATGCTTTTGGAAAGGCAGTGCGATAAAAATTATACAGTTTTAAAAGAAAAACTTCTACTTGAACTTTCCCTGATTCGTCATTGAAGTTGGGTAAAACAGTGTACTTTTGTCCTTATTTGCGTAGAAATTCCACCAAAAAGTTTAGCCTGAAAATTTTTATTTCTGTTATCAATCAATGTAGTTTTATCTCAATGCGTTGCAGTTGTTAATGACTGTGGCATGCTCAACAAATATTCAAAATGTAGGAAATGTCTTAATGTAGCCCTTTGCCTTTTTGATTGTGAACTGGTAAGTATTGATCCTCGGTCTTCCCATAAGACAATTGCAAATTATTAACTCCTTACATTAGGTGCATTCTTTTCTCAGTAACAAAGATGTGCGATATTACAGTAAAAAAAAAGGGAAAGAAGTGGCTAGATTTTCTGTCAAGAGAAATTTGCCTTCTGTTTGAGATCACCTTTCAGAAGCAGATATGAAATACTATGTTGTGGATAGTCTTGCTGAGGGTCTTCAGTATGGAGAAATGGGCAGCGCTTTCAATAATATGAATCATTATTCTGACAGGCAGAAAGTAGCTGACCAAGTAAAAAGCCTGACTGTTCTCAAGGAGTTTGGTTTAAATCAATAAAAAATTATTTTAATCCTGCAACCCATCTTTGGGAGGATTTTCAGTAACACTAAGTAATTAATAACCTATGTGGACCAGGACTGAAGATTTTCGCAGCTGTGCTTCCTTTCAGAAATCATAGTAATTTCCCTGGGTGTGCGACTCTCTTGCGATACTTCTGCATAACTTGCAATGTAGGACTTGCACTTGACGGTTAGATACGGCTCTGGTTTTGCTGAACAAGGCTGTGAGAGGTGTGGGGTTTTTTTCTGCATGAAAACCAGGCTGGGCAGAGAAGCAGGTTGCTGTTGTGTGGTAGGGCAGCCTCACTAAGGATTTGAATGCAACAGAGTTGTGCACTCAGACTGGGAAAGACCTCTTTGTTTTTTGTAAAGTAGAGGTAGGCAACTGAAGTCACGTTCACAGAGCCACTTGCGTTCATAAATGGTTGCAGGACACATCCCAGGTTTTGTTCATTCTGAACTAATAGGAAAATGTAAACATCACCTCAGTAAAAGGAGTGGGTTTATATGGAGTCAAGATACTATAAAGAGTAACCCCACCCCGGATCTTAAAACTCACCTTATAATGAGACAGCTTTAAGCTTTTAAACATCATTTATGCCAACAAAGTAACTTCTGTGCTTTTTGTTGTGCCCAGGTTTTAAATATTGGATGCATTTGACACTTTTAATTCAATACTCATTAATTCCTCACATTGGATGCTTTAATGCCAATCATGCAGAAAATATTTAAATGACAAGTTCTTTTTAATTATCATAAAATTTTATTACAATATAAGCGAAATGCTTGGTTAAGAAATTCAAACAACATAAGCCAATTCATAGTTATACAAACACTGCAAAAATTGCATGCAGAAAAATGTGAGAATAACAAAAAGGCTTTCATTAAGAAATCACACTTCCCTACTTTCATGTTTCACCTGGGAGATTAAAGATGCTTCTTTTCCAGAAAATGTCTGATTTTTATTTTGTCACAGGAAGGAATCAAATGATTCCCATTAATATCAATATGCATTTTAGTTATCTGAAGTGGAGGGGGTTTTGTTTCCTTTAAACTGAAGATTTCAATACTATCCAGTGTTTGAAGTTAGGGAGTGAGAGAGATGCTAATAGAAGGGGGGAAATATACAGCAAACCATATGCAAATATTAATGCATTTTCTTTGATCTTATATGAAAAATATTGTAGACTTCTGAGGGCTGGAAATGTCACAGATAAAATCAGCACCCTTTCTAATGGTGAATGCTGCTTTCATCACTTTCGTGATTTACCA
Organism: Microhierax caerulescens; assembly: GCA_035590215.1. NCBI lineage: Eukaryota > Metazoa > Chordata > Aves > Falconiformes > Falconidae > Microhierax > Microhierax caerulescens. Next base: position 7,806,383 of record JAVJGJ010000001.1, read on the forward strand.
GTACTATGACTTAAGGTCTCCCAGTTCTGAGACTTGATTTCATAATTTACGTATTTAGTCCAACAGGCGTTAGATCTTGCCACTTCTTCAGTTCCTTTTTAGTCTTCAGATCTATCACTTAATGGGGGGAGAAGAGAGAGACAACATCTAAAGATGCTCTTAAAAGAGGAGTGGGAAAGCTTCACTTTTTATTATCAACTTGCCTCCTGTCAAAAGCTATTTCTGTAAATCAGACCAAAGAGTAAATAGATCATATAGACCTCTTGTTACTTTTGTAGTGTTGGAGGAGCCTGGAATATTTTCCATAGTGTTATGAGTTCAAAGGATGCAGCTGCAGCTTGGATATTCTCTTAAATGGCAATTCTCAAATGGCAATCTGGGGATCGATGTCTCGTTCAGCTGGGATCCACTTAATATTGTCCTGGCTCCTCTTTCATCCTTTTTATAGCATTGTATGTAGCTGAAAGGTTGTCCCCATGCTACTCTCCCAAGAAGTAACATTTGCAGATGTATATAGATTCATGGCAAGAAGCAGGAATGGAAGATGAGTCAGTGAATAAAAAGGTTACTTCTCTTAAATCATTACTAATTCTCAAAGGACCTTGACTGCTATTTTTAATGGAAAATTACTTGACTGGAATTTACCAAGTTGTCAAAATTGTAACATCTGAAGGAAAAGGGCTTGATTTCAACAATGATCAGCTTGGATGGCATGACTTCAAGATATTTTATTAAAAAAAAAATAATTATGCCTGATTTCCTGCTGATTTGTCCTTCAGATTTCTTGTTAGTCCACTAACTAGGCACAAGTTGGCAAATTGGAGCTTTGGGCAGTGGCTTCCTCTTATGGGATGGCTAGCTCCTTCAATATAAGGACTTTTCCCCAATTCCCTTTTGTGAGAACTTTGCAAAGATTCCATCTTTTCATCAGAATCAGCTCTACCCCCCAACCCAAACCACAAAAAAAAAACGATCACCCCCCAACCCAAACCTTCCCTGAAGATACAAAACTTCTCTATGGTATCAAGCCCGCTTTCTGTGTATGTCTGCACAGTTAAAATATCCTGAACAGGAAAGCATGAGTGTGAGAGCATCGGTATGCGAGTACAGATAAAGTGTCAGTGACTTGACCACTTGTCAGAGATACAGAAACCTTAGGTTCAAATTCTGCTTGTGCTTAATTCAGGATTATAATAGTATAGGAACTGCTTTGTCAATTTTGACCAGAAATATCACCTCCTATCTTTTATCAGTGACACCTTTGTAGCAAAAGCAATAAATTTCTGTAAATAGTAACATCTTTGCTGTTTTCCAGGATAAAGTCTATTATTAAAAAAAATTCTGGTTTATCAAATGTTTCAGTGAAAAAGCACACATCAGTACTTGAGCCTAAGGGAAGACAAGACAGAGCTGAGGGTGATGCCTGCACAATCAGAACAGTCTCCTGGGGCCCCAGCTGGGCTGGTCACAGACTGCACCCACAGACAGTCCAGGGACCACCCAGCTGAAATGGGACCCCCGTGAGATGGGCAGGGCCTTTATGGCCTATTCATGCCCTTAGGACCTGAAAAACTGTGTGAAAGGTACAGTGTTTAACCACATTCCTCACCCCCCACCCTTCTTTGTCTGCTCTGTCCGGAACCTCTGCACGGAGTTACTTCTGAAGCAAGAAAGAGATAGTTTGAAAAAAGTATTACGTAAACCAGTAATGTCGAGTGATGTTATCATCATCTAAGATGTCCTTTCTAAATAAGGCTGACAGGGGCTGTGGGAAGCAGTGAGCAGAGTATGGTGGATGCATGACTGCCTGCACGAGCCTGTGCATGATATTCATCACAAATTAATTCAGCGTGTGAGCTGTTCTGCTGCGCTACTGATGCATGCTTCTCTTTACAGGCTTTTTCTGCCCAAAGACATGCCATTGCTGCTCAAGAAGTCTGTGATTGTCATAGCAGCCTACTTCCAGCTCAGATGATACGTAACCTAATGTAGGAGAGGACATGAATTTTAATGGCAAATAATTTAGATGATAAGGACGATAAAACCAGTAAAACAAATGCAGTAACAGTGTTGAAAAGTGAGCAGTAAGGTGTATCTGTTACAAGATTTGTTATGTTTGTTCTCAGTATCAGGTGTAAAATTAGAAATCTTGCATTTTAAAGAAGCAGAAGTCAATCTTTTGCTGCATTTGGTTCTTGACTAATATATAACAGAGATAGCGGGGAAATATCTAACTCTGTTTGCAATAGACAAAAATTATAGAGGGGAAGCTTGCTCTGAAGTTGACTATATTAGTTTGCCTGTCAAGACACGTTATATCAGTTGGGCAGAGCTGAGAAAACAAAACTGGTATGTTTTCATAAAATATATCTGTGAAACTTTCTGTTATGCATATTGTTACATAGATATATGATCCAAAGATTTCTCTAGCGCATTGTAGAGGAATATGCGTGCGTTCTCCTTGGAGGAGTTGTGTTGCAGCATCCCTGTAAGAGGCAGTTTCATACTGTGTGTAGTTGTAAAGAAGCCTCGATGCCTACGCTCAAAGGGTTTAATCTGCAAGTAATGTTGATTTAAAGCTGTAATATAAATGTTTAGTGGCCACAGGTTTGTAGGGATTTTGCTTTATATGAAGGCAGTTTATCTTGAAAATTACAAGGACATAGATCTCTCTTCTGATCTCACATTACTTCAGTGAAGATCATAGGAGAGATTTTTGTGAAGACAATGTAGGACTTCTGTGTATGTGGTGTTTTTCAACCTAAAAGTGTGCTTTTGAAATAAGCCATTTAAATAAGGCTATAATACCTTATAATGGTAGAAATACCATGGAGTTCATGGCTGGATTTGGTATAAATTGCATAAATAAAATAAAAGGATAATATGAAATCCTCTTACTATCCTATTTCACAATGGAAAATGTAGAGGCAATAGTGATTGGCAAAGCGTAATAATTCTTTTATCATTTTGTTTATACTCCAGCAGTCAAGTGGCTTTCTATGTTATGGTATTCCTCTGAAGTAAGATACCTAATTTCTTTTCTCTTTTTTGTAAAAAAAACAAACGAAGGCCTTTCAATGCTCAGAAAAATTAACAAATTACCAATACTAATGTACCTTGGAGATTTTCTATTTTTAAAGGATTTTGTTGGGTAATTTGATTAATTCATGTAGCGTCGGACTTTCAAACTTTTTACTTCCATTGGGCTTTCTTGTCTTATTTGTGTTTCTGTTGAGGTTGGCCAGCTGGATCATATAGCATTGTGATGGCTACCTAATACAAAAGCTTGGGTTTTGTTTTTTCTTTTTCTTAGATCAGAGGATACTCAACAACAAGTAACAGATGCTCCTTTTTGGATGATGAAAAAAATCATATTAAAACCTGCAGCATTTTTTGTAACAGTATTTAAAAGTTGTGTACATTTTCATAACAAATAGACACTGATATTGAATCCTTCAGAATATTATTCAGTCTTTTGACATTAGATCTATGAAAATGCCATTTCTGAACTACATTGCTTATTAAGGTTGCACTTTTTGGTTTTGTTTTTCCTTTTGTTATCCCATCCCTCTCAGGAATTGAGTAGCTCCTTTATTTCCAATCTGATTTTGTATTCTCAAAACAGGCCTCGCAAACTTCAGGTACAAGAAGAGAACTTCTGTCTCTTAATTTCTAGTGCAACCAAATTCAGCTGTTGGCTTCCTACTCAAAAATAATAGGTAAACATGAAGAAAATGCTGCATGTATCTACTAAGGCGCATGTTTGAGACCTGACTTTGTGCGTCTGTGTTGCAAAGTCAATTTTTAAGACATCCCATGAAAGCTAGGTAGGGCGTGCGATCCTGCTTGTGTTTCTGTGAGGGGTGATTTATGTTTGTATGAAAAACAGGTAGACTTCTGGATTTAATGTAATGACTGAAGCAAGAATAATCTTTCTCAGTGATTAGTGTGTTGTAATCCCCCCATCCCATCTCCCTTCCACCTTAGGAACAAGGGGCTAAAATCAGGAGCGAATGATGATGCTGTTAAAGTCTGGAGGGAGACCACTTACATGCTTTGCATTCTCAGGCTACTTGCACAGTTATATTGTACGTAAATTTTAACCTGCTGGAGTTGCAGCTAGTTTTCTTGGACAGAAAAGTAGTGCATTGTAGCTAAAGAATATTCCTTCAAGTAGAAAAGAACCACAAAAATGTTCTTAATTTAGTTGATTTTAATTTATTTTTTTTTTTAACTGATAGTGTGCTAAGAGCTGCTCATCTTGATCACACAGATGCATGAAAATGAAAAATGTCGTGAGCCATACCCTGCCGCTGCACTCAACTTCTGAATTCTGCCACTTATGGTACTGAGTACAGTAAAACAGAATTTGGCCCATTGTTTGTCACTAGTAATTGGAAGACTCTTGAATTTGTGTCAAGCAAAAGCAAAACCTGTTCTATTATTTCTATAAACATCTCAGGACAGTGAATTTTCTGTGGCAGATTTGTCTGAGAAAGCCCCAGAGATGTTAATGGCACTGGAAAAGCTACCTCTACCCCACCCCCAACATTCCCACCTTAAAGACATTGGAAAATATTCATTAGAAATATCATATATTTAAAAAAAAAATGAAGGGAGTGTGTATTTGATATCAGTCATTGATTTCAGATGCCTTGTAAAACCTGCACAGAAAAAGACATTTTAGGCTGCTCAGTTATTTCAGCTGTGAATTGCCTTGTGTTAAGAGTTTAAATCATACCCTTTAGTCACTTTAATGCAAAGTGGATTTTTTTGTATTAAGAAATGTAGACAAAGATGTGATTTAGGATGAGTCTTGTCAAGGTGGGACTCTGTTAAATTCTTGGAGAACTTGCCTGAAAACCAAAATTAATGTGAAAAATATTTATAGTAGGAAGCTGTATGTCAGTAATGCAGACTTTGTGTGTTCTTCCATCCTCCAGAAGGACGCTTTTTTTCAGTTCTCCCACAGCTAAGATGTTTCTGTCAGGTCGTAATCACTTAAGAAATACCTCTTCACTTAATGTTGTGGTATACAGAAATTCTAATTTTCTAAAGGAAGTAATGAAAACAGAGGTTTTTATCCTGGAGGCATAAGGTAGACGTTGTTTGACTATCAAAAGAATCCTCTTCTAAGAGGAGAAACCATCAGAAAGTATAGCAGTTGGAATATAAAACTGTACAAACCTTCGAACTCTAAGTATAAAGGAGTGTCATATTGCTGGTAGTTTTTCTTTCTTTCTTTTTTTTTTTCTTTCTTTCCCCCAGTTTCAATAGAAGAATCCTTCAGCTGATCAAATGTAAAAAGATGACAAGAAGTAATTTATATGGGATCATATTCACTATGTAAATGATTGCAACAAAAAAAAAATGAAAGCTCATTTCTCCTGTGTGTTATACAGCAGTTACTCATCACATAATACTTATGGATGGATTCTCTGATTCTGACAGTGCATTAGGTACTGAGGTAAAAGCACAGGGGAAATGAATGAAAGAAATAGCATGTGTCTAAGATGTTGGTGTAGCCAAGATATAACAGATTTGTCAGTGGAGATAAAACAGCGTAATTCAAATGCATCCAAATGTAAGAAGGATCCACCAAGAGGAAAAAAGTTAGGATTTAATTTTTTTTTTTTTTTAATTGTTAATTTAAATGAATAACATGAGGATGGCCATTGTGGGTGCACTCTGATTAAAATTCAGTGGGGCTGAGGCTGCTTTGCTGGATTAGCTCTGAACTTTGAGGTTTCATGCTGTTGCTTTGTAAAAGGCAAACCAGCATGAATTCATTGTAGAAGCGGCCCAGAATATTCTGTTGAAACTATTTTTTTTATTAAAATTATTTTCTATGTGAGATATGTGTGCTCTTCACAGACAGTTTTGACTTCTTAGCAAAAAAATGAACCACCTGAAAACAGTGGCTTTCAGCAGAAAGCTGGACAACTTTGATTTGAAAATGCTGCTGTGCTGGTTCACAAGTGTATTCTACTAAAGAACCTGATTCTCAGGAGCAAATATAATTGAATTCTAGCTCTCATGAGGCTGAATTTATAACCTGTCTTGGGGATTATTGTCTCCTATTTGGGTGTGTTGAAACTGAAACTTTTGTGGTGCGTCAGGAGTAAGACTCATTGTTGGAGAAGTTTTAATTATGGTAGACTGATTTATGGGTGCATATATGCATATACTTTATAATCAACCCTTATTTTAGAATGTACAAAGACCTGATTCTTTTCACTTAAATCACACTTAACTGTCTTCCTCCTCTCACTGCTAGAGAAGTGCTTGATGTATAAGGGACAGGTTGTCAGCAGATGAACTCCTTTTCATCATCACAAATAACTGTAGACATGAAATATTACTCAATTTTCTTGAGCCAGGAAAGGAACTTTATTTTAAGGGAAGGCTTTAAAAAAATTGTTTCAACATTTCAATCTTCTGTCAGAATATACTGCGCTGTTACATATCTTAACTCCAGTGCTTTTGGATAACCTCCTGCTAGGTTGAAATTTAGCATGCACCCTCCTTGCAATAATTTATTTTTAGACGAGACGCACTTGGTACTTCATCATGAGATACCAAGGCATTTATGAGACTTCAAGGCTATGTCTAAGGTGTGAAGTAGGAACACCTGGGACTGCTGTGGGCCACAGGGGGCAGTGAGCCCCTCACCCAGGTGGCTGCACACATGCTGTGTATGTGGAGAGGCTCCGGAGTGTTTTCACTTTGCAGCTGTGCCCAGGAACTGCTTGGGAGAGCAAGAGCTGCTGCCAGGAGAAATTGTGCTGGGATTCTACTACAGTTTAATGATGATATGGTACCCAGAGTTACTACCAGTGATTCTTAAATTTACTGGGATAGACATAGACAGCATTCCTTGCAATGGGATAATGTAAGTGAAAGAAAAGAATTTCTATTCTGGTGTTCTGATCAAATATCACCTTAGGTAATCGAACTGTATCCTGCAGTCTCAGCTGGATAGGTAATTTGACTGTCATCTCAACTGAGCTAGTGTAAATCTAGACTAACTGTACTGAAATACACTGATTTCACACAGCTGTAACTGTTTAAGTGAAGGGCGATCAGGGCTACTGTGTTTTAGAGCTGGGCAAAAAGTGCATGTACTGTTTTTGTTGTTCTTTTTGGCACAAAGTAAGATCCCCCAAAATTGCAAAAAAGTTCTCTAAAGTTGGGTCTAAATCTGAGGACCTGCTGTGATTCCACTATCTGAGCTTAAAAAGAAAATGAAGAAAATATTTGCCAAGTGTTGTGCATTTCATAACAGGCTTTGCTAAAGCCTGGTACAAAGCGGTTCTTTCGGCACCTCTGCAACCTCACCATAGCAAGATCACCAAAGGTGCTGTGACGCTGGGATGGATTTTGAACAATGAATGGACAATCTGAGATTAATCATGGAGAATGTGTGTTTATTTTTGAGATTTCGATCTTCACATGAACATAGGGATTTCATTTATTTTTTTTTTTTAATAGAGTCAAGTTAAATGTTTAGATCTTGGTGAAGATTTTTCACATTATTCTACACATCATGAAGAGTGGCTCAATTTCTCAGGCAACAAAGAAAGAATAAAGGTGAGATATTTGTACTCTTGTTGACTACTTCAGTGTTTCTTTTTCTCTATGCTACTTAATTTGTTTCATATTCCACTGTTGCTGAAATTTTGACACAGAAAATAAGACTATTGCACAAATATGGTTCTTGAGTTATTAATGTCTATGATGACTCCTATGACATAAACCAGCAGAGCAAAGGTTTTGCGTTCACAGTGGGTTAGTCACCCACTTGAACCATCAAGTTCATTTTGCTTCTCTGAAATCAGATGGGTGCGTTAACACTTTAATATGCTCAGCTACTTCTTACCTTATATTTGCTTGTCACATTAATATTTTGAATGTTTTGTCCAGATTTTTAAATAAGTACAGGTATGCAAGTCAGACAGTGTCCCCGCTGACAGCTTCTTATATTTCACTTGAAACAGTGCTGATACAGTGTAGCAGTACTAGTCTGTAATAGGGAAAAATAAATTAAACCAAATGATTTATCGTAGGGTTTTTGTAGATGATTTTCATTTTACTTTCCAAGTTACCGGGTATGATTAGCAGAAGAAAAGAGGTAATCATCTCCATGCCAGAGCAGCAGTAACAGCTCTGCCAGGATGGCTGCCCACAGGTGCACTCTGAGTGACTGATGGCAGAAAACAACACTCAGAGAGCTGTGTGAGCAATTTGAAAGAACAATTAATTTGACTAATGCAGGCCTCTCTCCTTTTTGTGAATAATCCATGTGTGAATTCTGTTCGCATTTTTTTATTGCTATTTTAAATTGTCCCTTAAATTTTCATGAAGGAGTTTCAGCTGTTGAGGTGATTGTAAACTGCGTGCTATTAGTATTCCCTGGAAGTATCCGGTGTTACTGTGTCCCTGTTTAGTTCAAGCACAGGATTGTGTCTTAGGCTTTTCCTAGGAGCTTAGAATGGGAATTTCCGATTTTGAGGTGACAGATCTAATTTATGTCAGTGATTTTAATTAGACTTAGTTCTGGAAATGAGGCTTAGAATGACTCAATTGAGAATAATGCAAATCGCTTAATCCTATTTTTAGAATTATACCAAATTTCCTGGTTTACAAATGGAATCAAGAGAAATGAAGATGTGTTAGAAGCCTTGCAGAATCTAGAACCCTAATTACTGCTTTTTGTTGGCAGCTATTGCAATTGCACAGCATCTTTATATTACAGTGTGATAGCTTGAACCTTCATTTGCAGTGCGTGCATGCCACTTACGAAAAGACATAAAAGACTATTGAGCATTACAATTAACCTTTAGCTACTCAAGGTTTTTGTATTTGTTATTTATAACAAAATTGTGGCTAACCTTTTGTTCTTCTTATGGCAAAAGCAATACTTTAAAAATAACGCTTTTTTAAAAAAAATGGCTGTTAATTCCACTTTCGAAACTGAATATGGATAGTTTTGCATTTGTCCTGATCAAAGAAGTATGTGTCTGACAGCCTGGGGGCAAGCAAATACTGTTCCAAACCGAGATTTCTCTTAGTGGGGACAAGTTCACAGTCTAGGTTATCTAGCTCTCCAAGATAGTTTTCTATCATCTTATAAATCCGTTTTCAATCAGACAAAAGCATGCAAGGGGGGATGTAATAAAAATCTAAATTTGGTAAACTAATTAAGTATTCCTTTGCTCTCCATAAGCCTCTTCAAAATGCGGTTGGCTTTTCCCTGTATCTTTTCTGGATGTCTGCAGAGGCCTGTGGTTCTGAAGTTCAAACTGTTTGATCCACTTGCTCTTCAAATCCAAGTTTTCACCCAGAAAGTGTATTAAAGTCAATGTGTAGTGTCCTCTCATAACATGCCTGGGTGGTCTCAGTTCCTCACCTGGAAAGGCAGAAGAACTAATCTTTTTCGTTGACAGCTCTGAGTGGCTCACATGGCTGAAATAATTCTTTTGTTTTGCTTTTAGTTTCTTGCTGCCCTAGATGCCCTAACAGTAGAATCCATCATACTGGGTATGTCCATTTTAACTATATCTGCAACACTTGTAGGGCCTTTTATAGAAAAGTCTGGATTCTGTTCCACTTGCCATTTTCTCTGCATAGACGTGAACAAGCACAATTTTGTGAGGCATTTTATAGGTGGTATCTGGCTTAATCTTAACTCTGTGAGTGCTGTTAATTGCAACAAGGAGGGAAAGTAATCCTGCAGACTGTTTCAAAAAATAAATCTGTGCAGTTTGGATTTGGAGGGGATGTAAAGAAACTTGGAATGTTATTGGAAACACTCCTGGTGCAGTGACAGTTTCCTAGTAAGTTACATTTTTGCTGCCTGAATGATGACGGGCACAACACCACGCTTAGCTTCTCTGGCTGTTTGGGTCATGATTAATACTGTAATTTTTTCTTTTATTAACAGAATGTTTAGCCCGCTGATTTCCCTTTAAAACTTAGAGGACTGTTTTGAGTATACAAAAAAAGAATCTATTTCTTACAGTGTCTTTAACTTGGTATTCTTGGAATGTTTTAATAGAGTGAGAAAATGCTCATGGGCAGGTTAATCTTGTCCCTTAACAACCCTAAAGACACACTTCTGCTTTTCCTGAAGTTCAGCTGTAGTTCTTCTTTGATGTGATAATCATGACATGCAGCATTACACTGCATATCTTATATACATGTTCTTTATCACACAGGACCAGCAAAGCTGGTCAGGTACTGGCTGTAGCTGGTTGTCCCAAGACAGTGGCACCTGGTGATGCCGTGACTCTTGGGATCTAGCTTCAGATACCAGATTCCTCATGATGCTGAAGGAGAGGATTTGCTCAGCAGTGGTGTTCTTCTACTACGTGGGATGCTCAGGCTGTACTGGGATGTCTAATGTTTCTGGGAGCAGACTTCTCTTCTTTTGAGGCTGTTTTATTTAACATTAGAAATCCCTTTCTGTGGCTGAATAATCCTAGGTTGTGCCCAGTGGCCTACAAATGTGTCTAAAATTCACCTTATAGTGCTCCTTATCTGTAAGCTATGTGGACAAATCGTGCTCATGGCACAGTCGAGGAGTGATCCCGTAGGGTGCGTGAGCATTAGGGCTGGGGTACCTCGCCTTGTGTTGCACTGAAGGTAAATGTCAGAAAAGAGAACTGCATTGACCCGGACGGTTCAGCTGTGCTCCTCTCTGTGTACTTCCACAAGACCCAGGCTGGAGCACTGGAGCAATCTTTTGCTTTAGATATTTTATATATATATATATATATATATATAAAATTAAGAACAGTAAAACTTTATAAAACTTTCACTGGCTTCGTGATTCATACAGGCTAAAACAGCTCAGGGAGTCTCAGAAATAGCTCTAAAGCACTTGTGTAGGTGGTTTTAAATCACAGAAGAGATGAGCTCTAATACATGATGGACTCTCAGTCACAGTGTGATAAATTATTACTGTGATCTTCCATAAATTCCCAAGGTGGGGAGGAAAGCTTGGCAACTATTGATATACCACTTTTCTGGATAAAACACCTTACTCTACTGAATTATTTTGCATGCAGTCACAAAGCTGTAGATGTATCAGTTAGGTTCTGTTGTTGACTGTCCCAGCAAGGTGGCAAGCAGTATACAAGATATTAAATTCTTATGGCTATCCAGGTTATCTGAACATAATTGAAGAAGATGTATTGTAAATTTCTTCTTTTTTTTCTTTTTTTCTTTTTTGTGAGAGCAAATAAATACTGTTAATGCCAGTGCTATTAGTGCTACATATCTAGCTGAGATGACCTTTTCTTAATGCAACTTAAGAAAAGCATTGGCATTCATGTGACTGCTATTCCAAAGACTACATTAAATTGAATCTTCACATAAATCTAAATGCTTAGAAGCAGGCTGATTTTCAGAAAGAAAAACCTTACACCAAAAAGCTCCAGATACCCCACTTTAAAATGTTTTCTTTTGTATCTGGAGCTTTAAAAGAAACAGAAAACTGTGCCGTATTTCCAATTCGATTTATTCAGTGCCATGCAGGAATATGGATTTTAAAACAGTTATGTATTTATAGACAAGCTTTATGTGCCAAACAGATAACACAGCATGATTTATAGGCAATTAGAGCTTGTGCCACAAAAAATGGCTTAAGGGTTTAAGTCCTGCCTAACACTTGTTTAGTGTCTTGCATCTGAAATTATGACCCTCTGAAAGAAATTAAAGCTCTTGCTCAGATGATGCCTCGCTCTGCACAGCAGTTTTTGACTGAGTTCTCTAGATGACTGAAGGTTTGCCTTGGGTTTACTGAAGAGACACTCAGTCTTCACATGTCGAGGCAAGTCTGAACACACAAATGCAGTAACCTTCATCTCACTTTACTAGGTTGATCCAGCAAATTTGCTCAGAATGTGTCCAGCAGACCCCTTTCTTCCCCCAGCTGAGCCATTCTGTGGTTGGCAGAGCAAGTGCGGGAAGAGTGCCTTTCAGCTCCCATGTCACTGAGCCTACTCCTTATGCAAGGAGAGGACAACTCACCAGGGTGTGGGTTTAACTGCTTTAACTTTCTTGCTTTTGCCTGAAAAAACCCTCAGCTACCACCTGACTGTTCCAGAGAGAAGAAGAAGCTTAGTAAGGGTTTACTATGTCCTGAGTGGATTTTGTAAGTGAAGTTATAGTCAAAAAGTTGAGGCTTTCCCTTTGTCACTTTTAGAGGAAATGTATCGCCTCTGTTGAGTTTTAAAAGAGAAAAAAAAAAATTAAAAAACCCAAACCACATATATGTTTGATTGGAATAAACAGGTCAGGACTATAAATCGTTAACAGGGATTAAGGTATTCCAGTTTAAAAGAAATAAAACTCCCAGCCATCTCTTAAGAGTGTTTCTGGAACTTCTGTTCATACATCTGAAGCACCTTTTTATGAATGGTGCCTCGTGGTAGTCCCATTCTGAGATGACTATGCTGCACAGCGTTGGAGATCTGCATCCATAACTCAAATTAATAAAGGATTCACAAGTTTGGGGTTGCAGTTTTGAACACACTGTGTCTAGTCTGTAAGCATAGACAAGGCTTTTCTACTTTGTAGAAAAGGTTTGGAAATAGTTGAAGTTAAAAAAGAAAAAGCTAGTTAATTTTCCTTATTACATTTTATGGTGCTGTTAATATTGCTGCTAATATCTTAATCACTCCAGTGTGCTTTGTTTGGGTTTTGTTTTGTGGGGTTTTGTGGTTTTTTTGTTGGTTTGGTTTTTTTTTTGTGTGTATGTGATCATAACAACCTCCTGAGCATGTCGATGTGAATTTGTAGACATGGCATTACAGCATCAGACAAAATGCTCCTCCAAGTCTTAGGAGATCTCAGTGGTGCAAACCAATCATGGCTGCATCAGGTCAAATTGTTGGTGAATTACATCACTGGGAATCTTTGGAGTGAGCTTCTCAGTAAAAAGCTGAAACAAAAAAATGTCAATGTGATTCCAAAACCAGAGCCACCTGATTATTGAAGTGATTAAGGAGGACAAATTGTAACTTTTGTGAACACTTCAATTTTTGCAGGCATTATTTGGTGTGAACGTTTTTCTGCCCAGATGCTTTATTCAACATTGCAATTCAAATACAGAAAGATAACAAGAGAATATTAATCAGCAATGGAACAATATGAGGACTTTGGAGTAAAGTTGCAGGTAGATGTGAAACGAAAAGAATAGTGAATAGTGGACTCATGTGCAACATTTAGCCCTTAGAATGATGGCATTTTATGTACTCTGCACAGATGCATGATGAAGACACTCCATCCAAATAGTTATTAAAGAGTTTCCACTAAATGGCAGTCTTCCTGTGGGAGTTGGGTGCAACTTACAATGCAAGGAAACACTACATTTTTGGGATATGTTGGGTCTGTGGTAGGATAGGAGCATGAAGATTATGTTACATTTGGTTATAGTATCAGCCTTAAGTAAAAATCTGTTTGAAATAGCAAAGGTGAAACAAACCCTTAGAATAGCATTATTAGAGGTGAGGCTTGGATTACCAGATTGGAAATATTTACCAATGCATCATACTTTCAATAATCCCACCAGACGTTAGAATTACTGTTCGCTGCTCACGCATAGTCAGTCTGAAACTTTGGTAATACCTTAACACTGCAGAACACATTGATAAATTTGCATGGTAAATCTATTATATGTTGCTTGAAGTGAAGCTGCTGGTTCTTCATTTAATGACATTCATTTAATGACATTCATTTAATGACATTTAATTACGTTTTTGAATGCTGGTATTCAGACTCCAGGGAGGGATGTTCCCCCTGTATCATTGATCTTGGTAGGTTAGAGACAACATTTGGAAATGTGATAGTCAGGTGTGCTAGGCTGCTAAGGGACTTGATCGAGAAATATTGGAGGTTGCTGGTCAAGGTCCTACATTAGACAGATAATTTATAACGTTGATATTTTATGTTGCACTGAGCTATCAACAGTTTATAGATTAAAAGATTATGAACGTTAAAAATTCTTTCCTCAGCTGTTGGTATCTCTCCCTTCAATATTTTTGTGGGTGGAACTTGTCAACATGAGTTTCTGCACTGTGAATTTTGTCCGACTTAACAGTTCTCAGCTATTGTATTGCATATAGCAATGCACCAAATGGAAAGGGAGGATTTTGTAGTATTGACTTCTTACTGAAATGTTGTTTGCCCTTATAGATTCCTATGTCAAAACAAACATTTGTTTGGTTGGATAAAAATATATATTATCAATTATAGGACATTGAATTTTTATGGCTATACTTACTGTAATTGTCCTGAAAAGGATTAGGTATTGCCACATGTGATGAAAAGGCAGACAAAGGAATCTTCCTATCTGAAAGAAGGAGAGCAATAGAGAGCGTTAATGAAGTTTATAATTTTGAATCTGTATTTCCAAACTGCATGTGATCATGGTTATCTGAAAACTAAGGCAGTAAAACTTTTCAAAAATTAGAATTTTCCTGATGTAACAAAAGAAGTTAAAAGAAAATTCAGAGTAAGAAAAATAAAGACATTAGTCTATTTTTGCCAGTATATTTCCATACTGCTGAGTTTTGAATGATTGTTTTTCACTTGTGTGATTCTTAAAGAATTAAGATACTTTCTTATTTATAATAAAGATCAAAGGAAGTTAAGCAAAAAATGCAATTATTTATCCATGGTTATTCATTTGAAAAGGAATTAGCTTTGCCCAGGCATAACTCTTATTTAATCTATTCTAGCAAAGATCTAAGAGTATTAAGTTTTTCTGATACGATCTTCTTGGTCAGTAAACTCCAAATTGTAATTTGATTTTCAGAGTACAATTTCAATGTTCATGAGACTAGAACATGAAAGTTAGGAAGTTAACAATAATCTGGAACAAATTGCAGAAAAGCTAAATCTTGACTTCATTAGTAAGTGTTATACAAAATAATAATGCCCTTGAGAAGAAATTTTAAAATCTAACAATTTTTTTTTTTGCATTTTTTCTGTAATAATATTTACTCCTTTACTCCTTTCTCTAAGAATAACAACTTATCAGGCTGGGCCCTCAAACACTAATCTGTCTTTTTATAAAGATGATTTTATTTTGAAACAGAAAACAACTTGTATAAATGAAAGTGTTTTCTTGCATGAAAGTTGTATGGGAAAACACAAACATTTTTCATAAAGTGAAGTACTGAAGTCTAAAAATAAAACAAAAAAGCTAATTGGGTAAATGTAGGTTCAAAGACCTATTTTAGTCTGTTAGATACAGAATTAACAGGTGCTTTAAACCAGAAAAAAAATCTACTAGGGACCAATTTGATTCAAGATGACTTGAAATCTGAAACTGTTTATCCCTGCAATACCTGGTGTTCATTACAGCATTTGTATTGTAAAAGTGCTTCCTGCTTCTTTTAACATAATTGCCAAAATTTTATTCCAGTGAGAACAGAATTTGGATTCAGTGTTTGGTTTTTTGTTTGTTTTGTGGTTTGTTCTTTTTTAGAGCTGCAAGCAGAAAAAATGAAATACTTGAGATTTGTGATGCAGATGCGCTGACCAGGTTGAAAAAATATCTTTCTGTGAAGCACAGTGCACTCAGTGAATCCTAGAAAAATGAAATCTATTCACAAGGCACCACAGAAAAAAATGTTGAAAATTCTTTAAAATTGGATATTTGATTTTAATATGCTCAGAGAGATGTCAGATGATCCAAACTTAACTTCCCATTCCTTACTTTATTTGAAAGATCAAGCTCATCCTAGTAAATCCACAATATTCACTGATGATCTGACAAAGCATTTCTCTATTGGAAAATAACTGTTGCAATATGCTCCGGGAAAATTTGATATTAAAAATATTTTCTTTGGATCTCTCTCCCCACGGTTAATTTTTGTATATGTGTATGCTTATTTAACAAAAAACAATCAAACAAAAAAAAAAATCCATGTCCTTAGCTGTTATCTCTGATGGAAATGTCTTAGCTCTAGGTACCCTGAGAGGTTGCTGTAACGTGTTCAACTGGCCTGTAGCCAACCTGACTGTCATTAGTCTGCTCTAGTCTTGAAGCTGACCTGCTTGGTAACTCTTTAAAATACAGACTTTTTCCTCTTTTTTGTGCTGTCAGGTGACAGCAGGATAAACGGGAGGCTTGTAAAGTGTACTGGTGGGAAATTAAATCCACAGGAGGTACAGATGAGCTGCTTAACTCCGAGTTGCCTTGATTGGGAATCTGGGAGTCCCTAACTGGGGTCTGGGTAATATTACAGCAATGCCCCGGGTATGTAATGAGGCCAATCCAGGCGATGCTCACCTCTGTCTGTGTAACTGGGTTTTCTTTCTGTAGAAATTACAGGCCAGGCAGGAGCTGTAGTTTCTGCCAGTGTAGGTGAGCCTGGATGACTTGGGAACCGTGAATCTGGAGTTTACACGCCAGCAAAGAAACCTGCTCACCTGGGCTGTTGAGGACCTAGTCTTGGTGAGGACCAAGTCTGGTTGCTCCCTTTCTTTGCTGCTGGGCAATACTGAGCGAAGGCTGGTATCTGGGCTACCATCTCAAGTTTTCACACTTCGAGTCACAGCAGCCGCTGACCACACCGACTGGAGAAGGAATAGGTTTTAAGAAAAACTTTTAAAATACGGAGTGGGAAGGTGAATGTTCTGGCAAAGACGGTGTCTGATGTTTTGGGGCAGTTAGCCCCTGTGTGAGAGTGTTTGAGGTAATTTGAGGGTATGACTTACAATAATGTCTCCTTGGATATGAATGGGCTTCTGGTGGGGAGCTCCAAAAGGTGCTAGGTGTCTGGAGCTGCTCGCTTCCCAACCCTCAAAGGTCATGGTTGACGTACCCCTATACTGGAGATGGCCCAAGGTTACTAATGAGTTCATTTCCAGTTCCTTCTTGTCAGAAAACTTCCAAATATTTTTTTTTTTAAAAACTGAATGGAGTTTTTCAGTTCAAGAGGGCCTTAAAAAGTCATATTTGGACTTCTTTTAATTTATTCACTGCAAATATATTAACTCAAACGCAGGGGTTGCGAGCAAACATCTTAAGAGATTATTTGCATTTTGCCTGAAAGAAAATAAATCAACAATTGGCTGCTACAGACATTAAAATATACCACTTGAATTGTGACACTGCTGTGAAATTAAATAAAAATGCTTCAGAGATCCAAACAACACTGAAACTTTGAAGAAGGTGGAATTTTAAATCTTGATTTCTGGCAAGAGAATATGTATCTCATAAACAATTAGGAAATAATCCAGCTCCTTAGGAAAAATATTTCCTTGCATTATCTTCTGTCTGTCCAGTGTTTACATTCTGAATAACACAGTTAAAAAGTGGTGTGACATATTTGTTGTTAAATGCACTGTCATAACATGTTAAAAAAATGAAGCAATATGAGCCCAATAATAAAATTAAGCTGTTCTTTGAAATATGGTTTTATGCACAAGTTGAATGACCACTTTGAAAAAAACCTAAACTCTATTGCTTTCAGCAGTAGATTTGAGTATTAGCACAGGATTCTATTTATGAGTTATGCCATTCTTTTTTGTGTGTTTTACATGAAAATATAGGAAGTAGAACTGATTTATGGCTGTATTATTAAAAAAGTCCAATGCTAAAATCAGACTATGAAGGAACTAGAGAGTCATCTCTGTCCAGAAGCACTGCTGTGCTGGATTTTATGGCCGGTGATACTTTGCCTTATACATAGGGTTGTCTTTAAAAGCAAGCTAGTCCAGTAACTTCAGTCGTCAATGATGTTCAGCTGTTTATTGTTTCTCTGTCTAGCATCCTAAGTTGAAAAGAGACTTCTAATATTTAAAAAAAAAAATAAATGCAATATTTCTTTTTTCACTCTCTCTGCAATTAGAAAATTAGATTTATGGTCCCAGTAGAAATTCTACTGCAGAGTGGGAAGACAGTTGACCTAAAAGACTATAGTTCTTGAAACAGAGAAGACCCTGAGGACTGCTAGAAAGTTCAGACTATCTAAAGGAATTCAAGCTTCTTGTTCTTATTAATTAATTTATAAATGTCATCAGCTGTAACTTTTGTCATCATCATTCAGGATTTAGGTTGTGGAATATCCACAGCATCTTTCATAGGCGTGCCCTCCCTTGGTTATAACTCTTTTATGTAAAAATTTTTTTCTAGTGGAAGAGGCAGCTGTTTCCTGGTGTGTTTTCATGCCAACTTTCTTTTGAAAGTTTTAAATGAGAGGTGATTAGGTATCTATATAGAGGATTACAACAGCTTCCAATGAAATTTCACAATCCCTATGGCCACTGATGAGTTCAAGAATACTGAAAGAATTAAAGGCCTATTGGAGTAGATAAAGAGAGGAAAAGCTGAAAAGACATGAGGCTTACTGGTGAATACCCACTGATATCTATGATGATGTTAGGCCTATATGGAATATCATTTGAGATATAACTCAGCATATTTTTATAAATAATGAATTAGGGACTCACAAGGTAAAATGAAGCATGCAATAAATTTCCATAACAAATTAAAGTAAAAATGTAGCAGTGATTTACAAAAGATGTCAAATATGTTGACCACAACATGAAAGATGGAGCTAAATTACAGCACTGTCAACTAGTTTCTTAACGTTGAGAAGGATTCACAGGGATGGGTAATTATTTGCATGTAAACTACTGTAAAGCTAAGCAGTTTTACTCACTCAGCTTATGATTCTGCAACAGTTAAACTTTGAAGTCCCATACTCTCCCAGCTAAGTTTTAAAATGCCTGTTATCCATTGACTTACTCTTCCTGTCGTACTACTTGCTGAGCTAATGACTTAGTTAAAAGATTAATTTCTGCTGTTCTTGTTTGCCTGTAATCACAATGTACAACTCCCTTGTCTTTGTAGACTGTCAACTATAGAACAGGGGAAAAAACACC
>JAVJGJ010000001.1:7834246-7856018 GCA_035590215.1 Microhierax caerulescens
GTTTGGAGCTTCATTGTACTGAGCGCTTATTAAACATACATAAAAGGGGGGGGGGGAAGATTATGTACAAAGTAACTCATGATACAACTTCAGAGGAGAAGGATTTTTCCGGATGCTAGGAGGTGATATCCAAAAGCAGCCATTCTTAGAAACAGTATCACTTCATGGAAAGGCATAGAGGCAGAGAAGATTTCAAAAATGTTTATCACCTGTAGAGAGAGAACACTGTGATGGTAGATGAGTCTTGCAAGGAGTGAGTCTTTCTTATCATTTCATATAGGTTTGCTCAATAATGTGTAACAAAACTTTAAAATAGCCACATTTGTCATCTGTCCAATGCATGTATGTTATAGTTCTGCCTGCCCATTTATTTTATATTGCTTTTGACTGTTCACTAGCACCAAATTTCAATGAGTGTTTTCAGTGAGAACCACACATATGAGAGAGTAACACCTCCTTGGCACCAAAATCAGTATTTCCTGTATATGTCACCATGCGTATGACCCTCAGTGCAGCTACTCTCAGTGTCCGTGGTCAAAGGGCTATGGTATAGGTGGATTGCAGGATGTGCTGCTTGTCAAGCAGTCATTTTCTACTCGTATGCCTGCAGCATCCATCTCTGCCTTTGGGAAGCTGCATCCTTCAGTGACCTAGGAAGCAGGAACCTTCTTTACTCCCTTACCTTCTCATAATTATCTTGCCTGCTTCGCGGCACGTTCTGCTACAAAGCCCTAAGACCTATAACCTTCTCTTGAAACTAGTGAGAAATTAGAATTCCCCACACTGTGTTTTCCTCTACTCCTTAGAATATATTGCGCTTATCCAGAGCACAAAGAAGAGCAGAAAATTTGCAATACGGGTACTTTTTTTCCCCCCACTCTGGAAATGCTGTAGCAGAAGGTTGAAAGATGGTGGGTGTTCTTTCCTTTCAGTTGTCTCTTCACGTGAGTCCTGTGTTCTGTCTGTAGTCTGCTTGTTATTTACTTCATTTGTCATATTCTTAACTCTAGACTTAGTTTGCCCTCTGCTTTTTTCCCCCCTTTAATAGTCCTGCCTCAGGTGTCTTGATCCTACATAATTTGAGAAGGATAGATTCCAAACAAGGAACATATATTTGTTCATACCCTGTCAGTGTAATCTGAGTCTGATAAACGTGAAGACAAAAAAGTGTGCTGTGTGGTGGCTAGAAGAGTAACTACAGAGCAGAGCACAAGGGGAACAGAAGCGATGGTTATACCCCTACAGAGGAAAAACAAATGTTATCTTTGCACATCCCTGTAGGCCTCCTCTATTCTTCTCTGTTTATTATTATATCTGTCATTTGGTAACTGCTTGTCCAGTGAAGCGGTGTAAGATGAAAAGTATTATCTTTCTTTTGTTGTAACAGGGCTTTGCTTTGAGAGGGGAAAAAAAACCCAAACCAACCAAAAAAACCCTAAGGAACCAAAAAAGCTGTGAGGAGTGGACAGGGTGCTGATTGTGAAAGCGTGTAATTTCACCGAGCAGAGAGCTGTGTTACATGACAGCTGAGAATAAGCCATATGGTAAAAGGCTAGCGCTCTATTTCAGTTTAGCTGAGTATATGAAAATTGCTTGTATCTCCCATAAATTACACTGTTTCTCCAGTTAATGTACAATCTCATAGCGCTTGCATATTAAGTAACATTTATAAAAAATTCATAATGATTAAGAGTCCAAAGCATTCAAAATCCAATAGCAGGCAATGTGACGTTGGAGTCTTGCACAAAAATTGAACCCTACTTCCATTCATCCGAGAGCTTGCAGGCACTTAACGAGACAGTTGTGGAGTTCGTGCTTAATAGCCTGCCTCCATGCTCGTTGCCTGCCGTATAGATTATGGGAGTTCAATGAGCAGTTCTTTATGTGGGTTATCTCAGACTCTCTTTTATCTGGATTTACGACGTCTGGCAGTGGTGTGCATAAGTCCAAGCTGTAAAAGATGACTGCTGTACTTCTGAGATATATGTGTCTCTCTTTCTAGTTCCTGGAAGTACTCCAGCATGGCTGAGGAGCTCAGGACAGGGATGTTTAGCTGGGTGTGGGCTGTGGGATCTGTAGTTCCTTCTGCATCTTTGAAAGCTGGAAAAGAGACACAGAAATGTAAACTCCTGTAGAAAGTTATGCGTTCTCTGAGGTGCTATCAGGCTGGTGTTAAAATGGTGCCTGTTTTTTCTTCTACAGTTGATGGGCTTGTCTTGCATTTTCACTGTAGTCCTTAGTTTTGAAGAATTTTCAGTTTTTCAGTCGAACTGAAAACTAGTTCTGGGCTGTAAAGAGAAAAGCACAGTGGCCTTCTGCTAGATAAACATACGTAGCTCTCAATTTTTTAGTAAAAAAACCCAACAATTCTGATTTCTGTTTTGTGTTGAACTGAAAATTAAGATTGTAGGTCATGAATTTATACAAGTAAGCTTTATAGTCTTTCCTTCGAATGCAGCTACCTGTTCAGTGATGTTTGGGGTATTTAGGAACTATGGTATTTGAATTTGTTGGTCTCTTGTGAGAAACTGGAAAATACGAAGTAGTTTACAAAATCTAGGTTAGCAGCGGATGATATTTAAAACAAGTAGGAAGAGTCTAGCTTTGATATTTTCATTTTAGTTGCTATCTTTTAACGTGTGTTTTTTGCAGTGGTATCTATTAGGTGAGTATGCAAATTTACAGTAGATAAAGTCTGACTAAAAGAGCTTCAGTACAGACAGAATGAACGCTTACCCGTTCTGAAAAGAAAGGCTAATTGATTTGACAGAAGTAAATGGTATTTTGTCTAGCAGAGGAAGATGGTCTTAAGGTAATGGAAACAACATTTAAGACATTACCACAAGCAGGCAATTCCCCTGCCTTAAAGAAATCTCAGAGGTTCCCACATGTACGTACTAATTTAATTTGGACAACTACAATCAATATGCAGACTGCTGAAAACAGTGCAGTGTAGGCTTCACAGCAATTTCCAGTCTGAAGTTCATAAGAAATTGTTGTACTTACTGTAGATCTCGCACTTAATAGCACACTAGCTGAATAAGGAATGTTCTGCAGCTTTCCAATTTTGCTGTGTAAATAGACATTAAATTCTTTCAAAACAAAGAATAATCCTTAATATTTACGTTTCAGAGACAGTACACAGGACTAACTGGTAGATTTAAAAGGAGGGTTCCATTATGGCTTTCTACGTGTTTTGACCTTCTTCATAGTCCAATCACTGCGTAACTGTTTTCTGTTGCAATTTAAACAGTTGCTTACCAGTAGCAAATTTATACCTCGCGGTGTGAATTTGCAACATTCAAAATCGATTCAGTCTATGAAGTGGTACAGAGAATTAGATATATTTCTGGAAACATTGTTAGTATTTCCTCTCACTATTAAAAGTGTGCACCTCTTTTTCTGGACTTATCTAGCTGTCAGTTTCTAGCCACTGGATTTTGTTATAATTACCTGTTAGATTATTAAAGTGCCTTCTGCTATCAGAAATCTCTGCTTGTGAGATACTCGTTGCTTGTGATCAAGTTGTACTGTAAACTTTCAATGTAAGATGTGATTATGGATTGAGATAACAAAGTGCTTTGATGAAGGTAGATCTCAAGTCCTCCTTCTGGTTCCTTTCTAGCTCTTTTTCATTTTCAACATCTTTTCTGAATTGTAGGTATTCAAACCGGGTCCAGTGTATGGTATTGTCTCGATATTGCAATTTCCATACTAGCTACAGAGGCAACACTGACTCTCTTCTGTTCCAGATGGTTCCTTATGCATTCAGAGTATGTCTTGGCTACAATATTGTGCTGGAAGCTGTCATGTGCAGTCTCCCTTATTTCCTTTTTGGAGTAACTGCTTTCTAGACTCAATACGCATAATAATACCTAATCATTCAAGCTATTCCACGCTGAAATATTTTCCAAACACTACTTATTTCTAATCTGGTTGTAATGAAGTGATACAGAAGTGTAATTGATGTCATGTTTCCTTTATAGTTTTTAAGGTCTACTTTTAGAGAGCTACTCCTTGGCTAAAATTTGTATTTTGCCTAATGAGGAAATAAGGAGCAGTGTTGGGTATATAGTATACTGTGCTTTTCTTGGTACACCTAGTTAAAAAGAAAGCATATATTCAGCATACAGCACACTTGTAAAGCTAAGGTAAAGGAACCAACAATGCTCAGTTTCCTTGATGAGTATTTAATGCATGAATTTTAATAATTGCCACCATAGCACAGATTCCTTGAAGATTTCAAGGGGGGGTCCTTCTCCCAGAACGAAATCTGGGCAACGCTGGGGGGATTGTTGTGGACTTATCTTTCATAAATTTCCTTTGCTTGTAAAAACTTACAAATAATACAAAAATAATATTTACAGGTGCTCTCAAACAGGTGGCACAACAGAAATGGTCAAATGCCGTATGTGACATTCATGTTATCAATGACTATACAGCTGAACTATAATGTAAGTACTGATTATGGAATTTAAGTCAATTAATGTGAAAATAATAGTCCTAAAAATCTTATTTTCTTTCAGTGGCTTTTTCCTTTTTTCTAAAAATTAATAAGAATGGGACAATATATAACTCTGTCCAAAAACTTGTCATGCTTATGGTGTGAGGCAAACAGAATTAAAACAATAGTATCATAGTGAAAGCATATTTATTTCCAAGGCAAATCCATATCAATTAGCCACTATACCCAAAATTCTCAAGGAAGAGTGCTACAATTATTTTTATCTAAGTGCTCTTTAAAGAACAAATAAAAAGACAACGAGCATAATTTGCTGCCATTGAAGGCAGAGATTATGGTTGTTAACACACACTTTTAGAAGGTGAGTGAAGCTTGCTGGAGAAATTTCCTGAGATATTGGTGTAAAAGTTCTACAACTTCTTTAAATCCGGTTACTGTGCTTTAGGACTTTCCTCTTTTCTTCCATCTTCAGTTTTTAGAAGTTTTCGGTATCTAATTTTAAATTCACTTACTGCAGTCGCTGCTGCAGCTTGTAGTTTGCTGGCCTCCAACTGTGCTGAATCTGCAGCAGGTTCTTGTTAATCACTGACATGAGTTGCTGCTTCTGGAAGGAACAGCTCAGCAGAATGTAGAAAGTGCTCTGTTCCTGCAGCCCAGGGCATGCTCTGTGGACAGTTTGTCACCATATTCAATAACTCTCTTTATAAGATCTTTGAAGTTCTGTGATAAAACAATAACTTTTATTGGTTTAATCTTAGAAGGTCCAAGTGGTTTGCCATGGGGAGGAAGTTGCATCTCCTGCAGATGGGGTGTCCCTACTAGACTGGCAAATATTCTGTCTCGTACGTAAACAGGCCCTCCATTTGACGACATATTATGTTTACTGGAATGTAGTGCTGGAGAAAAATTCAAGACAGCTTTGAGAAGCTGCTGACACCCTGCAAATGAATTTAAATGAGAGTTACAGTTCTCAAGGAAAAGATAAGAAGTGTCTAAGGGAAAGGCAGAGAGAAAAACTCTGGGTAATGTAGGGTCTATGACAGCAACTAAGCAGAATTAGGAAGGAGAGAGAATATAAATTGCATTTAATACATGAGAAAGGGAGATAAGCTGTGGAAGGTGAGAAATTAAAAGAATTTAAATACAGGAAAGGGAAAACAATGCAAGATTTGAAAAAGGGTCAGAGAAATCTGCTCATGAGCATCACTTTGAAAAAACGTATCATCAACAATCCATAGGCTGTATGAGCTTCTTCAGTTCTTCATGTTGTGTTTAATTACGCCCACACACTAAAAGAAACTCCACTTGCTGATCCCCTTTTTGGTAACTTCTCACCTTTCTCTTGTGGCAGTAGTACTTAGTGCACCTACAGACTGTATCAGAAAGGTGCTATTTCAAGACCACTTATGGACTGTCTGCCTTTGTGGTTGATTCTACATGTACAGCTTTAAAATTAACTGGGGCCATGGTTGTTCAAAAATATCTTCAGCACAAGCGTAGAACTCAATTTGCTGCTTTTATGGACCAAAATGTGGTTTATTTTTGTAATAAAAAAAAAGAGTATGTATCGCTGTGTTATGCAAGTACCTTTCTATAGATACATGTATCATTGTGGAGCTTAGTTGTGGGAGGGATATGCTATTACCCTTCTTTATAGCTGGGAACACCAAAGCGAAAGAATTTCAGGCTCAATGTTCAAAACCAAGCCTTTGATCTTTTGTCACAAGACCTGCAATTTCTAATACTCCACAGCAAGTGCACAGAGACTGACTTGGAGTTGTTTGCACTAGGTCATTCCTAATGTGCATATAAGAAACTCCTTCATTTTTTTTCCCCTCTGGCTTTCTAGTTTAGACTCTGGTTTTGCATGGACTGAAAATACTTGTTAAACGGAGACCTCCTATAAATTGAGAATTTACGGAAAAGTCAACATGGTAGAGAATATCTTATTAGATCAGCTATTAAGGAATCTTCCTCTCCCTTTCTTTTGTTGAGGACCTTTTTTGGAAAATACTGTGTTTAGGATAGGCATTTTCTTGGTGAAATGTCACTTTTTCCCTTGCTCCTGTCATATATTTTATTGTTCAGTATAACGTGTTTGTGTACTATTTTCTCTGTCAGTTTATATACATGTTGTTTCTCAACAGTCTGTTTTGAGTAAACTGGAATGTCATGTAGTCAGTACAGTTTCCTGTTTGTCCATAGTCCTTTTTGTGTTTTGAACCTTTAAAAAAAAATTATATCACTTCTTCCCTTACTCATGCTACCAGTCTCTTGTGGGAAGAGAACTGGACTGGTAATTCTTTTTTAGAGACACAACGAGAACTCTGTCTTTAGAACTTCTCAGCCGTACAAGAAACACAGTGTTATAAGTTACTGCATTGAATCCTTCTTAGGGAGTAGTGGTTTTGGCTGTCTTGCTAGTAGAGTAATAAAACATAGTATTCGTACATTCATGCTTTGTTTTTAAGAACAATTTTCAGATTTAAATGATTTTTTTAAAAAAAAGACATGCCCCCAGGAAAAAAAAAAAAAGTGGAACCAATTTATGAGTTTTCAAAATATGTCAGTTTTTACACATCAAAATTAAAATCTGCTACCTTCCCATCACCCTAACAAACTAGGTTTCCACATAGTATGTGAGAAGTATCTATTTATGTAGGAATTTACCTGCTGTTAGGTGGTGTTTCAGAACACTGGCTTCATACCTTTTCTTTTTTTTTTTTTTTTAAACTTCTAGCCTGTTGCCAAAAATGTTATCTAGGCCCCCTAATAATATATACAGTGGTTTTCTTATATGATGGTTTGCACGCCACAATAATTTGCAGGCAATTTAAAGAAATGTTTCTGTGTTGTGATTATATGAATTTAGTCTTTGTTTGTAGCTTGGCTCTTAGTATTTCCCTTCAAAATAACAAATTAATTACTGCCAGTGAAATTTGATGCAATTTTGCTTCCTGCCTTTGACGGTGTAACCAGAGCTAACTGTTCAGCAAATAAATCCTGCACAGCACTCTGTTACAGTTTAACAAAATTTATGCTATCTCTTGAAGGAACTGCTGGAAATGTTGTACTCAAGGCTCTCCAAAATGTAATTGAGAATGTCAGGAGAAATCATTATAAAATATGTGATTGCCCAGATTTATCTGTTACACTAGACAGCTTTAAAGCATGCAATATGTACGAAAGGTGGAGTGCTGCAGAGCTAATCACGTACAGTAGCCCAGCTATGGAACGTGGCCAAGTGAGTCATACATTTGTTCTAGCTACATATATTTTAAATATAAAGGAATGATTACCAGTGTCAGGTGCTTTATATGACTCACATTAATTTTGAAAAGAGGAGAAGATAAAACCCAAAACCTCCTCCGAGTGCTGGATTTAAAGTCAAGATGCAGAGGGCTCAATGAAATAGGTGGACAAGACACACAGTTCTTTACCCTGAATTTTAAAAGCAGCTGCTTTGTTAGCTATGGATGTAAAACACGAATTCCCATGAGAAATCTTAGGGTGATGTATTTCCAATATTGTGATCAATAACTTTTAAAAAATTTTGTTGAGAACTGCCTTTATTCTGCCACCGTTCTGTTGTTGTCGGGCTTCATGGAATAATCTTGTGATCTGAGTGATGATTATAATTGCTCTCTGCAGTTTACTTATTAAGCAGAAAAGCATGTATCTTTTATATTTTTCAGAAATAAATCTCCTGCTTTGGAAGCGTAACAAGGAAAAATGGCTGAATTGTGAAGAAAAACTACACAACTATAATAAGTATTACATGGTGTAGCGGCACATAACTTACTAATGGTATGCAGAAACTCATAAACTCAGATGTATTGAACATGAAATTGTAAAGCATGCATATAAGTTTGAGAATTTGTATATAAAAAGAATATAAAGAGCTTGGAATTCACATGTCTGTACTTGAAAAAATTTACTTTTCGTATAATATCACTCCCCATGGTATTAAATGAAACACATTACACACCTCACGGCATTATTTATGTGAAAGGTATCGATTTACTTCTAGACTTCTTGTCTGTTTTCTGCATAAAATTAAATATACCTTTGCTGAGAAATTTGGGAAAAGGTATATAAAATGGAACTAGATGTTTAGCTAGATAAAAATCAGAGCTTATGAAGAAAGTAAAAGGAAGTATGGAAAGAGTCAAATTCAGGTGCAAACAATGTTATAATGCCAAAATGATTGATTATAAAAAAGAGAGAGAGAGAACACAGGTAAAGAAGTTCCTTAAATTCAACCCTTCTTTTTTTCTTAATTCTGTATTTTATCTTACAAATGTTTCCCAATTATATTACTGGAAAGAATGCAGAGACTGAAGCTGATTTTTAGAAATGAATATACCTCATGTAGTCATGACCCACTGCTTATTGCAGTGCTGTATGTTGCCCTAAGTAGGAATAAGAAGTGGACTTATCATTGTCTTATTTACTTAAGCCTTGCTAATTTGGTAGAGTTCAAGTCCAATAGACAAAAGCGCACCATGGGTGGAATACCATTACAGTCTGCATGCAGAGCTTGCTTTTACCATTTATCCTGGAGTGAAAACTTAGTTTGCAAAGGAACAACATTAAACAGTTGAGGGAAGAAAGCTGTATAAAGATTGTAAGTGCAATATATCTTTATATTTCATGTCTGCAGATTGTTCTCTGATCATGAATGACTCTATGAATAGGGATTAATTGAATAGACAGTGGTTCAGTTGTGCGACGGTGACATACAGGCTCAAACCCACACCTGTTCTGGATTACTGAAGGTCTGCTAATAGGTTTGGCTGCCAATGTTATTGTTGCCTGATTTATTTCTGAGTCTGCATGAGGAAAAAGCCAGGAGTGAGCAATTTACTTTGCTGTCTTAAGTAACTACCCTTCTGTTGGTATAGTATTTCTCATAAACACTGGAATAAGAGCAGATACAGGTGAACTCTGTCACATACATTGTATCAGTTTATACACCCTGGTTTTCCTCACTTTAGTACTTGTGGTGTTGTTAAACATTGGTCCTTCCATTTCATTGCTTGATCCTGGTCATCTTAAGGATAATCATTTCAGTCAGTGTCAGTGCAAAGGGACATTGCTATGGTTCTGAGGGATGTTCATCCAGGGAGGAATATGACATTTCTGGGAGACTGTCAGGCCCTCATGAAGTGTTAAGATTATTTAGGTGGCTGTGCTGCAGAGAAATGTACATTAACTTGAAATATGGGAAATATCTATAATAAAGAGTTCCAGTTTATTTGATCAGGGAGAAAACCTAGATAAAGAAAACCCCTGGGTGTTTTTAAAATGTTCCTTAATGCCTTTTATACTCCTCAAGATGCAGTGAAGGTCAATGCAGTAGGAAATGTCTCCACTGATTTAGATAAACGGTACCTCTTTGCAATGCATTCCATTTTCCCTTTTATCCACTTGAAGAACTACCGTAAGACTTTACCTTAGGCTGTCAGGCAATGTGCAAATTTTTCATAACCCCTGGTGAGGTTATCAGGTTGGCATATCTCTTACCCTTTAGGGTAAGCACTTCCATGAAAGGGCTTTTTCATTAGTTGTTATCATGGTGCTTGCATTATAAATATTTATGATAGTAATTAATTTATCTTTTATTTCATTAACCTATAAGCCAGAATGATATTCAAATTCATTTGATTTCAATATAAAAATAAAAAATATTTATTCTTTTTACATTTTATTTGTATGTTGCCAGGGTTGCTCTGCAAACATTTCTGACGAATACTGCAGGATTTATAATGCACAGCAGAATATGGAGACTGAATATTAGGGCAGTGTACATTACAAAGCCAGCAGATTTCATGGTATCTACTAGGAGCAAAATGCATTTTAGGAAGTCCGAGTGGTGAGGCCATGGCCCTATGAACTCAACAGGAGTTTTGAAGCTTGTGTCACTTTCAGTCCAATTACAAAATTATTGCTAGAGAAAACAATGCTGCTTAATATCTAGTTAAAATGCCTATATATATATATATGTATATTTATACATGCGTATCTAAGTTCTTACAGATCCTCAAGTATAAAGACATGCAGACGTTGTTCCATGGCTGCCACTTTTTTTTACAAGAATATTACAGGACCCTTTTATCCATTTCAATGGTAAAGTGCAGTTGGTAGAGCTGGAAATTGCTAGAGCTTTCCCATACACTTGCAAAGATTTTTGTTTGTAATAGAAAAAAATGCCGACTTGTCAAGTCTCGTGCTGTCAGTTAGATACTTAGGTGTTTGCTACCTTCTTTCTGGCTGCAGAGTTATCATACTGGTTTGTAGCTGCTTTCATCTGCACTTTGTCAAGGTAGCCCAGGAACCAGAGGGAAGCTATGGTGCTGCACACCACTGAGCACCTGGCCCGACGGCAGGTTGTCCTCTAAAGCCAGCCAGCAGTTTGCTGCCATGGTCCTTTCTGTTGAATTTAGCTCTGAACTGAATATAGCTCAGTCTGTACATCAGTTAGAGATTAGGGATTGCTGTGATGGGAATTTTTGAAAGACAGATTGGTACGGTTTCAAGCTTCAGACTCGAATCTTTGCTGGACTGACAATACATATTGCCAGCGGTGCGTTCGTAGTCCCTGCCGGTAATCACCACTACACATACAAAACAATAGATCCTTCACAAACATATCGTAATTTAACTTCAGGCTCCACTGAACTGATGATCACTCTGATCCTTGAAAACTCAAGATGGCCAGTCCTGAGAATTCATTGATGAAGGAAGTCCCAGCTTTCTTCATGCGTTGGTAGTGTTTTATGCTCCTTTGACTCCCTCTCGACACGAGAAGAGGTGACCTCATCTGACTGTGCCAGCTTACTTTTATGACCATGGCTTCTGGTTTCCCTTATTCTTTTGGTTTCAATGTGATTATTTTAGAAAAAAATGTAGAAGTTCATAATCAGAAGTGTGTTGTAAGATCAGTGTTTGTATTTAAAGCGCCATACAGATTATTCATAGTCAGAAATTAACAGAACTGAGACAATAATGCCATAGATGATTTGCTGAAAGAAATATTCAAAATTGATAATCAAATTTTCTTTGCTAAGCTATTCCTAACAGATCAAAGCACCTCTGAAGATAATGAAAGCTGAGGCAAGTAATTATATTTACCTTATACCCACTCTAATGAAAAAGGTGAAATGCTAACCAAGAGGGAAAAAATCCTGTGAATAGTTTTGTGCTGAGTTAGCGAGCTGAACTGGCCCCTTAAATATTGCAGTGAATGTTGGAGCTGACTTGACTAAAGCAGGGGGACATGCTTGCAGGGGCAAGATGGAGAGGGGTGTGGAGAAATGAACTTCATCCAGGAAGAAGTGAGCTGTCAGATGAATTTGGCCATCTTATAGAACTTTCCACTGAGATGTATATTTTGCAAAACTGTGTATTTTACATTTTCCGTAACAGTTCACTAAGAACAAATAAAAGAGAATGTACCCTGCCCCAAGTGTTTGTCAGGAGTGGATCCAAATAGTCAGAATAGGAACCCAAATTTGTGTGTCTCCCAACAAAGCTGAATGATGCAACCACTGCATTATGGATGTGGACTAGATATTGAGGCTTGTTTTGTTTGAAATCTCTTGGTGACACCTGAATGGAGCTATGGTGGGGTTTTTTT
Source organism: Microhierax caerulescens (assembly GCA_035590215.1). Classification (NCBI taxonomy): domain Eukaryota; kingdom Metazoa; phylum Chordata; class Aves; order Falconiformes; family Falconidae; genus Microhierax; species Microhierax caerulescens. Next base: position 7,846,348 of record JAVJGJ010000001.1, read on the forward strand.
GTTGTTTGTTTGTTTTTTTTTTAATTAGCATGCTTTGTGTGGGGTAGGAAATAACATTTTGTGGGCCCAATGTGGGTAGTTAATGTTGAGAGCCCGGAAGGGTTGCTTTTATTGAAAAAGTTAGAGCTCTGAAACAACTTAACCCCAGCAGTCATTATTTGCATTCTTTATCTTTGCTTTTGATGGTCACTGAGAGCACCCAAGAAAATTTATGGCTTTTTTAGAGTCTGGAAGCTGAATTGCTATCCTTTGCCAGTCTCTGGTGGCTTTTTATAGGCCATGTATGTCATAACCCTTTCTGCAGTTCAGCCAGTTTCCTGACAAAGTATACTGAAGTTGTTACACTGTGCAGTTCCCCACTGCAAAGATGTCCTTAACTCCAGCTCATAAATAAAACATACCAGAAATAGACATCTTATCTTTAGGTTAATTCCTCAGAGTGCTTTTAATAGTAAATAGAGATTTTGGTCTTCTGAAATCGCATTGTATCGTATTTTAACCTTAGATTTGCCTACAGGTCATCCAAAAAGTAAAACTCGATGAATTTACAGGTAGTCCACGCTATTCCGTTCACTTTTGGGGGCACATTGAACTGCTGCTACAATCACTTTGAAACTGTCAGCAGCCAGCTGTAGTGCAGAAACATTCAGAGACAAATAACTGGTTGAAAGTCAGTGATAAGAGGCAGGAATCCTCGGAGTACTGCCATCATTTCCAAGAGCAAGGATGGGTGTGGATCTTGTCACTTTTCTGGTTTGATGTGAGCTTTCCTTTGGTTCAAACTGTGGTGGTGTCGAACTATTCCTTGAGATTACATTTCCAAGACACAGTTTAGAGCTCAGTAATAGAGAGGTTGCAAAACCTTAAGATTTTTTAATTTTCTCCTGAGAGAATAATTATTTTGGTTTGAATTTGTGTGGCTGGATGACATTATTATTAATGCATTGAGTATCGTAATGCTGATGTTTATGAATTTTTGAATTAATCAGCTGCCCTTTAAGAATTTCAGGGCAAGTCAGCTTTTCCCTTGGCTGCCATTCTTTTTCCCAACAAAATGTTACTACAGGTGACCTATACAGACTTGGAGTTTTCTCTTTGTGTGATCACGTCTAGTGAGATGGACATGCTCAGAGTCCACGAATATGATTGACTGCATGTGTATACGAATTATAGCTGCTGATGGGTGCAGGTTAACTTTTGTTAAAAACGCAGGTTTACATTTGTAAAAAACAATGCAGGGCTGGAAAAGAGGATTAGCATATAGTGGAATCATAATTTTACGTGGATGAATGGGAACTTATAAACAGTAACAGCTAGAGTGATGGAAAAGTACGATTTCCCTTAAGTTTTATTTGTAGATACCATGTGGCTCCAATTCTATTGCCCAAAAGCATATTAGATGTTCTGTAAACTATAATCTCTTATTTCAGCCACAAATGACATATTGCAGTACTTTTGTATCTTGCTAGGTAAAACAGATTTGCATGTGTTACTCTGAACCATTCTGACATTAGCCATTATCTAGCCATTATCTATTGCTGCAATAGTCATAGACAAAATGAAGTGTAGAAAATGGATATTTTTTTTGGCAAGAATTAGGGCTTACGATGAACTATGTTGCATAAAGTATGGAATGAAAGGTATATCAAGTTCCCACATAAATGTTTTCAGTTACACCAGTGTCTCACCACTGACCTTTCTGCTACTAGATTAGATACAAGGAAATATTTCTGCTCAAGTGTCTCGTGTATCAAAAGACAATAAGATGGTTGTGGATTTTAATATCGTCACAATGTGAATCTTAAAACAGTAGAGTTATGGCAAACAAACTTCTGTCTAACTGTTGCTGATCAGAACCGTCCTATTGAGATTCCATAAATAAATTGAAAAATCCAGAACTAGAACTAAGTAAACACTCGAGCTGAAAATTAAGCAATTAAAAAAATCAGAGAAGATTACAAAAAAAAGTTACTGTAGAGATTTACACCCTCAAATAGAAAATCACGATTTAGAAAACAGATAGAAAAATAATTTTATGTGCTTTTATTTAAACAGTGTTTGTACATCACAGTCACGGGGGTATATGAGAATATGAAATTATATTTGTTTCTGAGGCTTCGTTCCTCCTACTGCCCCTTTTTTTTATTTCTGCAGTGCTTCACATAAGGCAACTTGCCAGGTTACTGCATGCTGCTTATTATTTGCAGCCTTTCAAAGACTAATGTTAGTTTGACTATTTTCAGGGTGTGCTGAAGAATTACATCTATAGTCATTATCTTCACAAAGTATATTTGCTTCTACCATTTGTGCATATTGGCTTGTTTCAGAGTTACTCATGATTTCTGGACCACTTGGTTTTATTTCCTTGTTGCTTATATAGTGTTTCTAAAAGACTGTATTGATAAACGTGCAAGGTGACGGATATTTTGTCAGCTGAATTTTCAGTATTTTCCTTGCCAAAGATGAAGGGTAAGGATGGATTTGTAACTTGTCTCAGATGGGTTTCCTTCTGCTGTTATCATGTATCAGTGACATTTTTAATTGTTTTCATTTTGAGAGAGGGAAGTGACAAATCATTAAAAGAATCTCACGAAGTGCATGCACTTTTCAAGCAGATGAAATTAAAAGAGAGGTCAAACCTGGGGGCTGCCAGCCTCGAAAGTGTCCCTTTAAACAACATAATGAGCTTCCAGTGGCCGTTTGTGCCCTTTGTGAGTTTCCTTTAAAAATGTAGCAGGTTCCAGCCTATTTGTAAACGCATTAACTGCATTTCCTTCTGTCTTCAAAGGTTACGGATTTGGAAGGGAAGATGAAAGCCATTGTAAGAGATTGTTTGAGACTTTCAGTCCCATCTTTGCCCTTGTTTTTTACACTCCACAGGCAGCACGGTGGTAGAATGCGCAGTGGGATACCTGCTTTAAAGGCCTCATTTTACCTTTAAAAGCTACGCTGCTGACAGTGCATTTTTAAAAAGGTCTTAAACTTGAACTTGCAAAAAGGTCTATATACTACATACAAAGACTTTGATGTTTTTTATTTTCTTTCCCTCTGAAATTTTCAATGGGGTTGAAAGGTCCTGTGAATTGAATGACCTATTCAGCCACAGCTTTTATCAATGTATTATGTGGATTCAAACGAGTGTTGCTCCAAGCAGATTATTAGAGCTGATTGTTTAGTTTGGCTGAAATTTTACATACGTGTCTGAAATATGGCTTTAAGAAAATAGTTTTATTAGAAGCACAATTCTTCCTTACCTTTCTTTTTCTTCTTCTTCTGGAATTATTACTACAAGTGCAGCTATATGTATTGGGACACAAAAATATACAGTAAGCAAGGATAAAGCAAGCTTTTGTAAAAGGAAAAAGTCTACGGAGTTCATTGATTCTATAGTTACTCAATATTCAATTCTGGTTTTGTTTTCCTTACAAAAAGGAACTTCTAGATGCGTAGTACCTATACGCCTAGACTGAATTTTGGTGGTTCAAATCTGTTTTCTTTATCAAAGCTAGCTAAGATCTATAACAGCAGTTTATTTGCCTTTTCTGAGGAAGTGTTGTCCAGCGCACCTCTGACTAATACTAATTTGATAGGTCTATACTAACATTAAGGATCTGTCTATATCAGATATATGATGTACAGTGTTTAAGTTTCCATTTTGAATTGTTCCCGTCTGCTGTTACTGCTTTTTCTAACTTGTGATGATACACTGAAAAGATAAAAATAATAAAAAACATCCTAATAGAGAGTGCTCTTGCTGAATTCAGCTGTTTTATATTCTTCACAACTGATCGCTGTTCTGTTCATATCAAAGCAGTGCAGGCTGTTATCTCTGACAAAAGACTGATATATTATACGTGTTTGTTCCATGGGTTTTTTTAGCTTACTAATAGGCTGCAGAGTTATTCCAGGTCTTGAGAAGTTTGGGGTCTGAATTGTGAAGGGCAGGTGTTATCAGTCCCTGCAAAAGTCTTCAGGAACTGAAAGTGCTCCTCTATTGAAAGTGCTGCTTTCCTTGATGGCTGCGTATCCATATTATTGACATGTTTTCTTTCTAAAATTAATTTTGTAAAATGGTAGTGAGTTTTTTCTCTTTTTGCCTTTTTTTTTTTTTTTCCTTTTGCTTCTGTCCCTTTAGAGAGTAGCCAGGTAAGATGGGCAGTCTTGATTGTGAGGTCCTGGGAAAGGAAGGTTTTTAGAGGGGAACTCAAATAACACAGGGCATTTCCAGTGCATGTGAGAAGCAATGTCAAAGGTGGGTAAATTTTATTTCAGGGCGTAGTTAGGTGTTTCAGGTGCCTAAACTTGTGTACCTTAGGCTCTACTTGTAAGTAGAGGAGAGACTGGCACCTCCAAACCTTCCTACCAACTAAGATTTAAAATTACTTTAGATATTGTACTCCCTCACCCCCACCCCTTACTTTTCCTCATGCTTTCTCTTTTTCTGTTTATTACTTTGGGAACGCAGTGTGTTACATGCCCAGCATAGGTGCCAGACATCCGATAACCAGATCCAGGCCTTTGCATTGCAATTTAATGACTCTGGGGTTTATTTGTTTGGTTGTTTTTGCTTTTTTTTTTCTTTTTCCCCTGCTAAGTCTGAAGGTGGCGTGCCCTTGCTTAAATAAAATCCTACTTAGTATTGCCAACAATACTTAGTTCGAACAAACCTCTTGGTTTTCATGGCTATGTTTTCATAATGAGCAGCATGACGGTTTTCTCATGCAGATTGTCCAGCACTTAGAGAGATACTTGGTAGTTTTCTTTTCTTTGGGTAAAACTAGATTGGCATTTCAGGAAAATCCCCACAAGGTGTTAGAACTATTGGGAAACATGCATTTGTATGTGCGGTAGGAGCTAAAGAATAGTCAGATTAAGTAAATACACAAATCATTTTCTTCTTAAACTTCAGGCAGAACAACCAGATTTGCAAACATTCATTATAGAATCCGATTTTATTGACAGTATTAGAAAGATACTAAGTGTCTGAGTTCGTCATTTTGATATACTCTGGCAGGAATACATTCAGACTTACTAAAAATTCCCTGTAACTTCATTTGCACTTGACGTAGATGGCAAAAAAGATGATCTTGAAAGTGGCTCCATATACAGCTACTGCCACTTAAAAAATATTTGACAAAAGCTTCAGAATGATTAAACCCACCATTTTCTCAATTTTTAGTAAACTTAGAATAGAAAATAGTTCTATTTAGAACGGAAAATGTGTCATACCTGCATGAAGTGATTTATTTCGTTATGGGGAAGAAATAATTGTTACAAGTAAATTTTTATTTATTTCCTTCTATTTTTAAAAGGTGAGAATGAATACAACAGCATATAAAGAAAATATTAAATATAGACATCTGCAGGGGTTTTTTAGGCATGCTCTAGAAATGTGACTGAAATGTAAATAGAACCAAACACTTGACCATTTGGCCTGACTAAGCTGTTAGATATAATTATCATGGATTTATCCTATCTTTATAGCAATGCCTTATTTGCCAGCTGGCCCCAGTTTCCCTGAAGTAATTCACTATCGGTTGTCTGTTGAACAGTGTGCAGGTTCGAGTCTTAACTTCTGGGTTTCACCTGTTCTCTAGCCATTTGCTCTGTGTCACGTAACGTGTTTGTGACCAACTCTTTCATTTGTGCTTCCTTAACCGTCTTGAAATAGGCAAGTATATTTTAACAAAATATATTTAACAAAATATCATTTAAAAATAATAAAGCATTTTTTACGGGTTCTTATTTACTCAAATAAAGGTACGAAATGATTAGCGATGTCATCACAGGTCCTACAGTCACATTTGAAGGGACATAAGGCATGTCTGTACATAGCTGTAAGGCTTCATTACTATATAAACGCTTGCAGATAATTTATGTGCTACTTCACCTGGCCTTTGACTGTCATGGTAACAGGTACTGTGAAAAAGATGTATGAGACAGAACAAGCAAATCATGTATTTAGAAAATCCTCCTTCTCTGTTCCATCTTCTGCTTAAGAAATCCTTGGGTTGAATACAGTATAGTATAATATATGTGTGTGTGTGTGTACATATATATATATATATATCTATATCTATCTATCTATATATATATATATATATCAGTGGTCTCCTGGTGGTTTCTTGTCTGGATCACAGTTCAGATTCCACCTGCTGTGTTCAAGACTGGTCAAGCCAGGGGTGGACATAAGGCCCTCTTTAATTGGCAGTTTCATTTTCCACAACTGACATTGCTCCAACATTGCTAACACCCATGAATAGGAGGATTAGATGTCAGACATTCCTGACCACTTGCATTTTCACTTTACATTGGGGAAACTCAACAAGAAAAAAAGTAGGGATGTCTAGGAAATGTCTGAGGGGCACTGGAGCACACTGGAGACCAAGAGTAGGCTACCTGTCTCATTAGCTGCCTTCTGAGCTCCTGGTTCTTACCTTTGTACCCAGGTGTCCAAGGTGAAAGGTTAATAATTAATTCCATTCACTTTCTATTCTTTTGAAAGCTCTAGAAGGTTAAGGCTATTGAGGAGTGATGATGGCAGTCTCTTCTAATGTTTAAACTCCTGTTAAGTTGGAGTTATATTCTAGGGCTGACAGTTTGAAACTCTTGCAGGTTGTGCCTTCATTGTGTTCTCTCTTGGCTGTCTACCTGAAGCACTGTAAAGTCCTCCTTCGGTAAGCAGCTGTACTCACAGAGGGGTTAAACCTGTAACTTCTGTGCTGTTTGTTCCTAATCTCTGATTCCTCCCCTCCCATGTGCTTTTTTTGCTTTAAAATGGGAGGATTTTGGAAAATCTTGATTTCCTGGGTTTTGTGTGTTTTGTGTAGAAGGAATTAACCTCTCCCTGTCCAAAAGCCCAGATGCAGAAGTGGGTGGCCTCGGCACTTGGGATTTTTGTCATTCTTTGTTGGGGAAGGAGAGGACGAAGGCTTAGCACAGAGGCATCGTGATAGGCACAGGTGGACACTTCCAGTTAACCTATTGCTTCCAGAAGAGCACCTACTGAATTTGCTGGCTTGCAGCTGACTCTGATGCTGTATCTTTCTCTTCTATTTTCAGTTTCCAGCACAGTCTGGTGCTGGTTGTTTGACATCTCAAGGGATGTGAACTGTTCGTGTCCCTTTGCAAGCTCTATTAGGTTCATCCACAGTATTCTCATCTGCTTGAGGTGAGCTTAGGTTGTGAATTTAGATTGCACATATGGCAATGTATTGGACTTAGTATTGACTTCAATTAGACTTGTATTAGCCTGGGGAACTTGGGCAAAGTATTCCTTAATTAAAATGAAGCAAGTGTGATCCCCAAGCAGGGAGTCCAACCTTGTTCTGCTCTCATAAACATGCACTTGGTATTTGCTACTGTCTTCAAATCAGAGAAGGCTGTGGAAAATTAAAGTAGTTTCTGCTCTCAGTTTTATGGATGGGAAAAATCACAGACTAATTCTAGTATTAGCAGGTTTTGCCTCAAGCTTTCAGTAAAGAACTATTATTTTTTTCAGGATCATTTGCCGTGTTTTCATAGAAGTTAATATCAAAGAAAGTAGTGGGGTTTAGCTGTCTGTCACCAGGCTGTGCATAAAGGTTGTCAATTAGTGCCACACACTTAATACTACCTATAGATTGTACTACTTAGGGGTATCGCTCATAAAGTGCTAGACATCGTTTTGTAGGCTCTGGTGTCAGTACCAAGGTGAAGGTTTGCCTTGACATAGTATGAGTGATTCGCAGAGATAACTATTTTAGTTAAAAAGGTTAAATGAAATGTCAGTTGTTACTGTGAGACTTCAGTCACCAGTTAACTTTGAGTGCTTTGGCACTCTAAATAGCACAGGGACTGAGCTTGCTGAATAGCAATCCTTTCAGTTCATAAATTAGATCATCTTAATGGTCCACAAAGTGCATAGAAAATACTATTTGCAGAGATGTGAGTAACTGTTCCTAAGCAGCTGTGACATTTGTTCGTTTGTAAGAAAATCTAAAGGGTTTTTATTTTCCTTTTCAGTGTTGAGGGTATGTGTTGAAGTAAAATTAATTCAATATTTATGATTACGTTAGACTGGACTTTTCAACCTTATATATATATATATTTGAAATTAACTTCTTAGTCAAGCAGTGAGAAATAACATCAGATTCAGTAATCCCAACAGAAAATAAAATAGATCAGTGTCAGAGAAGAAAAGTTAAGCTCTTATTTTGCTAAAAATATAGTTCACCTGTTTTCTAGGCTAGGGACACTCCGAGAGATTTACAGCATTAAAGAGAGTGTTGTTATTTTTATGAGAAATCAGGTAGCTGATAATAAATTGTTAACTAATTGTTTCGGGTTAAGCCTTATTTATCTAAAACTAAGTTACTAAAACAAATTTTTTCAAAGAATGTGTGAAAATCTGTTAAAATAAGGATTTTGGTAGCAGACCATTTTAAAACAGAGAGCGAGGGGAAAATGATACATTGGCAGTTAAATTCACTGCCAAATCCTGCATGTTTTAATCTTGCACAGTTCCATTGTCTGGCACTAGGGGATTCTTCTAAGTAGGGTTTTGCTTAGGGCTCTATCAATAATGGAGCTTGCATTTGGGATGAATAATTCTTCTTATACAAAATTTTGAGGAGGGGCATTTCTTTGGGTGGAAGAAAAAAAGCACGGTTTTTTTTATTGCTCAAACCCAGGCAGACTGAGAAAGAGTTCTCGAAGTTAGAAACGTTTAAACCAGATTTTGGGACCAATTTTAAAACCCTGCTCTGAAATTATAGGAGGTAGATGCTATATATAATGTTTTGCCTGTGACCTCTGCTTCCAAATTTCTTGTAACACCTGATAAAATAACTTTACATCAAGACTAGGGTAAACAATAAAATTCATTCTTTCTGATTTGAAGTCAAGCAAAGCCTTGTTTTGCTGTTGATTGTGCATAATTTAGTGTTCAAGAAAGAGAACTTCGGAAATGTTTTTGGCCCAATTGCATTTATTTCCAAGCTTTTGTTACTGCAGGAATGTGAGGTGATTCTCTGGTGCTTGCTTACCTACTAAACGTACTAAATTGTTAAGACATAAGATTTTTTCTTAGTATAGTAAAATTTTGCAGCTGTTAGGTCAGAAACAAAAAGGCAAAACTGTAAGACTGTATTTTAAATGGCAAAATGTAAGTAAAAAAAATACAGCAAAATAATATAGATGTTCTATTGTGAAAACCCACTATATTTTTATTGACGTTGAATTGCATTAGTTAGTTGTGTCAAATCTAGCTTACATAGCAATTTTTTCATCAGATTGATGTGAAACCCATCATTCATTCTCCTTTCCCTTTTTATTGCTTTACAATCACATACTTCACTGTACAGGAATGGGACTGTGATCTCTTTTTGGATAGTTTCCTTTGAATTTTTATGTTGCCCGTTAGTTTGAGGCTTTGGGGTGATGATGTGGTACTGTAAGTGTAATAACAGTGAAAGCCAAACATTTTCTGTAGTCTGAACTAGATTGATGGGCTAGTGTCATGCCTGGTTGAACCTGAGAACCAGCCGAACCTTCTGGGCATGGGATCCTTTTTAAGATATCGTAGTGCCACAATGGCTTATTATGGGTGTTATTTAAAGGGGGGGGGGGGAAAAGAGGTGGTTGTGACGTTACTACACAACCTTGTTTAGTAACTGTGCATTGCTGTAAAA
>JAVJGJ010000001.1:7865945-7889292 GCA_035590215.1 Microhierax caerulescens
AAGAAAATATTTATCTTTCTTTGGGGGGGCGGGGGGGGGGCAGAAAGAGGGGGAGAAAAGAAGCAACAGTGTAAACACATATTACTTGACATTTAAATATGAAACTCAAAATCCTTGTCTATCTAGGACTGGAACTGGGAGTCATTATACTTAACTCCATAAAGACACAGTTTACTAAAATAAACCAAAAATTACTGGATATGACCTCAAACTAAGCCTAACCCTTAAATTCCTGTTGTAAAAATCAATATGAATGTTCTTCCTTGGTAATGACTGATAGAAAAGACAAATGCTACGATTGAATTCTGACCTTGAGATTTACCTCGTCATAGTTTCAGACCAACTGGGAGAAGTCAGTGTTACAAAATGATATTAAAGCTGCTGTAGAGCATTTATATATTGATATAATTTATGCCACCAACTTCACAGTAAAAAGGTTTAACTCCTGCTTTAAAAAATGATCATCAAATTATCTCTCATATCCTTGAAAGAAGTTATTTTATTATTGCAAAGAATGTCTTCAATTTTTAAGGTATGCTGAGGTGGAAAAGTCAAACTTTACAAGAGTAAGAAATTAAATGTGAAATTGGCCTAACTATATTGTCTGAAGGATAAGATTTAAGTGTCCGAGGATATTTAATGCAGCTGTGATACTCAAGGCCCTATGAAACCTCTGAGGTCATTTCAAAATGGAAGCCCTTACCTGATGAATTGGAAGATTTTGCTGGCTGGCCTTCCTTCTGAACTTGATGAGACAAGTGTGTGTGCATCTAGTTAATAAAATAAGGCTGTTTGTAAGGTGTAAGTTGATTAATGGAAACATAAAATCACAAATTTTCTCATACTCTTCATTGACATTCAGTGCACAGCTACATGCAACATTTAGTGCCTGTCCTGCAGGGCTGCTTGTCTCAGGGCTGGCAGGATCCCTCAGGATTGGAAAGTCTTGTGTTTTCAGTTTTAGCTTGGATATTTCACAGTTTGTGATGGAGTATAAAGCTGTAAGAAGGCAATGTGCTGCTACAGTGCTTGGGCTTGCAGAAACTTTTCCTGTTTGTTTGGGTTTTTTTGGGGGGGTGTTTTGGTTTTTTTTTTGGCTTTAAAAAAAAAAACAAAAAACACTGGTGTGAATTTTTCACCAACCAAACATGTTGTTTGATTTCTGGAGAAACATTTGATTTCTGAATCTGAGCAGCCCTATCCAGGACCGTTTAGGTTTTTCCCAGTGGGAGAGATTGGGACTTGTGCTTGCCTTGGCTTTCCTGTCAGCAGAGCACACTGGGAGCACGGAGGTGGGGAAGAGCGGAGGGGCTGCGTGAACCTGTGCGGCTCTGAGGGCTCACCCCCGGGAACATTCAGGGGGAGCTCCAGCTGGGGCAGGCAGTCCCCTGCACCCACATGCTGGCAAGGGAAGGTGGAACCTGACACTGATGCTGAACAACAAAGACCTTGTCATACTCTTCCCTCTTACTGCAAGCTGATTTATATAAGGTCTCTTGAAACTTCAGGAAAGCATTGTCACTGATGAACGCTTAACTAAATAGGAATTAGGTCTTTTGCTTTTGCTTTTATCTGCACTAAAAATGTCTTTCTACTTTCTGTGAGGGATGTTGCCAGCACCAAGAGATTGATTTAAGGCTCATATTAAAGAAAGGGATTTGGGACCTGATCAATGAAACACCTGAGCTAAGACTTCAGTGAGGAATGTGAATCATTTTGACAGGTTGTAAATATTAAAATTGATATGAGCTCAGAGACATCATATTTTTGTTAACTGGAGCAAAAGAGTCAATGTAAAAACAGATTAGAAATTGAGTTGGAAGTAGAAAATGTTGTCAAGTTTACTTTGCTATGACTTATCAGATGCATCTATCACTGTCATGAAAAAAGAAACTCAAATTATCAGGAGAGAAGGACTACTATGTAACAAAATGGCACAATAGTTATTATAAATGGGGGGAGGGAGGGAAGGGAGTGGTGAAAGGAAGATGAACTCTTCTGGAATAAAATAGTTCAGTAAATTTTCTGATTAAAACAGCAATATTTGGGATAAAACCTTTGGAGTAAAGACCATGCACAGAACTCCAAGTCAATGGTGATGGTCTTCAAAAGTGACCGAGGTTTTCAGTATTACTTTTCTGCAGCATGAAGGATCAAGAAAGAACTGATAACATCCCTGTTCTGATTAACTCCTAAAAAACCCCTGAAAATCTGCTTTCTCTGAGCTGGGGAAGATATTTAAGCAGCATTTTGCTCAATAAACAAAATAAAACTTCTAAAGTTAGAGTGGTGCATTGCTATATCGGAAGTGAGCATTGTGTAGGGCAGAATCTATCCTGAGTCTAATTCCTTTCAGTGTTTCATTAATGACTGCTGTGTTGGCATTGAAAGCACTTTTGTCCAATTTGCTCATGGTGCCAAGCCTGATAGGGCTGCAGTTATGTCTGAGATTAGAACAAGAAAATTTGGTTCAACAGTTGGTTTTTTTTTTATTTTTTTGCCTGTTTCCCCCTCTTCTGAATTGCATTCTGATGACAAATGCTATGCTTAGGTAGGAATAACCAGGCAGTAACTCTTCAGAATATAGGGTTTTAAGTGAATTACAAACTACATCACCAGTATTACGTTACTGAAGGAGTAGAAAAGATCATGTTTGCATGTATAAATAAAACCATCTAGCTTAAGATGCTTTCTTCACTTACTGCTGAGAAGGGTGGGGGTGGGGGGAAGGTGGTTTTAAATTTTGATTTTGAGTTCTCATTATCCTACTCTGATTTGAATGTTAATAAATTAATCTTATTTCCCCAAGTGGAGCCTGTTTTGCCCATGATGCTAATTGGTGAGTGATCTCTCCTTGCCCTTATATTGATCCACAAGCCTTATGTTATATGTCCTCCCCTCTGCCCGGCTGAGGAGGGCTTTGACAGAGCAGCTTTGGTGGGCACCTGGTGTCCAGCCATGGTCAAACCGCCACAAAGACTTTGAGCTATTTATTATTCTGTTCACAGCTTCTGGATAGGATTTACCACTGCAGGACCTGTTTGACTGCTACTGTACACCACATGCATAGTGTAATCAGCTCATTTTATTGCAGGAAAAAAATCTGACGTGTTTTGAATTTTGGGGTTTTTTTTTGTATCAAATACTTGTTTGAATCATCTCTTCATTTTGTGTTAAGGTCTTAATCATGTGGCAGATCTGCTTCAGGTTAACAAAAATCCAGGTTGCTGCCTATAAGGTGAGATATATGTATACGTTTCCTGGAGTTTTCGTAAGGGTTAACAGTGTTTTGAATAACCTGACTGGGAAGATGTATTTCTTGAGTGGAGATGCTCACTGGTCTCTGTTAGGACAAAGAATCACTGATAGTATTTTTTTATTTCTTGTGAAGACACATAATCCAACCTAAATGATTCTGTGATTCTATTTTCTGGCAGGCGCACTTAAGTAGGGCAATTAGAGCATCCACCACTTTCCCTGCTGCTCTCTATGTATGGTATTCACCTTCCTAAGTATGAAATTAATAAAGAAATTCTCTATTCCAGCTACAAGGAAGGGTGGCAGTTATTAAGCGAGTGAGCGAGCTGATGATGCTTAGTTATTCAGAAGAGGAACAGCTCTTGAAAGGATGGTGAATTAGGCCTGGCTACAGCTCAACAGTTTTGAGATCAGATTCAGCCAAGAGGAAGGAAAGGATGAGTGCTCTTGATGATTTAATGAGGCAGATGGTTTATTGTTTTGAAACTGAGTTACTACAAACTGCCATGTTTTAACTTTATGTTTAAAATGAATTTATTGCTTTTAAAAGACTGGACTGTAGTTCTTGTTCATCTGTTGCTGTAGCAATATTTATGTTTATGTCAAACGACTGACAGTCCTTTAAAATATACAATATCATTTAATTGAGGTAAGATCATACAGTCCATCAAAAATGTAAAATCTGCTTTGGACATCACTTAATTTGGTAGTGCTATACTCTGTGGTTAGTGCCGTGGATGTTGGTGGGCCTACACAAAAAGATTAAAATTGCAGAATTTGTGTTCCAGTATTTAATATATGGTACACTTCACAATGTTTTGACCATTGCATGGAAGTCTTAGCTGAAGCTAAACTAAAAACAACATCAAAGTAATTGTGCAAAATTGTGTACCCTTGGCCTTTTAGATACCTGAAATATTTTTGAGGTATTTTGCTTGTTAAACACATGCAAGAAAAAGAAACCCTAGTAGTCATTACTTGCTTATTCTAGCCTCTGCAATGATAACATTCAAAGTTTTGTAGAGATTTCTAATAATATCCTTTTTGTGATAGGGCAGTATACTAATGACTGAGAGTTTAATTTGCTGAATAGTGGAGTTTTATTTCAGACCTCATAAAGAGGTTTTAAATTGAAAACAGTAAAAATAAAGATGGTCAGAACAGATCTTTGTATAAGTTAAAAAATCAGATGGTGGTCAAGAAGGAAGATGTACACAATTTATTTTTAACAATGATGGAGAAGTATAATGAGTTTAGGGCTGGTTTTGGGTTTGGACTGCATCAGGGTTTTCCCCACTTTTGCTGAAAAATTTTTCTTTTGATTCTGTAAACTAGGGGAATAAATTGTGGTTCTACAGACAATAACTTAGTGAAGAAAGCTCAGTAATAGCTTATTTCATAAAAGCTTAATGACCTGTTTTGTTAATGACCTTGGCTACTTGGATGGACCATGGCAATTTATTTTAAAATCTCATTTTATAACCTACTGTTTTTTTGTTTTATTTCAAACACAAGGAACTGTCTCTGTCATACATGGTTTATCCTCTGAAAACGAAATTGGTGCCCTGGAAAAGGGGCTGTTCCCTTCTCAGCAAATATATCTGTGACTTGCAGAGTCTGTGCATCTATGGCAATGATAAATCTGAAAACCTGATATCATGACAGACAGAGCATTTTAATCTTCTAGGTTGTTTTAAAAAATGTTAGGATCTACTTGAATTAATGGTTCATCTTTGCAATGAGCTTAATATAGTATAGAATCTAGTGTAGGAAAAAGCCTTTTACATTGTATATACTACTTTGCAAAGAGGAAAGGAAATAAAAATTAAAGGGGCTGTCTAGGCTGTTTTGGGGGCATTTGTCATCGATGACACTGTTAGAATTGACAAGTATTTTGGAGAAAATCAGGAAAGTAAGTGTAGCTTTTGGGGTACAATCTGCACAAATTACATATATGTATATTATATACAGCATGTTACTGTAGATATGCTTAGTATCTGATAATGAAAGTGTTTACATTTGGCCCATAATTCCCATCCTGGAGAAGCTCATGACAGGACAAATTCTGTTCACAAAGATTACTGTAGGTGATCTATGTACTGGCTGTTTTTACAGCTTTAATCTTACCTATAGATATGATTTTGTGATTTTCATGGATATTTTCAGTGAGAAATTTAAAGTCTGCATTTGAACAACTGACTATATCCGTTAAATGCAGGAAGGATAAAGCTTGAATTTTCTTGTCTAAGAATGACAGAGTTCCTTTTCTTTTCTTGTGTGATGCTTCTTGAAGGTCAGTTCCATTGTACTAAACAAGGAAAGTTATCACAGATGAACTTCCAGTTTTGAATTTAAGTAAAATAAAATATCAGTATCTGGTACAAAGATCAGCAGCGCTGAGGGCTTCTGTACTTTGGCCTTTTAATGCTATTCCAATACCACTCACAAGGTACAACGTAGTAACCATTATGTAACTTGTGAAATATACCTCTAACTGTCCCAAGATGCATAGTAGAAGTCACAATAAGTTCAGACCTACCTTAAGCCAGATTTTATATGCTCATGTACAAAATTTAACTCTCTTATTACAGCTCTAAAGCATAAAGTCTTCTTTGAAATAATAAAACCTTTAACTTGCTCAGTTCGGAAAAATATTTCTTTGGATGTAATTGAATCTTAAAACTGACACACACAGACAGTTGTGACAAGGTAGAGAATTACATTTTAGTAAGTGGACGGACAAGTTTGTATTAAAGCCTACACAGCTCAGTAAAGACATCGATAGCTAATAATACTGTGCACATAGTTTCAAATATGTCAGTTAGTCCATTATTTGATTGTGGGGTCCAGCTTTGTTGATGCAAAATATTTTACTGTGGCTCACAGAAGATTTACCTGCTGGTAATAGAGAACATCGTGGCGCTTCAGGATTTTGTTAAATTAACCAAAGTAAATTACACTCTTTGTTTATTAAATATGTTTCTTGTTTGCTCACGTGTCCTGAAGACAAAGTGAAATCATTACAACTAGAAAGGTAATTCTGTTACAGTGTTTTCTTAATTTAAACTGTAGATTTCTTGACAAAAAGAGAGTCATCAAACATGTGTGTTTAAAAAGGAAAAAAAAAAAAAAAAAGGTGTTTCAGGGATGTCTGTGAAAACATTTGCTAGGGTAATGTGTCTATATCAAAGAAACATAGACGTGGTTAGAGTCATAGCTTTTGGTCTACTTTGTACAGACCCCAATTGCACATAAATTAATTAATATGTGCCTATAATATAATATTTCAATGAAGTGAAATTAAAAATTTAAATTTTTCATTTAAAAATGGCTAACTTGATGTGCCATCTTGACAAATTAGATGACAGAAGCACCTGGATTTCTTTTTTAAATTAGCATCTTGCCATCAGAGATAATGTCAATTTTATAAAGTACAATCTAAAACTTTATTATAAAAAAGAAACCTTACGTGCTGTAACACCTAAAAATAATTCCTAATGAAAGTAGAGAAGAAATTAGTTGTGTATGAATGACGTATAAAGATTTTGATGGTTGATTTCTGCCCACAGTATTTCTAAGAAATTGATGTGAGACAGTTACGTGTGGTTAGTGTGTACTGCACTCTGTCCACAGCTGTTGTGACTTGCTTTCTTGGATGACAGAATGATTTAGGTCTTCCTTTTATTCTCTGCTGTTCTTGGAATCTCTGTATCACTTTCACCTTAATGATGTTCAATCTTAACTTCTTTCCTCTTGATCTTGCTTCTTGCCATAGCCATATTCTTTTCAAGTAATTGTGTACCTAGTGCTCTGGTTCAGCTTTAATTGTCAAGACGGATCATTTGAAAGAGGAAGAGGACAACAAAAAATGAAGTCTGTTCTGGAAGGTAAAGAGGCCAGACGTGTGTGTGTATATATATATATATATATATAAGGGCAGAGGAAAGGATTT
The DNA here is from genome assembly GCA_035590215.1 of Microhierax caerulescens. Classification (NCBI taxonomy): domain Eukaryota; kingdom Metazoa; phylum Chordata; class Aves; order Falconiformes; family Falconidae; genus Microhierax; species Microhierax caerulescens. The sequence continues at coordinate 7,873,156 of JAVJGJ010000001.1, forward strand.
TGTCAGTGGAATTGTAGGCCCAGCACTTGCAGTTTTAACAGAATAATTTTGGATCTATGCGATGTATTGTTTGATTTGGACTAATACTGACGTGAGGATTGGTTCTTCTCCTTTCCCACATAAATGTATCTTTATACTGGCTAGAAATCACAAGAAACTAGAAACTTTATCCTCCCTTAAGTCTAACTGGGACTCTTGTGCACTAAGCTGGAAGTTCAGAGTTCAGTCACAATCTGTTATTCAAACATAATACCTTATTGAAAAGTTTGTCTGAAAAATCATTAGGTGGACATGAGGAAAGACAGTAAGAGCCTGGGTAGAGGAAGATCAGTTTCTGGAGAAGGAATTTAATAAACATGTTATATATGTGTGGAGTCACAAAATAATTTTGTGATTTGACATACTGAGAAGGAAAGAAGAATGAGATACAGTAACAACTGATGTTAGACATAAGAAAAGGTGATCAGTTGAGGGTGCACATGATGATACAGGATAGGCAAATGGAAAATGTAATTGCCTTGGGGGACAGAGGGCCAATTCTTTAGATACTAGGAAAACGTTAGAGGTGAACTGATTTAGAAAAGGAAAGTGTTGGGCTCTGTTGAGGTCAGAGCTCAGTCAATTAGAAGAAACAGTGGGCAGAGACAGTAAGCCTTATCAGATGAATCGGAGCGGGTCTGAATTCCAAGCTATGGATTTCTGAGGGGCAGAAGGTTGGTTATGGGACTGTGGACGGCTACGGGATGATTGTGTAGGGAGAGGTGACACAGATTAAAAGGAAATATTTTTCTACCCAATATATAATTAGCCTATGGAAACTATTGCCATGAGATATCAAAGAAGGTAAAGAGCTTAGTGGGATTAGATGTCTATACGAGCAATGCAGTTACATTAGATGGGATAAAATGAATTAGGGCTAACCCCCCCTCATTCGAGGCATAAACCAAGCAGTTATGATGGGGAATAGAAAGAAACATCTTTGGAGGTGATTTTGGTGGATTGAATTCTAAAGTCTAGCCTTAACAGGGTCTGTGATTAATGTAAATCCTAAATGCTAGGCAGACCAGATAGGTGCTCTAATGATCACATCTAATGTCAGACTTACTGGGATCTTCAGAAGTGGTAATGATGATGATCTGAAGTTGATAACATTGCATTGTTAATCAATTTTCCACTTTTCTGGTTGATCTAACAACTTTTCAATTCATATAAAAGCAATAAATGTTATTTACAGACTTAATTTCAAGAGAAATGAAACAAAAAAAAAAAACCCCAAGAACAGAAGAGAGACTAAAAAACCCAAATGTTGTTTTGGATTCACATTGCTTTATAAATCTGATTTTTAAGGATGAATGCATAAAATAAACATATGCTTTTGGTGTATTTAAGCATATTGTGGCTATGCTAATAATACTGGAAATACAGCATCATATAGTAATTTTCACTTAAAAAAACCATATAATTTTAAGAATCCTAGGTAGTCCAGTTTACTTGTAATTTATTCCTTACCTATTTATGCCATTAAACTTAATGCTTCTGGCAATACTTCAAAGGTCTTTGCTAAAACTTTGCTTTGTTCTTTCAGGCTGTGCACTCGTTTACCTCCTGTGAGTAACAGTCCTAGTCTTAACTGCTATTTATTGTGGTCCCTAGCATGTCCTTAAAAAGGCAATACAGTACTGGCTTGCTGAATAGTGCATTGGATACTGGATTATGTGGTTGCCAGAAACATTTACTAATCCATTGGCTGTAAAAACAATAATAAAAATCTATTATGTTAATGTTCCCTCATTAAAAATGATTTGTTATTTAAAAGAATAAACATAAACATTTTCCAATAAATGGAATACTATAAAGGACTGTAGCTTTAGAGCTTAGGAAGAGTAACCTTTTTTTTTTCCCTCTCTATTTGTCCGTTTTCATTCCATAAGAAATTTCTTCTTTCCTCTGTGAGGGCTCATACCAGAACATAACTAGATTATTTATTGGAAATCGTTGTCAAGAAGCCAATTTCCCCAAAAGATTCAAGCCCCCGGATAGAATATTTGTGGAATATATCTGCTATTTTTGCAGAAGAAGGATGCAAACTCCCATAGTAGTACTTGGAATATTCTTACATAAAAAGCTGTTTTTCAGAGGCTGGGGGTGGGGTGGGGTGTGTGTGTTGCCTTTGTATAATCAGCCTCTTACAAATGAGCAGCAATACTTAACAGCATACATGATAGGTAATACATATAAGTTTTGAAATCTTGTCTAGATGAAGTACAAAAGTAATTGTGACGCAATCTGTCAAGCTAGGGAAGTAAAACCTACTGATGTAATGGAGACAACAGATAAATACATGACATATCAGTGTATACTTACATACATGTATCTATACGTATTACAGATATGTAATATCTGTAATACGTCACAGACTATTATTTTTTAGACTGCATTCAAAAAGCACCTGTTCGAACCTGAACAAGAGAAATTTGTGGTTTGTGTCACAACATTTAAGTGTGGTGCAGTTCCCAATGTTTTCTTCTATAAACCCGCTATTCTGGATGTACACTGTAACTGGAAGTACTGCCTTCAGAAAGCACTGATTGTGATAGTCACATATCACTGTCAGGAAATCACCATTTCTGACTGCCACTTTAGGAAGACATTGTAAAATTTCTCTTTAGAGGAAAATGTAATCCAGAAATGCATGCCCTGAACTGTTTGGGATGCAGTACAAACAGCCATGCTCCTGCTGTAGATTCCTGTGTTTGTGAATTCTTGACCTCAGCAAGTTTATTGCCAAGACCATTAATATGTCTGGTGGTTTTGGTAGTTTCCATATTTCCTTTACATTCGTCATTGAGTTTTGTTACAAGTATTGAAGCTGTACTCGGTTGCTACTGAAAGCAACAAGAATATTTCTTTGGGTATATTTCTTTATTTGAGTTGGACAGGAAGGAAAGGCAAATCTGGGTTTTGAACTTTTGACTTAAAAGCTCTTTTATTAATCTGTCCCAAATTTCCTACTTTTACTGCTATAAAGACCATGCCCTCTCTTTTTTTTCCTCCTCCCCTCCCCCCCTTTTTAAACATTACGCTAAAAAGCCCTATTTTGTCTATCAATTTCCTTGAAGTCACTAAACTGGATTTTCAACTTAAACATATTGAAGCATGGTAAAGGATAGATGTCCAAGTTGTTGTTATTACTTAGAGTAAAAGCTTCACAAATTTTATTAAGCTGAAGTTGTTTCATTTCCACAGAAGAGTTCAGAATCTAGTAGGAGCATTAAGAAGATGTCATGTTCTGTCTCCACTGTAAAAAGAATCAGTTTCACAAACATGTTTTCAGAAAATACTTGCCAGTATGCTAGAGAGAAGAGGATGGGATTTTACAAAAGCTTTTACTGGATTTGGAAGTAGAAATCCTATTGGAACTTGACAGAATCTTTATACCTAAAATTCTTAACTGCTTTTAAGGCCCAAGAACTTACTTCAATAAAACTATTTTCTTAGTAATTCTTGATGTGAGCAGCATGTGGTATTTCATGCTCATATAACTTGAAATTTGCATTTCTAAAAGTTAAAGGAAATGACATTATAACCATCATGTACATGATTACTGTACCTTTGTAAATGCAACAGATTTTGTTTCGTACTTAATTTGGGAAATGCTTTTTTTCCCAGTGTTAGGTTAACAGGATTCAAACTTCGAGTTTGGAATGTGTTTATCATGTCAACCTTGGAACAGAAAACTGGCTAATCTTTCAGGAGATTCTGAAACAGGATTTTACGAATTGCAGTGACACAGTAATGAAATGATGACGATTCAGAGATTGCCTTCTCATTATAGATGATGATTGCATCAAACTCATCTTGATTTACAAAACCAGATTTGTGTAATCTATGTTTCAAAATTAATATAAATACACATTTTAACATTAAGGCATGCAACAGGCTTGATTTTCTGACTTGTTTCATAATTTTGGGTAATACTCATATCCTTCTATTTAGCTGTAAAATGTTTCATATACAGAAAAAAGCTTTTATCATTAGAAAAGGATTCACTGCTAGCTATACTCAGAAGTATATACTTATAAATACTCTTATCCTTTTAATTTTTCACTTCAAAACTGTTTTTGAAAGAATGTTGACAGCTACCTTTTTGAATCATTTTTAAGCATTAATTTAGCTTAAAGCTCTCTCCTCTTTCACATTTATTTGTAAGATTTTATTCATAAAAATTCAAAAAAACTTCTATAGATTTTTCTGTTGGACTGAGGTTGTTATTGTTTCTAGGAATTTTTCCCCTTTTGGAAATACAAAAATAAAAGTATTATAAAAGATATAAATGAAACTAAAAAGAAAAAATAGATCAGTTCATCTTTCATATCTGTATTCTACACGTTTGTATGCGCAAGTACTTCTATTAAGTGGGTTAGTCACTTCAGTTGTGTGCATCCCGAGTATGTAATGGATTACAAGAGATTACATAAACCCTGATCTTCTCAGCAGATTTTTTTTAGGTATCCTGATGTCTTTCACTGAAGTGCTATGTAGGCAGAAACACCAGCCTACTCCCTTCAGGATCTGCTTCTAAGAAGAGCTCACTAAACATAGGATGGGGAATAATACTTATGACCATATTAAAAAAAACACAACAGCATGGAGTCCACCACAGCAGAAGATACCAGAAAGGTGGGTCTGTGTTTTAGTTAATTAGAAATCTATTTCAAATATGACTGGTTGGTCGGGGTTTTTTTTGTATTTAAAGGTTGGTTGCATTCACCATGTCTTAGACGAAGTCATTGTGCTGTTAAGATGACGTCCTGTTCACTTAGGATCTTCAAAAATTATTTAAGCCTTTCACGTAAATGAATTTCTCTTCATAATTATATAGTTATTAGGATAGGTTTTAGATTAAATTGCAAGATATCTTTCCTGATGCTAAACTCTTTTCATAGTATTTCATTTGATTATTCCACTTGAAGTTCTTTTTCACTTGACTATACCTTCTGTGTCACTTGAAAGTTTAAATAGACAATAATTTCCATAAGCAAAGATCAGAAGTAATCATACTACTTTAGTAATACTCTGTAAAGTAATAACTTCTTATAGAAAATTCCATTTTTGGTTTTCAAATACGAATGCACAGACTCTGCCATGGAGAAAACCATTTATAGGCAACCGCAGCAAGCCTAGTTTGATGGAATTCTGGGCCACTTCCTTCCTCTGTGCCACTCATGTTAACCAAACCATTAACACCTGCTGAACCTTCTCCCCATCAGTCATCAATCTTGAGCAATCAGTCAGGCACTTGATAATTAACAGAGAGGGGAAAAACACTTCACAAGGCTAAAAATATGTCTTTAGGGTGGCTTCATGCATAAACTCAAATAACAGGGGAAAGGTTTAATAACAACTTCAGTGCCTGTACACCTCTAAAACAAATGCAGCAAAGTGGAACTCAGTAGTATGATTAACACAGGGGCCTTCCACACGTTTGTTATGTCCTTTCCTTGAATTGCAACCCAGGGATTGTGGCATGGAAGAACTAAAGTTGGTGAAAAGCTTGAAGCAGAGCAAGTGAAAAAGGTGCTAGAGGACACCTTTGAAACCTGCTGTTGTGATGCACTTCTGTGGTCCCTGTAGTATCAGTATTCTTAAATGAAGAATCTTATCACTGGAAAGGCCTAAGTTTGCACTGTTCTTTGCTATCTGGAGATGGACTTGGCTGGATGCATGTGCTGGAGATGTAAGGCGTGTTTGTAAGGATCCCCATTCTGAAGGGCTTCGGAGATTAAACTGAGGGCTGCCAAAAAGGTCTTTCCCAACTTGTGGGTTTATGGAACCCACTTTGAAAAAAAACCAACATTATTTAACATGAGTTAAATGAATCATGTTTCAAGTTGACAGAATATTTTCATGGGTAGAATGGTTTTAACTTTAGCTAGTTTGATAATTTTTTTTTTTTAAAAAAAAAGAGGAAATGAAATTAGGGTGTACTATAGAGGTGGTAAGCTACTGGAAATCTGCTATAAGGATATTTCCTTTCTGCACTCAGAATAAATATCCTGGTTATTTCAAGATCAGTTCTGTATTTGATGTTCTATGGTATTGCTAAGGGTAAATATTTGAAAACGTATGCTGTGTGCTTCACTGATGCGTTAGATGTGAAAAGGACTGCAGAATATTGATTCTTCCCCGAAAGTGTCACAATATCCAGGGACATTTTCTTGAATGCTGATGGTAGTGCTTCTTGCTCTTTTTATTAATCATGGTGTTTTGTCAATTCGTGCTGTGTCAAGGACATCGTATTAAAAGCAAGATAAGCTTCTTAGATATGAAGAGAACTATTTTGTAGCACCTTACCCCTCGTTTTTTCCCATTCAGAAGTTTCTGTGATGACTTTCCTGTCATCCTAGCTTGTTAATGGGACTTCAGTGTAGGGTGCTCATAATCTTCTTTTTCAGCAATTTTCTGGATTTGTTTTCTTCTGCATTTCTGGACAATGCAAAGGAATTTTAGCAGAGGAGAGTAGTGCTTAAAAACTTCTCCAGCAGTTTAAAAGTTGGTATTCGGGCATTCATCTAGCTATTCCTTCATTGCATCGGCGTAGTGAGACTGAATTTTACGGTTCCTAGACTCTAGAGAATGCCATGAAAAGCAGAGAACAATTTAGAATAACCAGGAAGGTTATTATAGAATCACTTAGGTTGGAAAAGACCCTTGAGATCATCAGGTCCAACTGTTAACCCAGGACTGCCAAGTCTACCACTAAACCATTTTAGTTGCTACGCACCACATCTATGCTTTTTTTTAAAAAAAAAAAAAACCTCCAGGGATGGTGATTCCACTGCCTCCCTGGGCAGCCTGTTCCAATGCTTGACCACCCTTTCAGTGAAGAAGTTTGTCCTAATATATCCAACCTAAACCTCTCCTGGTGCAAGTTGAGGCTGTTTCCTCTTGTCCTGTCACTCGTTATCTGGGAGAAGAGACCGACCTCCACCTGCCTACAGCCTCCTGCCAGGGAGCTCCAGAGAGCAATCAGGTCCCTCCTGGGTCTCCTTTTCTCCAAACTAAACACCCCCAGTTCCCTCAGCTGCTCCTCACAAGACTTGTGCTCCAGACCCTTCACCAGGTTCGTTGCCCATCTCTGGACATGCTCCAGCACCTCAGTGTCCCACTTGGAAGTGAGGGGCCCTCACCAGTGCCGAGTACATTGGGATGGTAATTTCCTTAGTCCTGCTGGCCACATACTACAGAGTAACGGGTTCCCAGAATGTAGAGGGAGAATGTCTGAAAACATTTTTCCTGGCCTCATGGGTTTCTACCTCAGCATTTGAAAGACAGGCATGGAGTAAATGTGATCGTGTTTGTAGTCAGGATTCCTAAGCATATAGAATTCAGTGAAGGGGTCGAGTATGGCACTGATGTATGTCAGTTTTAAAACTAAGTGGTTTTATATCAAAGCTGCATTGGATCCCTGGCACTTTTATAATATACATAACACTTTTTATAGGTATATATGAAAAATACTAGGTTTAAATATCAGAATTATATAAGGAAATATCCCTCAAGTGACACTAACCAGTTGAAACTTGTTTTTGAAATCCATTTTAATCTTTTATTTTAAGTTGCAAAGCAGATGCAGCACGCAGACCTTCCTTGCTCTTGCTCTCCCACTCTACTTTCTCCTCCTGCCTCTCACCTCCCCCTTTAGCATGTATATTGCAGATGAAAACAACAGAGTAGAAGTCTGGAAAATATACTGATCCATTACCCATGCATATTTCATGAATTTGCCTAATTTCCTGCAGTTATGACTTAATTAGGCAATTATTCTACCCTCTGTCATTGAATGTGATTTCTTCATTCTTCCTTTTGTGACCAGTGAATATCCTTTCTATTACTATGTAAATACAAAAAAAAAAAAAAAAATCAATGAAGTTTTCAACAAACATGGGCCACATGAGAACTTTTCAATGCTGGTTGTGCTGGGGGTGAAAATGAGTTACAGTTCTTTGGATGGGTGTAGCATTCTAGGGACACCCATTGTCCTGCTATTTGGTCCTAGAAGGGAAAGACCTTTTTCAAACATTAGTCCTCTGATATTCTTTGTTGCTTTACAGCCTACATCATGCCAATCTTCTTTTTGGAAGTTATTAACCTTCTTTCATCTTACTAGTTTAGTTTTGATTTTCAGATACATTCTGAATTCTGAATCCTGGTATGCCAAATATCTGCTACTGCTGAGCTTCTGCCCTCCTTGCTCATGCAACTTTTGACATGACTTGGAGATGCTAAATCCGTAAGTTTCATGAAAAGTCATAACTGGTTGGAAAAAAATTTTCCTGTTCATGATCCCCATTCTTCACACCCCCCACCCACCCCCAGTCTACCTGAAAGAAAAAGTTGTGTTGAGAAAGTTGTGTTAAAAAAGTGAAACTCTGTTAAGAATCAGAGCTCAGCCTTTAGTAGAGAAACTGAAGGTCCTGTGATGGTGTAGGTCATGAAAATATTGGAGGAACCCACACTTTTTATTGTAAGAGCAGCACACAGCAACTTATGCTTGATGTGCTTCCAGAACGACTTATTTTGTAGAATGATGACGTGTGATAACAAAATTAGTGCTACAGAGAAGTTGTCATAGCACAGCTTATTATTTGTTTTCTTAGACCATATGTAATAATTTCTTAGAGTCGTGACATCCTATTACAAAACCTTTGACTCCTAATGCAATATATAATGTTGAAATTTCCTAACATAGTTGTTTATTCTCTCAGTTTTAGTATAGATAAACATAAAACAAAGTGTTGAAAATATTTTCAGAGGACTGGGAAGAAAAACCTGTCAATATCGTGCACAATTTTTTCCTTATTTGAAAAGAACAGAACTTTAAATAACAATTAATTGCAGACTGTTTTGGTGCTTTTTCAGGTAACAGCTAATATCCATGAATGGCCGAAGGTGCCAGAACTACTTGTGTGATTTTAGATGGGTAACATTAATTAGGAACTAGCTCTTAGAGGTCAATAGCTTTTATTTCAGGGTCTAGCTGTGAGGCACACACACTGCAATGATATCTCTCTAAATATCAAGGGCTAAAATGTGACGAGGGGTCACATCTTGCATGCCTGATTCATAAAGGTAGTTCTGTTGACTGCTGCAGAAGTGTTCGCAGGACTCGGGCAGGCAGAATTTGCCTCTTCCTTCGGTGTGTTTTCCCCTTGGTCTCTTCTCTGCTATGCCCTGCGGAGCTGCTCTGTTCATGTGTACAAAATAAAAATGGGCGCTGTCATGGTTAATTTAGTGTTGAAATTGACCTGCTGAAGGAAATGTCCAGTTTGAATGACCAAGACTTTGTTTTGGTATTATGTGCACCAGTGACTCTCTTATTTCACGTGACTGAAAATTTAACAAGGATTTAGTAAAGAAGGATTTATTTACAAGAAAGATGGGTCTTGGAGGCTTTGTGATAGGAGATCTAGCTTGTTGCAGTTGGCAGCTGGTTTTGAGAGAGATGTTTCCAATGGTAGCCAGTCTTCCAGATGAAGGGATTTGTGCTCCTGTTTTTCTACCAAATCCAGTAATATGTCACTTGTGAATGGCACAACTTAAAGGATCTTACCTTACGTTAATGGTTTCAGAAAAAGCAAACAACCCCCAGATCATTATTTTAGACATTGCTCTCCTCTACCAAGGCGGTCGCTTCCTCAAAGAGAAATCATGACACCTTCCAAGCCCTTGTGAAACTGGGCAGTTTCTCCTGCAAAAAGGAGGGTTCAAATGTACGCACTTCCTGCTTGGTACAGCATCAGAGCCTGGAAGCTGTTAAAAAAAATGGCAAATTCTCACCTGTTTTCTATCCACCAATGCACAAAGCTCATTACTTCCTCCCTCCAGCTTTTCTCCCATTTTCAGTTCCCTCCACAGAACTGAACGCTGCACCTTGGCTTCCATTTTGATCTGGTTTTGCTTAACCTTTCACTCAGTGAATCAATCAAGTAATGTTCTCATTTGGGAATGCTAATGTTCAGATTTCCACAGCAGTGACTTGAGACACTGTGACAATTCTATTTAGCTTATGGTAAATATTTCAGCAGGAAAAAAAAAAAAAAATCCCTTGCCTTGCAGCTTAATAAACTGTCACAGCAGATGCGGCTGTGTAAAATGGATTTGAAATCCTCTTTACTTCTCTTTAAATATTTTCACTTCTGGCTTTACATTGTTCCCTGGTTGTTTAAAGCTTCCTTGGATTTCCATCACCTCTGTTAAATATTAGGAAATCTTAGTCACAAAACCAAACAATACAGTGTAAATGGCTTCTGTTTCTTTTTGAAGTGAACATAGAGCTTGAAGTGGCCAGTGGGACCTTTTAAATCCTGTCTAATTACATGTTCCCTTAAGTAAGGCTATATAAAGCTCTTAGGGAAGTCTGCAGAAGAGAGTCACAGGGCATTTTCAAAAGCGAACTACTAAAATGTTAATTATCTCAACATCAACATTGTTACTTGGGGTCATTTTTCAGTTTTAAGTTCCCACTGCAAAGTACAGTTTAAGCAACGATATTATGGTGCTAAAATGGCATGCTGAATCTTGTTAGACAGTTATTAATGAGAGAATATAGTTTTTGATACAGGTACCTCAACATTACATATAACAAACCCAGTTGGATATTTAAATGGTTCCAACGTGCATGGCAAATTGCAATGCTCTGACATTTTATGCATTTCTGGAAACAGTCCATGAGGTGCTGAAGAAGGCAGAGTGGTAAATTGGGTGTAGTAAATATGGCGGTAACACTGAAGTAATAAGGAAAGAGTAAGCAGAAGTAAGATAAAGTAAAAAGAGAGTGTAGGGCTATTGAAAGTAAAAATATTCTTTAGTTTTGAAAAGTTTTAGTTGTAAGAAGTTGTGCTATGGGAAAAAAGGGGGGGATTTTGTGTACGTTTCCAAATGTGGTGAGAATTGTCTGAGGAGACTACAGTTATTTATGGAACCAATGATATAAAAAAATGAAACTTTTAAAGTATACGATGAAAGCTGTAGAAAGGTTGAGTCTATAAATAACAGAGAAGATAAACGCTAAGTGCTGATGGGGGGAGGCCCAGGACCTCAATACTTTTGTCGTTTAAACATCTTGGGTGTCCTAATCAAAGGTCTTATGAAAATATAAAAAAAAAAAAAAAAAAAAAAAAATCTCTGAAAGAGATTTTGATGATAACTGCCTTAAGTGGATTACTTAGAGTTGTCAGAAATGCTGGTGTCACGTTGCCCTTTTTGAGCCATTTAATTTGGTAATTCATACCCATCTCTATGTTTTCATTTGAAAATTGCAGGAAACTTTATTTTGAATGGAAAATAGCTAGAAAAAAGAGAAGAGTTCAGAAAAAGGGGCTGATGTGACACTAAGATTTTTAAATGGCAAACAGTTCAAAATTGAAATTGTTATGGGAACCCACACAATAGGTGGTTGAAGCAGAAAACTATTCAGGGCTTGATGATTTTGGTTGTAGCACATATGTCTTCAGTCCATCTGTCCACTGTCAGGAATAAGATGAAACATGCAATGAAAAGTCCTCCATACAGCAAGAAGCAAAAATTAGTGATAGGATTGGTGATACCTACAACAAACAACCAGGGCCATATAATGATGAGAAATGAAAATTTGGCAAGGGAAACAGTATTTGCATTCCATCTGCTCCTTGTCTTGAACACGAGTTTTATAAGCTTCATGGTCTAGTACTGTCCTGGTAAAATTTGGAGGAGGAGGAGGAGATAGTGAGGTGGTTCTAGGAAATTTGCAAGTGTTTCCAACTGTAAAAGATGACCTCAAAAAGAGGCTATAGAAGGATCTTTGAAAATTGAACAGATGGAGAATGATGGGGAAAAGAAGAGGGTGGCACCGTAGCAGTGCACATGGGAACCGGTGATATAAGAACGCAAGTTTGCATTTAATTCAGAGAGAAGAGGAAGCTATCGAATTAAAACAGAGGTGACAGGAGTACATGCAATTAATAAGGAAGATTGACTTGTTGTGCAGCATTTTGAGTGGATTTCCGTGGTGTAAGATGGAGAAGGTCAAGGCTGACAGGAGAAGATTGAAATACATTAGGTACAAGGCCAGGGCGCTAATTTCATCTGTTTGGACGCACAAGAAAGCCTTCTCTTCAGAAAATTTGTGTAGGAAGATGGAGTGAAATTAGAATATTTCAGTGATGTGAAGATTAGGGAAAGATGCACGTTAAAGGCAACACCTGGGTTTGGGGTTTGAATTACAAATGAGATGTTAATGGTATTTTTAAAGACTGAAAAATTAGTTAGGGCAGCAAGGTGGAAATTAAATGCTTTGATTTGTTCATGCTGACTGTAAACTGGTGCCTGGCAACCCACAAAGAAGTATCACTACAAAGCTCACAGGGGGAAACTGGCATAAAGGCAAGGTTTTGTGCAAATTGTAAGTCAATGAAAATCCTCTTTTCTTTTTTTTCCCCTGTTGTTGTTGATTTGTGTTCCCTTAAAGCAGCAAAAATAACCTTCTATGGACTAAATCACACGAAGTGTGCTATAGACAGATGGTGATATACCCTCATTTTTTCAGATGTTCCAGTTTTGAAGAGGCAATGTTCTTCCCTTTCAATGAGCATGCGTGGATTAGAGTGTTAGCATCAAACTTCTTTGATGCTATGCTTTGATTTTTAGCTTCTGCCAAATATCCGGTTGAGATCAGCAGCTGTCTCAAACATTTTCAAACACAGTGATGATGGGAAAGTGCTGTGTAATGTAACAAATGATTGTGAAAGCTTTCAGTAGAAAATACTGAAGGATAGCCGAGGCTTTCCTGAAATTTCTTCTTTTTTTCTGGATAGCTACAGATTAATTTGGGTATGTCAGTAACGTTTTGCTTTGTTTTCTGGAAATCTAAGTTCACCAGTGAGTCTCATAGGATGTATTGGAATGTCAGTATGGGACCAAGTTACTTGTGAAGTTGAGGTAAATATGTATGTTACATTAGTAATTTCATCAATGGGGTTATGTCAGCTTATTGTTCATAGGAGTCAAGATTATTTAAGGCATAAAAATACCAAAAAAACCTCTAAAGCTTTTTTTCAGATTATATACAGTTATTTTGATAAATTCACTTAAGCAGATATTTTCCCCGTGTAAGAACAGTAACCAATACGTTGAATTGTCGAGGATGATGCCCTATGCTGTCTCTATCTTCAGGTATATGTCATTTGTTACGATGTTATAGAGACAGCTAGAAAAAAAGATACAGCTTTCATCTTGCATTGAGTAAGTCAGAAGTGAAAATTCTGAACTGACAGTTCTAGGCTTGCAGTGTATCTCTAACTTTTCTGTTTTCTACTAAATATATATTAAGGTTCAATTTCGATCCCTTTGGGACAAGTGCTATGACAAAGTCAAATGTACAAGGCTCTGAAAGAGCCAAGGGTTTTTTTACAAGAATACGGAGCAGCAGACGTATAATGGTATCTAACTACTTGATAGGAGCTTCTGTAACAGTGCTGCATTTGTGTGACTGAGCTAATGCCTTCTGTACAAGTGCAAAAAAAAAAAAAAAATCACCATTTCCACATTTGCTAAGGACATAATATGGTCTGGAGTTGTTAAAGTAGTTACTGGGTTTTTGCTTATTTTCAAAGGAGAGCAAGGTGAATTTTTCTTTGTTATAAAATGCCTACATTCAAGAAATGTTAAATGCAAACAAAATAAACTGTAAAGGATTCAAACATCCTGAAAGGAAGCAGCAGATTAAGCTCCTTGTCAGCAGAACGAGGCACATGCTACCACCGGTGGTAGAAAAAAGGAGGATTGCACAGCCCCATCCTATCCAGCCAAACTGTTCACGTTGACTTCAGATAAATTATACGTGGCGCCAATCTAAATCCAGAATTCCAGTGATATGAATATGAATTTACTCAGTGCTTGTAAACATCTTGATACAACATTAGTGCCATGCAATTGCAAAACACTTTAAAGATATACTTGATGACAGCCAAATGTAAGTTAGACCTGAATATTTTACATCCTAATGCAGAGCTATAGTAATTGATTTAGCTATAATTGGACATTTGTTATTGAATGTAAAACACTGGTGACTTTTGAGTGCCAGCTCCTCACATGTTCTCTTGGTGTTTCCCCAGGAAAAGGTAAGAAAGAATCTCTCCCTTATGAATACGTTTGAGACTTCCTGAGCCACTGGGGCACAAGACCTGTTTGTATACTATGCAATTAGTGGTGTCCCTTTCCAACGTGTTATAATTAATATCTGTATTATTCTTAATGGGTTCTACCTTGCTATGGCTTGCATCAATGGTATTTATTTTTCAGCCAGCCCAGGAACATTGTGATCCCTTTCATACTGAATACGTATGATAATGCTATCACATACCATGAACTTACTTTCACTTTGCGTATTCTGTTATCTTAAAATCTGTGATTTAAAAAATCAAATATGTATGCTGAAAGTTCCACATTAAAAGTCATGTACATTTTATTATCATTCAGTTTATAGTTAAAGGCTGGAATGTTTTATTAGAGCATTTTATATTTTATATGGCAGCCTAAAGAATATTTTTAGATTAAAAATGGGTCAAATACAAGACACCTGGCTTAGGATTTGACAAAAATCCTGTTCATTGTTTGCTCTATCAGCTTTTTTTGGCCCATCTGTCAGCTAGGGCAAAGACAGTTATTGTCATTTGTCGTAAGCTAAGAGTCTCTTTCAGTTTAGATTTCTAATGCTAAATGATGTTGCGGTATTTCAGTTGCAAAACTGCAAATGCCCATTTACTTTAAATTTTAAAAAGTCAGTCCATAAATCAAAAATAAATATAATGAAATATATAAAGATAACTAGTTAAATGTCCACCTTTATGTTTGACCTGAGGCTTTTTTTATGACTTAAGGCTTCTTTTAGTACATATTTGCAGGATGCAAATCCAGAGGCACAAATTGTGCTGGCACTATCCATAAAAATGAGCAAATTGCAGTTTTGCACTACCAGGATACTTGAGCATAAAGTTAGTTAACAGAACAGGCACATAATTGAGTGGGACTATTTTTGTGCTTCAAATCTGAAATGCCTTGATGGTTTATGTTGCTGTGCTTGATTAAAACCCTTTGATTCCAGGTAGCTGTCCAAAGTATATTCAAATAAAATAATATGTATAAGACAATATAAAATTGTGAAATATAACAATAAGCTGTGAAATGTGTTGCCATGGACAACATGTTTTGTAAGGTAGAATTTTGTGCTGTTTCAATACGGGGGATAGAAAAGTTCATGGAAGACAAATCCTTTCAGCATTGCAACATCCATTGAAAACTTTGAGTAATCTGTCTCTCAAATGTTTAGAAGATGTTTGAGTATTCAAGTAAGTAACATATGGATTTTTCTTGATTTTTGTATTTCTGTGTTCTTTTTCTGACTCCGCCATTTGGCAAATTCCTGGGTCTGAGGGCCTTTGGTGTGACTCTGTGTATCTGAAATGTTGGTCTTATTTTCAATTTTAAGTGATTTTGATACTCTGACCTTAGTGAAATGCACTTATGTAATAATATGAACAGCAGTAACATATGAATAATTAGGAATTATCTGTATGTAATTACTTTTGGTGGCATTAAAGCTGTAATGCCTTCAGCCTATGGCTCAGTTCTTCAGTTTAAGGACACGCAATTCAGTAGAAGGAGCAAGGCAGACAGTGTGCCAGTGTGCTCACAGCCAGGTCATAAATCTTAAAATGGGATGGAGAGAGGAGTACAGGTTTTTATCAGTGCAGGTAACAGTGTGCATGTTTAACATAAAAAAAATCTGGCTTTTTGTTCACTTCCTGTTGGAATCCAGGAGATTCTAGATCCAAGTTTAATATTTTGGGGTTGTTCTAGTTTCAGCTGGGATAGAGTTAATTTTCTTTTCAGTAGCTGGTGCAGTGCTGCATTTTGGATTTGGTGTGAGAACAACGTTGATAACACACTGACGGTTTTAGTTGTTGCTGGGTAATGTTTATATTAAGTCCAAGGACCTTTCAGTTTCTCAGGCCCTGCCAGCGAGAAGGCTGGAGGGGCACAAGAAATTGGGAGGGGACACGGCCAGGACAGCTAACCCGAACTGGCCAAAGGGATGTT
>JAVJGJ010000001.1:7889309-7900773 GCA_035590215.1 Microhierax caerulescens
TTTCATGCTCAGTATATAAGCTGGGGGAAGGAGGAGGAGGGGGGACATTTGGCGCTCCAGCATTTGTCTTCCCTAGTGTACATGTGACAGAGCCCGGCTTTCCTGGGCATGGCTGGACACCTGCCTGCCCATGGGCAGCGGTGAATGAACTCCCTGGTTTGCTTGGCTTGCATGTGTCGCTTTTGCTTTGCCTGTTAAACTGTCTTTATCTCAACCCACGAGTTTCCTCACTTTTACCCTTCTGATCCTCTCCCCCATCCCAGGTGGGGGGAGAGTGAGCTCGGTCGGAGTTAAACCATGACAGGGCTAATCCAAGTAATTTCACCTTCCTGTTCCAGCATAACTGGTACTTGCTTTCCACATCTGAACCGCTGACAAACTTAGTGTTAAGGTGGGGCAACAAGAAAATCCAGATGGTTTTTCTCAACTGTGACTTAAGTCACGCTACTGTGACTGGAGAGACTTCTGAGTTTCCAAAGGAGTAGCTGCTTCCCAACTTGTTCCTTTGAAAGTTAGATTTTATCACTGGGAGCTCTGTACAAACTTGTTCAGATTTGCAGATCTGGAAAATTACAGTCCAATTCTGCCTTGGATCAGATGGCTGTACTCGCAGCTGTAAATGTGGGTGCCTTGTGCACTTGGGAGATCTGTAGAATCTGAGAGTATTTTATCAATAAGGTGCCAATCAGCACAAGAAACTGTTCAATGCATGCAAAATCAAACTTCTGAGTTGTTCGTTTGTTGTTGGGGGGGCGGAGTTTGTATGAAAAATGAGTCTCCATTATACTCCTTGTTCTGGTAGACATACCTGCTTTCCATACACTTGCATGCATTGAACCTTATTGGACTACATGCTGGCTTTGATGGTTTCATGCAATGCAAATTTAATTTAGGAAGGAAAAGCACTTGGGTAATGCAGCAGGACTTTAATCAGTGTGTGAATCATGCCTAGAATTCATGAAAGCACTGGAAAGGTGACCTCCCAGGTGCTGTGCTGTCTCCTGTACTCGCCCTCAAGGCAGGAGATATGAAGAGGGGCATGACAGTGTATTTTGGCTGTGTTCATTTGATATACCAACCTAGGGACTGTAGCCAGCTGATACAGACTAGTGTCCTTCAGTTTCAGCTGAATAATATCAGGGTGTAGAATGGTACAGAGTTTCTTTTGATAACTTTCCACTTGGACATTAGTGGGCTACGAGAAGCTCTGCAGAGCTGAGACTTTTTTTTTTTTTTTTTTTAGTTCTGAAAATCAAAGATGTTTGCGTAACATATTAAAGATGGACAGAAAGGTGGCAGCAGTCCTTCTTGCACAATTTTTGGGTTGCATTGAAAGCAGAGCTAAAAGAAACTGTTACAAGAACTTGTGCAATATATTCACTCTATTTGGCATAACCAGCAGGTTCAGGCACACAGCTGAGACTTTGCATATTTACCAGGATTTGCCTCTGAGTTTTCTAGAGCTCATCTGTTGTCACTTTTTTAATAATGATTCATTCCTGTATGTAAAAAATAATATTCTTCAATGAATGGATGATTCTAACCTTGCCACTGATTGGAATTTTAGTACAAAATAAGTGTGGACAATTACAACACTCATTACCCATCCTGTCAGTTACATGATCTTGTATCTCATATAGTGTATGTCAAAAAAAAAAAAAAAAAAGCTTTTGATTTAGTTGGATTTCATATAACACTAATTTATAGCACAAGGAGCATTACTCAGATTGGCCTGACACAGCCCTGCAAATTGTTTCATACAGCATCACTTTCTTTTGGATCAGATATCTGTCTTCGATTTGCATAGAGGATACCTCATCTAAATTTATTGCACTGGAGACAAGTGAGTCAGACATCATCATGACTATACTGGCTGTGTGTGTCTGCCTAGTGGTTTAGAGGGAGCGTAAATTAATTTGCCGTTATTAATTCTAACTAGAGAGACTAAACGTAATTTCATTCTAGTAAAAATGTTACAAGCAGTTTGCTCTATCAGGTTTACTTACAATTTTGTAGATATATCATACAGTATGTTGCACATAGCACACAACAGCCTGCTTTGCTCATCTTTACCCTGATATAAATTTGAATGCATCACTGTCATGTTAGAAACAATAGCTTAAAGAAAAAAAAAGCAATCATAGGTCCTTAACCATAGTCCCAGGCACCTCAGCTCTGAGCTTTGTCTTGTCTGGTATTAGCAGAGTATAATTATATATTTATATTTTTATTATTATTATTTTAATAAATTTAATTTAATAAATTTAATTTTTATATATATATATATATATATATATATATAGTTATATAAGCATGTAATTAGCATTGTTCTGCTAATGTAAAATTCTGCCGAGGACTCTTCTGCAACATGTCTGTCTTCTCATCCATCCTATCTCATCATCCAACCTCCATCCTATCTACTGAAGCCACCTTCTTCCTAGCCACCTTTTTGTACAATCTACTTTCACTTTAAGCTGAGAACACTTATTTTTCTGTTATTTCTCCTGGCATGCCTACACCCTCTTCAAAACTGCCTGCTTCATTCCTCCTCTGTTCTTTATCTGTGCAACTGAGGAATGAGCAGTATTTCTTTTAATGTCTTCATCCTTCCTCTCTTTGTTGCAACAAATCAAAAAACTACTGGTAATGGTTGCCTCTTAATATATGTTCCACTAACAAGTGTGTTTGAAATGTCTTTCCTTGTCATGAAAACTCTGTTTTAACAATGCTCTTCCCAGGAGGTCTATTATTTCAACAGTAATCCAATAGACAGAACAGCCAAAATAATACCCTGTGCCTGGAACATTTTAATTCTTCAGTTAACCTAGAGCTTTATTTGTATAAATTGTATTCTTTAACTTTTAATTAAAAGCTGATTATTCTAACACTTTGTCATACAATATAATTAGTTCAATGTCAAGCACTTTTGCAGCATGCAGTGGTTAGATGAGACCAATATGCTTCAGAGATGAAAGTCAGTCACTCAAAGCTTGCAAAGTTAGAAATGCCTTTTTACAGGGTCAATACCAAAATTTTTTCCACGTAACAAAATTTATATAAACTGTTTTCTATCTGAATTCACACAAGCAATGGAGCCACTTAATTTTACTTTGAATTTGCAATGGTATTCTGCTAATATTCAGAAATTTTGTTGTCTGGTATTTCATTTCAGTTTTCCACTGACATGATTAAACGTCTGCTTGGTATTTTAAAAAAAAAAAACATTTTTGCTTCACAATTATTTAAATTTAGGTTCATTAAACATTTTAGAATTTCTGTTCCTTCTTGTACTGTCCCTTGTATGTTCTGTTATTCTCCTTACATTGTTATTGGAATTACTTTTCAGCACTTGTCTTCCAAAATTACTTCAAAGCATTTTGCATGATGAACATGGATGCACCTTTTATCTCTCTTTTTAATTTGAAGAACAACTGCTTTCACCAACATTTAAAATATAATTTTAATTGTGGACAAATTTGTTAGCTGTTTGAATGAATCCCCCACAACTTTATATGCCGACAAGAAAAAAAAAAGTTTGTTATGGTTTGACATCAGCCAGTGACTAAGTACCATGCAGCTGCTCACTCGCCGCCCACTCCTCCCTGCCTGATGGCATGGGGAGGAGAATTGGAAAAAGGTAAACCCCATGGGATGAGATAGGAACAGTTTAATAATTGATATAAAGTAAAATGTACTACCTAGTACTAACAGTTGGAATGAAAAGGGAGAAAACAAAAAGAGAGAGAGGAACTCTAGGGAAACTCAAGGGAAAACCCAAGTGATGCACAATGCAGTTGCTCACCACTGGCTGACCATTACCCAGCCAGTCTCCCCGCAGCAAACAGCAGCCCCTGGCCACCCCCCCCCAGTCTATATAGGGAGCATGGTACTCTCTGGTATGGAATACCCCTTTTGCGAGTGCGGGTCGGCTGTCCTGGCTCTGCTCCCTCCCGGCTTCTCATGTCCCTCCTCACCGGCAGAACATGGGAAACGGGAAAGTCCTTGACTTAGGGTGAGCACTGCTTAGTGACAACTAAACCATCGGTGTGTTATCAACGTCATTCTCATACTCAATCCAAGGCACAGCACTGCGCCAGCTACTGGGAAGAAAATTTGCTCCATCCCAGGTGAAATCAGAACAGAGGTGATTTTCAGTGTTTTCAGTATGTTTTAGAAGGTTTTTCTTCTTCAGTTTTGTTGAGAAATTGAGTAATAATTTAAGCGAGTGAGGGCATTGTTCAATTAATGCAGTTTTCATCAAGTCCCAATAATTATATTAAATAAAAATGGTAGACATATCTAGCTAGAGGTAATGATGTTTTGCTATAGCGAGAAAGTGCTAAGGACACAAGAACAGGTTTGAAAATAGCTTTAACACTTTTTGTTAGACCAGCTACTATAGTTGCAAATTTGTACCATCTTTAATTACCCAGAGAAGGACTTCTGTGCATGAATGCTTAATTTTTTAAATCAATTATAGCATTTAGCCTAATAAAACATGACTTACCCAACCCACAAACATATTTTCATCTCCATAGATACAGGACATGGTTGTATATCAGTGTTCAGCTATAAATATATACCGATGTTATATCTGTAATGTTAGTGTTTTAGTTGGTTCTTGGTACGGTTCCTTATACATACATTGATTGATGGTTGCATAGATAGGCTTTGGCACATTAAGAGCATTGTACATGTGGCTTTTTGTTTAGGGGATTTTGGGCTCAATTTTTTTCTCCCTTGTAGTATGAAAAGATTATTTTCCCTCTTATATGCCTTCTTTATCTTTTATTTGGTAGTCTAACATTAGACAGCTAGATTGTCTGCCAGTGATTTTAGACACTTTGAGCATATTTTGTTCTTTTTCACATCTTGGATTTATATATTCAGCTTTGATCCCCATTACAATCTTACACATTTGCCTAAGGAATGTTTGAGATTTATTATAGTCTGCCCTGTTTAAAGATCTTGCGGTTTCCTTTTTATAAGAAGATAGCGGCAGAAATTCAATTCAGTATTGAAAAGCTCATGTACTGAAATTCTGGCTGCTTTAAGGTACAGCTTGTGTGAAAAAAGCACATTGGATAGCAAGGTGTGGTGTAAATGTTTTATGGAGATCTCTTTTGGATAGATGTATCAATGATGCATAAGCAGCAAAACCATGAATGAGTTATGTAGGTCAGCCAAGTGAGAGCCTTTATAACAATGGCCATGGTTTTAGCATATGCCACAAATATTGTGAGATAAAATAACCTTATTAACAATAGGTTTATGGAGGGGGTTTTTTGATGCTGTTTTCTTACCTAGGCACTTGCACAGACAAGTTTCCAAATGAATCTGTTTGTTCTAGTCTCAGAGGGTGAAAACAAGTTTAATTTACTAAATTCAAGAGACTCTTTGAAATACTTTATCAAAACTTTTCTAAGAACAACGATATAATGGTTAATGAGATCTGATATCTTGGGGCCACCTGTGCTAAGGCATCAGTGTGGTGTGGCCCACTGGAAGTCCATGAAACCTGCCGTGCTCTCTGGAATGAGCTATCTACTGCTTCACAAGTATGAGGCTGCATGCTCACTGTTTGCCCAGGAACAAACATTATCTCATCCAACTATTATGCTTTTCGTGCTGAAAAGTGAGGATGTTCTGTGACATTTGTTTCAGATTAAATAAAAAAAAAAATTAAGTAAAATAACACAGATTATGAAGTATGAGCTTCTGCACAGACTTAACTGTGGGCTGTATAAGCTAGGCTGTCACCCTGAGCTAGCATCTGAGAGAAGAGCCAGGGTGCCTCAGCTACATACAATTCCGTGACGATCCTTTGGACTGAGCTTGGGGAGGTTCACAGAAGCTGCAGGCAGTTTTAGTTGGCAGTCTGGGTTTCCTTAATCTCGAAACCTTTCTCATACCTGCTTTTTAGCAAAAAAAACCCAAACAAAACAAACAAAAAAAAAAACAACAAAAAACCCCACAATTTCTTACATTTCAAGGTGTAGTGACTAAAATCTAATCGATCATATCATATACACAGGGAAGAGTAATCCAATATATTTTTCAGACTTGAATTTTGGTTCTGGGAGAAGGAAGGTTGTCTTGTGTCTCAGAGACATTTCCAAGTGCTTGCCCTCTGAAGCTGTGTGTGTAGCAGCAGTCTGACATTGACACGTTGTTTCACTATGTTTTTCTTCTTCCTGGTGAAGCAGTGACGACCGACTACTGTAAAATACATGATAATGGCCTGGTAAAATCAAGGCTCTGCTGCTGTGCTCAGCACCAGTGAGTGAATAGTACATCACAAAGGTTAATTTTCTTGTGAGTATCCCACTTGTGCATGTACTCAGGACTGATATGCTATTGAGGTGGGAAAGTATCGTGACAAGTTCTTGAAGTTGGAAAACTCTGGAATACTATGACTATGAAGAAAAAATTTATGCGAGTCCCTGAAGTGTACATGGAAGACCACATGGGAATTCTTCCTTGGTGAACACCATTTTGGAGGTGGGTAAATGGAGAAAAATAATACCTACAATTTGGATGGGTTGGCCCATATAGGAAAATGTAACATTGCTGCTGAGTAATCTGAGAGCAGGATCACACTCTTAAATTGTTTCACTGAAGTATTTTGTCATTCAGTTAAAAAGCTATGGATGAAACTGAAGATCCCTATCCGGATTTCCAAAGTGCCAATGCTACAGTTGGTGCTTGATTTCACACTTGACTCTGCATTTTCTCTACTTCTTCCATGCAGGAAAGAAAACAGAAATCTCACTTGAGAATACCTATTCCATCAGAAAATTTTCTTGTAAAAGGCTGATCTGCCCATCCTCTTGCCACCTGCCATGTTACTGGTTTGTCTGCTGCTTTCCAGTTATTCTTGGCAGTAGAGGATAAGACATTATAGCATAAAGCAGAAGCCTAAGTTGGCTCAGGACCAGCTTTAAAACTCTGAGAATGTGAAGATGGGTTAAAGCCATCAGCCTCTCCTTTTCTGCCTTGGCACATAATCCCTCTCCATCTACAGAAACTATTAAACTTGCTCACCAGACAGGATTTCCAAGTCTCTGATCTCTAATTTGTTACTGTAAAACCCCTATGCGTTTAAATTATCTATGGGGCATTTTTAAGACTGAAAGCTTTTTTGTTACCTGCATATTAGAAATATGACAAACCTCTATTATTCGATCAAAAAAAGTCACAATTTAAATTACTGTACACACAGTGTAATGCTTTCTTGAGTTGTTTCTGATGAAGGTTGGGTTTCTCAGGTAACACGCTATCATTGAGTGGTTTCTAGCTGCTTTGTATGCTTTATACATTTGACAGCTCAAGAAGAAGCAATTCATTTATACAGAAAATGCTTCCCCATAAGCAAACCAGAGCGTGCCCACAGCTGTATATAGACGTGAGTTACTGGATCGATAATGTTTCAGTGGTAATGCTTTTGAAACGCGTGTGTTCTTTAAGCACTGATTACTAGGCCAGACAACAAACATTTTATGGTTAGAAGGGGCTTGCTTCTTTTCTTAATACCTGTCCTGCTTGCTGTGTACAGTACTCAGGGTTAATTTTGACAAATAGGGCAAAGAGTGGAGAGATGATGTCTCAGCTGAAACACAGTTGTAGCAACGTATGAATAGAGTGGAAGGCCGCAATGCCCCTTGCACAGTGAACACCATTTTACTTGACAAGGTGCGCCAGTTATTTCATTAGGAGTACACCCAGTCAAGATAAATTACATTCTAGCAGGATAAATATGCCTGTGTGAACGTTGTGCTACTGAGACTTGGAAGCCTAGGCAAGATTATTTAAAGTTGGGTTAAGTATTATCTGGAAATTGCTCTGCTTTCCTGGGCATAGACATTTACCAGGAGTGTGTGTGTACTTATTTTGTAAGGTCCTCCTCGGCCCTTTACAAGCTCTGCTTACTGAAGAGTCAGTTTAATCATTTAACCTGTTTTCTTCAGGTTAAGGCAAATTAAAAAAATCCCAGATTTTGTTATAGTTAAGGGTTTTGGGTGCACTTATTTTTCTGGTACTGACATTTTGGTACTTTTAAATGTACATACGCTGGAAGGTTAAAGCAAGTGGAAGGATGGTGTGGCACATGCGGTAGCTTGTTGCATTAACCATTCGAGTATCTGTATTCTCAGGTAACATGGAAAGGCCAGCTGAATCAATTGTACCTTTAGATGTAGCTTTC
Organism: Microhierax caerulescens; assembly: GCA_035590215.1. Taxonomy (NCBI): domain Eukaryota; kingdom Metazoa; phylum Chordata; class Aves; order Falconiformes; family Falconidae; genus Microhierax; species Microhierax caerulescens. The sequence goes on from JAVJGJ010000001.1 coordinate 7,897,513, forward strand.
AAATTTATATCCTCGGAAACACTGCTTAGTGACGTTTTAGTAATGACTTGAGTTTTCGCTTATCCATAGCATAGAAGTAAAATCAAATATTTTACGAAACGTTGGAACCTGTATCAGGGAGCCAGACGTAGACAACACTTCTTAGCTTCTTCACGTACCGAAGACTACTTTTCATTTTTTCTTTCTGTATTGGTGCTGGTTGGGAAGATGATTCTGCCTTGTGTACTCTGATGTTTCTGGCTTATTGCATTCCCTGGGAGTGAAGCTTGGAGTTTTACAGGAACAAGTCTAGAATCACAACGCACCCAAAGGCTTCCTAATGATTAGGTTTCTTATAACCCAGACTTTTCTCCCAAACAATCTAAATAATAGTTTTAAAAGTTTGCAATATGCTGTTATGAGCTTTTCTTGTAGTTCCTGAGGGGTGAAGCAAGACTTTTGTCGACTAAAACCTGTGAAAAAGCTCTGGTGTGATTTAAGAAAGGGGAAGTGTATACACAAGCACGTTTCCAAAGGTAGGCATTTCAAAAGATCTGTAAATAAAACAAGTAATCATTATTGTTTATATAAAACTGTTTTGAGAGCTATCTTTCTGCTTGTCACTGCTCTCGGCAATGTTTTTTCTTGGGGTGAAATTTGCCTCGGTAACAAAACTGAGTAGGGTAGGTCTTCCCATGTCACTTGGGGCTTCTGCAGATCTTCTACAGGGATGTGGTGACTTGTAAGGTTTGCACTGCCACTTACCTTGGGCTCCAAGGCAACTTTCTCTAAAATGATCTTGCATGTAGCAAGTCCCATAGTTGGGTCAGGCAAGGTCAAGGGTTAACAGTGCAGGGTCTGACATAATGTTTAAGTAGTCTGGAGGTTTTAGAATGCCTTTAAAAGTGTTACTAAGGAATTATGCTATATGTCAAAATGACCTAGAGGAGGTGGAGGCGGAGAGTATCTTCTTAATAGCCTCCTTTTTGTGGGAAACAGATGTCGTCTGCTTGTTATTCTTGCACTTCAGCTTTTCAGAAATTAGTATCTGAGCTTTCAGAGTGAATTGTTGTTCTGTGGTAGAGATGAGGCAGAGTTATGTTTATTGATTGTGATTTTTTTCAGAATCAACTGTAGGAAGAGGAATTCCTAGTTTTATGTTGTCATGTTATTTAACTAGATATGTTAACAAGCACATTAAAAATTTGTAGTACCTAAAAAAAGATGTTAATAAGGTCAACTTGAGTACACAGGAAAAAAAAAAAAACTAACTTAAAATACTTAAATAAAATGTAATTATTGCCATTATTTAAAATACAGCAAAAAAAAAAAAATGTTCAAGTGCATATATATTCCATGTATATATTTAAAAGCAGCACAATCAAAGGGAAAGTATTTCCTGTGCATCAAAGGATGTTGAATAGTCATTTGGTCAATTGGTAGATGTTGTGTAAATTTAGATGTATGAATTTTGCACCCCAGAGAAACAACATTAAGAAAAAACAGAACAAGTTTTCACATGTCAGAATGTGGGAAATCTATGGAAATTTTATTCAGCTGCTCAATGAATGTACAGTTGGAAAGGTTTTAATTACCAGAGGGTTTTTCCCCCCACAGGACCTCTGCCTTTTACACTCTGTCTGTGTATATGTATAGTTTACATGTGCACTTATACACAGATATACAGTGGTCACCCTGGGGTTAATTGTTCAACATTTACTTGTACTGGATCATATAGTAGATGCCCCTAAGCCTTATTTACTTTGCCATCCAAACACCACAGAGTACAAAACTACTAATTTCCTTGTGTGCTCTTTTGTGATATCCTTTAGTTGTAGTATTGAGATGCTTCACAAACCCTAAGGAATTTATTGTCACAGAATCTTAAGAGTTTCCTTGTTTCCCCTTTCTTATCCATTTTTAGTGCGGAACAAAATTTAAAGTAGAAAGTTTTCACTAATTCTGAGTGTCAAGCTTGGTCTAGTTTTCCATCAGTCTTAGTATTCATATAGAACTTGAGAATTCAAAGCTCAGTTCCTGTTGATTTGAATAGTCAGCACACCAGTTTTATAAACCCCTGAGCTGCAAATCGCTGGGCTCTGGGGAATTTCTTCACCATATGCTTGCTTTATTCTTACACTGCATCTGAATCAGCTATTGGTGAGTATTGGGGTCTACTGGAGGGAAGGTCCACCAGGTTGAATATCACCGTTCTTTTCTTCCAAATGACAAAACTGACTCACTCACAGCACTTGACCTTTTTCTAATGAAAGACAGTGGGTCATTTTGGCTGGGAGGCAAAGAGACGGGAGAAGGAAAGGGAAAGGAACACAGTGTATGTGCATGTTATGCAAGGCAGCATTCAAATCGTAGTATTTCTGCTAAAAGGATCTCAGCTATGTTGCACAGTACACCTTTATTTTATTTCCTACCTTTTCGAGTGCTTTGCTTTTCAGTCTTAACCTTTAGCAGAATTATTTAGTGTGCAATTTCCTATTTTTTTGAATAAACAGTAAAAAATAGAAAAATTCTGTCGTGTGGAATCACACTGGTCTCCATGTGGGACTTTGAATTATATATCACTGCTTGATCTAACTCAGTAAGTTGATAAGCTGTTACATTTTTTCAGGTAGACTAGAGGCCATAAGATTTCAAACTGTACTGCTTGCTGACAGCAGAAAAATATTGAGACTCATATCCATGTGTCGTGTACACACGGCAGGCTATTGTCATGCCCTCCATATAAACAGAGTGTATCTCAGCTGAAAAAACAGCATTATACAATATAAATTCTGTACTTACTGTTTCTGTTAGAAGGATGAGAATTGGTGCATCTCGATATTTCATAATTAGCTTTAATATTCAGAGGAAAAATTTTACTTGGATTTGTCGGGGAAACAGCCCCAACATTATTCATTTTTTTCTGAAAGAAAATGTAAAATAATTCTAATATTATTTACAGGTAAAACTAAGATTGATGGAATAGTAAATGATAAGATATATATCTGTCCCTGAGCAAATGCAAAACTGTACATTGAGGAACAAAGGGTTCAGATAATTTTTAAAGAACATGACACAGTGTTCCAGAAAGCAAAAAATCCAATTTATCCCTTTAGATAAGGGTGAATTTACATAGCTTGTATGACTTGTGTGATCTAAGCCACATTTAGTGAAAAAGAGAAACAATGGCCACGGTGGTTGTCATTGAGTGCTCAACACTAAGTCAACCCTAAGTCACACTGTTTCTTTAGAGGCAGAATGGCTCGTCTCATAACTATAGAA
>JAVJGJ010000001.1:7900815-7930528 GCA_035590215.1 Microhierax caerulescens
CACACACACGACCACCCCAAAAAAAAAAAAAAAATCTTAATGTTCCAAGCCAAGCAGGTGCTAACTTGTGGCTGCGAGTCTTAGGAGTATTTGGACTGTAAACAAGATGATACTAATGTAAATAAATGTAGTGTAATATGTGCATCAAATTTGTGCTGTTTTGGGCTTAGAAATACTACATTTATAAGCTTCATTGGCATCACATGAACTTAATTTCCTTCTTCTAGGACTCTATTCTGGAAGCTTCTGTGAGTAATTCCAAGTCCTTCTGTGCTACCTTAAGAATTTGAGAAGAACTGTAAAGAATGAAGCTAAAATCCTTAAGCCCTTGGGGGACACACTTTGCTTTCTGGGCAGCTACACTGAGTCTGTTAGAATTACCACTATTTCCAGTAATTGGATGATTATCTACCTATTGCTAGTATGGTGTGTGACCTACACTGACATTGAATTTTAGTGCTGGACAATGATACACATAGGAGTTGCTCAAAACAAATCTAGCCCAGAAGAGCAGTTAACACAGCTGTTATTCCGGAGGAAATTTGGGTTGGGTGAATTTCTAAAAGTATAGCAATGGGACCACGCAAATATTAGAATGGGTAAAGCCTTGGAAGCTTGAAGATCACTAGAAAACTGAGGTTGAAATGTGCACAGTTGCTGAATGTCTAGGATTGTCTAACACACCTCTATAATGTCACCTCCAGCACAGTCACAGAATCATGTGCGTGGGGAGGGACTTCCAGGAGTCAATTAGTGCAATTTCCAGCTCCAAGCAGGTCCAGTTAGAGCAGGTTGCTTGTGGCTGTGTGCAATGAGGTTGTTGAATACCTGCAAGGATGGGAATTCCTTAGCTTTGCTGGACAGCGTGTTCTTGTGTTTCATCCTCACCCAGTTTTTCATTAAGAATAATAATAATAATAATTTGAACCTTCTGGAAGCTAATATTTTCTCACTGGCTTTTGTGTGAAGATTATGAATTAAATAAAGAATAACAAAACTTTAAAGCATTTACAGTCCAAATTCATGAGGGGAATAAAAGAGTGAACTGAAATAAAACTTTTCCAAACAGTACCTACAGTCTGGTTACCAGAGAATGCTTACCAAGGAGCCTGGAATTGGAACACAGGATTTTTTTTGACCTGTGATAATTTGTTCATGGGGTGAGCATCTGTGGATTGTTTCTAAGGGAAGTTGAAATTACGAAAAGCAGAAGAAAAGTTAATAAATGTTCTACAATACTCTATATATGTGAAACAAATTTGAGGGGATCTGCATCTTCACAGGAAAATTTGGTGGACTGCATTTTTTTAAAAAAGTTGAAAGCCATTGAACTACAGAGTCTTGAACAGGGAAGATATTTGGTTGATGTTAATTGTTATAGACCTTTAATGACTTTTGACAATTTACATGACCTGGAAATCTTCCCTAAAGATGTATTAATGATCTTAATCTTTCCTTCCTTCCTGAATCACAGAATATTTCTTTAAAAAGGTAAATGTTTCTGATGCTCATATATCTCTGTATCTTTTTAGAAGAAATACTCCATAGAAAATCTTTAAAAGTTGGCAGATGTAGGCAAACAACAGGAAGGTAAGCAAACTTTGACAGTTTACTCATAGGACTTTCTGTCTTATTATAATTGTAGGACATCAGGAACATTCTACTATATGCTTCTTGAGATCTAAAATATTCTTTGATTTCATACCATTAAACATTTTTAATTTGAGTATGCCTTCCTCATAGGAAAGCGAGCCAGTGCAATATTACCTAAAATAGTGTTTATTGTTCCCTGGTTTAAGCTTGATGGCACTTAAATGCAGTATAGAGGTTACTTTGATTTATTTTTTTTTCTTTGGAACCTGAACTGGCTTTACCTTGCCATAAGGGGATAAATTTTAGGTGGTGCTTGTTACTTCATTACAGCTACCTTGAATCAAGTAGTGCCTCAGGCAGATTTTAGGATTATTCATATGACTACTCAATTCAAAAGAAGTTTATATGATAGGTGAAATGTTATCATGTTTAGTAAGAGGCACCTAATCATCCTTGTTTATTGGTGGTGACAGTTTATGACCTGTTCTTTTTCTTTCAACAAGCAAACGAACAAAACCACAACAAAGCTAAATAAACCCTACACAGAGGATTCAGCCCAAAGTGCTTCAAAATACTGTAGAATTACTAATTATCAGATTCCACTTCTGCATATAATAATACCACTTCTTTTTGTCTTTAAGCTGGTTAGATACTTTAATTAGATGTTTTGTATGGTCTTCTAGTACAAAATGCGTAACCTTGGTTTTGCTTTCATGCATTCGTACTATGCTTCCACTTAACAATACTTACCAGCAGGAAACAATGATAAAATACATTCAAGACTACTTTGATCTTTGTCCTTCCTATTGAATAGCTTTGTTTTTGATGTTGTCCTGCTGTTTATTTGCTTGCTCACATAGCCTAGGAAGATAAAAGATTGAATCAATACTTCAGAATCTTCTATCAGCTTTTACTGAAGCATTTATCAGTGGTTCTTGCTCTTTTCTCAGGTCCCACGTTCTGCTTAGCATAACCAGTCCTTGCTTTATGGTACTGATTAGTGTATTTCTACTTCAGAAATAGTATGTTCTGTTTATCTTTCCACAAGGTTCTCACTTCTCGTTGTTTGACATTAAAGCATAAGATTTCTGGATTAAAATGAGAACAACCACTGTTACTGCTGCTTCTGTCGTGTTGTTACTGCCTCTGACACACTAGGTTAGAAGTTGCTGTATAAAGCAGAGGATGTGTTTCATCATGCACCCGTTTAATGCTGCATTCTGTACCTTAATCAAATATTGGAAAACAGTTCTGCTGGTGCTGGTGTTCAACTGTATTTAGGGAGACTTTATGTGAGCGTTATCTTCTCTCTGTATTGTGGCCTAAGCTTAACTCTATACTTCATACATTAACCAGAATCTGTATTTTTTTAAAAAAAATATCAAATTTATTAGGCTTTTATTTTAAAGATGCTCAGTGGATTGTACAAAATGCAAAATAAACTAAGATGTATTGAAAACCACGAGGCTGAATGAGAGTCATTTGGCAATACCAACATGCGTTCAATGTATCTTGGTCCCCTCTGAATGCATACCTCACGTGAGTAATTATCTTAACTCAGCCTTTGCAGTGAGTTGTCTGCTAAGGCAAAAAGAACAAAGAGTGTCTCGGGCATTCCAGGTGGAAGTCCATACCTGTATTTGCAGTACTGGTTTTGAAACTGAATTTTCCTCTTGGCCTGTGAAACCAGCACAGAAACAAGGAAGCAATAGTGTTTCATGGGCAAGTATATAACACAGTACTGCTGGTATGGTTCTAACACAGCCAGGTAATATTTTTTGTTTTGTTTTGTTTTAACAGTTTGAACTTACTACCATTCTGCAACCTATCACTGTTTCATGTCCTGCCACTTCTAAGAAATAGACCTGAACATTGCTCACCACTCTTTGTCCAAACAAAAAGCCTGAATCCAATTTATTAGAACAGAACGAATATACCTTTTAACTTCTCTGCAGAGATACTATTGTTAATTAAATCAAAGTCTTTTCCAGATGCAGTGCTAACAGTTCTAGCCTTGCATCCATTCTCCAAACAGTATACGACATTGATGGATAAACTCAATTAAAGCATGAGCATTAGAGAAGTAATGTGGAGAGCTCAAGTGATCTTTACTAATCCACCATTAAAAATTGCAATAAATATTTCAAAATGAAATGTTCATAAATTATGCTGAGGATACCCGTTAGTGAGATTGGATGGAAATTCAATCCAATTATTCTAAGTTTGCTTTTGGTTAGGCAGTGGCGTTTGTTTTCTCTCCCATTATGTTATGTTATGCTGTCTTACAGCTAGATTAAAACCAGAACGCAACTACTGCAAAAAAACACTTCTGCTTTTTTCATAGCTAACATTGAAGTGGGATCCCTTCTGTGATTTGACATTTTCTTGCAGTTTGCCTTTTTCAAGGTATCAAATATTATTATGAAACATGGACGGCACCTAAATGTATACAGTAATTACTGTTAGAGTGCACTGACTCCTAAAGCAAAAGACCAGAACTTAAAAAATATACATACACAAGATTAATTACTCCCCTCATGTTAAAACGCTTGGAAAATTAGGTGATTTATTGAAGAAAAACAAATAAAACCAAAAAGAAAAGAGCAACTGCTTGGTTAAACCCTCCTATTATTTACTAGTAAAGTGAGATGTGGGTGTCCTTGTGTCTGCTTGCACAGGGGGGACTGATTTTCAGTGTATCCTTTTCACTAAATTTCCTTTGCAGAAGAGCTTAAAACCTGGTCTAACCACTTAGGCAAGATATTTTTCTTCATAGATGAAGCTGTTAGGTCAAAGATTCCTCGTGAAGGACCTTTGCATTCTGCTGGTCTCTTGAAACTAGATCTGCTGCTCTCAACTACAGACATCAAGGTACAACTCAGGGCAGACCTCAGGCTGTTCTAAATTATTACACTGGGAACTGGATAATCAAGGAACTACAAAGAAAATGTCAGGCCATGTTGGCTCCTTATTATTTGATTTATAGTTTTGAGTTTGTTACTTTATAATTGTTGGGATTTAATACTTTTTACAAGAAAAATCTCCATAGTCAAGAACGAAGTTTTAGGACTTAAATTTTCAAAATTTTCTCATCTTTAAACCTTCAAAATGGAACTTTGCTGAAATATCAATCTTTAACACTTTTTAATCAGTGCTGTTCCTAGGCTGAAACGTTCATTTTATGTCAGTAAAATATTTCAAAAGACATGAACTGAAATTTTTAGATTTATCAGGATTTACACAAGCTTTATTTTTGACTTACATGTGTTTTAATAATTTAGATGGCTTCAGGTTTTATTCAAATTCAAAGCACTGTTTTATCTTGATTTTGCCAGGATAGAATTGAACCAAAAATAGCCACTTTTTTTAATGAGCTGTGTTTAAAGATGACTTTTTAACTTACACTGGAAATAATTAAATTACTCCAGACCACATAGGATAACTTTATTGTAATTGAAATGTGCTAATTTATTAACAGATGCAAGTACTGCAGAATAAAAGAAGGGGGGAAGACCTTCCTTAATAGCACATCAACATTGATTGTATTGAAAACAGATCCTTGGCCAATGTTTTTCTAGACCCTCATTAAAACATTTTTAACGTTATCTCACACTTTCTCCCATCTATTCTCCATTTGTTAAAGCCTCCTAAGATAGTAATGGAAAAGATGTCGGTGGATGTGATGGGAAAATATATTAAAATCACTTTCATCTGATGGTTAGAGCGACACACAATATTTTAAACCTACCAATCTCAGTGATGGTTGCATAAGGAAGACTTGCACATCTAGTAGTTTTTATTTAATTAATATGCAGTTATCTTTGCACTTAGGAGGATGGTCTAGAGGCTAGGGTACATGGCTTGCGTGTCGAAAAAAACCAGGGCCAGTTTTCAGTTAAGGCACAGCTATCAGTGGTGTGGCGTCGGTCATCTCCACTTGCTTCTTCCCTTACCCTCTTGTCTGTACTGTAAAAATTGGATTTCCCTCCCAGAGCTTTATAAGTCTAAAGAACTGTTAATAGTTGTGACACCTGCAGATACTGCGGGTGGAGAGTCTGGCTCCTGCCTCCACAGACAGATATTAAATTCAGGCAAATGGAGAAAGGATCCACCAGCTAATGTTAGCCACATCACTTAAAGGAGGTACTGATGCACCTAATAATTGTGCAATAAAATAGTGACCTTTACAAGAATATCCACTTCAAGTACAATAGGGAAAAATCAGAACAATCTATGTGTAACCAAATTATCTTTGTCAGTCACTACAGCTGTGTGTGACCCAATTAAGTGAACACTGGATGGTAATGTCAGCACCAGCTTTAAAGGCACAACTAGCCTTTTTTTGATCTCTCTGTTGAATAGACAGAATTAGGCCAGATTCAGGTAAGAAATATTTCTTACTGCAGCTGGTTTATTCTGTAATTTCTCTAAATGCTAGGAAGGACAAGTATGATATTTTTTCCCTTTTTTTTTTTTTTTTCAGTCCCATAAATACCAACCATAAATGCACTTGGGAACATGAAATAGACACTGCTGACTACTCTGCAGCTACTCATCCCTGCGGTTTCTGTCTGTAGACGTGCTCTTAAGTCAGATGTCATGATAATGTTGCATTGCTAATGACCTGGCTGGAACCCAACTCTGACCAAAGCTGCAAAGGTGGGATTTTAGGCAATGTGCCTCCTCCTTGTTTCAAAGTAGATTTTTGTCATTAGTAACTTGAACAGAAGATCTTACGCAGGAATATTGTGAGAGTTGCACCCTGTTTATGTATCTCTGCATCCCTTAATGTAGGTGAGGCTGGTGGCTAAATCACTTAAGATATACAAAATGAGGCAGTACAGGGCGTCAAACCTGGGGATCTGGAAGTTTGCAAAAATTCCTCTGGAGGCTTCCTCTGTTTTAGTTTTCAGGTATAGGAAAACCAGCACTATGCAGTGAACTACAGAAAAGACATAGCTGATGATGAATATTTAGCTATATTTTACTCTTTGCTAATGCAGATGACTTTCCATACTGTCTCATGTCGAATTTTCTTACATACCTAAGTTTTGTAATGATATATGTGCGGAACTCAGGCTCCCTAACCTAAACCTCATTCCTGTAGATAAAAGTGAATTAAAACGTAGGACAGCTGGTATAGTATCACCTAAGTTCCTATAAAAGTTTAGATTTTAGTCCAGTTTTATGGGAACTTTTAGTATGTGATGGAAGATATATAATAACCTATTTTTAAAAACTAGCTTTACATTTGTTAATATTTGGTAATAATTTTAATTTCAGGAGACGGTGACAAAAAAATTGTTTTTGCTTGTTAAAAAAAAATAATCTGCATATAAACCAGTGACTGAACCTTCAGCTAAGTATTCCTGCTGTAAACAAACAGCCTTAGACTTCCTTTTAGCCTCTTAAGCTGCTTGCAGGCACGGCATTTTTTCTCTTCCTGTATTATATTTGAGAAATTGGCTGTGGAGGATGTGCTGGATGATCCATGCTTCAAACAGATCTTTGACTTTGCCCCTTTCAGTCAGCCATCTCTTCAGTGAAGTATGACTTGGCATCAGCTTATCAGGCTTATTTTCCTTTGACCTTTGGAAGGTGTTAATCTGCGAACAAAAGAGCAGCACGTTTGGTGGTCATGCCTTCTGTGAGTTCCTCATGCTGGAGTGGTGGCTGTGCAGGCTCTGGAACAAATGAGCTCTGCAGTGATTTGCTCAGGAATATGAACAATAAAAAAACAAATCCTGAAGTCGCAACTCTCACCAGTCTCCTTTAGAGGCACAGTTTACAAGTTGGATGGTGATTTGTCTGACATTTCAGTTCTCTGAGAGTGACCTTATTTTTGTGAACTGTTTCTGCCTGAAAACAGAGTGCAAAAACTGTGGTCACTCCATTAGAACTGACTGTCAGACAAATTAGTATCCACCTAGCAAGCAGTTAGGAAACATCTGATGTGTTTACATGCCCATCCAGCATCTAGAGACCTGCTTGGTTACACAGTTAATTTTCTGTTCTTTTTTAGTGAAACATTCAAAGGTGTTATCGGGAGTCTTTTCTGAAGGAGAACTGCTAATAAACTGTTGGATGATGAACCAAACAGGGTTCCAACATGTGAACTAGTGACAATAGTTCGATTATTTTATCGGGACTATAGGTTATGTTGTTTCCCTCGGCATTAGAGGTTTTAAAATGTTCCAGAGCTCTCACACAGTTTTGGACTAATGGATGCCTCCCTAGGAGCTGCATCACACAACTCTCTATTATGTTCCTGGGCTCATTTTTTTGAATTGCCTTTTTTTAAGCTGTTTTTCTGCTTTGTCAATACTTGGTCAAAACAGTATGGTGGTTGGTTGTGGGTTTTTTTGTTTGTTTGGTTGGTTGGTTTTTGTGGTCCTGTGAATCTCCATTGGTTCTTATATGTAATGCACTGGCTCTTTTAAGCCAAGTTAGCAAGTATTTGCTCAGTTACGTCCCCAAACACAATTCCTTTCTCATGTTAGAATTTTTCTACCAGAAAAAACAGAATGAAGAAAATGTTAGAAAGAACTGAATCTTCTTAAAGGTCACACTCACCTCTTTTCTTCCCTTTTCTTTCATATTAGAGCTTTCCTGGTTACCATTCAGATCATTTTACCTTTTTATAAGGTGTTCTGTAGTAAAGTCAGTCCAAGGTACAATACTTTTTCCTTTGTAATGGTAGCTTTCTCTATATTTGTTTCAGTCAGGACACACACTGGAGTAAGGTAAGGAGCAACATGTGAAAGCATAGTGGCATCTGTCCTCAACAAACAGCAGGATAGGCAAAATGTGAAAGCTGTATCAAATAGACCTTTATTTATTACTTCATAGTTGATCGTTTTCTCTATGGGAAGAGTTGGATAGGTGATAATATATTAGGTATTCTTAAAGAAAGAGCAAATACCTGGCAGCTTTCTTGAGCTATACAGATAGTGAATCTTTGGCGATTGTGGAAATGTGACTGTGTCTTTGATTCCATGGTTAATTGGTGAATGAGCAATTTTTACGATTAGCAAGCAATTTAACCTTCTGAGCAGCTGGTCTTGTGTCTCAGGATCTTCTCATGGCTCTTTCTGCTCCAAACGCCTCTAGTCGCTCTGATCAGTGACCCACTGAGGGGATACCTTTGTGCAGGCACTTACAGGGCATGCAGTAACCCACCGAAGGCTAGTACATTGCATCTCAGGTGGTATTGTCTTTTAGGGCCTAATGCTCACAGAGAACCTACTGGGAATAGCCACTTTATGTGCCACCCATTTTAATGGATCTTCCTCCATCGGAACATTAGTGCTTTGAAGTGATGGGGAAAAAAAAATTAAACATACTTTAAGGGACAAAGCATACCTTAAAGAAAAAATTTGAGAGGGCTGAGAGACTCCTTAATTAGTGTGGCCATGGAGACTCAGCTGTGGTCAGCAGAGAGAAGCAGGAACATGGTTTAGGGAATATGTGGTACATACCAATGTTCTGAGGATATAAATATTTTTGTAGCAACACCTATTTCTTCAGTAACTACGAAGAAGAAATAATTGGCTGGTTTAGATATGTGTGCCTACAGTGAGAGGAGTTAAGTACCATCTCTGCCATCTTTATTGAGGCTCCAGACAGCCTCAAACATCCATGTGAACTGTTAGAATATCCCAGAGTCCAGAACATAGCAATTAGAGTTATTCTGACTATGTTAAATGGTAGCTAGTGATGCTCTTATTTTTACTATATGAAGGGTTAAAAAAATTCTACAGGTTTGATTGTAGATAGCATGTAGACGATATATAAAGAGCTGATTCTTCAGTGAACTGTTCTTATATACATGGAACCTGCTTGATTTTTAACATGTTTTAATCTCAAAGTGCGGTCATATGGCTGACTATAATGCCATCAATATAAAATCAAGTTACTCTACGATGCAGCAGAGCACATAAGCGCTTGTCTTTATCTGTAGTGCACTGAGGAAGGCACATTTATGCCACAGACAGCTCTAAATACCGGTGCTTTAAGTACTTATACTGAGTGAGGGCCTGCATGTGTTTACATAAGAGTCTCCTAATTTGGGTGTGAGCAGCAAATGAACCAAGCAAAATATGGAAAGCCTTGCAGCCAGAAAACATGAAAATCAAATTTTGGTCTGAATAAAATTCTCAAAAAATCAAAAGGATGAAACAGATTATTACTGATATTTTGTATAGTCATTGTATGTAAAGAGGATTATATAATGAATAAAAGATAAATGCTCTTAGTTTAAAAGAAAAAGAAACAAAGATTACATGAAATTGGAAACTTATTATCATATGAAAGTTATCAGTTCATATATTCCATACCAAATGTGCTTGAAGCATGATTGTCTAAAAGACTTAAAAATACATGATTGCACTGAAGAAAAAGCATTTATAATTTAAATTAACATAATCAGCGCTTGTACCTGTAAGTAGTCAATTTTGCTTTTAAGTAATTTATTTATTAAATAGAGTTAAGCTTACATTGGAAGGAGGTTTCTGTAAAAACAATGGGTACAAATAAGATTATGTGATATATTAGAGTTAAAAAAGACTAAATGTCATTTACTGATTAGGTTTCTTTATACCTAGCAGTCTTCAACAAAAATAGGTAAGCCTTCTTTTTGTGAGTGACCATCTTGAACATTAGCATTCTGATTTCTAGGCTCTGTCATTTCATAGATTTACTCTGGATAGGTTAGCTCTAATATCACAACGATTTGAACCAATAATAAAAAGAAAAGAGCAAACACAGCAGTGAGGATTTTAAATGAGAAAGGAATTGGACTTCATAGCAGATAATGTAATAGAAGTTCCACTGAAATCAATAGGCATTTGCACATGGACTAACTCTACTGGAACAGGACTCTAAATAACCCTCTAATAATTTATTTGGCTAGAGAGTCAAATGAGCACCTATAAACTGCTATTCTGAAACCAGTGTAGGCATTTTTCCAATAGAAATGTAGAACACCATTGGTTTTGTATTCCATAGCTTATTCAGGAAAAGGTTTAAAGTAAATTTTAATGGAACCTGTGAAGGATTTTTAGATTTTGGCTTACGAATCACTGTAATTGCTAGATTTTTCAGAAGCAGCTGGTTAACTTAACGTCTTTTTCTTCATCTAATCTATGGAACAGTTAGAATAATATATGCAAAGATCTATGAAGTGTCAGGAAAGAGCCAATATACTTGACTTCTGCAATATGCATGTACTGAATAGAGCAGGTCAAGCCATTCACTGTATATAACTGCTTTGGGATTTAATCAGTTTTTCTATCTGTGAATTATCCATGACCTGCTAATGATTTTTTTTATATGGATGTGTGTGGTTTATATAGTTCATCAAATAATCTTACAATCACATTAAGCTTGTAGAATTTTGCAAGTGCTCCTCCGAGTGTAATTTGCAGAATGAGATATTCATGTTGGCTACCCAAGTCACATGAAAGTGTATCTATTCTGTTATTTGTTGACCTAATGTCTGCAAACAAGACCACTGGAGTAATTGGATCTTTATAAACAGGGTACTAGTTAAGAAGAAAAGCATGCATAGTGAATCTTAAAGCCTTTGGAGTCTGGTTTTTGTACTCTTTTGTACTGAAAGGGCACTGTATGTGGTAGAATGTTATCTGCACCAGAAATTTAAGCTCTTTCCTGAACAAGAAAGCATAAGCTAGATTTATGAGAAAACTTCTCAATACCTAGCCCCTATAAGATCAGCTGCTTTTGAATCCTTCCTCTCTGAGCACGGTAAAGCTGCTTGTGAGGCAAAATGGTCAGTTAGATTTTACAAAGGTGTTCTTGTATTATATTTAGTATTGCCATTTCTAAAATATTTTTAATAGGCCTTCTTTTATTATTCTGAATATATAATTCAAATATATAACAGCTTCAAAGGACTTGAGTTGTCTCTCTGTTTTAAGGTCTCAGTGTGCATGTAGTCACATTCCAAAGTATTTTCTTCGTATCTATAAAACTTTTTACTGAGTTTCTTAAGGAAATGATGGGTTAAGACCTCTCTTTCTGTGCACCACTCTCCTCAATAACTTCTGAACCTAACCAATCCATTTCAATTCCCACCCCCCAGAATAGGTAAATGGAATGCAAAGGGAAAAAAAAATAAAAAAAATACCATGTCTAATGAAGGAATGGCTGGTAGCACTGACGTGTTATACGTTCTGTGCAGCAGCAGCCAGCTTGCTGTCTTATGTGTGTTTTTATGCGTGGTGATTGCAAGAGTTGGCATTCATTGTGGTGTTCTGAGAAGGCCATGAGGGTGTTGAGCTGTAGCAGACTAGGCTTCGTTAGTTCTGCAGTTGAAGGAGGTTTTGGTTTGGTTTGGTTTTAAATGAAAGTCAATGTTCTCAAGTGTCCATCTGAACACACGAACAAAGAAAAACCTCATCCTATTGCATGTTTCGTGATAAAAACTAATTCCTACTAACATCACTGCTCTCCCATTTGTGATTTCAATTAAGGTGGGTGGACTAAATATGTTGGCTAATGGAATATGACTCTAGAGGCCTAATAAATCTAGAGAAATACAGGATAGTTGATAGGTAGTTCTCAGATGTCTGGATATATCTTTCCTGCTGATGCTTCTCCTTTACTACTCTACTCCTCCTATGATGCTGTGATATGGGATATTTTCAGAGGGTATCTGTGTCATCTTGTACTACTAGAAGAGTGTTAATGAGGTTAGAAAAATTGTTTTTCAGTTCTGTTCAAGAAAGGAAAAGAAAGATATAAACTATCTTGTGTATTTATTCACATAGAACAAACTCTTACTTTGGGCATAATTGTGGATATAATCCATTTAAGATTGGATAACCATCATTTGAAAAGTATAAGCCCTTTGCAAAAAAAGAAAGCAGGGATGAGTGAAGGCCACAGGCTGAAATTCAGTTTCTGTGCTCATGAAACAGTCACCTTTGGCTTGTCTCCCCTTACCTTTCTATTTGAATTCTGCTGGGTTAAATTTTTATGAAAGTGACAGTTCAATTTTCACTTTTTGGAAAGGTGGTTTATTGCCAAAGACCAACAAGTTTTTGCAGCAGCAGTTTCTTACTTATAAGTAGAAGGGCAAGAATAAAGTCCTGTACAATCCACTGCTCACAGATCCTTCCCAACAATAGCAGCTGGTACACTTTCTGCATAGGGAGAGATGATGTTACATAAGGAAAAAATTTAGAAAAATGAGACAACTATTTTAAAAACATTTAAAAGTTTATATTGGCTTTTAAAAGTAGGTGATAGATAAGGAACACATAGAAATACTAACTACTCAGAAATATCTTAGGGAAAAGAAACAGTAATAGCAGGATTTTGTAGGAGTTTTATTTCTAAAAGATTAATTTCCAGGAACAAAGTCTGTTATAGAAAAGTTATTTAAAATCATTATTGTTGGGTTACATTTAAAGTGATGGCACATCTACAAATCCTTCTCTGATGTAGGCATTAGGAAAAAGAACATTAGATGATGATATCAACACCTTAATGATTTAATAAATAGGAAGAGTAATGGGGAACAGTTGCTTTATTTGTGAGTTTTACTTTTAAAACATAATGAAATAGTTTTACTAGGGTAAGAGTGTATGACATTTAGTGATATCCCACCTGTGTCATGAAACAAAGGTCAGCAGATAGAGGTTTTTTCATTAAAATAAGGAACACAAGTGTGAAGGATTCTTTCTTCACTACACTGGAGGATAAGCCATAATTCTGCTACCTCCTTGAGGTATACAAAATTGTAAAGCAAGCCTATTTATATGATGGCAGCATAGCTATTCTTGGATCCTAGGATCTAGAGGAGATGTTACGTGGAGGATATTGTTTATCTGAATGCTGGGAAGCCACATGCTTTCCCAAGTGTTTGTGGATTTTGAAGATTTTCAGTTTACTTAGACCTTATGCTCCAGGGGGAAAGGGTAATAAACATCAAAAACCTTCTAAATTTAATCCTTTTGTGGGTCTCTCTCTCGTCGTTGGTTACTTTATCATATACTGGCCTAGAGAATGCATGATATTGCTGCTGTATTAAATGAACAAAAAATTTTCTGCTGTTTCTCTTGACCACCTGGGATTAACAAATCCACATCCTGTTCAGATGAAAATATCTGCTTCCAGGTAACTCAGCAATCCTTAACAGCTCCCTTTTTCACCCTCATTGTTCTGCCAAACTGGATTTCTTATGTTTATCTAGGTATTAGCTCTCTTACAGTCATCTGTTCTTGACAACATGATTGCTTGCAGTGACTGCTTCCACTGTGGGTAAAACTGATAAAGATTATAAATACCTGCAAGGTATTGCAAACAGATAGTTGGGTAACTAATCTATGATCCTGTGCGCTGTGGCAAGTTAAATTGCTCAAAAGTCATCCAAAATCACATGAGAACAGTAATCTGCTTAACTACTAAGGAATAAATAACCAAAAAAATGATGTGCCTGAAATCCCACCCTCTTACTCTTCACAATGTTACTCAGACCTGTAAGCAGGCATCTCCATTTGCACCACCTGCATGCTGAAGAAATGTTTCCTAATGGTGTTTCCAACCAGCTCCTCTAGGAACTCTGCATGTGTGTGTCTGTTTCTAAAGCAGAGCTGGGGAGGAGTGATAGTCATAGAGCTGCTGCTTTCCTTGGTACATATTTTCCTTAGCATCAGGAAAGTGATGTGAATGATAAAGTAATCTGAGTGGGGCTGCAATCTCAACAGCAATCTTAACTTTGCCCTTGAAACTGATCCACTATGTAGAAAAGAATTCAATAGTCACAAGAAAAGAGATAGCGCGCGTGAGACCATGACTCATCTGGCTTAAGCGTGCCTGCAGAAGCAGGAATATTAGCACCTACTCTCTGCTTGCAGCAGCATTTGTACAATTTATATTCAGCAGTCAGTGGCTACAAGATATAAACAGCCCAGAGAAGAGGGTCTAAGTTATTGAGTGAAAGGTTACTGAATGCTATTTTCACCATCGCTTTGCATTTTAGGACAAAGGGGAACTGCTTGTATCACTTGACATTAGCACTTTACTATAGGCATTTAATTTAGCCAGCAAAATTATCTAGCTAGGCTTCTGCAGTTGTCAGCAGAGGCAGTCTTTTCCTGAATGCAATTCAGATCCTGTTCACTTTTTGTTTTGAATTGCCTGTTTCATTGACTGCTAGAGGAGCTTTGCCACATAATTTGTTTGCCAAAGTAAGTACCTACAGACCCTCTCACCGACCATCTGAGCTGGTGTGTTTTAACTGTACAGTGAAAGACTTAATTGGATTTTGCCCCTTGTAGGCATAGGTGGGATTGCTTGCATAGTGGTTTGCCTTAAAAATGTCAATTCCTTTTAAGTGAGGCAGTTCTGGGCATAGAAAGCATCTGTCATATTAGGAAACAGTAGTAACTCATAAAAGAACACAGCTTGGAAAAGCAGTGTGGGATATACCCAAGTTTTAGGTGCCTTCAAGTTAGGCAGGTGCTGGGTTAGGGATTTCGGAACTGTAGGTTTGGATCTGGTATTTCTATCTTAATTCTCTAGTGGGAGCCCTAGGTTGCTTAAGCTGACTTTGTATGCTTTGATGTTTTAAAAAGGCAATCTAAATTTTAATGCTAGGGGTGCCTGGACCCAAGCTATCCGAAACCGGCAAATATCCTTTTATTTCCTTATCCATTGTTTCATGGCTGCTGTTACAAATGTACCTTATTGTGGGATAGATTCTTCAGCTCCTAATCATGCCCTGGGAAGTTGAGATTAAGCTGCTGAGTTCTTTGTGGTGTACTGTGCTGTTTGCTTTAAGGTATTTTATCTTCTGCAGGTGAAACAAGCCATGCTTTCCAAACAAGGAAGGGAGAGAGAAAGAAAAAGATGTTAATTTGAGCCTTGCTAAGAAACTCAGATAAATGAGTGTGTCAAATAGAAAAGGACAAAATTAATAGGGAAAGACATTGGATTTTCAAGGTTCTCAGAGGGCATTAAAACAGTAGAAGTGAAAAATAATAAAATTATGAGAAGTGCTTTAGAATGTCTTTAAAATATTAATTGGGTGCTAAAAGTGAATGGCACATGCACAATACTTCCTCTCAATAGCAGTAACCTGAAACGACCACCTTCTGTCTCTGCAAGCCTTTAGAGTGCTCTTCCCTTTGCAGCTCTTTTCCTTTGATAACGCTTTTGATAGAAGAATCAGCACCTGTGGCTGCTCACAGTGTGGCTTGGTAGCGGTAGACTCCCCATCAGTCTGTGATCTATTTTTTAAGAAATGGCATTTGTTCCTGTGAATGGCATCCTGCTGGTGTTTGCTCAAACCTCTTGGCTGGCTGCTGGTTATTCTGTAAGTCTAGAGCTCTCCTGTTGGTTTGGTGGAGACTCAGGTTGGTAGCAACTGTGCTTTTACTCCCTTTCCATTCAGCTGCAGCTCTTGGGGTCATATTTGCTTGAACAGAGCAATGGAGTCTGGTTGTAATGCCACTCAGCAGGTTATAGCCATATGGCATTGAATTCATGTTTGAAAATGGTCAAGAGACTGGGTCCGCATGCATCACAGCACTGTATGCTAATGGGATTGCTGAGTGGCTGCACCTCTTTGCTGGCTCCCTCAAGTTGAACGCTTTATCACGCAAGTTCTGCTTGGAAGCACAGAGTGGTGACAGACTTACCTGGGAAAGGGAAATAGCTGTTTCCTTTCCAGGTGATATTCTGGGTGTACACGGGAAGGATAAAATTGTGCTCAAAACAGTTGCAAAGTTTAAGGGCAAAGAAAGTAGGCACAGTGAGACATTGATTCTTTCTCTGTATGCCCTGTCCCGGTTGTTTGGAACTGCAGGAGAGAGCATTTCAGATCCAGGAGATAGAAATCAGGATTTTTATTTGTTGAAGGCGAAGTGTAATTGAAGAGATTTTTAAATAATGCTTTGGATTAAAACTGAAAATTGAGCTTAATACACTTTGTAGTGTATCTGTCAAATCTGTAAACCATCTCTCATGCAAAACTTCATGTGAAGACTCGTATCTTCTAAAGCGAATTTGCAGCTCTTGAACTGTGTTTTCAGGTTATTTTTAATAGCTAACTATAGGAAAATATGTTGAATGGGATGTAATACACCTTACAGCAAGAAGTTTGAGATTTTTTCTGTGTATTAGTAGATATTCTAGAATTAATAGATTCTTTTAATTTACAAAAGTTGCAGAACTGAACAGACTTTAATGGAAAGGTGTTTGCCCTAAAATAGTACTGTTTACATTAAAAAAACCCCAAGATTAGATTATGTCTGTGGTGGTCTCATTGAAGGTTATTTAGTTCTGCGGTTAGCCCATGAGAGTTGCTTAAGTTCTTGTGGCAGTGTAGCTTCTTTTATTGGTCAGAGGCAGGGCTAATAATGATAATAACTGAACAACAGTTAAGAGAAAATATCAGGCGCTATCATCAAGCATGAAAGCCATGTTTATATTGTTTATTTATAGACTACTTTATTAGGAAAATATTAACAAAGTATCATGTTGGTCATAAAGCTACACTGGTCATCTTTTACTCACATGTGCCTGATGATGGAGAACTTTCAGAAAGATAGATATTGAATGGAAACCTAAGGAAAAGGGCTGGTTACTACTGGTAAGGCATGACAGAACAAAAGGAAGAATGTTAAAATTGTCTTTTAAGTGTACGGTCTGTAGGAGAAAATAAAATGGAAGACCATTAGATGAAAAAAAAATATAAAAAAAATGTAAACAAAATGCTTACAAACTGGGGTGCCACTATTAGATTGGGGTGAAAATACCTGTCCATGGAGAAATGTGACAACACAAAAAAAAAACAACAAAAAAAAACCCCAAAAAAGCCAAGTCACCACCCCAAAAAAAAAACCACCAAGATTTTTTTTAAAAAAAAAAACATTAATACAGTGGACCCTTCTTTCACAACTGAGAAACAGTTGAAAATATTGATAGTTGCTTGGACTACACGGTGATTTCTAGCATTAGCTTTCAAATCACCATGCGGAAGTAGTACTACCACTGTTACAGTTTTAGGATGAAATGGAGGCACAGAGAGGTCAAACATGTCTGGCACAGTGCACATAGCACTGTATGTGCTGAGTACAGCGCCTGGGTGGTGCCGTCTGCCCAGACTGCCTGATGTGGTGGTTTGGAAGGGGGCTCGAGGAGATGGAAGAAAGCCTCAGCACAGGGAGAACTGTCATTTGAAGAAAGTACCTGAAAAGTTATTTATAAAACAGGGAAGATGAGTTTGTGCTGCTGCTGCATCCCAGCTTCAGAGCAATGGGGAGCGGGCAGGCAGCAGAAGCAGGAGGACGGAAGGGCTCATGTGAAAGATTTTCTAAATCTTTCCAAGAGCTGGGCTGATATCTGCTGAAGTGATAGCTTTTATGCAGAAAGGTGGTAAATCACTTCCTCTCAAAGATAACTGCTTTTTCAATAGATGTCAAAATAAACTCAAATTAGGAGTAAGACGTTACACCGCTATGTACTTGATATACTGCCACAGCCAGGGCTCTCCTGCCACTTGTGCCTGGCAACCAGGTGAGCCCCGTTGTGGTGGCCCACAGGCTGGCGGTGGCCGTGGCCAGGCAGGTGTTGGCTGAGCTGGAGAGGTGGTTACAGTGGGGCTGAAGGCCCCGGGGGCAAGGTGTAATGGCGCCCAGGGAGCAGGGTGAGAGGAGGCTGCTGGGGCTGGCTGTGAGGGCCTGTTGGTGCCCATGGGACCCTGGTGGCAGCGTGGGCTGGCACAGGGTGTATGTTCCTCTGGTTTTGTCCTTCAGGGCAGGGAAGGGATCAGGCAGGAAGGCCCATGGGTGGAGGCGAGGGCCAAGGGGCCATATTGGATGGTGGAGAGGGAAGGAAGAAAGCAGCAGAGTGGGTCCTGACTTCAAGACGTGCTTGTGGGTTTGACGGCCTCTTGCGTTGTTGTCCCTGCTTACCTCAGCTCTTTAGCAACAAGGAGCCTTGCTCTGTCAGTACATAGATGTCTCCCAACAGCAAATATCAGCACTGGCGTGAGTACCGCTGTGTGTGGGCTTGCTCTGTCCCCTGCCAGCTTGCAGCACCACAGAGCAGCCCCAAACGAACTGGAACTCCTTTCG
The DNA here is from genome assembly GCA_035590215.1 of Microhierax caerulescens. Lineage (NCBI taxonomy): Eukaryota > Metazoa > Chordata > Aves > Falconiformes > Falconidae > Microhierax > Microhierax caerulescens. Next base: position 7,919,514 of record JAVJGJ010000001.1, read on the forward strand.
TGGCATTCCTGTAAGAGCATAAAATTATTTCTATATGTAGACCAAACACAATGTAATTAGCATGGGGGTGCTCTCAAACACTTATTAAAGCAACTTATAAATATCTCCATTCCCCACCCCCCTCCAACTTCTACTGCCCTTCTACTAAAACTTTGTGGTTCTCTCTCTATTTAGCAGGACAAATAATGAATTTTTCACCAATAATATATTTAACAAAAAAAAGGTGTCTGACACTGGATTTATATTTTCCATAGAGGAGCGTGCCTACAAGTTGAGGATTAGTCATTTAAGCTTTCTCAATGCAATTTAAATTGCAAATGTAAACTATCAGAAGAAAACACCTGTAAGTATTAAATCAGGCAACTGCTGATTTTCAACCAAATCAATAATTTGTAACAGGACAATGAATTTGTACCACCCAATCAAAACAAATAAGGACTATCTTCTTATTATCATAAAAGCAATAAAAAGACTTGCACAGCATTCTTTAACTAATTTGTCTTTCATTCTGCACCATAAAGATAACAGAGTGTGGTGTTCTCTTAGAACATATTGTTTTAGTTTGTATGTTTTTCATCACTATAGTTTGGAGTATATTGTTTTTTAATTTGCTGATAGAAACCATCAATTAGAATTAGCTTGAGTGCTGAGAGAGAATAATGACAATAGATATGAAGGGAATGGCATAGTATCTAGCATAATTTAATGATGCATTTATTGTGCATCTCATTAAGTTGGTGCAGAGCTTATTCTATGAGTAAATAACATAGTTGTATCAAAAGCTGGGAGAGTAGGAGGATTTGGTTAGGGAACCATCTAATTATAGTCACTCATCTTAGAATGAAGGACTTTACTTCTTTGATAAAAGTCTGATTAAAAGAAACAATATTTTTCCAAATGTCAACATCTTATGTGCAGTTACAGCCTGTGCAAAAATATCCTGACACCCATGTCATTTAATGAGTCTGTCTAAAGCTTGCATACCTTTCTGTAGGAAAAAATAATTTAAAAAAAACTTAAACAAAGTGGAACTGCCTTATAACTTCTAAAAATGCATTCTATTTTGGAATTCTATATTGGCTATATTTCTTGTACTTGTAACCATTTCCACCTGAGAGAAAAAAAAATCCCTCATTATGCATCCCATACTTCTAATAAAATTTACTATGCCAAGGTTTTGATTGTGCTGGTTTTCTACTTCTGATATCACAACAGTTATCATAAAACTGTGATACCTTCAGCTGTAATTAGAAATTATCATCAGGATAAAGAGGGAGCCAGACTTTAGGCTACTATCACTAGCAATAGTGAAAACTTGTTGCTTATCAAAGTTTGGAAACATCCATGTGCCCAAGGAAGAGTCCGTTCAAAGGCTTTCTCTTTGTGGACAGATGAACAAATACTGGATGCTTAACTCAGTAGGACAGTTAGGAAGTGGAGTAACTCCTCCCACAAGGACAGGTGCAAACAGATAACTTTATTTGCAGGCACAAATGAGTTTGATGTATGTATAAATATATAGATTTGTATATTAGTAATTCTATATGTTTGTATGTTAAATGGCCTTAAATATTAAGATTTTTGAAATTTGAATTTTCTTTGAAATCAGGAATCCAGAAAAGGACAATTAAATTGATTCTACGGTTGGTTTTTTTGCACAGAAATGGCCTTATCACCAATGGAAAAGGTATTAACTAGCTACAGTATGTTCTCTGTGAATCACTAATACTGTGTCATTCTGAATTCGCTAATGTATAGTAATGTTCCTTAATCTCATGAAACAGGCAGAATTTTTGACATTTACCATCTAGTTGCAGAAAAGGAAAAAAAATAATTTGTGTAATTAAGTCAGCCAGAATGAATTAAAACAGTCAGATCAACGTAGACCTCTTCCTGCCATCCACTCTACAGTAGGTATGTAATTTCTAATTAATGTATAAAATGTAGTTCACTTGTACTTGATGTTTAATTTATAGCTGTAAGCAAAGTATGTAATCTAACGGTAACATGAATGATCTCTCCATGAAAGGATCATCCTCAAAATTACGGCAAAGAGGAAATACAAACACAAAGGTTGCTTTGTTCTCTTTTATAATAAAACTAGATATTTCAATATCTTATTTGTTTCACCTTTAACTAAATTAAAATTTTATGTGAGACAAGAGCAGCAAAGTAATTGAGACAGTAATATTCTTTGAGTCGAAACTTGCAAAACATAAAGTCTGAAATACGTGAGAATTCCATGCAGGCTGACAATCTCTGACGGTTGCCTTTGAAATTCGACTGTTATGCCAGAACTCTGACTCAATGATGAAGAAAATGATCTCCTCACGGTTGAGAGTAATTTAATCAGGACTATAAAATTTGGGTCTGGCTTACCCTAAAATAGTCTGCACTTTGTAAAGCCAGCTAACAAATTCCTTAACTAGAATTAGATTTATTTACTTATTCATTTGAGTGTTGAACTGGAATTAATAATAAAAATTTAAAAAATCCCCTAGGCCTATCTGGATATATACACGGTATAATTATTTTAATAAAAGCAGCAGAACAGAACCAATTTAGTAATCTATACTATATTTATCCCTCTTGTGGGGAGGAAAAGAAAAAAATACCTCTAAAATATCCCATCTGGTCATTTAGAGGGAACAAAAAACAGGATTGTATCACTTAAACAATTAAACCTGAGCATCTAGCATTTTCCCCTCTTACCAGGAAACGTATTCAGCAACAGTGACTCTGTGGCTGGAGTATGAAGGATCTTGAAGCACTGCATGAATTTTTATTATGACTTGAAGTACTTCCGAGCTTATAGTTTTATCTCACAAGCTACGTGCTGTATGTATCTGAATGAAGAGATTAATTCTTGTTGGATTTCTTGCTGGTAGGGAGGGATATGCTTATTTTGTGCTTTTTGTGCTGAGTATGCCCTGATGCTGGATGAACGACAAGGCTCATATCTTAAAAAAATAATAAATAAATAAAAGATGAGAGCTGTAAACATTTTTTTTACTTTATCTTTTTTTACTTTATGCCTGCTGTGGCTTCTCTGAAAGTCTTGTCTGTCTCTCACTTTAGGGAGTCTGCTTGATCTAGAAATCAGTCGTATGGGTAGCCTTTTAGAAAAAGCATTAATCATGGTTTTGTTCTTAATGACCCATATATAGGGTCCTCTGTAAATTGTAGGATATAGCCTTGGGAAGGAACTGTAAAAATGTAGAAACTACAATTTTAGCAATATGATCCAACATGGCAAAATTTTTTTAGATCTTTTTTCAGGAAGTCTAATTAGGGGAGAAAAACCCCAACCTGTAAATGTCGAGTTTTAAACTTTTAAAAAACTGTGGAATATGAAAGGAAGTCTATTTTGATTACGGGCTGTGTGGAAGAAAGAGAATAAATAATGAGAGCTGTGCTTAAAGTGGCAGGCTTGGATTCAGTGTCTTTCAAGGAATGACAGGCCGTGCTGACTTCTTGTTATTTATTGACAGAGGAGGCTGGTGACCATTAGTGATGCCTTTTTACAAACTGAAGCAACTTTGGTTTAATCATTAATAAAGCAATGTCTACCAGTGCAAGGTGGTAGCTTTAGTTTTTAGCTTGAACACATGGTAATTTGAGCAAATGGCTACATGTTGAAAGGAGGGGGGAAGAAGCAGCAAAAATATTAGAAAACTGATCATAATTTTCAGTGAGTAGGTGCAATTGCCTGCAGATGTTCAGATACTTCATCAATGAACTCTGAAGACAGTGGGAAAAGATACCAAATCCCATACCAGCAGGTTCCTGTCGCAGAAGACTGATACAATTTGTTCCCTCCTGAGACTTGAGAAATGTAATCACGCATGGAAATCTCCTTTGTGCAGGCAAATCACACCGGTGTAGAGAGAAGAAAACGGAACAAACAGGACGTGAATTTTCCTGGTTGGGTTGTGTGAATGTGACTTTCGAGATGCCATTGACACAGCATTTCACCTAGGACTAAGAGTTCGTAGATGTTTCTCTGGTATTTGGTTAGAAATCAGACTCTCAACAGGAATTTATTTTTTCTTGTTTGGTTGGTTTTTTGTTTGGGGTTTGTTGTTTTTTGTTGGGGTTTGGTTTGTTTTTTTTTTTCTGTCCAGTTATGTAGACAAGATAATGCTGGGAAAGAACTGTCGTAGGTAGTGCACAAGATCGTGCTCTCATCCAGGCACCAGTGCACGTTTCTGAGTGCCACCTGCTGGCTTTTTGCCTCTTTGCCGTTCACAGACACGCAGGCGTTTTTCTGAAGGTGTACGTACTGTTGTGTCTGGTGTCAGTCCCTGAATACAGCCTTAGGGGACATAATTCTTTCATGCCTGTCAGCTGTCTTAGGGAGGTGCAGGCCAAAAGGCAGCCGTGTATGCGTTCCAAGGCTTTCCTGGTATCCACATTTCACTGAGTAAAACTAGGTATTGCTGCTCATATTTGCTCTTCTGTTCTCTCTATAGAAAGATGTAGTAAGAGAAACAAACAAAAAACAACAACAACAAATAAGAGATCATGACAAATATACAGTGGACTTCATTATTCTGAATAGGAACAGTTTACATTGAAAGCATGCTCCTTGCATCGAGAAGTGAGAGAGGTCTTGGGGAATTATCTGTCTGCTCGGTGTCCAGTTGTCACTAAGTAAAACACGCAGTAGAAGTTGTGCTCATCTTACTGCTTCTCTAAGGAACCTTGCTTTCAGGATCCTACCCACCATTTGTGCAAGAGTGCTCTGAAAAAGGAGAGAAGAGGCACATCATAAAAATGGATTTTGGGGAAATCTAGGTCTGTGATAACTATTTGGCCATAACTGCAGTCGTAACAACATGATGTTGAACAAAAGAGAGATTATCCTTTTTAACGTCTGTTCTGAACAGACACTGTCTTCCACTGCTGATGGAAAGTGCTGTGATGAAGAGTACTTGTTTATTCTCCTGAATCCCATAGAGAGCAGACAGGAATGAAGTGACTGGTAACTCAAATCCTTGTAACTCCCATTGGATTTCTATTTACAAACTGCCAGAAGACAAGCTGTCTCTCCCAGTGGCATTCTCTGAGGAGGCCTCTGTGCTGTCTGTGACATTCATTACACATGTGCCTGCACAGCACCTGTCAGTCACTCGTACCCAGAGAGACACTCATCACTTCCCAAGACACTCGATGAGTTAGACGAACAAATTTTAAAATACAAAATGTTGGAATTGACTGAGCTATGGATAATTAAACAAGCACTGGTAATATAGACAAGCCTATACTCAGACATAGACTACGTGCTTTGGTGTATGCTTGTGGTTTGGTGGTTTTGCAGTCCCCATTCAGTTGTGTCTGTTTTGAAAGAGTTTGAGAGATACATTCCTTTGTTTTTAAGCACTGAGAATTTAAAGCATGCTGTGGTCCATATTGTGGTTTTTTTTCTCTTTTTTTAATTTTTGTTCCTTTTTTTTTTTTTTTTCTTCCCTGTTTTGGTAACTAGAAACATTCAGGTTTTGCCATTGCACTTGGCATATTTTCCCCAGAGCCAGGAACCCAGAGGAGGTGGCCCTGTGGCAGTCCCAGGGAATCACATTGGAGCTCTTTCTGCTGGTTTTGACAAAAGTTTTAGCAAAGTAGGGATGTCTGGAGTGAAGTGTTTCAGGGTCAGTTCATTGGCATTTTTTAATGAAAATTTTCCAACAGTTAAAACTAGCCTGGCTTATAGGGAGAGAGAAAGCAGCTGTAATATATAATGAAACAAATGGAAAAAAAAAATTGATAGCAATGAATAAATGAATATAAATGAGAAGTTAGGAATTGAAGACATTTGTAAAGGAAGCAGAAGGACACAAGGAGAAATTTGTGGCCATTGGAATTAAGGACTTTAAAAATTTTTTTTTAAAGAAAAAAAAAATCCTAATGATGGTATTTGCTTGTTAATGTATGGAAAGGGAGGAAATGTGTGTAATAGTGCAGGAAAACCAGAGGTAGTCAATAAAGATTTCTGTTACATATTTAACCAATATGTGCTAATCTGTCCACCTTTTTTAGCTAAGATAACTAGTTTCCCAGCTAAAGGGTATTTCGTGATCTCATCTGGGTGGGTATAGGAGGCAAAGACGGGAGTGCTACCAGGGAAATTGTTGATTAAGCGCAAGTAAGTAGAGGTCAACAGCAGCTGAGGAGTTGTAAGGTGGTAAATAACTAGAGATTTGAAGAGGAATTTAAAAAAAAAAAAAATTAAGATCTTGGATTTGCAACGGTTAATTTTAACAGATTTTAACTTCTGCCTAAAAAATTGTCTCCTTAAGTTGCCAAATTTCTGCTGTACATTCAAATTTCTAGGTTTCCTTAGCAGTCCTCACCCTGGGAAGCAAACTCCTTTGCTTTTTCTGGGTTCTCCAAGACTGACATTGTCCCCTTGCAACCCTTTTCATTCCCTGAGGAGGGGTCCCATCTGTCTCTCCCTTACTGTCTCACTTGCTGCCTTTCCTGTGTGGGGCTTGTTACAGTTTAATGTATAGAATTCAAAGCTAGTGGTAATCCAGAATGTTCTTCCTGGTTCTTTGTGGAAAAGAAATGGTGATAGCCATATGATGATGATGAAGCTGAAGTATCTTGTCTCAACAACTAATGAGGATAAAAATGGGCACTGGCTGCTAACCTTGGACCTTCTAAAATCAGCGTTTCTTTATAGTAAATGTCCAAATGTTATAGAAAAGCTGTCTGAGGAGCTCAGTGGACCATTGCCATTGCTTTTCAATAAAACTGGTACTGGAAAATTCCAGAAGATGAGAAGAAATCTGTTATTAATCCAATATTTTGAAAGGGTGAAAGAGGTTGCAATGGTAATTATAGGCCTGTCAAACTGACATCCATCTTAGGCAAAATAATAGCATGGCTGATATAGGACTCAGTTATAAGGAGTGAAATAAGGGTAATAATAATTGTTAGACCTGTGGAACACAGATATTGTAAAGCTGATATGACACCCTTTTGACGAGATTACAGTTTGACTTTATAGATTTAAGGGAGCCATTGATGTAGGAAGGGGGTTTTTAATGGCAAAAGGGGGACTTGGGAGGGTAAAGAATTTTGATTAATCAGCTAGGACAATACAAAGCTGTCCCAGGACATGCCACATGAATGAAGAGTGGCTAAATGATGAATAACCATTAAACAGGCACAGTTCTTGTGGTCTTAGTCAGGGATGGCCACACAATGTTTAAGGGCTTGCCAGTGGCCTGGAATAAACAACATCATTATTGACACAATGTGTGGATGATGTAAAGAATGAGAGATCCAAACGTAATGAGCTTACGTTACTGATACTCAAAGCAATACAGATTGTCAGTAAGCAGGGTGTGGGAAACCCACACTTGGATAGGGAACGAAGACATGGTGGAATGCTTATAGCATAACAAGCTTCACGAAGTATGAAGGTGAGATGATTGGCTTCTGATACACGGTGGACAACGTGACTTGTTGAAGCCTGTAAGGACTATACAGGAGCACTGAATGGGAGCAGAGCATCTACTTTTATGTTGGTATATGTTTGTAGGTTCCATTATTTTTGGAGTACTAATTCTAGGCGACCACAAAGGTTTCCTTCCATCTTACAATCTGGTGTTAGTATTAAACATGGATAGTCTTCTTCCTGTTCTTTTAGTGCCAAAGAGCCCAGTTTTACGTGTTTAATTGTGCCGATTAGTTGATAATTGGAACAAAACTCAAAGCTATTATAAGAGACAATGGATGATTCTGATGCACTTGCTCTGACTAATTTTACATGATCAGGAGTCACCCTCTACTAGTTTGTACAGAGAAGAATTCAGGGGGGTTATTGGGCTATTCCAGCTTCCTTGAATTGCAGATGATTCTGTGTTTGTGTGAGGCAAGCTCAGAATGCTCTGTCTTTTCCAGCTTCTCAGAAGTACTTTTAAGAGTATCTTGCAGTCATCTAGTGGATGTAGGCAAGCCTACAGTTCTACCAGCATTTGTGGTAATTCTGTCCAGTAGCATCAAGTTCCTCTTGAGAATTTACAAATATTGCTTTGCAACAATGTGAATTTAAATAAATATTACTACTAGTACCTCTGCAGTACTAATATACTGGATAATTTTAGGCATTCCATTTTGGTTTTCTCTCTCATTTTTGCAGTCTAAAAACTCTTCTTTGTAAAATATGTTGAAATCTCCTGATGAGAAGATGGTTTCTGTTCAAAAAGAGTGCAAAGAGAAATGTTTTACCTGATGCTGTAGTACCAGTCTTTAAAGAATTTGCATTGTGGAGAACCTTCAAAGATATTTTTCTTTGTAATAATGGTGCTTTTTCTAGATTATGTGAAATTAGGATTCTGGAAGTACAGGGGGAGTAAGTGAGAGCTTTGGAATGAAAAGAACCCAATGAGTACATCAAATTACTTTGGAGAATTATCATTTCTAAATATTTTGTCTGCACAATTTCTGATCTTTTTTATCTGTTCCATGCTTTTGTTGTTGTGTACCACTTCACAGAAAAACTACATTCCTTCTCAGTGAAGCTGAACTCTGTTTCCCTTATTGTAATCAGCTAAGATAAGTAGATATAAAATTAATAAAACTGGCAGTATCTTACCAGAACTTCATTATTTATCTATCTCTTCAAATATTTAATGAATATACCAAATGGATGTATTACTTGTTCTGTGAAAGGCTGTAAGTGAAGTAGTGAAACATCATAAATTCCAGTATGTATATGACTGTTTTAGTGTCTTCTCTTATTATCAGTGTTTTTGTTCATCCTGCACTTATCATCTATGAACATCTAAAAATGTCTCTCTCTTTAATGAAGAATTGTTTATTTCCTATTGTTTGTTGTTTGGCAGTTCAATTTAGAGGTACTACACTATAGATTGGCACATCTTTCTCTTCTCTTCTACTCATTAGCAGGGAGTCTTTAATCTCTTTTTTCTTTGCTTTTCTTAATAATCACAATATCTCACTTTCCCAGTGGGACTCAGCCTAAGATTGAGTAGAAAATTAGACTCACATCAGGCAGGCTGAGCTTATAATAATGCTGAAGAAGTAATATAACATAAAAAAATGAGACATTTCTGCTCTACATATGGTTTTAATTATTGTAGCTTTTGGAGTGTAATTCAAAAAAATGCACTAATGAATTGAACTGAGGTTGAAAAATCTGCTTTATCTTTTAAAACAGAAGTATTTTGGTCCAAACATTCTTTAAATAGTCTACTGTGTTTAAAAGTGTAATAGGAACTGTTTATTGAATAAGAGTCTGTGAGACTCCTTATTAATGTGGATTTTTTAAATTCTTACAGAACTTTGTACTCATATTTAGACCATATTGGCAAAATAGGAACAGTATTTTGAGAAATGTAGTTACTTGGTCACCAAACTCATTACCCAAGAAATCTTATTGTAGCTTTTGAAGATTATTTATTTTTAATTTTTTTTTTTACCCATTTCTACTTTTATTGTCTTAGATTTTTTGGGTTAGCAAATACAAATAAAATTTGAAAATCCCATATTAAGCATTTTCTCTGAAGTGCAATCAAATGTATTGTCTTCATACATATGTATGAACATTTAGTTTCCAGAATATCATCTTAATTTGCCATCAGATGTGATGTAAGTTTGGAATGATAACATATCTTTAACCAAGTGACAATTTCATTTACTCACGTTGTGCAGATTATTTTTTTTTTTATGGTCAAAATATGGAAGAAAATGATACCTAAGTTGATTATGAAGATAATTAAACAACATTGGGTTAATTATTTTTTTTAATTGTTTTATAGGTATCTTTAAAATAATACATACTACAGATTCTGCAAGAGGTCTTTTCTCTATAGCAGTCTTTGACAGTAAGCTGTCAAGTATAAGATGATTTATAACACTTTACAGGCAGTTCAGTGAGTAGATGAGCTAGTGATGGGCTGGAGTGATGAGCACAGACATGCTGGGCATTGGTCTTAAGCCTTCAGGCCCTGCAGCTCACACTAAGGCCGTCTGGGGCTGGCTTTGGTTCAACAGGTGTGGTCTTGCTGTGCCTTCAGTACAAAGATGATCTGTGCAACCCTGTTAAAGCAGCAGGATCAGAGATGTATACACAGTCCAATACTGAGGAGTGACGGGGTTCAAATTTACTTAAGATCGATTAAAAATGTCCTTTTTCTTCGTCAGAATTTGGATTGGGTCCAGTGGCATTAACACGACTTTTAACAAAGATCTTTGTACCCTAAAATGTGTACCTTTGTACTTAAAAGATGCTCTTGAGGAGTTAATTATTTTTATTCTTACCAGTGGAGGATTTTGCCAAAAGATGATTGTGCTTTGCGTATGTTGATATTTTGAGTCTATTTTTCCTGCTCAAAACCTCTATGTGGCAGGAAAACAGTATTTTCTACATTTTAGGGAGGCACAAAATGCATGAGCAAATGGGATAAAGCTGCTTAAGGGGCAGTTCAGATTGGACATTAGGGAAATGTTCTTCACTGGGAAGATGGTTTGTCACTGGAACAGATTCCCCAGGGGAGTGGTCATGACACCAAACCTGTCAGAGTTCAAGGAGTGTCGGGATGATGATCTTAGTCATATGATTTCATTTTAGATAGTCCTGTGAGGAACAGAAAGCTGGACTCAATGATCTTTATGGGTTCCTTCCAACTGGAGGTATTGTATGACTATATGATCATCAAAGGCATTTAGAGTGTACTTTTATTCAAGTACTGTTTATCTCCCAAGTGGGTTTGGGTGACCAGAGTTTACCTATGTAAATATCTTGGTGCCCCTGTGCCTGACTTACCTTCAGGCACCCAAGAGAAATCTGCAGAAGCCCCCCAGCTAAGCTTGGCTGTCCTTGCATCCAAGGTCAGCCCCCTTAACTACCATGTCACTCCCACTGCAGCTCTGGACCTTGTCTTAGTATCAGGTATGTAATTTTTTTTTCATATGGTGGTTGGCTCACTTGAATACTTAAACAAGATGTTTAATTTTTTTTACTTTTTTTTTATATTATTTATTTT
>JAVJGJ010000001.1:7930628-7953354 GCA_035590215.1 Microhierax caerulescens
ACCTTTATTACTTAAACACTTTGTTTACTTTTTTTTAGTTTTTTTTATTATTATTTATTTTATATATATTTATATATAAATTATAAAATTTACTTAAATGAAGATTTAGACTTCAATCCATTTCTGAGATTAGAAATAAAACTTAGGACTGTGTTTGGATGTGCCCTTTCACTTCTTGATTCCTTTGTAGTCAAGAGTAGATGTCCTAACAGAACTTAGATCTCACAAGCATAGCTGGTTTGAAAAGACAATAGTTTAACACTGAAGGGTGTGCTGTCCTGCTTCTCTGCTGTTACATATTTGCTTTGTTAAGTATTGGGAAAATGACAGAACTTGATCTCTGATCTTTGAAACAGGTAATTCTGAGTATACTCATGTTACTCTGACAAAATTCTGGCCTCATTAAGAATAATTGAAGTTTTTCTCCTTTCCTCTGCTAGAAAGGTGCTACATGGTTGCTGCCTTTACTTCCTGGTGAACTTTTGAACAGTTCTGATTTTACTTCTTTTTTTCAGGGCAGGGGTAAAAGCTGTCTGACTGCTTGCCTGCTAATCTCTCCCTGGTATCTTTTGAACCAGTTGTTCAGCTTCATCTAAATTTGAAGGAAGGTAAGGATCTTGAAGTTGCAAGTTTTATGAAAACTCAAAGCTAAGCAGAAGAGAGAAAGCTAAATGTTTGTCCTCCCTGTGCTTTGAGGGAAAGGCAGGAACAACTCAGCTGTTACCTACTCTGGTCAAAGACTGCAAGTCAGTCAGCATGAAAGTAACTTTCTAGTAACTACATATGCCACCTATTTGTCAGTGGAAGACGCAGGGATGCTTAGTAAGATGGTGTGAAGCACAGTGGGGTAAGGGAGGAGATGAGGCAGGAGATGACCTTACGGCACTTTAGGTTTAGGAGGAAGAGAAGATACACATCCGTAACAAAATCTGCATCATGAATCTTTCTGAACTCAGTAGTTCTCTGCAAATGCTAATCATACTGTTGTGACAATAAAACTATTTGAATGACAGTGACACACTTGTTGATACTACAAATGTAAAATATAATTCTGTGAACAGGTCGTGGCATGTGAAGAAGGAATACAGTTCAAAACTTTGTCATTTATAGAAACAAAAATTAGCAAGCTTATCTTCAAGAGATTATTTTGACATAACTACTGGGTTTTGGGGATGGGGCTGAAGGAATGTGTATGCTGGTACAGTAATGCACTCTGAACGTCAGGCTGCTGCATAATTCAGACCACTTTTAAAAACTCTTTCTTGTTAATGGAGCTTTTCACATCTTTCTGCTGCAGGGTTTGTGATACTTTGCTATAAAGCACTTTCTTATCTTTTTTTTTTTTTTTTTAAGAGGAAAAGGAGATCTCTACATAAAAAATTAAGCAGAAATAAATTTTGTATTTATCATTTATTGAAATCTACGTAGGATAGCTGAGTAGAAGTTCTTTCCTATGTGATAGTAGTGTGTCTTCCTGGCTTCTGAGTGTGTTCTTGGGAGTTTGGTTCTCAAGCAAATGCCAGAAGCATACTGAATAGGTGGAAGGACCCATTGTTTTTGACAACTGATCTGTATTTTATATCTTTCCAAACTGCATATGCATTTCCATGCTTTCCTTGCAATGTCAAAAAAGTTGTACAGATTTATTCCAAATTTAAGTCAGTGGCAAATTTAGGAAAATGCCCTTTATGTCCTGTCCCCAGCAGAAAAATCTTTTTGGTGTATCATCATTTTCCTATTAACCTGATTAAAAAATGTACTCTATAATTGGCTAAGATTTGAAATCTGTGGATGATTATGGCTTGGAAATGAAAGGAACAGTAAGGGATTGTAATAGAAAAGTACTTGTGTGAATATTCAGTGTAATACACAAAATAGCACGATATAATACAGCTGTAGAATTTCTTTGGGTAACTCACAGGTGTTGTTTTGGTGTAACCTTGTGTAGGAGGTGATGCAAATGTTATATTCTGTAAAACTGACAATTTCAGTGTAATATTTTAGTATTTGAAACTTTCTGTTTTGTATCTCATTGTAAACTGGAAAGGGGTGAGGATTACTGTGGTAAAGTTAACTGTAGCTGTCTACAAGAAATGGTGAATTTTTTTGGTGACTACAGTTGATGTAGCAGGAAGAAAGTTTGTGATTCCTACATATGGAGGCAAGCAAAGAACTACATCAGATTGGAAGGGAACTGGGGCAGATTAATTAGGTCCCTGAGCAGCCAGTCAGGGACTCCTGAGCTCTCCGGTGTGCTTACGCTTTCACACTGGCTTCAGAGCCTGGAGTTTGCAGATGCACTAAGCAGTGGCCCAACTCTGCTCCCATTATGCCACGTGATAAAAATTCTATTTGAAGCAAAGTTAGGCCAATACTAAACATATATGAAAATCCATCCAAAGCATTCATCAGTGGTTACTCTGGAATGTGGATAATGAAAAATATTTGCTGCTGTGGGTATAAAACCAATTCCTCAAGACATTTCTAGCTGTTGTTCTCCACCAGTTCAGCATATAAATATACTTATTTTAATACAACACTTGTCTAGTACTTTAAATTCAACACAGTAAAACGTGATATATATTGTTCTGTCTGCATTTGCTAGTGAAAGTGCATGCACATCATAGATAAAAAATAAAATATTAATTATTTTTAAATACACACATTTTCCACCTGGGGACAGAAAGACAGAAAAATGCTAGTCATGTAGCTTAATGCACAACAGAAAGGCACTCTGGTACCACACTGACAGGAGAGGTATAAAAGCCTGATTAGAATATTTATAACTTGTAGCTTGTAAGCAATCTGGACAAAAGAACACATCTTCACATTTTTATAATGTACTGCATATATTTACAGTACTGTATAAATGGTTCTTACGTAGAATATATTCCTTAAAATATGGTGACGTTAATTTACAATATATGGCATAGCTATGGATTAATTGCTGTCTTCCCCCACCCCACCCCGCCTTTTTTTTTCCTCTCCACTGGCTGTGTAACTGGCTCCATGGATATCTATTATTAAAGATGTAAGAGAAGAACATTTTAGTTTTCTTACAAAACCCCAGCTGCCCTAGTAGAAATATATCCTCATATTTATCCTCTGAATTTAACCTAGCATTAGAAGAATGTTTATTCCTATGCTGTTGCATAGAGTAATGTGATGATAATAATCGTGTACCTGGAAACGTAGCAGCAATCTTTCAATATATTTGCTTGTATGGCAAGACAGTGTCATTTAATTACAGCAAATGTGCTTGGTAGCATTTGGTTCATTTTGGTTAAAGTTTGTTAGAGACAGTTCCACAGATTTGAGGTCTGGAGATTTTGAAGGTCACAGTATCGTGATCAGTCTGTCTTTTCAAAGGGACAGAGTAAAACATAAGTTGTTCTGATTTTATATACTTTACTGTAAATCCTAAACCCCTCTACATATTCATAAGAACAGGAAACTTGCCAGAAATGCAGTAGTACCTAGGCTTTCTTTGCAGAGATTGTAATTTCTTAAACATTTAGAGTGGCACCTTGCATCTTGTGACTTCACAGAAGAGTGATTCCCCTTTGTGTTGGGAAGTGGTCAGCTGGGGAACAATCCAGTAAAGAAAATGAGAGACTGTCTGTGGACCAGAATCCATAGTCTTTGGCACCAGAAGAACATCATGCTTCTATTAATTAGGAGGTAGGCCATAACGCACTCTTTCCTGTTTTGTTTGTGCATTGTTTGGGTTGGTTTTTTTGGCTTTTTTGGGGGGGAGTGGGCGTGCTGGGGCGGAACACTAGAAAGTGTGATTAGATGTATTAAGCAGCCTATTACACTGCTGCATTCTGAGAGAAAATTGTCTGGACCACCTGAAGTTCATCACCATTTTGATTATACCACAATATCTTAAAACAATGTCATTTACGTGATCGTTTTCACGCTGCGTCCTGCAGAATCCAATAGGTGTGATTCTCTGTAAAAGTGAACAGCTTCTGCTTTGCAATCGCATCTCAGCTCTGTCGGTTCACTCCAGTGACTGCCTCATCATGATTATTGGCATTCAAAGCTGTCAGCAGGCTTACTAGTAATAGTCAGGGTGTTTATTTTCTACTTGTAGCCTTGAAGAAATCCATCCTTTGAACAATATGCTACTCATTATTATCCCAATGGGTAAGGGGGCTAGCAGTTCCATTGTCACCTTAATCAGTAAAGTTTTTTTTCGGGTATGATTGGAGGTGTTTAAGAGATTACCAACGGGTAATAGTTTCTTAAGGAAGGGATAGATCACAGTACGTATAAATGAGGTTGGCATTTTACCCTTTCAGGAGGCCATAATGTTACCAAGATTAAAAATCTGGTAAATGTTAAAAGTAGGTATGGCATCAGTGCAGACAAGTCAATATGTCACACCTTTAGACCTCGTCCACATACAAAAGCTGCACCCATTTCAGTAAACCCACATTTAAACAAATCAATTTAGTCAACAGTCCTGAAGCCCTCATATATCTACTCCTAAATTGTTTTACAAAAGGCTTATATCGATTACAAAAGGCTTATATCCTTGAGTAGATTTCTTACTGACTTAAGCTAAATCATAAGAAACCTATTGCAGACCAGTTTAAAAGTGTTCTCACAGGTCTGTACTATTTAATTAAACAGACCTGCAAAATAGTTTTAGTGAGAACAATGCAAATTTTGTGTTTAGACTTGCTGAAAGTAACCACCAATTTTCATGTGTGTTTACTTTCTTTTGGCTTTTAACATCAACAATTTATTTTCACCGTTGCAATCTGTAAGTGTTTGTTGTCATACCCTCTGTACTTGAACATTTTCTAATGTTTAACCCTTTTGCTTCTAATCTGTAATTGTTTTGGTGTGTGCAAGTCATACAATCAGTCATTTACAGTGTCCGTTAAAAAAAACCCCTTCGACAACCTAGAAGTTTCTTAGTGGTCAGACAAACATCAGGACCATAAAGTGGACACAATCCTAAATCTCCATTACGTGATAGTTTGACTCTCAATCACACTAGGTAACCAAGAGAAACACACATGTAAAGTAAAGAGAATAGGCTGAATAGTTCACAACTTTTCTTCTTTAATCCACAGGAACTAACTGACTTCCTTATTCCTTCTTTATTGTTGAAGTTTTGTCTGCAAAACTTGTACTATCTTTCAGGTCGTCCACAGGAATTCACACTTCTGAATAGCTCCTGGCTTATTTGGTAAGTGGTTGCTTGAAATCCTTCTTGATGGGTGTAATTTAGTGCGGTAAGTTGTTTCATAAAGTAAATGTCGGTGGCTGCGATGCACGGCTGTGCTGTACGCTGGTTCTCACCTCGAAACCCATTCTTTGTAGCCGTCTGACCCAGAGTTTAATCCCAGATATCTGGGAGTTGTCACTCAAGGGGATGTGCTCACAGATGCAAAGGTGAGGGAGTTCTGTATCCTGATTTGTGATATGAATGTCCTGTTGAGTCATGAATTTTAGTTTTGAGGCTTCTCTTTGGATGTGAGTTGTAGGTCTCTTTTGAGAATCAGGGCTGTGAACTGTAAAATTTTCTGGGTAGATAAAGGAAGGAAAAGATTAAGCAAGCTTTGTGAATTACACATTTTTTTGGTACGTTTTCAGAATGGCTGGGCCATTCACATTGGATCAACAGCAATTACCTGATTGATTCACATGAAGTTATAGAGCAGTGACATTTCAGAGGCTAGTGGTGGAGGCATTGGTTAGTACAATTGTTATCTCTCAGGTAATTTATTTATTGGTAAAGGATTACTTTATTCTTAATTGGAAGCAAATAGCCACAGTATGCTGCAATGTAAATGACAGTACCTGTAAAACCTGTAAAAAAAATTCCACTTTTGTAATGGACGGCCCTCTAAGGAGTGTGCTGCATTTCACTGACTTCATAGAATCGTTTAGGTTAGAAAAGACCTTTAATGTCAGAGTCCAACAGTTAAACTAGCACTGCCAAGTCCACCACTAAACCATGTCCCTAAGCACCACATCTACATGCCTTTTAAATATCCCCAGGGAGGTGACTCAACCACTTCCCTGGGCAGCCTGTTCCAGTGCTTCATAACCCTCTCAGTGAAGAAATTGCTTTGGAATTTTTCCTAGGCTTAGTATCCAGCCTAAATCTCTCCTGGTGCAACTTGAGGCCATTTCCTCTTGTCCTATTCACTTTATAGCATGAATAGAACCAGCTGGTTTTGAACACAAGGGGTTCAGGTTATAGCTTTGTACCAAATATGCACCTAGACAATTAAGTGTAAAGAAATCTGTTTCTTTCACATGACGAAACAAGAAGAACTAAAAAAAGGAATACAATGACAACAAAATTTCCAAATGCACTATGATTTTTAGGCTGAGTATAATTACGTGACTGAGCAACTGGTAGAAATTAAAAAAATATAACTTTTAGTTTTAGGTGTGTACATTGGCTTTGTTCTACAAGAGAAGATGGAAGGTTACCTGTATTGAAAGTAGATGTTGTTAGTATAGTTAACTATTGATAACTAGAGTGTGGCTAGAAAATATTTTACCCATATGACACAGAATTTTAAAATTCACATCTATTCCATTTCCTGTATGAGTATGTATTGGAAATCTTGCCCCTCCCACCCTTCCTTTCCCCAGTAGATCACAGCCTGATTTCAAATCATTCCCGCTTGCCCTTTTTTCTGAAACAGATACTTGAATATAGGTCTTCCAGGTGGATGCTATAGCCACCAGACCATGCACCATTTGGCACTCTCTTATCCAAATGATATATTTACTTCTATACAGTAGAAGAGTATCCCAAATGGGAGGCTGACAAAGGGGTAACAGAAGCCAATACCCAGAAAATATCTTCCATGTCCTGGGATATGAAGGACCTGGAGTCCTGTCCCTTCTTTAGGCTTGTAAAACATCAACAGCAGACAGTGAGGAAAACCAATCCCAATTTTCTTCTAAATTATGCCCTAGACCGCACACAAAAAGGATAACCAGATCCCAGTTGTCCTGCCAAGCAGTGCACACTGTTGCTGCAGTACTGTAAAGCCAGTGCTGTTATCTTGTTCTTCCTCTTACTGTTGGAGTTAGTTATTGTAAAAAAAAATATTCACTGGAAAATGAGCAGACTAGTTCTCTTAATTATGGTTAGGATAATCTCCTGGTGATGAGTGGATTTGGACTATACCTGAGCAGAAGTGTTTATTTCTCCCTGTTCTTTCTGGCTTTGCATTTTTATTTTTATTTTTTGAGCACCAATTCTACTGTGGAGCTGAGGAGTCCTTATGGAGAAAATATTTGTTGAAGCCAGCATGTTTTCATGAGCAGTTTTGGCTGACTAAAAAACCACAATAATAAACCAATAAAACTAAATTTGTAAGTTTAAGTTTGTTTGCTTTTGAATTAACTGAGCTACAAAATCATTGGAAGATGATCTGGAAAGTTTTGTAATTAGGATTTTGGTGGTACTTGGTGTAAGCTTCTGTAGCTGGTTCTGAATTCGGAAATTCAAAGGCATTGGGGGGTGGTTGAGACTGTATTATTTGGAGCCATTTCTGACTTCTCAAAGGACAGAATTCAAAACTGTGGGCAAATCTGAAGTTCAGTCATGTTTTTGAATCTCTGCTTTGTAAAGTGTGTTTTTGTAACAAAGAAAAGGACATTAAAACTGAGATGATAAAATTCAGGCTCTGGGCAAATGTAATGATGATAAACTTTTATTATACATAGATACAAGAAGCTATATTAAAAAAAATGCGTGAGACATACAGTTCACAGGAAAATTAAAGAAGTGAGTACAAATCATTGTTCTGGGATGTTAAAGTAGCATATGAAATAGTAGGTGGCAAAAGGAGCAGCAATGATCAATTCATTTTGCTGCTAAAGCGAATAAAATAGCAAAGAGACAGCGGGGCCACTGAAAGGATGAAACTCTGACATAACAGAGGGCCAAAATGAATTCTTCACCCTAATGATTATGAACTGTGGAGGTGGTAATATTCCAGGAACAAAGAGAGATTTTGCTCACGTTTTTTTTTCCCTTTCGTTCCTAGCACATGAAACATTAAAAGTCTTTATCGCTGTATGAGAGCAGATGATAATAAGGCAATTAGAACGATCAAAAGCTGACAAAGATTCAGGCGCAGAAGAATCATATATTAGAATTCAAAAATTATTAGCAAAAGAAAAAGGAAGGTCTTCTACCAAGAGAACTAATAGATGTGATCAGCAGCAGGGGAGAGAAAGAGGTTTTTGTACAGTAGTGGGAACTAAAGGAATGCCCTAAATTTTCTTGGGAAGATATAGAAAATCCTGGCAAAACTACAGTATATTCAGACACAAAACATGTCATTCACTGAGTGGTCTGTTGGCATTGATTCATAAAGAGGATGCTGAGACTGATAAATGTGTTTCGTTTGAATGTTGCTAAATTAGTAAACATGGTCACTAGTAAACAGTGAAACAGTTACATTGCAGAATTTATTGAGGATGTAGGAAAACATTTGATACTCGGATGGGTTAAAAAAAAACCCATGAAACACATCAGCCAAACCTGTTGAAAAGAATGAAGAGTCGTGTGGGTGGAGCAAGCATCCAGTAATAAAGAACAGCATGAATAGAAAATGTTAACGACTTGCTTATGCTCTTTACAATCACATTTATGGGATTACTAGTGACCATGTTTACTGGTTTGTGAGAGAAATGATAGTGTATCAGTGGCAATATCTCAGATTTTGAAAAAGCACCATTGCCTTAATGGCGAATTAAAAATTGCACATCATTTGCTATCTTCTTTTGCGGTGTGCTACTGGTGATACATGGACTTGCCAACATTTCCTGCGTATCTTGTGGCATCTCATGAACCTCTTAGAAATGATTGATCATGGTGAATAGGAGGAGCTGCAGAGGAAGTATCTGCTGGAATCTAGAACAGTGAGGAAAACAATATAAACAAGCACAGCTAAACAGATATAAATTGAATTGCCTCACTTATTCCAGCTCTCTCTTTTTCTATACTACTACCTCAAGATGAATTATATGCTCCTGGTACAGTCTTATTACTTCATTAAAGTATTTCCAGTTTGTCAAATACTATACAGAATGGCATCACATCCAAAAAGTATTATCTTCTTGTTGGAGAGAAGAGAAGGTAACATTACTGTGATTCATTTTTAGTGCTGGGTAATACTCCGAGATGCATCATGAATACATTTATTATTGTAGTGGAATAAACCATGCTGTGCAAAGACCTTCTTGAAGAATAGTGTTACATGTAGGGTATAATACAGTACATTACAGCTCTGCTGCTACACTTAGGACTCAGTTGACACTTCCATTATCCTCTCCTGATTTATTGCTGGTGTTGATATTACAGAAGCATATAGAAGTCCCAACTGAGATCATACCTGCATTGCTCTGCAGAGCTTTTACTCTGAGTGAGTAAGGTATGGAAAATGGGAGGGGAAACAAAGACAGGGAAGTGATTTGCCCAAGACTGAGAACCAATTCACTTAGGAAGTGAGATATGAGAGGCGTCTGGTCTGAAAGCTGAATAACTACATAAGCGGGGACCTGAACTTGCAGGAATTTGCTTTAGCTCTCGGTGGGCTTGTTAGCTCAGCTCTCTGGTAATACAATCTCACAGTTTTCAGCTGAGGACGATTCTGCCAGCAAACAGAATGAGTTTGACCTACCTGGTTTTTTACTAACGGCCATATTCTCACTGACAGCACCTGGTTTAGAACCTGTATTTCCCAATTCTCTTTCCAGCCAGCCCGACACTATATCACACACCCCATTTGGACAGATTTTTTTGTCAGGTATTGCCAACTTATTCCAACCAAATACTTACCTAAAACCCAAGCCTTTTTGTTTTAACATATTTTATGTAGATCAGGTGGTTATTTCCAAATAAACAAATATTGCTCAGCTAGTCTATTTATAGTAATCATTGTTTACAATGGGATTGGATTGCTATGGGGAATCGTACTAAACAACACACTGCTCAGTAAAATAGGATTCTGCAAATACAATACTGCAGGGGTTTTTTGGCTGTTTGCAAAACATGTTAGCAAATGCTTTCTAGTTTAGTTTTCATATTAATCAAAGGTATATTTATAAGTATCTATTTTAATTTATATGCTTTAGAGAAGGACCTTAATCCTTATATGAATTATTAATGTATAAAAATGTTCTATAGTTTTTCAGAGATGCAAGGGATTATCAGTCTTAGAGCCTGCAAAGAATGTAAGTATCGATTTGCTAATATGAAGTAATTTGTGTGATCTAAATATGGCGCATACAATATGTGCAAATTGATTCCAGTTAATCATTTTTTGACTGTTCTCTTAAATCTTGGTAAGTGAAAGCCCTGACTTTCCCTACTTGGATTCCTTGGTGGCTTTCAAAGGACTGATTTTTCTTTTGAATCTTTGGGCCCCGATCCAGTATATCACTTGGTGGCCTGCTTAGATTTAATCATGTGAGCATCCATAATGACTTGAACAGAAAAACCCTGTATGCTTGAATTCAAATGTGTGTTGACATACTTTGCTGCATGAAGGTCTAAGCTTGCAACTTACTTGATTTTCATTTGATAGTAATTATTGGACAAAAATATTGTCAGCTTCATGTTAGGTGATACTGGATTAGTTTAAAACAGCAGAGCAGAATGGAATTAAATTAGATGCATCCATTATTCAGCACATATTTGCTACCCTATTAATTAAAGGTTTAACAGGTTTAATTAATCTGAACAACTCATAAAATTGTTGTTAAATAGTTTTGATGGGAAATGCATGTCCCGTTAATTTTAAATTTATCAACCTGAAAATATAAGAAGTATAGACATTTTAAAGGAATACTAACAGATAGAACATGTCTGTAATTTCTATAAAATATATTAAATATATTTATTAAGATATTTTAAATAGAATGGTCATATCTAAAACCCATGTGGATAGTATGACATAAGAAGTCAAGCTTGTAGATAAAATAAATTCAGGTATTACTGAAAGGAATGTTAGAAAACACTATTAGTTTTAGTACCCTAGTATCCTGATCACAGTGCAAATTGACTTTGCAAATCATAGTTTGCCTATCTAATGTCTCCACTACAACTGAATTTGAGCAATACAGTACCTCTCCACTACCACTTTCCATCTATTCTTTTATGTTCCATTGGCTCTAAAACAACATAATCATCTTTGGGCTGTTTGAACTTTAATAATACATTGAATAGCAAGTTACATGCTATTTTTTTCTCTGCTATGCTCAGATGAACCATAACCCCACAAAAAGCTTTCAAAATATACACAAACACATCTAACATGAGGACTTACGCAGCTGCATGCCCATGTCATTTTTCATATCACTTTTTGGGTTTTTTTAATGCATATTTGTGTGAAGATAAATGTGTTCATTTCAATGTTTATGGAAAGTGACTGAAATAAGTCACAAATGCATCATGATGCATCTGTAACAATGTATACTTGCAAATGCTTTTGCTACTGCTTAGTGGTGGTAGTATGGTTTAATTTGTAATCCTATATTAAGAAATGGTTTCTATGTACTTCTTAGATATTGCCACAAGGAACATGAAAATAAGAGTGTTTCTATATTTTTTTCTCAATTCTATAAAAACCAATAAGGCCATGTTATTTTAGAGTCTTTTGCAAAATTAACACAGAAATCATATAAAAAAGAAGACTAGTTAATGGGAACCTATATTCAGTGGAAACTTAGTCCTTCCTAATTCTAATGCCACCGCATGCTGATTCAGGACACATAAATGCATGCAAGTGGATAAGTTAAGACAGGAGACAACATACAAGCACCGTGCATTAGCATCAGTCATCTCATACCTCTGAGGAGATGACCATCTGAAAACTATTGCAGAGGTTAACATGTTACAGGAATGGTTCTGATTTTCAAACTGAGAGGCATTAATAGAAACACAAATTCTGAAAAGATGTTACTTAATTAGCATGTGGAAAGAGACATAAATTAATGTGTGGTTTTAATAATTGATTGTCACTACATAATAACTTCCATATTAAATGTTCATAATTATGTTTGATGCAGAGCATTACAGTTTTCTTTTCTCGTATTGCTATGTGCACACAGCATTGTGAGAAAAGATTTTGTCCTTTCCAAAAGAAGACTTAAGACTGGGGTACGAAAACAATTTATCCTGAATATAATACAATGGGACAAGGTATCAATTCACTTTGTCAGCTACTTCCCACTAAGAGCCTGTATGTTCCTACCGTATCCTGAGCACAGATTGATTCCAGTCTCCTCTAATTCCCTACATTCTGTAGTCAACGTAGCTTAGACCATTTCTGTGAAGATCCCTGTGTTCTGTAGAGTCAATAAAGGTTACACCTGCAAGAGTTACGCAGTGCAGCTGTCCCTGCGCGAATGGCTTTTTCTCGCACACTACTACAAAGAGGTCACGTTTCACCTTCTGACACCTGACTTGGCTGTGCCCATAAAAATTAGGGACTTTTTCGAAGCTATACGAGCAAAGTAGCTAGTTTGGTAGAAAATATTGTATCTCGGTTGGTGCAAAGACGGCCTCAGGCAGACTTCAGAACTGTAGTGCCCATTCCTATATATGATACAGAGATACCACATTAATAACAAATCCTCCTATAATATTTATAAAGCTAACATCATGCTCATCATAGGATTCAGAAGTCCAAATTCTTACTGAAGTTTCTGAACTTTCGGATTTGGGACAGATTTTCTTTTAAGTATTTCTTAAATTTAACTGTCATAAGATACTTCTGCTTCTGTGATTTTGGAAAGCAAATAAATAAGCATGAGGGAAGGAAGGAGGAAAAGAACAGAAATATAAATTAGGAGTTTGGTAGAGTATCACTGAAATTTCTTTCCTGATAGCTACTTCTGGTTTAGGATTGCAGTGAGTTTTGGTTAAAAGTGTGTTGGTAGCAACGGGAATATCTTTAATATATCAATTAGTACATTTCAACCTCCTTCGCTGTATCTCATTTTTGCAAAATGCTGCATTGTAAAGCTTCATAAAATGAACAAATGGAGCTAATTAATGCCTTTTCACTAACTGCTTACTCTAATGTTTTTTTAAAATCTAAAACTAATCCTAAAGAGAATTATATGAGGATCTGATGGGATTAAAATTGTATTTGATTATGCTTAACAGTTTTTCTATACGATTACTTAGAAACTGTGCTCATATAATAGTGATGGACACCTGGATTATTTAGAGTAGAGCCTAGCTATTTGTCTTGCTGGAGGACAAACACTCCATTGCTTTTCCAGCACAGAATTATGTTTTCTTGCTTGTGACAACTGCTAACCTGGACATACACAGACACCTATAAAAATAATTATAACCTGGAACAGAAAGTGGATGCTAAAAGAAATCTTTTGCGTGTAAAGATTCTGAAAGCTGTGGGTTGAATTAAGGAGGTGAGGTGTAAGGGCCAAGGTAGGGTGCTTGGCTGAGGTCCTTCATGGGCTGCAGGTGGGGATTCGCCCCATCAGGGGAGTATGTAGTACCCTGGCTAGCCAGGGTGCCTGTTCCAAGGCTTCCAGCCAGCAGGCCAAGAAACTTCATTTGTACAAGGGTCTCTAGAGGCAGATCATGTTCTTCAACAGATATTGTTCCTTTCTGCCCCAGTACCACTGGATTCCTTTGGCTGCTGCTGTGCCCTCTGGCACGAAGAGCCTTTAGGTGCCCTCTGCCCTCTGCCGCAGCTTCTCAGAACAGTAGTGCTATTGAAATAACACACCATTTTCTCAATTTTGTTTAGCTTAGTAAAACTTGAAGAGCATTTTAATGCAAAGGCTGAAGGGAAGATATTTTTGTCAACATCAGGCTTTTCAACCTCACCTTGAGCTCTCTGTTTGCCATTGTCAAGTGTAAAATGACAGGTACGTGTTTCAAGGTTTTGTCTTGTAAGTGACAGCACATTTCTTAATACTTATTTTTGCCGGATGTTTCTGCTTTAATTTCCTATTGTGTATTAGAGCCAGAACAAAACACTTGGAACTCTTGCAAAGCATGTGCTTTGGGTAATCTGCAAATAAGGCTTGGCGCCTTTAATCTTTATTCATAGATATGGTACAGCAGAGGAGATCTGTGGTCTTTCTGTCCATAAGATCAAAGAAAGTGACTGATCTATCTAGAGGAAATCCTGGTAAGCTTTCTTGACATTCTCCTTCTTCCTTCAAGAATAATAGAACATTTTTAAGGTGGAGGAATGAGATGTAAAGGACTTAGCCTACAGTCTCAGGTACTGTGCCAGTCCTGGTCATGGTTCATCTCTTTTCCAAAAATTACTCATGCCTTGTACCCCACAGAAGGTTTCTAGGGTAGAGGATCTTGTATTAATGCATTCAAGATGAAAGACAGGTCACCCTAGGCTGGTTCGTTAAAGAGAAATAATCTTAACATGCGTGTTTCTCAGGCACATGCAGGAGGGCTCCCACCTTATTTAACCTCATTGGGTTGTGGGTTCTGAAATAGCTGGTTTTGTATTAGAGGGTGAGAAAGATCTCTTCAGAGCTTACAATTCCCTTCCTTTTCTTGTTTAAACACTGTAGGGGGGGTTTGTTTGGTTTTTTTTGTTTGTTTGTTTGTTTGTTTGCTTGGTTTTGTTTGCAGGTTTTTTTTTTCTGGTAGCCTGAGAGCTCTTTGAGTTTACATCACTCTTAAAATTCCTCTTTGCTTGACTGAAACATCAGCCAGGAACTTAATAAGTCTGCTGGCAAGTAAACAGAGCCATAGCCTCCCTTCATGGAGAAAATGCTCGGTAAAGCATTCTGCCATGGCTATGGAGTCCTGTGCCATCAACTGCAAAGCTTTAACAGAATGCCAGCCCTGTTGTTGCATGCAGCTCATAGAGCTGTGGAAGAAAGCAACTCAGAAACGAAGTGGCTTGCTTGCTATCAAATCTGAAATTATTTAACACAGAAACAAACAAATGTTCTGTGTCTAATCAGCACACCCTTCACTGATGCTTAGCCAAGTAAGAGGCAAATAAACTTTCATACACATAAATATAGTTGTAAATCTTAAAGTCTGGCTGCTTACCATGTACAATAATGAGGATTTATAAAACTCAAATCTAATGTTCCTTCATGTAGTTGAGGATTAGATGGATCTCTGAGGGTCACTTACATTCAGTAGCAGTGATTCATAGATGACTAAGAACCACTGTTGAAAACCAGCCACAAATACTTTGAAGGCATAATCAGTATATAAAAACATTGTATGTGGATAGGCGCTACCAGTCTAACTTTGTCTCACCTCAAAGGTATTACTCAGCTCAACAGTACCCTGTGTCTTTAAGCTCCAGGGTTTCAGTTTGAATTTTTGTTTCTCTGTCTCAACTTCTGCTTTCTTTGTGATTGGAAGAACTCTGGAGCAGAGTACCTTCATTTCAAGTATTGTCTACACTTGTTAGGTATTCACAAAGATAACGTTAATATATACAGCATATTGCTTTGCACTATTATTGACAGGATCTGGAAAACATGAAGAATATTTTACTGATCATCATCTCTTTAACATCAAAAGCGCTTCACTGGTGCCTTTGCAACTTGCTGTGCCTAGTACTGGGCGGGGGGAGGAAGTGTTTTCCTTAAACTGTGATGGTTTAAGCTTTGCTATCTTTACTTAAAGACTACTTTAGCAAAATGATTTTTATGTCTAGGACTGATCTGTGTCCTTCCTTTTGAAGATAGATTGTATATCAGCAGTGTGTTCCAGCTCCTGAATGTTTTTATTTTTCCAGCTATCACAGAAATCAGAAACCAAAGTAGCCTGTTTGTAAAGCATTCAAGACACAGAACTGCATTTTTAAACTGATAATTAAAGTTGAAAGCATTTTTTCTCTCTTTTTTTTTTCCTTGAGGATCCTTATCAAGAATATGAATGTGCAAAATATAAAGAACATCTGGTAGAAAATGAGGGACAGCATTCTATACTAAATCTACCACTGGTTTCTAACATATTAGGCTATCTAATTTATTTAATCAGCTGAAACCTAAATAATCGGGAAACAGTAAAAAAAAAAAAAAAATTACTTGGCAGATATCAGCTCTTGAGTAAGAAATCCTGCTGCAATCCTCCTTGTATCCACAGGACCAAGCTGGAGGTGAGATGCCTTCGAGGTGGGGCAGAACTGTAGGATCTGTAAAAGCCTACCTGCCTTACACCAACCCGAATCTCCAAGTAAACTGGGAAATGCTGTACAATAGGGGAACAGTTTTCATTTCTTTCCATACTTTTGCTGTCTATGCTACTTCTTCAGGAAAATGTGCCTTAAGATGACCTGGGCTTGCCACTAGGTAGTTAAAAAAAAAAAAACAAACTTCAAATTCTTATTTAGCCGAGATGTAACTGTGTGTGCACATCTTGCAGATGTTTCTCCAGCTTTTGTCTTAGAGTACCAATAATACAGTTTGTGGTCAGAGAAAGACATGAAAGAGCTTTGCTGTTTAGCCAGCATATTCAGTCATACCAGTTGACAACGGTGTTCGCTGTTGTAGCAGGGATGAGGTTATTAATAGTGAACCAATACTGGGAAGAATTGCAGCTCAGTCCTTGTAACATGGCATTTTTATTAGCCTGGATGTTTCTAAGTCATTAACCATTGTCATTTGGACGGTTGTGTCTTTATTTTGCTCAGTTAAGTTTCCGTGTTGTCATTTGGACATCCCGTCATTCATCAGCAGGAAGCTGGGCAGTACTTCACTCAGTCTCTGTCAGAAAGTGGCACTGGGGCTCTGAAATGTTGCATCTCTACTTGAGGGTCAGAGTTTTACCCTGTTAGCCTGTATAACAATGTATCTGCTGTATGTTAATGAAGCTTGCTCATTAAGTGAATTTTTAAGTTTACTGCAAATAATAGAAGTCCTGGTTTTCACTGCAGTACATCAGGATTTTGCTCATCCTTGGTTGCTATTAAAACAACCTGCTGTTATGTGCCATCAAGCCACAACGTTAACAGCACCTGAGGTTCTGGCTTTTGTCTTTGCTTTTCCAGTACTAGAAATGGTAACTTGCAAAACAGAATGCATTGCAGGACAGGTCCTTCACAAACAATAACAGAAAGGAACATGTATTGGTTTTGTTAAAAATTGTTCATTTGTTAAAACACTCTTCGTGATTTCCCCATAGATCTTTTTTATCATCCCTCCCTTGATTCTCACATTCACTGTAGTTTGTTGAAAAGGGACAACCTGTTTTTCCTACGATGGACACAGGTGAACATTGCGGGCTTGAATGTTCAGCTCAAAAACTGCAGGATGATTTTTGTGTAAACGGAAGGGGTACCAAGAAAGTCAGTCTGGGGGAGAGGAAATAGAAAAGAGCAGTGAAAAAGAAACAGTGCTATGAAACTAAGTACTGAAAAAAACTAAATATTTTTTGTTCACAGTTGCAATCCAAACTGCTTTTGGACTGAAGACTTACTTAAATACATATTGTGTTACAGAACATCAAGCTTTTGCACTTCTGCTCAGATGTGTTCCCTGGACAGAGCTTTGGCTAACACAGAGAAAACTCACAACTGACTTTGGCCAAGTACGGTGATGGTATGGCCAGCTACGGACAAAACCCAACACAGCAGCTATAGAATATGTAGAGGGGCAGATGAATCTTCCTGAAATTTGTTTCTGGTCTTCTCTTGCTATGTGTTTGTCTTGTCAGATGATTTTGTGTAAAGACAAGATGGAAACGTATAATTAGACTCATTTTGCTGCCTGAAGGGCTTTTGTAGAAATGGCTTAAAAATCTGCTCTTCCTGATTGAAACAACTCCATTAGATGAATTTAAACACAGTGGATATAAGGAATAGGTAAAGTACAACTTCCTTTTGTTACTTCTACATAATATGCTGCATAAAAGTTATCACGTGGGTTTGTTGCTGGAAGGAATGTTTTAAGAATTTCCATTGGGAAGAAAAGGCAGCATTTCTATAAAGACAGAACAAAAAAATTGTTTGTTTTTTATTACCTCTGTTGCCACTGTTCTGTAATGGAGACAAAATTTCTGAATTTATTTGCAGTAAAAGCCCTACAGTACGTAACATGATGAAGAGATAAATACAACATTTTAATTTTAGGGCAACAGATAGAATAGAATTTCTAACAGAATTAATTCTTCAGAACTATTCTCTTGATAAATGAAAAGTGAAAGGAGACTTTTCATGTGCAAATGTATGGAAATTTATGTTTTTTCAAGGATTGTTGTACTATATTTATCCTTTTAAAAATAAACGGCGCTCTTCTAGGGTCCGAACACATAAACCCTTTCTGCCATGACCATATTCTGTATCTAAAAAGACACAGAATAGAGACACACAAATTTTGTAGCTGTCTTGTATTGCACTTGCAATGTGGAGTACTGCTAGGCCTGAAGGCAGAGGAGAAAAGAGAAAGTGTGTCAGGATGTCTGGAATATTTCCCCCCAGTTATTAAACAAGTGAATCTCATCATTTCTGTAGTTGCATGACAGGAGCTTCTTTCTATTACAAACTGGAAAAAAATATCTTTAGAAAGTCTTTAGAAAATGCAATTAAGCTGTCTTGCTTGTTTCAGAATTATTTTGATGATGATGTAGGAAGGGCATACATTTCTTTAAGTATACGCTCACAACCTCAGTCTTCTGAGACACCTTTGACAAATACTCAATTGGAGATATCCCCCACCCACCCCTCCTCCCCCCTGGGTGCTTGTGGATGATATGTAACTGATTTTCCGGGCAGCGGCTTGTTTGGTCTGTGTTTTAATGTTACCAAACAACTATAAATGTGAGGATGGGGATTCTCTCACCTATAGATCTATAATGCCATCAGCGTATACAATCAAGGCAAAGAGCAGAAAAATAGACCGAGTTATCAGCTATGGTATCTTAAATCCTGGATACATGGTTGTTCAAGTTGGCTAGAATTTAACCAGAGACCATAGCTGACATTAATTTATCCTGATGTTCTGTCTTCCCTATTTCATTATTAGGTATGTTTCTTTCTTTGCATTCTGAAATATTAATTCACTTTGTTTTCTGCTACTTATGAAAATTTATTTCATGAGCAATTGGTAGTGAGTTTGTCTACAAGGAAAGGGAGTAGCTGTTCTCAGTATGTTAATAGATTTGCAAATTTAGCTGTCAAAAAAGACCCTGAGAGGCAACTGCAGTAAAACTTTGTTTTCAAGTAAGCTGGTATCTCCACAGCTATGTGCTGAGCTGCTGTGTGAGACTCCTTCACATCTAGACTCTTGGAGATCAGGTACATCACAGAGGTAATGCCTTTGGCCCCTAAGGGAAGGGAAGAAGTCAACTGCAGTATGTCCCTGACTGCAGGTCAGCCGGGATTCAAAGGTAGCATAGTGGAGATCTGGGAAGAAGAGAAGGAGAAAACCCAGACTTTTGCATAGGCTTTCCCACATTGTTCAGCACAGCATTCTTTTCCTTTTATTACGTTATGAAGAAAAGAAGCAAGAAAAAGAAACAGCCAGCCTTTCCAGCTACCGGAGTAAAAAAAAAAACAAACCCCTAACAAACAAAGAAACAAAACCACCAAACATAATCTAAAACTTGTACGCATTAAGAATTGTATGCATGAAGGATGAACTGACATCGTTTTCTGTTGTGTGCGCTTTGGTCAGCAGCGTTGGGGTTTTTTGTGCAGGAGCACGAAGAAGGATTTTCTCCCGTTCAGTGGCATCTCCTGATGGGAGAAGACGTCTGGACGGTAGGTGGCAGTGCGACTCTTCCCTTGCCGGAGCGGAGACGGCGGCATAAACCCCGCGTTTGCGAAGCACAGCCTTCTCCAGATGCGGGCCTGCGGGCCATGTGCAGTCCTGCGATTCACTTCTCATTGCTGGGGCTGTCTCGTTAGGAGATTAACTGTTTAAAATGCAGTGGGAATGCGAAAGTTTTAATTGGGAAATCCTGTGCATGTTAAATTAATCTTAAGTACTTTTATCTAGAATGCCTGCTTCCTTTCCACGTCACTTTGTGTTGTTAACCACCTCACATTCTTTTTCATCATATTAGAAACTGGAAATGGACCAGCAATGCTGTTTACATTAGAGTTTGCAGAGAAGTGCTTTAAAAAGCTGGTTTCTGAAGCCTCCTAAATCCTAAAGTCTGAGGTTCCTAAATGCAATGTGATCTCAGTGGCAGCCGTACTGTAGGATATTGACAGACAGTTTGTATCTATGGAGAGAATGCAGGGCAAAGGTTTCATCGTAACGGCAGCTTATGTTTCATGGATAAGCGTGTTATGCATTAGGAAATTCTGAGAACAACTGGGATTTGCAGTTTGAAAGGAAAGCAGATAGTAGCTCCGCTAAACATTTAGGTTGAGATTTTCAAAGTGGCCCTGGGGGTTTTAGAGGCTGGAATTTTAGGCAGCTTATAAAATCCTCAGCCCTTAGGCCTATTTTCTTTTCTTTAAAGGGCTTGTACAGTTTTTAATGTGACCACATCATACACACAAAAGTCTTGATATGTGGTAGAAGGGGGCAGGAAAAGGAGAAACTGAAGTTGCAACTCTGCCAAGGTATAAATTGTTTTCCAGTTCTTACCTTACGTGCACTGCTCAGATTTTGTCTGCATACTTTTGTGGTTTCTTCTAAAGTCTTGATCTTTCTCAGGGGCACTGTACACAGCTTTTGCTTGTCTCTTTGTCGTCCCAGGGAGTTTTTTCAGAGTCAGAGCTCTGGGCACAGCACTGTGTGAATACCATTTCCAGATTTAGCAGCCTGGCAGAAATCAAACAGGGGAATCCTTGCTCTTGTTCTATATTCCCTAGCATGGACTTTGCTGCAAACTTGAGAGTAGTCTACTAACTAGATAAAGGTAGACAGTTAGCTGTGCCTTTAACATGCATACTTTAGATTTTGAGATTAAATGGGATTTATTATTAAGGAATTGCCTGTTTTTTTTTTCTAAATGCCTGGATAAACATGTGGCCAAAGAAGTTAAATATTAAAATCAGTCACAGAGCAAGAGGCCAGGCCATTAAAGGATGGAACTAACCTATCAAGATGCAGAGTTTGCCTGTGTGCTTGTAGGTAACGTCAGTCTGCAGATGCTGAACTAAAATTAATAGGATTCAAAGATATCTGTTTTGAAGAGTGGATATAATTATTTGCATTTTGGGCTACTGAATGTTCTCTTTAATTCATATATAAATAATGTAGCATAGAAATTATCGTGTTCTTTATCAGGATTAAATTTAACGACGGTAAGGCTTTCCGGGATATGCGTCTCAGCTATGAAAGCTAAATTTCACATTCATCTCTTGTGTGGAATGCTTTCAGGGTAAAGAATATGAAGCCCACCCTTTGGCAGAGGAGTCAGAGTGAATCTGCCAGTGCTGAGGTTTTTATGTTTTTTTAGCAGTTAATACTTAAAATGCAGATGCTCATGTTTGTTCTTTGCATGATTTCAAGGATTCTGATGAAATTTTCCATCTGATCTAGTCTCAGAAAACCCAGGGAAATATGTTAAAGAGCATGATTCGTGTCTTGCATTTGCAGAGAATATGAAAAACATAAATATTATTCCAAATTATAAATCTTTTTATAAATTATTGGATCTTATATTTCTGTGTAAACCATCCTTTTATAGATGTTATATAATGCAAACAGGTGCTTTATTTTTTAAGGTGTTCTGATTTCATTTGCCCAGAACACAAGATTAGTATGTGTCCTTATATAGTAAACCAAAATATTGGTGAGACCACAGGGAGAAAATGGCTGACAGCATTACAGGAAAGATACATCAGATAAGCCTCAATAAACCTACATATGTATAAATATATGATACATGTATATACATACGTATGTATAATATACATTATGTATATTGTATATATAGAAATATACGTGTGTGTGTGTGTAGGGAGGGGAATAAAAGGCTGAAATAATTTTAAAAGGAGGCTCAGCATGATAAGTTATTTGGAGAGAAGAGGCACAAAACCACTAATCCTAGTAAAAATGAAGATTTCCAAAGTTCTGAGAGAATTGTGATACCTTGAGAGCCAGGTCTGCCAGCTTTTTCAAAATTAAGTGGTTTAGGAACATTTGTAGCTGAATGCTGTCTTTTGATAAGGGGAGAGGCATGCAAGTTTGAAAGGAAGCTGATAAATGACAAATTGCCTTGCATGTAGGAAAGGGAAAACACTGAAAACATGGGAAAGGATGATCTGCTATCATATCGATGCCCAAAAAGATTGGCAGCAACTTCATGGATAACCTGCAATACTGACAAATGAAGTTTCCCTTCAAGCCTTCTGGTTAGTGGTGAACAATTTGTGAGCTACCGTGGTTTGGGATAAATAAACCAATTAGCTATTAAAAGCAATATGTGGCCAGATGATTTCAAATGATGACTCTAGAAGAACCTGCATAGAAAAAATACAGGAAATTAGTAAATTAGAATTGATAACATCTGTTAATGTGTAACTTGTATTTTAAACAGGAAAACTGGATTTAAATTCGTATTCTGGGCTGGGCCAGGTTTTCTCACTTCTCTACATTTATGTTGCTATCAAAGAAGATGTACCAACTTAACAAACAGCCTCTTTTGTTGCATATGCTTGAATACTCATGAGGACTGTCAGGATGCCAGAAGGTTATGCAGGGCAAAGATTAGAGGTGAAAGCCCAGCTGGAACTCAGGCTGGCCACTGCTGTAAAAGAGAACAAAACCCGGTTTTACAGGTACGTTAGAAACAAGA
>JAVJGJ010000001.1:7956215-7982442 GCA_035590215.1 Microhierax caerulescens
CGGGTGAGGGCAGGCCGGGGGGGCTGCGGCTGCTCAGCCTGGGGAAGGGAAGGCCCAGAGGGGTCTTAGCGATGGCTGCAAACACCTTCAGGGCCGCTGTCAGGAGGGCAGGGCCAGGCTCTTTCAGTGGTGCCCAGTGACAGGGCAAGGGGCAATGGGCACAGACTGCAATACAGAAAGCTCCATCTGAGTATGAGGAAGAACTACTTTACCGTCGGGGTGGCAGAGCACTGGGACAGGCTGCCCAGGGAGGCTGTGGGGTCTCCTTCTCTGGAGACATTCAAAACCCACCTGGATGTGACTCGTGCAGCCTGCTCTTGCTGACCCTGCTTTAGCAGGGGTTGGACTGGATAATCTCCAGAAGGTCCTTTCCAACCCTGGCCATTCTATGATTCTGTGATGGTTCAGTGCCGGGTCCTGCACTTGGGTCACTACAACCCCGTGGAATGCTACAGGCTTGGGGAAGAGTGTCTGGAAAGCTGTCTGGTGGGAAAGGACCTGGGGGTGCCAGTTGACAGCCAGCTGAACATGAGCCAGCAGTGTGCCCAGGTGGCCAAGAAAGCCAGTAGCATCCTGGCCTGTATCCAAAATAGTGTGCCCAGCAGGCCTAGGGAAGTGATTGTGCCCCTATACTTGGCACTCATGAGGCCGCACCTTGAATTCTGTGTTCAGTTTTGGGCCCCTCACTTCAAGGTGCTGGAGTATGTCCAGAGGCTGGCAACCAAGCTGGTGAAGCGTCTGGAACACAAGTCTTGTGAGGAGCAGCTGAGGGAACTGGGGGTGTTTAGCCTGGAGAAGAGGTGGCTCAAGGGGGACCTTATTGCTCTCTACAACTGTCTGGAAGGAGGCTGTAGGCAGGTGGGGGTCGGTCTCTTCTCCCAGATAACGAATGACAGCACAGAAGAAAATGGTCTCAAGTTACACTAGGGGAGGCTTACGTTGGATATTAGGAAATACTTCTTCACTGAAAGAACGGTAAAGCATTGCAACAGGCTGCCCAGGGAGGCAGTGGAATCACCATTCCTGGAAGTGTTCAAAGAATGTGTAGATGTGTTGCTTAGGGACGTGGTTTAGTGGTGGACTTGGAAGTCCTGGGTTAACAGTTGGACTTGATGATCTTAAAGGTCTTTTCCAACCTAAACGATTCTGATTCCATATAACATTTTTGAGAAGTACCAAAGCTCTGGAAATAGAGGTCTTCCTTTTTTCTCCGTAGCAAGCACAACATATTCTGCAGCAATGAGTCTGTTTACTGGGTTACAGTCCTGCAGTGGGGTCACTGTGACAAAGGTCACTGTGCAAACCAGTCCCCAAATTACTTAGCACAAAGACTTTACTGAACTGTCAATGGATATATCCACACCGTATATTACTGTTGTCCACACTATAGGCCTGCAGAATATGACACAAATCCATCTCAAAACCCACGCGAACACATTTCATACTCACAAGCTCCAGCTAATATTTCTGGCCTGTCTGTAGGGTGTGTTTGCTTCGGTTTAACGCTGTACTGGCACAGCCATGTGGCTTTCAGTCTATTCCAAAGTTTGGCAGTTTGCTCACCTCTGTTCAGGGCATGAGTAGAAAGAGATGATATCTTCAAGCACTGGAAGTATACTTAGCAAAGGATGCCACTTGGTGATGGCTTTTGAGGTGTGGGTGCCAGCAACTGAACTGTTATCGGTAATCTCATTTCACATAGCACATGCAACATAAGTAAACCAGCATTCTTAGATTAAAATCATTTTAGCTACTACTAATCTGTGGTGAAGAGTTGATTTAAAAATTAAAGGCTCTGTATTATTATTACTAATTCCCTGACCCATGCAGTCCCCTTGCTTGTTTCATTGACAGAGCATTAATAACTAGTCATGTAAAGTATTACTTAGTTTCATTTGTGAGTTGAACAGCTGCAGTGTATTGGCACTTTTAGTCCACTTAATTAAACTCAAAAGTACAAAACAAAAGCAAATACTTGCAGCAATCAATAAATATTAAATGTAATGATTGAACACAAACTTATGATTCTATGGTAGATTGCAATAAAAGATTTTTGTAAAAAGATAAAAGCTGGGCTATACACTCTTTCTCAGAGGGCATAATTTGCTGAATGTTTTATAGCACAAATGGGACAGAATTTCCTTTTCGGGACTACTGCTAGAACTTCTTAATCTTAAATGGTTCATAAAACATACATAAGGTTCACAGATAAGTAGTCGTATAAATAAATACATTATACATACATTAGCCAAGAAAGAGTGTGAGGTAAAAATCCGTTAATAGCTACAGAGCTGAATATTCTATGCAAGCAGCGCATTCTAATTGCAGAGAACTCTAAAAGAAATAATCAGAATGGCTACAACTACACGAAAAGGAAAATGTCTTTTAAAAATTTTTGTATTCGAATGTTAAATTTATCACTTGCCTTTATGCTGTCTCAGGATATCAGATAATGAAAAGTAGTTTAGCTTTTCACATTAATTTTCACCCAGTTTATGAATTTCACCCTCCTAGATCTTACTTCCCTAGACATCAGGTTGGATTTTCAGTTGTCTCTGTATCCAGTGTTTAATCTTAAATACTTGTTTTAATAATGGATCCTACTGAATATTAAAATAAGGTGGTCCTTCTTTCATTACTAGTTTGTCATGAGTTGAATTAATCACAGTTGAACAACTTTTTAAAACTATGCCTCAAGAGTTTTCAAACTATTAAATATTTTTCTATTATAAGGACTCAGAATTGTTCACTGCAGAGGATAAAGTACCACTTTTGCATACATTACACAAACATTTTGTGCTTTGTGAATCCACAATAAAATTTCTTGCTGATTACTCATGTAATCTAAGGATCTCCTGCTGTTTTATGGAGAGTCTTATTAATTTCATTCAAGTAGTAAGATTAGCACCTGTAGAGAAGCCTTTATGATTTTAAAACTTTTATCATATTTATAAGAACCTGATTCATTTATAATGTAACAGCTGGTTTATTTTATCTCCAAAAGTGCTGATTGATTCTTAGGGATTTTTAATGAGAACCCCTCCGATATTTAAATAAGATAAATTATCATATCAGTAATGCTGCTTATTGGAGATAGATTCAGGAATGATCACCAGATCTGGAAGCTAGATTGTTTTGGATTGAACACTGAGAATTTAAATGTTCCTCTTGAAGCCAGAGGGAGTGCTGAGACATTAGTGTGGAACCTCCTTGGCTCCTCATGTCAGTAGGAATGAAGTGAAGTACTCATTTGCTGGTGCATATCTGGAGATCTTGTTTTTGGAGTTTCAGAGCTTTAACTGGTGGATTCAGTTATAGAAATATCATAAATAGATAGTAGAATACCAAAGACTTATGATGAATTTTAAGAAGGGAAACATCAGGACATTGTGAAAATCAGCCTTTCAGCTGAGGCAGAGAGGAACAGAAGCCACATCTTCAACTCTTCTTGGATAAGCAGGCGTCTGTCATGTATTTGAATTATATTGTATTTTTCTTCTCTGTATGGTTGATTCCCGGTAATGCAAGTTTTTAGCAAACCTGTACATACAGTCTTAGATGAAACATGTTAGGATAAGTGCTAATGTTATAGTGAGGACAGTAAGGTTAGAGTACTTAAATGAATACAGATGAACATAATGTTACTGTTTACACACACAAAATGTTTTGGGAAAATAATGCAATCTCTTTCCCTTGAGTTAAATTCTGTATCTATAGCTTGGAGATATTTTTATATTTCTTATCAAAACTGCCTATTTCCATTTGTAGAGATGACTTGACACCAAAACCAGAGTATTGAGTATGCTTTGTGAGGGAGAGGCAGTGTTAGGTCCCAGAACACAGACTTCTGTATGGTGGACAGAAATTCATCAAAACCTATGCTCATTAGTCATTCACCTTTTCATTAGTGTCTGTTCAAATAGGCTTGGAAAGGTGCTAGTCTTTTCACAGGAATAATAGCTTATGGCTCATTTTCAGACAGGAAGCATAAATGAATTAAGTGGTTTCCTAACACACATATGCAGAGGATTGAAACATTCCTTGTTTTTTTCAAGACAGTCTTATATTTTGTGGCACGTGTTTCTTAAAAATGGTATTCTATACGGTTTCACTTTGACTCCTTGAAGTGTGAATGATGTCTTTTATTATCCCAAATGGGACGTTAAAAACTAACAAGAAATTCTACAGTAAGTGTAACAGTGACTGATATAATTTTGACATTTATGTGGATTTAATGTAATTTCTTTCAGGGAAAATTTCTCCATGATACCACAGTGAGAATTCTTTTTAAGACTGTAATTGTTTTGAATTTTTTGTTCGTTTGTTTTTTGTTTACACATATCTGTTTGATAAAATAGTTTGGTATGTTCTTTACCCAGCTGAGTGGTGGGCTCATTCTAAAGCAGGTTCTAAAATCCTTGATGATATAAGATCTCAGTAGGCTGCATGTGTGAAATTTTAAGTGCTGAAAACTCTTCAAATATAACTCTTTCTTTAAAATAATAGAACAGTTATTCTATTATTATTTTTTTCTGAAAGTTTTTTTTTAAAACATGAAAACTGCTTTTATTTTTCCTTGCCTTCTTGAATGCCAAAATTAAATTTAGAATCTGACACAGAGTGTTTAAATTTTCGAGTATGAGCTATCCTACATTCTCAAATAAAGTTTAAGTTCAGGTATGACACCCCCCATATCTCTTGGCTGAAACTCTAGCAGGCCTTTGGGTAGGTCACAGCCTTGTAGAAGTGATCTGAAAGATGTATTGTGATCCCTTGATTCTGTGGTGTCTTAATTGCTTTTGATGATAATCAGTGGCCTGTATATCCTGATAATTATGGTGGAAATAATCATTTAGCAGAGTTGAGACTCTTGCAGATAATTAATACTCCTTTTTGTTACTACAGAATTAACTGCTGCTCCAGTTTCAAATCGAACTGTATACAATAATGAACCACAGGTTTTTGTAACTGCAAAAAAATAAAGTTAGGGAAAATACGCAGTTCAATTTTTAATTGCTTAAAATTATGGCCTAAAATAACAACAAAAGGCATTGATTTATAGTAAAACCAATAATTGGTTTATTGTAGAAGGAAACACTACTTAGATAAATATGTCTTTGAAACTTATGAAGGAGAAATATATTTCATATTATATATTTCCATGTCCTTTATCTCCACCTCTATTAATAAAACTAACTTTACTTTATATGTATGATTTATACATTAAGTACATTGTTGTCATCTGTAAAAGTGATTGACGGAAGTTTGTAATACCGTGTCACTATCTTAGTAATTTCATTTTGAGAAACCATTTTACATCGTACTTGTTTGCAATGTTTTATTATAGTGGATTGTACTCCTGCCTATTTTTTCAGATGTTTTTTAAGGTGTAGTCACAATTTTGTAACATATGGATAGCAAAGGTCTAAAGACCACTAATAATGCTAATTTTTCTTTAGTTATTTGTCCATCTACAGGGCAATAATAATGAACACGTGCATATTATGGTCATTTGTTTTAAATCTGAAGAAGTCTGAATGTTGTGGAAACCTTTTTTTGTAACCTTGCCTCCATGTATAAAACCCACAGAGGTGTTCATTGGTCTTATTTTAGAGAAATTTGCAAAAAAGGAACGTAACAGATTTGGAATGTTAGTTAGGTGAATTGACACCGGTAGTCTAATTTAAGAACAAGAAATACACTAAATAATGGCATACTTTCTTTCATCACCAGAGTACTCTGTTCTTGCTTTAACTCACAAAAACATTTTAAAATCCTGTATTTAGTCACCATCTAACTTCAGGGAACATAATGACCATGAATAACTATTACACTTTTTTAGAGGTATATCAAGGAAACTCAGTAGAAGATTTGAAACAATTACCCCATTTGGCTCACTATCATTTTACCATGCTTAAATTGCATTTTTCTCATTTTTGAGTGATCACCTTTTTTTTAA
Source organism: Microhierax caerulescens (assembly GCA_035590215.1). Taxonomy (NCBI): domain Eukaryota; kingdom Metazoa; phylum Chordata; class Aves; order Falconiformes; family Falconidae; genus Microhierax; species Microhierax caerulescens. The sequence continues at coordinate 7,962,175 of JAVJGJ010000001.1, forward strand.
AAAAAAGACGGTAAAATCATGTCAAAGTTTCCAAATATATCAAAAGTTATGGACTGTCTTTCCACAAAGAATCACATTTTTTTTTTTCATTTGACAGAGGACGTAATTTTCTCCTCTGATTTAATGTCTGATATCACAAATCCATAAATTTGACCCTGTGAGGTAGGTGCTAAAACATGATGCCTGTTCTTGAGAATCCTAAATGTCTCTTGGGTATGTGGCACTGCAGGTAAATATGTGTGCCACTGGAAACAGGTTTAGCACTCCCAAGCCCACATCCTATCAAATCAAATCAACACCAGTATTATTGACTAGACAAATTTACATGAAAAAAAAAAAATCATTGTAGTTTAATTTATGAAAATATAACATGAGGCAGGTTATTACAAAATGTGAGACAGAGTTGCAAAAAGGAAAAAAAGAACACATAATCAACATCTACCCAAAGCAAAGGTCTCTTAATCTAGGTTTCTTTCAGGGTATTTATTAGCATTTAGAAAAAATGGGGAAAATCCATCACTAGTTGAGGGTTATTTCCAACAACTCAGATGTTTCTTTGGTCGCTGTTTACTAGTTATGCCTCTGCTTCATTTGCTATCGAGTGCATTCATGTGAATCTCAAGGGTGTGTTCTCTTTTCCTACTTTTCGGTATACGGGTGCCCTCATACACAGGCGGCTCGTGTTTGTCAAGGTTACACGGGTTTCACTTCAAGGGAGATCGCGCCTTAGTAAATATTGTGTCTTTGGCTGCCCTTGTGTTATCCAGAGAGATAATAAAACTGGTTAGCATCAATCTCTTTGAGCCACAGTCTGCTCAGCCTTTGAGCCTTGAAGTTTTGTCTCTTGCTTTGGGCCTGACCTGACAACCAGCTTGGAGACGCTTTCCACTGGGAATACTGGGTGAATATGTCTGGTCCCAAAGCTCTTGTGAGGGGTGTCTGCAGAAGGCGCTGTTAAAGCCTTGTGGTGGTGTTGTATGGCCATGTTGATGAAAACGCAAATTATAACGTCATCTTGCAGGTCAACAAAAAGATATCAGACAAACTCTTTAAAATGCATTCTAAGAATTGCCCATCGCTTTACTTTCCTCTGAAAGATGTTTGAGTTCATTTGACCTCAGCTCTGTTTTCTCTGCAAAGTAGCAGAACAGTCAGTGCACAAATTACTTTGCCTTTTAGATGCCTGGACTATCATCATACTAATTGTATGTACTTACTATATACGTGTACTACAGCACACAGTTATCACACTAGCATCTTACTAGCTTTCAGCTTGTCCTTAGTATCGTGTAGGGATACATAGAAAATGAATCTGAGAATATGATTTTATTTGGATAGGTCTCTCATTTACATATGCAGATACATATTTGCATACTGGCTACATACAGTTTTATACACAGTTGTGCTGGCAGGGATAGAGTTACTTTTCTTCATAGTAACTGGTATGGTGCTACGTGTTGGATTTGTGATCAAAACAGTGTTGATAACACACCACTGTTTTAGCTGTTGCTGAACAGTGCTTTTGCACAGAGTGAAGGGTTTCTCTGCTTTGCACCCCACCCCACCAGCGAGTGGACTGGGGGGGCACCAGGAGCTGGGAGGGGACACAGCCGGGGCAGCTGGCCCCCGCTGACCCAAGGTATGGTATGATATCCCATACCATATGGCATCATGCTCAGCCACAGAAACTGGTGAAAGGGAGGGGGAAGGTGGGGGACATCCATGATGATGGCATTTGGCTTTCCATGTATCCATTTCATGTGAGGAAGCCCTGTTTCAGGGCTTCCTGGAAATGGCTGCCTATCTGCCTGTTGATGGGAAGCAGGGAAAGAATCTCTTGTTTTAAACACTCTTCCTATTCCCTCCCCCATCCCATGGAGGTGTGAACCAGCAGCTAAGCCCCACAAAGGTTAGCCCATTCATTGCAGTTAACTTACAACAAGAATTAACTAAAACAAGCCTGCCTTCTTTTATGTTTTGAGTGCAACCTTTATTTCAATTTTCAGCACCTTTGCAAGTAGAGATAGGAGATGTAGCCCTCACCTGCAGTTTTTGAGTTCCTAAATATATCCTTGAGATAAAAGCTGTATGCAATTCCAGGTGTGAGATGATTTCTGTATTTATTTCTGTGGAATTATTGCTGATTACTTAATTAGCACCTCATATATTTAAGATGTACTGTATTCTTAAATTATTGAATTACTATAGCCTATAAGCAATATTTAAAAAACAAACAAACAAACAAACAAAAAAACATTAATTCAATTGGAAGTTTACTGCAGAGTATTTGGGAAGAAATTTGCTTAAGTATGAAAGAAAACAGTATATATACTTGTTCTCACACTGAAGAAGTGAGATTCCTCTTTCTGAAGGACTGTTAAAGAAGTCTTTCTGTATTCTGTTTTTGAGGAAGCCATTTTGGAAGCCAGTGAACCCCTAGATCATGAAGTATCAAAGACGCCAACAAGCTGAGTGGTTGTTATTTGCAATAAGTCTTTTATAAATTGTGCTGTGGCATTGTAAAACTGTTTGTGTATATCACCTTTGGAAAAATGATGACCTATATGACTTCCTGTGTAATAAGGACACTGAGAGCTGTGTTGTGTCATTTAGAAATCATCTAGGATTATTGGTAATAAAGCACAGGTAGCCTGGGATTTGTTTTATACTCACAGTACCCTAATGAACCATATATTAAAACCATGACTGAAATGACTCTGACATTTTTTGGCTTTCTGAAGATCACTCAGGAACTGCAGTGTAGGTCGTCAGAGAAAAATAGATCTTAAGGCTCTTAATAAAAGTCACCATTTAAATTATATCAAATCACAAATTCTGGCACAAATTCTTTAAGGGCAGATGGAGGATTAAATCTTTCTGTGAAACTTCTTTTTGATCATGCAGTGAAATACAAGAATCAATGTCTGATAGCAAAACGCCTTTGATAGTGAAGAAAGATTTTGAAATGACACCTGCTGGAAAAGGAATAAAGTGATGTCACAAAAGCTGTGTTTACAGATATTAACCTCTGCTCTCTTCTCGCTCTTTTCTCCTCATTTGGATTACATATGAATATTTTCATATTAATGTTCAGACAATCCAGTCCAGTGACGCAGAAATGGAATGGTCTTCTTCCTGAACTGAATTCGTTCTCTTACCTTATTGAAGTAAAGGTTTAGAAATATTAACAATGCTTGATATAAATTATATTAAGGTATTGCAGTAAGAATTTAAATGGCGGCAGTTACATAATTCCTATATTGTGAATAATCTTTGCTTGAGAATTAACTTATTAATTACAGCAGTTAAGTGTAATTATTCTGCCTCTTAAGGTACCTTATTATTGCTTCTTAACAATAATACAAATTCTGCCGAAGGTAATTATCATAACAATAATTTAGTGCACACTTTTGATCTTGTTAGGAATACAATGTAATCTTCATTAAATGATCTTTTCCATGTTAATCAGTCATTCACAGAGCTGTCTTTCATCTTTCTTACTCCTCTGAGAAGTGGATTGAAACTTGGTAATTGGAGAGGCAATGAATGACAGCAGAGAATGTATTTCTCTGTTTCATGGTCTGGCTTTGACCAAATACTGAAATGCTTGCAAAAGCTGAATTAAATATCTTCACAGTAATATAAATGTTGCAAATTTTAATAATTCACTTTAAACCCCCTTCATTTTCCCAGTCCCAGAACTCTCAGATGTATAAATTCTTTATTGAATTGGTATGTCACCAGATATTACCAGGTAAGCAGAGACAACTTCTCCCCCCCTCCCTTGTGTTTTCTATTTTTTGCATCTGGGTATGTTGGATTTATATACTTTCTTGCACCTGGCCATAATTTCATAAAATTGCCAAACCCCCATCTATTTAAAAAAAAAAAAAATTATTTATAAAGTACACCTAGCAAACCTGGTTTTTATTAGAAGCATAGAGTTTGATCTGATTATATTTTTTTTTGTAGCAAAGATAAGATTATTAGTGATATTGGTATTCCCCCTCTCACGAACAATTGCTTTTCCCTTACATCTATATTCAGGTGACGTAAAAATGAAGCAAACTTCCCTCTGAAAGAGATGCTCTAAACCAGCAGGGATGGATATCACTTAACCCTTAAGAATAAGTGTACTGAAGTAAATTTTTGTTTATTAGTTCTGGCCTTGGAAAAGTTTCTTTACAAGTGTAACATTGACAGTGAAGTAAGATGAACACTTTCTCATCTAATATATGATAGTAGTTGAACAAGACTTTAATTTTTTTGCAGAGCTCCTGAATAATTGCTGAATTGTCTAAAATAAATATTGTGTCCATAGTATGACACATGATCACCTCTGCTAACCCCCAAAATTATTAATCTCTGCTGTATGGAGATCTTTGTCTGCTGTAAATAGATAATAGGGACAAGGCAGATTTTAAATTTATGGTCCAAACTTGTATAACTAGCAGCCAAAGCCCGTTTAGTGCTTTATGAGATAAATTTGACTGATGGTGTTTGACAGCCATAACAAGCACTATACATTTATAAAGAGTATGTTTTTTCTAAAAAGGTGTCAAGGGATTTTGAAATAATTGGTTTGATCTATAGTAATTCCTAGGTGTTAAAAAACACATGGATGGAAAACCAGTGTGGCACATAAGAGGAACAAGGTCTCTTCAAGGCTACCTGCTTCTCATGGCATAGTAAATGCTATTGGTGTTTACACATGCAGTGAATATCTGCTGGCCATGTAATGCAAAATGTTGACATTCAACGTATCTTTTTTCGATTTTATATTGTAGTCTTTGTATTCATGTTTTCACAGAATTGTTTGAATGGGAAAACTTCTGGCTGCAGTTTACCTCATTCAGATATTTAACATGCTCACATTGCTTACAGAGCATTGAAGAATGCTTATTTTGACTCTAGGAGACTAGTAGCATGTTAGTGTTCCGATATACATTGCTCAAAATAGCATTTATATAAGACAAATTATGGTCATTGCAACAACGTAGTTCTATTTCTATATTCAAGATTTGATGTATTTTTTTTGTCCAACTTTCCAAACTCTTTTTTTCTTTTAATTTTTTAATGAGATTTTTACTCTAGAGTTTTTTACTTGTGCATAATGTGGATGACTACTTTATTTTTATTTTTATTTTATTTATTTTTATTTGGGGATTTATGCCATTTGGAGTTCTTAAATTATTATATAGTCAGTGTCCAGAGTTTTGTATTTTGATACTTAAAAAACAAAATATGAATTTAAAACTTTTCTTTCATAATAGTTGCTTCTATAATGTGAAAAATATTCTTTATGGTTTTGGCTTTTGATTTCCATAATTACCTGTGCAACAGTAGGTGACAGCAAGAATGCTGAGTGTGCACCAAAAATAAGGAACCTTTTTAAAGTTTAGAGAATATTAAAATTTCACTCTAGTGAGACTTTTATTGCAATACAGTTTAAACAACCAATCTGTCACATATGCAAAGACAATGGGAAACATTATTTTTTGGAGGTTTTTTTTAAAGTGCCAACCTTTTAGAAGTACTTCTGTAGCCGAATTTCATATGTGGCTTGTGTGGTTCTGAAAACATTTTATTATGATAAACATTACATGAAATTTATAGTTTGATTTTAATGATACCTGAGAGAAATCAGTATCTAGAATCTATTTTTTAAAATGACTTAAGTTTTTAAAATGACTGGAAGACTCTCAAAATTAATTTTTCATCCTCAAAGGCAATGCCTTTGAAATATGAGTCTCACTTCAATAGCTTATCTTCCTTCTGATTTATTTCTGTTTCACTGTGCTACCTGTATTACTGTGGCTAGCAACGTAGGTTTGCTTGAATGGACAAAGTTCCATTGAAACGAAAGCCTGAAAAGTCAGATAGACAGTACATTTTTTTGCTGCAGTATTGTAATTTTACAGACAGGTTCTCTGCTCATACATGTGGGTGTTAACCACTATTCAGAGCTCCCAGAATTTAATCTATTCATGAGAGCAATACCCCAAAATTAAACAAGTGTCATCAATAGTAAAATGAAACTTGCATGCAGAAAAAGAGAAGCCGTAATACAGCATGTGAACAGGATCTTGTCATTCACACAACTTACCCTTGGAGCAAAGTTTTCTCTGGATTTTATTAGATACTGCTTAATTTCAGTAATAACTAAAATGTCTCTGGCTGAGATACAGTGTAGCTTACACCAACTCAGAAATTGCCCACCTTCTCTTGAAAGATTCGCAAAATCAGAATATGCTCCCCTTTTGGAAATGAAAAAAATTAGGAAAGCGAGTAAATGTATTCAAGGTAAGCGCATAAACACTGCATGTCACTGTCCCTCACTCTCCTCTGTTTTTAAATCCTTCGCTCAAGTCTTTCTCGTTGGTGGTAGTAGATTATGGGGTGTCGTTCGGCTCAGGTCTCTGACTGCCCTGGTTGGCAGTCCAGCTGAAGCACACAGATGCCCTTTTCAGCAAGAGTGGAGAAGATGAGGTGATGCATGCCCTTATCTCAGCAGATAATCGGGATACTGTAGGATGCATACATTGATTCCTCAGTTCAGCTATGAGATGAAGGAATGCTTTCAATACTCTGTAGCCCTGACTGTATTTTGAATACAGCTGTAACACTAAAAAGTCAAAGTGATTCTCATGGGGCTTTCTCAAGGGGGGGGGGGGGAAGGCTTAACAGCCTATCAGCTTTTGAAGGGAAAGGGTATTCTACCAGGGCAGCAAAGTTATTATTTTGTGAAAGTGCAAATCTGAATACCTTCATTCAAATTGTCAGGAGTGGACTGCATTATGCCAGTGATTCTGTCATGTCTTCCCGTTCCAACTGATGGCATGACAAAGCAAAATATCAGAAAACTGATCCAAAAGGTCATAACAAAATCTTACTGAAACAAACAGAAGCTTTATTTGTAATTTCTTTAAGTAAGCCTGGGATTCCATCCCCTTGGCTGAATGCTATTCGCTTAGCACATAGCACAGACCCTGCTGCTTGAGTAGTAAGGAAAATCAGAACTGTGTTTGGCTCAAAGGCAGTGTTAAATTTCTGCATTCCTTCTTGCATTTTTAAGAGAAGTTACTAAATACTAAATAGCTGTCATGGCTGAGGAAAAGGTGACTGGCTGCCAACCAGTTTAAGATATTATATGTACATATTCATATTATGAGGAGAATTCCCTAAGCAAGATAAAATACATCCTGAACAGTTCTAGGAACTGCGATAATATTCAGTGGCATGGGATTGTCAGCAGATTTAGATGGAGGAATGGAGGAAAGTTCAGAAGAGATGGATGAAGAATTAGAACATGATTAGCATGCCACATTTAAAGAGTTTAGTGTCTGCTAATAGCAAAATCTGAGCGAATTCTGCATTGTTACCACAGCAAGCATTAGCATAGCTCTGTTGCTCTACATGGTAAGTAACGTGGCAGGAATTGAGTTAAAGCACTATTACATTTTTAAATTAAAAAAGGATCAATATTATTCAGCACCAGTATAATAAAAATGACAGAACTCTGTGGAAGAAGTAAAAGAAGAATCCTTGTTCTAACTTGATGGGCAGCCACCTCTAGAAATAATGGGATGTGATAATGCTGCACTGATTGCCTTTTATTTTTGAGAGATGTTTTTTAAATGAGGAAAAGTTGCTGCTGCATTAAAGAAGAAATTATGAAGAATGCTGGTGTGTGTGTGCAGGTTGATAAACAGAATAGAAAATGTATTTGTGTCATCTTTACATCTTTTATTCTTAAGAATCAGACTTTTGCTTTAATACATGCTGATACCTGAGAGTCTGACATCCTCTCTGAGATATGTCTCTTTACATAGTACCCACTAAAGCTAGATAAAAAACAGACTTTTTGCACTGGCAAGACTTTTATGAAAACTTGAAAGGTCTGTCCCAGTGCAATATGGAATGAAGAAAGCTGTTAGAAATCTAGAAAGTTAATGGGCCAATAGTATTATTTCCTGCCCGTCTTTATTTCTGAATATCTAACATGCTACTCTTTTTCATTTATTTGTATGGGGGTTTTTATGCCTATAACAGAATACAGAAGATTCATATTTTAATGATAAATTTAATAATATTTTAGATACTCAGTAATAAGATACACTAGTAATTAGAAATATAAATAATCACAAATGGAAAGATGTAAGGAAAGTCTCTAGGTTTGATTTGGAGGGAAAAACAATTAAATGTTAACTGCTTTAAGGGCACATTAATGAAGGAGGAAATATTCCACAAAGTTTTCTTTCTTGGCTACAGGTCGAACATTTCAATTATGCTTTAAGTTAAAAAATATATTTTGAATAATGTGAAAGAACAGGTTCTTTTTCATGACATTACTCACAAACCTACATAAAAGTCATGTTCCTCTTGCTCCTGAGGTAGTTTTATTGTCTATGTGTCACTGTAGCTGAGTTGTCGTTTTTAAGGGAAATCTCATAACCCTTTTGTAACTCTGGCTTGACACTTAATTAGACTTGGCTGGTCTGATGAGGTTGCAGCAGTAATTATGTCTGCATATCCTTTTTCACATGAAATATTTAGTTATTAGCCATTGTCAGGTCCTCTGGCCTTTTGAGAAGAGGGAGCCAGCTAAGAATTCTAACAGCTATTTCAAAAGTCTAATTACCTAATGCATATCTAATTCAAAAATAAATGTGGACATTGGTAAACATTCTTGGACATTTTGAGAAAAGCTGTCTGAAATAATTGAGAAGTCTAGACAATTTATAGATATCTGCCATTATGCAAGTGTAAGCTTGACTCATTCTAATTACAGTTTGCATTTGTCTGGATCTTGCCCAGTGCTAAATGACAGAGGTGACACAGAATGGCTTTACCATAAATACTGAATACTACACATTGCATCAAGTATAGTGCCTCATATAGCATGGAATTATTTCCGTAGATAACTGTAGATGATAACTGTATAATCAATATTTAATAAATATTGATAAATATTTGTATTTGTTATATTTATTGATAAATAAACTGTATAATCAATATTGATTAAATACATCAAAAGTGGTACTAGCTATTCCCTGTCAATCAGCCATTTTTTTGTTACATCATAAATTGCCTATATATTTCTTGCTTGTTATTTTCACTTTCTTTTTTAATGACTTCATAATTCTAGAAATGTTTTTTCTATATCGGGGGAGTTCATTTAACAATGCATTTTAACAATGCAACCATTGTTAGTTAAATCTATGAGATGGTACTCCTAGCTGGTTGTGATCAGAAGACGGATGTTGTACATTTAAAAATATATGTTGTATGTACCTTGTCCATTCTTCACATTAAAAAGGATTACATAGCACTTTATTATCAAGGGGGCAAATGAATTCTTAACATGTAAGTTCTTATGTATCTTTTACTGCATCTTTCTGCATTCTTAGCACACTGTCTCCCCCTGCGTGCCTGGGTCCCATATGCAATTTTTTTAGAAGACACAATTTACATTATTGTATCCTTCCTGACTGGCATTGGCAAATACTTAGAAGCCAGTTTATTATTACTTATTTGAAAGGAGACTGCTGTGGGGCTCACCACAGCATTAGCCATTCCTTGCCCAAGTATAGATAGATGACTCGATTGCACGTAGAGATGACTAAAGTTAAAGAAGAAATCTGAATAACTCAGACTTGAGGAAATGTTATTCAAATTTTCTAGGCTGTATCTAGAATTCTTATTTTGGAAGAACATGACAGCTTTATAGAACTTTTAGTTTGTTTAGGGCTGTTTATGTTACCATGGAAGTAAAAGGAGTAGCAAATAGAATGTAAACTCTAAAGTGTACTCCTGTAACTTGTACTATAACAATATTTCTGTTTACATTTTTAGCTTCCTTTGATAGCAAACAAAAGAGACAGGATGGGGGTTTCTAGTCGTCATTCTACACGTTAGCAATTTTCTGCAGTTAGAGGAAGCAAACCTGTGTTTGGGATGGGATGCATGGTATGCACTGGGTGCAATGTTTTAAAAGCTGGCACCCAGCCATCTTGATTTATGTCATATCAGCTGTTAAGCAAATTTATATGGCACCGAGCCAAACATTAATCAGTTAATTGAGTTGATTTATGGATATGAGGCAGAAAGAGAACATCATCTTCCATGCAACAGGTATCTTACTATTCCAGATGTGCTGTGAAGAAGTGACTTTCTCTTTTTAGGAAAATAGCAAAAGGTACCTTAAAAGACAAAGGTATCATGACAGATACAAATCTAAAGCTCTAGTAACTCAGTAGATAAAGGTTTAATATAACCACTGTTTGCTAACAACTCTGAGCAACAGTGCTCTGAAAAGGGGAGAGACAGAATTTAGTTTGTCGTTAATTTCTTCATATTAGGAGGTTTATTCATTGAACATGCCTGGCTTACAAGACACAGAATCACTCAAGATCTTTCTGAAATCCAGTGGTCTGAGCAGCTTTCTAACAAAAATCACGAACTCAAAAATGAAATTTCAAAACAGAAAGTTGGAGGATGATAAAACATTATTCTCAAAGTGCAATGCTATATTTTGTTTTTAATTTTCTCTCATTTATTTCTACCTTCTTACAGTATTTTTATAAATAAATCCTGATTGGTCAGTCTCTGCATAGTTCAAAAAATTATAAGATTTTTTAAAAACTGACTTTTGAGTGATATGTCTTGTTTCATTTATGATATTCATGAAATAAAAATTCTAATATAAATACCTATATTTTTTTAATAATAAACACAAAGTTAAGCAGGCTTAACTGAGCCAGATTCAGATTTTTTGTTAATAGGGATGGAAACTAGGTATATATTATTTTTAAAAAAAACAAACCACCCAACAAAAAAAAGATATTTTAAACTTTCAAAGCTGAAACACACTTGGAATCACACAGGAACTGTAGTTTATTATTCAATAGACATAACTAATCATTGATTTACAAAGATGAAACAGTATATTACTTTTCTGTTACCCAGGATGCTTCCAGAAAACAGAAACATAAACTTGTTCCGCTTGCTCTTTATGTATTCACTATGTGATAACTTGAAGTCCTCTTCATTTTTTAAATCTATATCTTCCAGCAAATGTTTTTCTAAAAAACAAAACTAAACTCTTGTTAGAGTTAATGTTTTAATTAACTATATGTTTATATTTTTATATGTTTATATTTTTATTCTAGCTGCAGAAATATAAACATTTAACTCTATGCTTATATTAACTCTATTTATGTTAATTAACATAATGCTTATGTTAATGGATACATTAATGGTATAAAAAGCTTTTTTTTTTTTTTTAATAAAAGGTAAACAAATGATCATTTTTTCCTCTCATAATGTTCCTCAAACATTTGTGAAACTAGGAAGAACAATTTTGAATGGTTTAACTTTGGAGACAACATTAAAGGAAGAGGCTGTGCATTCTTGGGTCTCTCAAACACTTCTGAAATCCCAGAGTGATTTCCAAACACTTTAGAAAATACTCAGTATAAGTTTAGCAAAAGATCCAGAGTGGAGCAAAGCATGAGCCACAAACTTCCTTAAAGCTTATAATCTGGAAGTTGGGATAGCACCTAAAGATGTTTCAGAGCACGTAATTAAGGCTGTGCAAGTAGAGGGCTTGGGGGCAAGTTAGTTGGATCAAACCAACTAATTGAACTTACTGGAGCTGCTTTGGTGCAAAACCATTAAGATCCTGTTTTAACTGTACTGCTGTAAGCATGTGAGCTTGATACAAAAGTAGCACATAAATCTAGGTAAGGTAGTGTTGTTTAGTTGTTCAGTTTCAAAAATCCTCTATTAATATTTGTATCCTTAATCCATGGGACTTCTTTGAACAGCACATATTATGTGAGGATTACTTAAGGTTTGAAAACTGTAAGAAATTGGCAAGATACCAAAAATGATCATCAACATTAAAGAACATGTCAAAATTTGTCAATTAACGAGTCAATAGGAAAAATCTGTTTTCCAGAGCAAAAACTTTTTTTTCCTCCCCTAGGCTATTTCTTTTCTTGTATTCAGCAAAAAAAAAGTTGAGTATACAAGAATTCATACAAAATCTATTTTTTCTTGGTATTGAAATATCTTTTACAAGCAAGAATGTAAGCAATTTGAAGCACCTCTTGGATTTAGAGATGTGGTTTTAAACAATGTTAATACTACCTGACTTGAAACATTGTTTAGGTGTTGATGCAGAAGTCCAGACTAGGGCTTCGGAGAGCTGGCTATGCATTGGGGTGGTGCAAAAGGCTACTGACGTGCTGAGCAGCTTTGGGGAGCAGGAAGGAGCTGGAGGACAGTAGGCTGGCTGTAGCCAGAGCAGCATTTGTCCTAACATGATCCGTAAAGAAGTTGTGAGTAGGCAGTACTGGCTATTGCACCAAGAGGGTCTTGGGAAGGGAAAGTTGTAATGCAGGCAGTAAGGGTAGTCTTTGCAGCTGGAACACCATCTAAACCAGTCAGAATAGATCAAAAGCTCCTTGAAAAGTTTGTCTTCATTCTGTAAAATGTTTCTTATTTTCTTGTATCACAGAGTTAGGAGACTGATTATCTGCTTTATTTGTTGAGAGGAAAAGAATATGTGATAATACATCTGGGAAACGGGAGACATGGAGACTTCGCCATTCCTGTTGACAGTGTGTTCCATCTTCCCTTGTGAAAAAGGACATCTATTAAAAAGGAGAGGTGACATCTAAATTTGCCATTACAGATAGCTAGATAGATGCAAAGAATAAACAGTTGGAGAATCATGTGAAATTACTTCCTCCTCACCAAGACCAACAGATACCGAAGAGGCGTAGATAACGTCCTCTTTAGCCGCAGGTGTCGTGTGGGTCTGAGGGACAGAGCTGCAGTAGTTTAAGATAACTGCCCCCAGTGTGCATTATTTCTAGAACCATTTAATTCCTGGCAAGAAAAGCACTGACCCAGATTTCTGAATAATGATGTAAGATAACTTCAGTTATACTGTTTGCAATTTAATTAGGAAACTGGTTTTCTTATTTGGATTTTATGTTTCATTAAAATAGGAAATGGTCAGTTAATATAAGTGTCTCAAGAAAGTTGAGCTTAGAGCTAGTTCTCAACAAAGTAGTATCTTTTAATTCTTCATACCTTTAATATCTTTAAAATCTTTTATGCAGGGGATATGCAGTTTTCCCTGAGATTAACCCTAAGCATTAGAATTTAGGAAACCTAACATTCGTTTCAGTATTTATTTGGACTCATGCAAAGATGCACGCACTCACACAAACACATCATCTAGACATATAACTATACTGTGGCAAAGGAAGTTCACTCAGGTAGGCAGAATAGTTTCCTATTTTGCTTTCACAGTAACTTAACTCCACAGGCTAAAATTTAAATAAATAGATGTGAGCTAACTGGGTAGCCAGGTGTAGTATCTACTAAATGGGAATTAAGCTGCTTGATTTGAAGTAAGAGGAGCAAAAGGCAAAAAGAGAAACAAAGAAAAAAGTTTGAAGGCACACTAGAACAATGTCTAGTTACTCCTGTGTTTTCTTGACTCTTGTTCCTTTAGGATAGCTGAAGCAATTCAGTTTCATTGTTCCCTGAGTATCTCATGAATATTTCAGTTCCAAATGGTTGAATGTTGTTTTTATTAGTCCATTTAGATTGCAGCACAAATATATTTTCCTGCATGTGGCTGAGATTTGGAATTAGGGAATATTTGTGGCATGAGGCAATAAACAAAAAGAAATGCATAGTGTACAGTTCAATACAGTTGTAACAATTGAATGCTTTTTACAGTTCACACTCACAGTACTTCGCAGACCTGGGACTTGACCTAGCATACCTTTTATTTTATATATTAAAATTTATTTCTTGTCAGTAGCACTTCTACTTCCCTCACCCTGAAAAGCCATCAGACTGTGAGAAAAAGACAATCCTTGTATTCCATTTCTTTTTATGTTTCCAGTGCGGTTTTCTTGTTTCCTTTTTCAGCTGTCCTCAATGTAGTAGTGGACATCCTTGAAAAGAGCAGTTCTGCTGGGCCACCAGCATGAAACATCCTCATGCATGAGTTTGATTGCTTTTTAGTAGCTGATAATGCACACAAAAGTGGGGTAGTTCTCTGTGGACAAGTTGGCACACAGATCTGATCCCTGTCCCAAAGGGATAATAACTTCAATTGTTAACCAGTTAAAAAAAAAAAAAAAAAAAAAAAAGAGGGAAATCTATTATATATCTGATATAGACTGGTCAATTAGTCTATGCATAGTTTTAGTTTTTACTTTTTTATTTCTTTTTAAAATTATGGAATTGTTATCCTTTCGTATCTGTTAAGTTAATGCAGTTTGGTTCTTGGATAACTAAGGCAGACAAGAGTCCTCAGACTTTCCCTCTGGCCAGGTTTTCTGAAATGCATGGCAACACGTAGGCAAATATCAGAGTGTGATTTCCAAAGAAGCCTATTTTAAAATATTTTACATTGTTAATGACAGGCAGGATATTACAAGGAACAAAATCCCTTATATGATGCAGCCTGTTAGAGTTTAGCCTGGAGCCATTTGTTAGGTACTGGCATTCAGTCTAAATAATCAGGTTACCGAAAGGAGGAGAGGATTCCTAAGGAGTGGTTTTAGCAGTGGACATGTCAGGTAATGACAAGACCCAGAGGCCAGAAATTGATAGATACTGTTCCAGCATCCAGGGGTATCTGTGTTGCTTCTGGAATTTCTTCTGGGTCAATAGAATGTAATTAGGTTGTTGATGGATCGCCTGGTTTGCTGTGTTGACCTTGATCTCCTTTGGGGTTTGTATCTGATTTCAAGAAATTAGAACACCTTTGTCTGGGACTAGGATAAGCTGTTTTGTGCGTCTCCTGTGAGATTTATGCATGGCATTCTTCTGCAGTAAACAATCTTCACCCATCCTCCTAATCTTTTTTTCAGCACAAGATAGTGGCCCTAGGGACACACCATACTTATCCACCAAGCACCATCTGTTGGAAAATCAGAACTAAAATTCGCAGCATCTCTGTCACCAAGAAAAAAAATCATGCAGGTTTTAATATGTGTGTGCATATGCTAATTCTTTAGGAAAAGGGCCTTAAGCCATAGATATAAAAATGAACATCAATGGAATATTGTTACTGGCAATCAAATTGGATGTCTCTGAAGGGTGTCCAGCCATGTGCATTGGAAAGAACGCTATTCTTTCCTCATTTCCTTTGCTGGCACAAGCAGCAGTCTGCTGATTTTCAGATAATTAAGGATTGCATGATGAAGGCAACAGGCATATTATTTGATAGAAAGGCTGAGATGAAGGTGCCAGCTAAGTCTGGAAGATTCTGTAATTTGATGTGACTGCTGTCAGGAACACAAACTTGCTGAAATTTGATCTACTGGCTACCACCAGAGTAGTTGGTGAAGTGAAAAATGTACATGCAGGGCTTAGATGGGTTTCCGAAGTCACTGATTGTATATTTTCATACGTGACTCCAGGGCTAAGAAGTACAGCATTAACCTTCTGTGTACCAAAGCTGACAATTTGCATTTGATGAAATTCTAAAGCTTCAATAGCTATAGCTGGTTTGGATCCCGACTGCCAAAACAAAAGCAAAACCTTATACCTTTCATAAAGCTTGGCTCTTTGCACCCTTTATTGACCTGTCAGTGCTGTAAGCAGAGCATACCTAACTGATAGCTAACCAGAGATCAAAAGAATATGATTTTGCAGGTTATTTGCAATCACTTACAATGTCTTATGCATCTAGTCATTCTCAGAGGAGGTGTAGAGCGAAAATACCTGATGAGGTGGGATATCTAATAATCCCTTGTAAGCAAAAATATCTGCCCTGTTCACGCCCCATTCTCCTCCCCTTCTCTTGTGTACGCACACCTGGTAGTAGTGGAACGAGGCTGGAGGCCTGTCTGACCTAGTCCCCTACTCTTCTTGATTGTACAAATCCAACATGCAAACAATAGCGACACTCTTCTCATGTTGTTTCATGTCCTTTGTTTTCAAGCTAGCAGAATAACCTATAGAAACGAGAAATCAAGTTGATGGGGAGCTTATTTGCTGAAGATGCAACTGAAGGCAGGAATGTGTCTGTTTTGTTGATGCTGGCTTTGTTCTGTAGGTACCTTTGTTCTGATGGTTGAGCAGGACATGTGAGAAGGACCTCAACCACCCTGTATTTTCCCTGCTAAAAGACTTGAATGATATATAGGCAAATTTGAAACAGGATTGAGTTACAGTTTCTGGAGTTGCATTTCTTGAAATGCAAAGTGGCTTTTTCCTGGTTAGAATAGTAAAGGTATAAAATATACCTTATTACTAGCTCTGCAGGTGATGCTGCAGACCACAGCAAGAGAGATGGTGCTGTTAAATAACAACAAAAAGCTTCCATGGAGCTGCTTGTCACTTCAGAGGCTGTAGAAGCAGGGACGTTGCTGATATGTTTGTAGCATTGGCTGTCCAGCATAACTAGCATATGCACAGCAATAAGCAATGAAGAGCAAAAACTCAGGCATGTTTTGGCTCCCTGGTTTGAGGGAAAAGCACGAGTGGAATTTACAATTTCCTCTCTTGCCTGTTTCTGGCTTCCTCCAAAAATGTGACATCCCTTTCTCAAAACTACTGGAAACTCAAGAGTTTGTAGGACTGTCTGCTAGGAGTCTAGGCTGAATATGTACTTATCTACAAACCCTTTTATGATAATACTGTAGGGAATAAAAGTGTTCTACTTCATTAATTGTTAATAGCTATTTTATGATTTACAGGGTCACAGTTTTTGTTACTGCATGCAGCAACATTTAATTAGAAAGAAAGCTCTTAAACAAAGCAAACTAATTTCTGTTCAATTCAGTGGTGATTTATAAGAATCTGCATTTTCTGAAACTCCATGCAGGTGATTCATTCAGCCAAGAAAGAGGAGATATGTGAGCATGCAAAGGGTACAACTATCTGAAGAAGCTACAAAGGGACAGCAAAAAAATTGGAAGGCAGACTGGAAAAGTACAGTAAACTACCCATTAACTGTCTAATTACTAATTCCCTGAGCCACATATGGCTACAGGCTTAATGAAGGCAATGAAATGTGTGCAATTTGTATCTAAGGTAATTACAGGGACACTGCAATTTTAAAAAAATATTTATTTTACTAATCTTAGGTATGCTAATGTGCAGAGAAAATTTGTAAAACAAAAGCAATGGCAAAAGGGATCAATAAAAATACATTAATATGTCATTTCAATTAGTGCAAATGTTTGTTTTCTGAAGCTCTATTTTCACCCAAAAATTCATTTGCAAATTATTTACTGAAGCTAAAACTGGTATGTGGGCATGTACATGTTTAAAACAAAACTACGAGACTTAAATGTTTGTAGGGTATTTGATTTACTTGTAGTTGGAAACTTGAATGTGATTCAGGAATGTAGTCTTATTCATAACTGCGTAGGTCAGCTACCTACCATTGAGGTGGTAGATATTATAAAAATAATTACTGTTCAGTATCACTTTTCTTGCAAATGCATGGCTTTATGAAAACAGCTCATTACAACAGTGTCTTTTACTTTCTTTTTTTCTCTATTTTTCTCTTTTTTTTTTTCTTTGTTCTTTTTAGAACACTGTTTTCTGTTGTTTGAATCGGTATATTTTTGGGCTAGGCTCTTCTGTGTGTTCTTCTCATAGTCTATGAATCTCCCAAAATTAGTAGGCATGCACATGTAATGAAGTATGCATTATTTACTAGAATGTGCATGGGTAACACAACCTTATTGCAACAAGCGCTAGACTTCTTGTTTGGGGTGGTAAAAATATTTTGGTCACAAATCCCCATCCCCTCAGGCTTCTAAATCTAGAAAAACATAAAGCCAGATTAATTTGTCTTGAAATCTGTTATATTTTTTACCAGGTTCTGAGGGATGATGCAATTTCCCAAAAGGGAGGACAG
Source organism: Microhierax caerulescens (assembly GCA_035590215.1). Lineage (NCBI taxonomy): Eukaryota > Metazoa > Chordata > Aves > Falconiformes > Falconidae > Microhierax > Microhierax caerulescens. The sequence continues at coordinate 7,980,086 of JAVJGJ010000001.1, forward strand.
TACCACTGAGCTCATGGGGTGTGCCTTTGCTGTAACTCTACATGAGAAATCCCCGTTCTAGGGCTACATTCACTTATAAATATTGAAAGGATGATAATTAGGTCCCCACCCTAATTTACTCCTGTCATTGTAAGACAAGACTCATTTTTGATGGGAGAAAAATAACTAATGGAGGGAAAAAAGGAAGAAAAAAATCAAAGCAAAAAGCTAATAAACACAGAAAACCTGAAAAAAAAATTTTTCTAAGCATTTTAATTAGGTAAATAGCTATTAACCCTGAAGACCAATCTTGATAGCTCATTAAACTATATACTTTTTAAGATTTCTCTTGTTAGGTATTCCAGTGAGGCAGATGAATTCAAACAAGGCCACAGGCATAAGAAGACTTGGAATGCATGTCCATTAAACTGACAAACTGCTTGCCAGATGGAGGCAATGGAAGCAACCCTTTTCCTGACAACTGTAAATGCTGCACAGTGATTAAAATAATGAAACTGAACTGCTGCTGTGGCTGTAGCACAGTTCTGCATTTCCATTTGAAGAAGGTTCCTATGTTTGTTGCAACACATGCCTCTGTCACTGTCTGAAGATCTTTACATTGGGAAAAAAAAAAAATCAAAGGTGGGTAACCTGGGTTATGAAGTTAAAATAGCCAAGTCAGCAGTAAATATCACAAATTAAGGTTTTTTGTTGTTAATATCTCTATATTTGCCATTGCAGTTGTAGAGTTTATTACATGAAAAATCTGTGACAATGAAAGGTGGATCTTGGTGCAGTATTATCTTATGAAGTATCCAGGCAGAACTGATGAAATCACAAACCTAAAATTTAATTTAACATTTTTCATTCATTCTTTAGAAGTAGGTTACACTTTTTCATAGGGGATCACTTCATCCTTTCTGTTTTATTGTCAGTAGTGACCTCAGAGTAGGTGTAGCTGAAATTATATATGGGGAGGGTTTGCTGCTGGAAATCTGTTTTCATTGAATTTAGACAAGAAGTGTAAATTCTGACCAAAAAGTGGACTTTTCAGTGGGAAATGTAAGTATCCTCAATGGAAGTGTCATAATACAATGTTGATATGAGGAATATGAAAACAAGACAGCCTCTTTTAATATAAGAAGGTATTTTTTATGTTGCTTAAATCTTGGTTCATGTTTTTTCTCTCTGAAACCATTGTATTTTAATTCTTCTTATTGCAAGCATAGCCATAAAGGGGGTTTTGGCCTGGTTTTATTATTTAAGTTTACTCTTGATTTTTTTCCTTCTATTTACATATAGTAGGTAAATTAACATGCTAACAAAGAAAGTTATAATCCTAACCATTCTGTTTTATCAACAGGCTATGTAATACCTGAGCAGCAGGAAAACATCTTTTCCCTTATAGATCCATATAAGATCCATCCTTATAGATGTATTTTATATTACACATGTTGTATTTATATATACTTATATGTGTCTGTATGTGTATATGTATACACACCATTAAAAAAAAAAAAAAGAAGCTTTTCATTGTTGCCCTGAGAGACTAGGTAGCACTGAAGTATGGAATTATGATCTGTATTTGAAATATAGGCCAGTGGAAGTGGTGTAAATCATAATACCTCTATAAAGTCTATGTAGTTAAATTAGTATACAGTCAATGAAATTGAAATCAGAATTAGGTTCAGCCTACACATTACTTATTTAAATCCCTTCATCATTATTTTTAATTTCTTATCTAGACCCATCTAAAATCAGTTACGTGACTGCTTATTGAAAGTAATGACTGGGGTTTTCTGGGCACTGATATAATAAAATTGGTAATTGAGTACACCGAAAATGTGAACAGTTACAAATGTTGTGCATTATGGCCTAAAGTGAAGAGCTGAATGAAGACTTCCACTATTAGAACAGTTTTATAATGTAATAGTTTAACAAATGGGCTTAAATTCTCCCTGCAGAGGTCTGGCACAGTGTATGGGTATTGCATAAGGCACAACAGAAATGTATTATAACTGCAGGCGGTTTAGTGGTGCTTCAGTATAGGTGAAGCATGCTGTGTCACACTGCCAGGTATGGAGCCTATACAGCTAGGTATAGCACGCGCTATCCTGAGTGGTCCCGTGCAGACACAACTATACTGCTTGTCCAGATCCCAGAACTGGACTTACAGCAAGCAGTTTAACAAATGTATTTCTGAATGCATATATTGGAGTGGTTTTGCATGGCAAGGTTTTGGTAGTGGGGGTTACAGGGTTGGCTGCTGTGAGGAGCTGCCAGAAGCTTCCCCCATGTCCAACAGAGCCGATGCCAGGCGACTCCAAGAGGGACCCGCTGCTGGCCAAGGCCGAGCCCCACAGCGATGGTGGCAGCGC
>JAVJGJ010000001.1:7986729-8045783 GCA_035590215.1 Microhierax caerulescens
GCACCCCACCCCACCAGCGAGTGGGCTGGGGGGGCACCAGGAGCTGGGAGGGGACACAGCCGGGACAGCTGGCCCCAATATTCCACACCATAGAACATCATGCTCAGCTTGTAAAGTTGGGGGAAGGAGTGGGGGAATTTTCAGAGTGACAGCATTTGCTGTCACACCGTCATGTGTGACAGAGCCTGGCTTTCCTGGGCATGGCTGGACACCTGCCTGCCCATGGGCAGCGGTGAATGATTCCTTGTTCTGCTTTGGTTGTGCACACAGATTTTGCTTTGCCTATTCAACTGCCTTTATGTCAACCCATGAGTTTTCTCCTTTTTACCCTTCCAATCCTCTCCCCCATCCCACCTGGGCGGAGTGAGCGAGCAGCTGCGTGGGGCCTAGTTGCTGGCTGGGGTTAAACCATGACAGCCATGTTGTAGTTGTGCCTCTCTCCAGCGCTGTCTACTGGGTGGACCACGGACTCGGTGGTGTGGGCAGCGTGCAGGGGTCAGGCACTTTGCCCGTATTTTGTAGCCTCTCTGGCCCCATCTCCTGGATGGACTTCGGACCCAAGGTGTAGCCCTGTCTCCAGCCCCGTTGCCAGATGCTCCTGACAGGACTCTGGACTGTGGGCTTGCTTCACTGCTGTCTGGGGCTGTTGATGGGCCCCGTTACTAGCCTGCCATGTTCAGATCCTGTGGGATGGTGCCCTGTTGGTGAGGGCATGCCGGTGTGGGGGTCCCCGTCAGCCCTGGCCGCCCATCCCTAGGGGAGCAAATGGCTCTTGCTGTGCCCTGGCAGCGATGCCTGGCAGCACAGGCCCCTGTGAACAGTTCACCCTGTCACAGCCAGAACTTTCAGGCCCACCAGCTTTCCCTTTGATCTCCTCCTTTAACTGAATACATCTATCAAGTTTACAAAATTGACACGCAGCTATCAGATTCACAAGCTTGAAAGAAAAGAAATAGCTCTTTTATGAAACCAAGGATGAAAATCAGAACATTGTGTCTTACTGGGCTTACTGTAAATACGATAATAGACCCATTGCCGAACAGAGGAAAACAAAAATATATGCCATTTTCTAAAGTTAATTTTATACATAGATATTCTTTAAGTTAAAATATTACCAAGATAGTCATAAAAAGCATGGACTTCAGTGGAGCCATAATTTCACTCTGAATTATTACATTTTAGATGTCTGTATTAAAGGGACCATACACTGCTCTGTCATCAGTAGGGAAGTTCCTATGTGACCTGTTATTGTGCTCCCAGGTAGGTCTCATTTCTTTTATATTTATTAGCCACAATAGTAAGACACCTGGAGATCTTCAAGCTAATCAAGACTCTATGCTATAGAGTTATAGGAGATGATAGTTTCCACTCCAGTGAGTTTATAAACAAAATGTTGAAACATAACAGCTGAAGAGGCAGAAGATTAAGGTATCTGTAATAATGAAGTGATTCAGTTTAGATAAACCAGCTTTTCTAAATGAAATATTTTGATTCTTATCAGCAGGGAGAATTTTCAAGATAGTGCAGGAGATGAAGAATTTGAAGTTAATTTGGAGGGGCATAGTGATGTGGTTCTGAGGACTTTAGTGAAGGTTCTCCCATATAGAAGGACTGGACTAGGAGTAAACATAAGGATGCTAATAAGAAAAGCTTTTCTGAAGCTGGTAAGATTTATAGAAAATATTTAAAAGTAAAAAGACAATTGCTAATTGATTTGAGGTCTGTATAAATAAAGAAGAATGTGAAGGATGTTGGATGTAGTGAGACAAAACTTTCATTCTTTTGGTGGCAGAATGAAAATCCACAAAAAATGATGAATCATTACATTAACCAAATAGTAGTATAGGAACAGATTTGGAAAGACTCTGAAAACAGCAATGAAGATTGAATTTGTACAAGGCAAAAATGCTGGCTGGAAGAATACTGTGTGATGACAATATTGAGTCAAGGGAAGTGACAAGTTATTGTTAGGCAAGCTGTTTGCATGAAAACAGAGGGCTAAGTTAAAGGTGAAGGTCAGACTGTGGCTTTGCAAGATGGGAGATATGACAGTGTGTCTGTATAGAAAAAAGGGAAAAGGAGGGTTTGGGAGGAGGGAAAAAATGAGCTCATTTTTGGCTGTGTTGCATTTCAATTAATGGATGTCCAAAGGAGTTACAAGAAAGACCGGTATTTGAATGGTAAAAGAGTGTGTGTCAGTGGATAGGCCAGAAAGATCTGATTTTAGGTGTTTTGGGCCTGAGGATGATAAAGAATTTAAAGAAATTACTTTAACAAAATATCTCTTCTTTGGTTAATAATAGCCAGGTAGCTACAGATCTAGTCTGGTTTTGCTTGAAGAGAAAGGCAGGTAGCATGTGACATCTCTGCCCTCATTGATGAGTAGCCCTTATTTTTTTGAAGGCAAACAGTCCCTGTTTAGTAGAAATGTTGTGTGGGTTGCTCAAAATTTGTGTTTGATCCCGCTGTTTCTTGGTACACATTTCCTTCAGCATGCTGAACATCTCTATTTTACAAGAAATATATTTTTGTTATTTGTGGTTCTGCCAAGTTCAACCATTCTGGTATACAGAGTTGTATCATGCCAGCACATCAGTTTAATACACACACACACGCATGCATGCATGCATATAGAAAGTGTGTCATATATATTATTTAAAAAAAAAAACCCTAAACCAACTCCCAAACTAGTTGCAGAAATGTGAAAATCCAAAATGTATGACTTCATTGAGGTGCCTACTTCCTGGTATTTGTGAAATTGTTAAATAGAATCACAGGTTAGAAAAAGTAAAGAATGCACTGGTTCTGTTATAAAACCAGTGGAAGCCCACTCATGTTAATTGTTGTGACTCTATTAAACTCAATATAATTATCCTCACTAATTTATGTCAACCGTATCATTTCAAACAGATGTCTCACGGAATTGTAAAGAACAATATAGACGGCATTTGGTCGGTTCAGTTCATTACTTTTGTAAAGCTATTCAGGCTTGCATAGGTGTACTTTGAATTACTTTTTGCCCAAGAACACCATTTTGTAAGACAGAAAGAGCAATACAAGATCCTAACACGTTCAGGGTCATTAGTCAGGAAAAAGTGCTCAAAAGCTCTCATTTTTTATTACTTTGATATTTTCTGGGTTACTGCATTCATGTTTTCTGTGATTTGGTTCTGCACTATCAGTTGTCTTGGCATGTGAGAAGGGAGCAGAAACCACACATGCTGCTCTTTAGAATTCTAAATTTCTTTAAAAGGATATATTAAATATAATAATTTAACTAAGATTGCTGAGTCTGCAATAGCAACATGTGGTGAATGGCAAATCAAAAAGCAGTGTTCTCTGTCTCTGAAAGGGAGGGAAGATGTTCTTCAGACAGGCAGCTGTATTGATCAGGTGCAGGAATCTTAACTGGGGCTAACAATGCGAGAGCATTTCGCTCTCTGTTCTTTCTTTGTAGGGGCTGTGACTGTCTTTTATCCCTTCTTGTTACATTCTGGCATCTTTGATATGTATGGGTTGTTTTACATATGTTGGCTACAGGTTCTCTGTTCTCTTTATTATGCTTCAGAAACATTTCTGTCCAGCTCTCAAGGATTCGTTCCCTTGTTAATCCACAGCTGACCATTTTTGTTTTACATTTACACCCCTGGGGCCTCTGCCATCATCCCATGCTTGTGCTCTCAAGAGCCTCTACTACAGAGATGATCCTTGGTAGTGATTTTCTTAGGAATTTTCCATCCTTGCCCTAATGGTAGGGTCTCAACACATTACCACAGGAAATAATGCACGGGGTCAACTAATGTGGAAATACCCCAGATTTTTGTAGTGTGTCTTTGAGTTCATAGGTATGAAAGAGTTACTACCTGTTAATTTAGTTCTGTGGTAATGTTAAGGCAATACTTCCAAATATAAGTTTCCTGGGAAGTCTCATAAAGTTTTTGTGGTGGTGTTGAAAATGGATCAGGCTGATACTATGTCGGCCCTTGCAAGGTGGCTAGCTAAGATGATTTCTTGTTCTATTAAGTATTGATTGGTATACATATCAAATCTTTATTTAGTAGTGGTTGATCAGTGAAGAGGGAATATTATTACATGCGAACATACTCATGCCAGTGTATCCCACTACCAAATGATAGGGTTAAAATTCACAATTGACTTTTGAGAAGCTGTAAGCAATTGTTGCATTCATGATTTGTTGACAGTTCTAAAATCTTTGATTGATCCTTAATACTCTTGGCGCTTTTTTGTTTCTTATTTACTCATTTGCTTTATATAAGGGTATAACTCCAAGGCAGAAATAGTCTCAAGGTAAATTTCTTTTAGTTAAGAGAATGAAAACAGGTATTAATACCAACATAAAAATGAAATTGTTCATTTGGGATACTTCACTTTGACATGTAAATAGGTGTTTTAAAAATACCAAATCTAATAATCCAGCTATCGCAACAAATGCATACTTGCCTCTGTCACTGGCAGGAGTTTGATTAGCTGTGCTTTTTGTTGAAGGAGAATTTACAGAGTTCTATTAACTATTGATTGATACTCAATAATACTTAGTTACAAGTATAAGATCATTATGAAAGAGGAATAATGAATCCAAAGGTGAAGCCTGTAACTGTTTAATAACTTTAGGCATGTTCATCAGAAAAAAAAAAAAACAGCCCAAAGTCCAGACCTGACAACAGAGAGTTCTATTACCATGACTCAATACTGCCAAAATATAGAGAAGCATACGATGTAAATGACACGGGATGTACCAACTAAAAATTACTTTGATGTATCATTAAAACAAACAAAATGCATGCTATTAAAATCAATGAAGATTTCGAGAGACACAAGGAAAGTAATTAATGTTGAGTAGTTACTGTGTAACTAGTACTAGTAAATAGTATCAGTATCTAATCAGATTATTTCCAGATATACATTTTGGAAGTGCCTAATTTGGGTTTATGGAAAATGTGATCTTCAATTAATCAATTGTGTATTAAATTGTGATTCAGTCCTTGCCTAACTACCAAAAGCTAGACTTTGCAATGTAAAGAAAGACCTTCAATGTAGATTTTTATCTGCGAATTATTTAGTTCAAAGGTCAATTATTGTAGTTGTGCTGGATATCTTGATAAAGGTCTCTATGCTTTATAAGCTACCGATAACAATTCTGTCAGCCCTAGAGTATATAGTACTTATTTCAGAGAGATCCCTTCATTGGCTTAGCAAGCATTAGCACATCTGTATTCCATAATAGATATAGTGATATAATGGGAAGGATAGGAAAGGGAGAAAGATATTTTTCCAAGTAATATAAAATTTCTATGTAATGTAGAAGGCTTCTCTTTGTATTGTGGGTTATAGAATAAATGATATTGCAACCTTATACTCGTCTGTAGCAGAGGACCAGTATTTGATTTCTTTATATATTTCTTTACAACTTTATGTATTTTATCTACATAAAATATGTTTTATTATCTGTATAAGATATAAAAATATAACTATATTAATGTAATTATTATACTGTTAATTATACTATAATAGTATAAACAAGCCATTCTTTTATAATTTCTTTATATCACATATGATAAATCTATGGTATATATGTATATATCTATATAGACATATCTGTCATGTTTTTGTATACAACAGAGTATGTTACAATGCTACAAATACAAATGATAATGCTATTTCCCCCCATGGAATACACACAGTTGTCTATTATTATAACTGCCTATACAGTAATTGCATTTTTAGTGTAAGTCCTTAGGGGTTTAATTTCGCTGATGACTGGATGATCATGTTTCCTACTAAAAAATTGTCTGACACTGTTTTACCAGTTCAGCATAGAAACCAGATAGCCCTGCACCTGCATAGATGCTTCCAGTCTTTCTTTCAAGGTAAAGCAACATTTACCTAAAATGGACATGTCAGAAGTGCATGCTGTTTAAGCCACAGCTGTTCATAGATCTTGTTCTTAAAGTTAATTGAATAGAAAACTGTTAATAACTCTTCACACATAGATAACTATATTTTACTTATAGACCTATATCTTTAATTGATGACAAACTAGGGTATGATTTAAACTTTTCAGAATTGGCTTGGGAATGATAGAAATCATGTAATTTCCAGCAAAATGGAGGTAATGAAATAAACCATCTATAAACTTAAATTATCCATGTATACTTTAAAAGACCTATTAGTTATATGCTCTATGTTCCATGCATATCAGGCATGAAATTCTGGACCAATACATTTTTCCTTTCTTTTAGATAGCATAAGGGCAGGGCTTGACATTGTAGATGTATTGCTGTAGTACAGGATGATTAAGACAGGAGAAACTAAGGGTATGTTAAAGAATTTTTCAAGGACTTTATATAGGGCATTAATTTTAAGAAAATGTCCTGTGCATACTGATGCAAAAATGAATAATCTATATGGATGCTTTATTTTTCTTGCTTACTTTGGAATCCACACATTAGAAGTGTATTTCCACAGGTGGTACAGAAAGACAAAGCAGTTTAACAAGATCACAGAGAAAGTAAGTCTCTGAATTATTGCCAAATTATTATTGAGCTTCTACACTTTTCAACTATGAATTATGTTGGATATCCAATTTAATGTGAAATTTAGACTTTTCAGGAAACAATAGGTTTTGTCTGAATTTATCTCTATAAATGTACTCTATGTTCTTTGTTCATTTTTTACCCCTGGACTCATATATAATTGAAAAGTGTCTTCTTCTGGCACATGGTCAGAATAAGAAAGAAAAGGGGAAAAAACCCAAAACATGTTGTAAAAATTATTTTCTTTTTCTGCCCTTAAATTTTGCAATAATCTGTTTCATTTAAGGAGGAAGAACCTTACTGCTCTTTCTGGATTGTATACGTTTGAACTGAAACCTAAATCAGTCATTGAATTATATAACATTATATTATATATATATTATATATATATATATAATAATATATTATATTATATATATATATTATATAATCCTTTTTAATTCCATATTTATAATGTTCTCTTATTTTCTCTTTTCCCAATGTGCAGTCTATGACAACTCCATAAACCTGTGATTAATCCTCTACATATGGTTTACACACAGGTTTTGTTTTAGTCTTTATTAAAATTGATATATAGCCTCCAGTATAATAAAACAATATGGAGATTTATTTTAAATCAATGGTGCCTTAGGCCAATTTAATCGACCCCGTAATAACATTTAAATTGACCCAGATAATATGATCTACATGCAGCAATGCTGTGTTCTGCAGTAGAATTATCATTACATTTTACACAGTAGCAGCAAGGATGATGACATTAGAAAACTGACCATTAAATAGAGCCCATCTGCGACAGACTGGAAATAGGGTTTATTGGCCATAATAAAAATTACATGTATAATGTTTGATAGCTGCATAAGGTGAAATGGCCATTAAACTTTTCCAATGCTGTATCCTGGGTTCATCAGTACAAAGCTTCCTTTCATCAATGTCATGGTCATGCATGGAATGGTCTATAAAATTGCTAATTTCTGGAGAGAAACTGTTCCTGTCAGACACATTTTGTGTCGTTCTCCATGTGTCATATCACTGAAGTAAAAAGAATTAGCCACTGACCTGCTTAGTTAGTAAGATTTTTAAAATCTAGGATCTCAGAGTTCTGAGAATCATTTTGCTGTTGTCAGATGTCCTTTATGGGTCACAAAACAAGTTCTTAATGATTTTTAAAAGAAGTGTAAATGTTTATACATATACTCTATACAATGTAAATTATATCAATATCAATATATGTCATACATATATAAAATATATAAACATAAAGAGTTGCAATTATGAAATATTCCAGCATTCCTTTTCTCTCTACCCTGAACAATCCATTGATCATGAAATAAAAAAGAAAAATCACAGAGTCACAGAAAGGTCAGGGTTGGGTGGGACCTCTGGCTCACCTGTAGCAGATTGCACAGAGTCGTGTCCAGATGGGTTTTGAATGTCTCCAGAGAAGGAGAATCCACAGCTTCTCTGGGCAGCCTGTCACACTGCTCTGCCACCCTCACAGTAAAGATTTTCCTCATAGTCAGATGGGAATTCTTATGTTTCATCCCTTTTCTTCTCTCTCCTGTTTCTCCTGGCCCTATCACAATGTTTCCAGGAAATGAACTTTTCTGAAGTGAAAGAATAGGATGGCTCTGTTGTTTTTAGACATAGATAGTAGATGAATGAAAGATGAAAATCGTTATTTTTATTACACACTTAAATTTAAACAGCTTTGCCAATGGCATTTAATTGCTTAGTTTTATGAATGCAATGATTAATAAAGTAGATGATTCATAAGATATAAGGGGAATTTTAATTGAAAAGTTGTGGCCTGTTCCATATTAATTCTAGTAATGCTTTGATTATTTATCTGCTTTTATTTACTCTGACTGTAATGGTGGCTGAGATAATTATTCTTGAGCCTAATCTTGTTCCAAAAACCATGTAGTAACCAGTTCTTGTACAAAAAAGTTGTTGTGAAAGCATAACTTATTGAAATTAAGAATGCTACTGGACAAAGCACTTCTGAAATGGAAAGCATGATCAAGATTGATGTAGTGACCAGTGCTGTGGGTTAAAAGACATTAGTGACATTCTTGCAGACTAAGCCCCATTTTCTATTCAAGGTATAATAAACTACGATCTACTGCATACCAAAGCATATGTGTAGACAAAAATCTGGGATGTGTAAATAAATCAACAAGCCCATGACAAGCAGCCTGAATTCAATAGGGCTCTATCTGTGTATAGAAGGGTTAAGGCAGCAGAAAAAGCACTCTCCTGAAAAGACAAGAGACCAAGTCAGCTTAATACGTTACAATAAGATTTTTGTCCCCTCATATGTTTTGTTGTTTTCCACCTCTATACATGTTTAGAGCATTAACTTCAATATTTTCATTATTCTACTGTAATTGGTGTGCATGTTATACCTTACCCAAATCTATTTTGTCAGGAAAGAATAACAGTTGCAGTTTTTCCTTTTTACCCCACTAGAAGCATGTCTTCTATGTACAGTCATTGGTACTTCTCCCCCTCTCCAAGGTCAGACAAATGAAGGCAGTAATATGTCACTGAGATCATCATTGACATAGTGTACTCAAAATCTTAGCTATTTTTGAGTTCTTATTTGTGCAAAGGACTTTACAGCACTTCATTACTTCAGGGCTGTTTTAATACTCACAGGAGCTTCTCTAGTTCCTTTTTATCCATCATTGAACTCTTTGTAGCTGACATTACTTGTTTCGGATGCTTTTCTGTGAGAAGCAGCACAGAAATTCTGTTTGCCAACCATCTGCTGCAATACACCGGGCAAAGTAAAGCCAGATAAAGCACTGAACCCCATGTTTCTATGTGGGTAATCGGCAGCTCTTTTCTATAGCTTTTTTAGCTATAGTCACAATGGCAGGCCAATGCCACTCACAGGTTACTTCTACTTGTCTCTAGAAGTATGCTATTTATGTAGAGTTTTGTAAACCGGTTGTATGTGAGTACTAGTAGCCCCAAATGGTGTGTGAAGCTGTACTTGAAAGCTGCAGACTTTAGTTACAACACAGTCATCCTTCATCTGGGCAAGGAGTGAAAGAAGAAAATAACTTCTGTACCATGCTCTTGGGTAGACCTAAGGTACCACAGAGTGTACTTTAAAGGCTGCTTTAAATGCACGTCCCTTCTTGCCCAAGGAGGGGTACTGATGAAGCTTTCCACAGGTTTAGCCTCCCTAGAATCCCCACACTATCCAATAGATATATTCCAGCTATATCCAATAGATACCATCCAGCTCTATATTGCCTTTTATTGAATAATTTGTGTTCAGGTGTTGTAATCTATGTTATACTAGTGGAAACGGCAGTAGCTGGAGGATAAGATGTGGCTTTATGATGTGTGGTCTCTGGGAAGGCTGAGAATGCCAATGGTCTGTGCACAAGTTCAAATCTGTCTCTCGATGTAGAAAAAAAATATTTTCTTTGAATCCTCGTTCTTCAAATTATGATTTTTACAGGTAACTCCCTTTTGTTGAGGATTCTTATTCATGTGAATATGTTTTTCATACTTTCAGGTATCTTTCAGATACATTTTCTTCATATGCTCTGAAGTGTCCACTCTTCCGGAACTTTTGGCTGTGCACGTAATTGCTATCCCGTGCCAGTCCCTATATTTTGACCCAAAACAAGGCAGTTTTGCTTCATTGATTGGTAGTTACCCAGAATGAGCAGGACTTAGCTCTGAAAGCAGGCCACTCTTTCTAACCCTGTCTCTGCCAGTCTTCTTCCATGATTTCAAGCAAGTTCTACAACTCCTCAATAGCTCAATTTCTCCATCTGTAAAATCAGGGACATGGGATAGCTGATGGCCTGACAAGAGTGTTCTGAGAATTTTATATTTTTTTTTATAGTGTGGTGAAATTGGCTCACTTCGGATTATATTTCCAGATAACACTAAATATTTCCCAGAAGACAAAAACTGAATGATTCAAAAATAATTTTAATCAGCAGTGTTATTTGTATACTAGGAACCTCAGAGTGTTTGGGAGGAAAAACAGCAATGATATCCCTCAAAGATAAGCTTGGACATCTTCAAGCTTTATCCAGACTTAACTCCACTTTATTTAGAGCAAATGTATTGATTCTAAGAACACTGGTCCCATATTTGAATTGCTGAAAATTCACAATGAACTTCTAATGGTAACTGTAGCTGTGGAACTGGGAACAGAATTACAGCAGACTCAAGGTTTCTGGCTTTCCAGAAGAGTTCAGCAAAAAAAAAAAACAAAAAAACCCAACCAAACAAACAAAAAAAACCACCCTTATTTCTGGCAGTAGGCCATCTTGCCTAGCTTCTGATAGAGCTGTTGGAAAAGGTAACTTAGGTTCTTCTGGTACGCCTTTACAGTATAATTCAAGAGAAGTCAATACATCTTCTTTGTGCTGATTTTACATAGTCGATTTCAAGCCTTTAGCTGCAGGGATTGCACGTAGCTCAGAGTTATATTTAAGTTGTCCAAAAGAAATTCAGCTTCCATGTTCTGCTGAATTCCAAACTCCCTGGGATTCCCTATCTCATAAAGGAGGACCTTCCCACTGTACGGTGTAAGTGATTTCAAGGACAGTCTTTGTTCTGAATTATTTGAACTTGGAATTTGTCCAGCAAGATGACTTTGAAACCAAACCTGAATGAGTTGTGTAGTGCTCAGCTTAGTAGAGTTTTTGCTTTCTTTGTCATTACAGATGTTGAACAAGTTAAGATCTTTTGGCAGAATACATGGTTCCCACTTGCTCTTCTTCCATGACTGGAAATTTTGTTATAAATGTACAATGCTAACTTTGATAAGAGGTGGCCAGTTCTTACAAGCCAATAAGTCACCACCAGCTTTAGATGTTTATATTTTTCATTATGGCAACTCAAACGCGTGGTTTCTAACACCAGTTGGCTTCTATTAGGGGCTTTTTACTAAAGTCAGATGGGTCACTTAGAAGCAACAGACATACTGTCTGCACTGCTTGGTGCCCTCAGATGCTCAGGTTATTCACTCCAGGTTTTCTAAAGAATGCTTTTAAATCATTTCCAAAGGCTTAATGTACTCCCACTCAGAATCTTCGGGATTTTTGTTTTTCTTTTCCTTTTTTTTCCCCCCATACTGGAGAAAATGTCTCAGCAGTTGCGAAAAGATCCAGAGACTGATCATTTTTTCCACAGATATTCTTCCTTTAGATTAGATATAATCTCAAATTAGATTTAACGAGCTCGTCTGATAAAAACATGCATTTTTCATTAAAGTTATGCCATGGTTATATATAGAAGGTGGAACTAGACGAAAGACAGAACATGACTGATACCATTTCAGTGATTTCTGCTTTCAATGTTTTTATCCATTCAATTTTTAAAGTCATTGTAATTTCAGTCAACTTTAAGGATTTTAATTGGTAGTGCATATTCATATTTCAAAGATATTTTATCATTTGATTAGAAAATAGATTTGTGTAAAGTAGTCATAAAAAAACTACCTGTGTGGTAAGTTTGTCCTTTAAGGATGCTGCCATACCTTCCAAATATGCATACTTTAGAATTGTCTTTCCCATTCCTCAGTTTGCTTAGGGCTCGCTGCAGTCTGTAAGCTAATTAGAAGTTTCCCGGCAGTTTTCCTTCTGCTTTTCAAGAAGTTACTCATCTCCTCACTTCTCATGTTTTTTGTTCTGATCTTTAGCTCCTGTTTGCTTATTAACATTGATGAAGTTGTTGCCTGACTAACAGATAAGTGTGGTTGTGAATCACATCTCTTCTGCAGTTTGGTTTTGTTTTCTTTTTTTAAATAGCAGCCTCTTAACATGGAAAGGAGTTAAAGGGAGTTTCCTAATTGAAACAAATCATTTCAGAAACACCGTTCATTTGCACAAGATCCTGTAGGGATAGGGAGAGCACCAGCGACTCCAAAGCACGGGATATATATGACTCATCTTAGTCACAGCTAGGGTTTGGGGAACTTCATGGGTCTAAAATTAAACTTTACTTGGATTGTGTGGTTTTGTGATGAGCTTATTTAGAGCCTTGACTGATTTGAGACACAGAAGATTAACTTTATCACTACCACTGGGACCTACACATCATTGCTTTAGCCAAGCCAAATAATCAGTGAGACAGGTACAGTTCTTTTAAACTTGGGAACTCAAGTTATTGCAATCCTATTCTCTGCTCTGTTGTCAACATCCAAACCCTGCTCTGGAGAAACCTGGCTGTCCTATATTGCATTTTAAACTTTTAACAGTAGCATTGTAGCCGTGCTGGTTTAAGCATAGATAAGGTAGAGCTTGTAGGGAGAACTGACGTCTTTCATTGTGCCAAGTGATATAGCTGAGGAAAAAAAAAAAAAAAAAAAAAGAGTGCTACAGGGATTTTTAATCCCTTGCAGTAAGGGCAGAGCAGAGAATGCTAAAGAATGCCAAAAATGAGCTGAGCTTTTCTTTTTCTGGGAGGGGAAAGTCTTTTATACCCTATTGTGGAATGAGATTGTACAGAGGCTAAACAGTTGGGTCTCCTGCCCACTGATAGTTTTGAATGGATGATTGTGAGCAACTTGCCTATCAGCTGTTCCAGAGAATTTGGCTGAAGAACTACTTTGTAGAAAATCTGGAGTGAAGTGTATCCTCATCCAGACAGGTAAAAATCCCTGGTGTGTAGGTCTGTTGCGTATGTCCTCTTGGAGAGAGGGAGGGGAGAAGGCAGAAAGGGTGAGAAAGGGGAGGTAAAGAATTCTAGTCTTTTTGGAAGACAAAATTTTAACTCAAGTTCAGAATATCTGACAAGTTAAATCAATTCATCTGATTTATTAATATTCTGAAGTGTATAGCAGGAGGTTTGCAGAACTTTGCATCAGTTTCCTCTCAACTAACCAAGCAAGCTTTTAGTGGGCAATAATTACTTCCTCTTTGACCTTTGTTTGAAACCTTGCCCCTGGTACATTTAATTTTTTTTTTTCTCCAAAGGAGTTTCAGGAGTTAGATTCAAAATTTTGCTCTAAAAATATACCTAAAGAAATTGGTGAATCACCTGCTTTGAAATAGTACCTGAAATAAGGTAGCAATACTTTTTGTTCTCTCACTGGCCTGAATATAGTATAGAGCCAGGTAGGTACTTGAGAAATACAGAGTTACACTGAATCTGTTTGACTTCCCATATCTTCTAGTTGCATTTCACTGTAATTCTTAGATTCTGGATACTGCACAGGTTTGGTATTAGAGTATCAAAACCTTTTTGAAGTGCAAAGCTTTATTTGTAATGCCTCAGTGATGAAGCACTTTATCAAAGCATATAGAGTGACAAAACTAAGAGAAATTTAAATTTTTCTATTCCTATAGAAAGGAAGCGAACTGCCAAGAGGAATAGAAACAAACATGACTACCTGCAGTATATTTTGTAAAAGAATAATATACAAGGTCTGATATTTTGATATGCCTTTCTTGTCATCTGTACCTTGACTCAAATAATAGATCAATCTATTAAAAGTAACAGATACCCTAAATTTATATATTTGACTGAATATTCATGTGACATGCATTTAAAAGGTGTTCAGCTCCAAAAGCTTCACTATGTTTCCCTATAAATGCTACCTAATACTTTGCATTTCTGTGAATGTTTCTGAATTAAGCAGATAACACCTTTTTCCAGCTTTCTAATTGTCTTAGTAGGAGCTGTAAGAAAAGTTAAAAAAAAAATGTAAAATTCTCCAGCTACCCACGTGTCCTGAAACTATTATATAAAGCTTCCAAATCTAAAGACTCTGCTAAGATCAATCCTCTAAAAGAACAAAGAATTCGGTAATTCTTTTTTTATTATTATTTTATTGAATCTGGGCTGTTTCAGTGTCATTCCATCTATACAAATTTTCTCTGAAGCTATTTAAAACAAGGCCAGAGTATCAAAGGCAAGCTGCCACAGTTCAAACTCAGTAAAGCTGACACTGCAGAACTACGATGAAATCAAGGAGCCATGTCTCAGAACACAAGCTATTGATGTACACCACAGTTAACTGGAGTTTGTAAAACTTTTTTAATTTCGTAGTTTAAGGTCAGAAGGGATTATTTCATCCAATCCAACCTCTTTTATATCACAGACCTTTATGTTTCACACTACATGAAGCCCGGAGATCTTAATTAGATTAAAACACTTCATTCCTTAGCACACTAAGCTGAGACAGCAGAGACCACAGAGATTTTGGTGTCTTCAAGACATCTGTCTTGGCAGGTAATTGGTTAAGTGAGATATACATAGATGATTTCAGCAGGTAAGTAAAGTCTGAAAAGGAAATAGTCCAAGTTATGTTTTAGTTTGAACATACTTTTTCAGAGAAGTTTCTTCCTGACACTAAATCTGGTTGTTGGTGATTATACGTGGATTAAGCAAAATCTCCTGATTGTGCAAATAATGGAATCTGTCAGTGGCCTGCCAGGTTCACATGTCCATGTCTTCTTTCTGTGGAAATCAGAGTATAGGGTTCCTAGACCACTACCCTCCACATATTTGACATATAGATAAGGAATATTCCTCAACTTAGGAGACTAGCATGCCTTTTTGCACAATTAAGTATAGCCATAGGGACTGTGAACATGTGAGAAGGGCAGATCAGATGCAATAATTGAAAAAACCTCTCTGCAGTAGTTCACCCCTTTCAATAACCTGCTTTCAGATTTGGCCAGTTTATCATTCCTCAGGCAAAAGAAGTCCTCTGTTCCACCCTGGTAAAATCTAGCATCCATACATAAAAGCTTCACCCAAGGAGATGGCAGTGTTAAACTGTTATGCAGAAAGCTAACGGTAATTGTTGTCTTTAATACACAGTCACAAGTATCACAGGCACGTGACAGAGTCTGGCATCCTTCATCTTATTAAAGTCCTGGGCTGGAAAGGATTAACAGTAGGACTCATCAGTTCAAAAATTCCAAGGCCACAGCTAGCCCAGCTTTGGGGTAGATATAAAGATAATATATTGTTGTTGTTGTTGTTGTTGTTGTTGTTGTTGTTATTATTATTATTATTATTATTATTATTATTATTATTATTAACTCCAAACGATAGACAGCTCTCAAAAGGCTCCTAGCCAGGTTTGCTGTGAGAAGGGCAAGCCAAACAAATTAACAGCTGAAGCAACTACAAGTCAGTCCCAGCAGCTGGGAGTTGCAGAGTTGCAAGTCTATAGTGGTGCAGGGAGCAGGAGGTATAGAAGACTGGAAAGAGAATGATGGGGGTGCTAGGGGTGACTGCTAGGCCCCCAAAATACATGAGCCGGTTGTGAATTTCCTTGTAGGCTCAATCTGTGCTGGTTTCCCTCTTAGCTGAGAAATTGCATCTTATTCCTTGCCTTCAAATGCTTTGTTTGTCTTCATAGCCAGATGGTTTTATCTGTGTACGTGTATGTCCTCTGTCATTTATTAGCTTTGTTTTCAGTACGTTCAGTTATCTGAGGTTCTGAAAGCATTGTATCATAAACCCTGTTTCCCATCTCTGGTAATAGCTAGGAGATCTTTCTTCAAACCTTTTTTAATACTTTTTGCAGCCTTATGAAAGTATGGAGGAGAAAAATGTACTGTCTAACACAGTGGTCTTTCTAAGACTGTATATTAAAGTATTCTTCCTTTTTTTTTTTTTTTCTTTTTTTTTGGCCTTTCCACACATGAAAAGAGGTATTTTCCTTTTTTCACCTGTAGTAAGCATTCATTTATCAAAACTTCAGAACACTCTGCCTTCTGTTCACTCTGTAATATTTGAAGTATTAGGTGTCATCTGTATTTTTATGGCTTTTCTAAGATTAAAACCATTTCACTAGGTGATTCTGATTGCTAGAGAATTATGAGGAAGACCACATCAAAGATCTCTCTAGCTCATTAACCTGTGTCTAGGCCAGAATCAAATACCTTATGCTTCAGAATGAATATAAGAAGGCAAATAGCAATATTTTTCTGGAATACTCCACATGCTTCCAGCAATTTGGAGCTTAGAGAGCTAAAGATACCATTTCTATATCTGAGTTTCCTGTCTTTTTCTTCCCTGAATTTGCCTAGTGCTTTTTCTGGACCTATATAAACTTAACAGCCACAAAAAATCCTGTGTTAAGAAGTTATCTTACTTAACTGCAAGTTTTGTTAAGGGCTGGTTAATTTTTTTTTTTTTTTTTTTTTTGGTGATTTTTATCTTGGTAGTTTCATTTGATGCCTCTAGTTCTTAACCTGAAAGACATAGTCAGTAGCTGATCTCTCTTTACCATCTCTTTTCCTCTCTGCTTTATACACCTCAGCTACACTCCATCCAGTCATCTGTTAATTAACTATAAATGACTTTAGCTTCCAGTATTTTATTACATACTAATAGTTCCACTAATTCATAGGGGATAGTCATCAGGCTGATCTGCCTGTGCTTCACTGTGGTGACCTCTTTTTAAGTTGAATATATTAGGACAGTGTTGGCAGGACAGTGCTGTCTTTGGAATGTTTTTAATTTCCCAAGATTTTTTTATAAGTATCATTAGTGGTTTATCAGTCTTCAAAGCTAATTCATTTAAGACTCTTGGCTAAAGTTTTGGAAGCTGTTGGTTTGAAAATACTTTCTTTTAGCAGAGACTAGATCCTCCTTTCCTTTTCCTCAGCATCACCATGATGGATATTTGCTTTTCTGCTATTCCAGATGTAGAACAGAAGTATCTGCTGAACATATTCCTGTTTCAGAAATTCTACCAACTGCATCAAACAGTTGATCTATACAACCCTGAGGTTTTTCTTTGTTTCTGTTGCTACAAAACTGCTTTTTAGTGAAAGGATTCAGAGCAGTTTCTGAAAATCAGACCCTTTCAGTTCAGAGATCTAAAATTCAGTCAGCTGAATTCCCAAGTCACCTTTATAAATGTGGGTTAGGAAACAGACTGACTAAAATTTTGTATCTCAGGCAGAAGGCATATGATTTTAATTAGAATAAAAATTGACATGTACTTTTATTCTCATGTAAATTCACAAACTTTTTTTTTTTTTTCTTATATTTTGCAAAACTTTTCTGTAGGGTAGGTGACCTGCTGTTAGGGAACTATTAGCTGAAAATTTATTCTCAAGTACAGATTAAATTACAGCTAAAGAGACACAGTGAAAAAAGTATTTTTTGCTGAAGAGGTGCCATAGAAATACACTACTTTTCTTTAGTCTCCTAAACCACACACATACACACAAGTTTTTGAACACCTGATATAATTGCACTACATTCTACTGCAAGAAAAAAAAGAAAAAACCTTCATCCATCCACAAGATTCCTTAATTGGCTTAGGAGTCCTGGATGAAGTGATTGATCTTGCACAGCTGTTTGTAGCAATGCATGGCAAATATGTTTACAGTTGACAGAGATAGATGACACTGTAATTGACATTTTACTTTTCTTCTATATATTTTTTTAAGCTAGTAGATCAATTGGACATCTCCAAAGTTTGGAAAGGAAAAATAGATCTGTTTCTACTTCCAATTATTTTTATTCTGCATGGCATGCTGAAACCTGTCACAGCTAAGACCAGATTGTCCAGTTTTAATATGGTTCACTCTCTTTCATCAAAATAACTTCTATTAGACTTTGTCAAAATAAATGACACTGTTAAGGTGATTGGAGGCATGTGTCTCAGCTTATTGCAAGCCTGGAAAACTGAACACAAAGAAATACTTAAGTAACTTATTTACCTCAAATTAGTTATATAAAAAAAAGAGAGGACACTTTTACGGGCAAACAAGTGTTACCTTTTCATGGAAGTCTTTCTAAAATGGTAGCAGTACTGGCAATTCCAGAACAAAACTAGGCAGTCACATCCAGTGTTGCAAATCCTGGTCTTCTAGGCAGCAATCTCAAGTCACTGGATGGCTATCTATAGACAGGCTATAGCCTGTCTATACCGGATGCAAAAGTGCTGATCTTAATTGCGTATGGGGCTGTGGTGGTAGGAAAGTGGGGTGCAAACAGAGATGAACTCAGGTAGTAAGATATAAAACCTTTTCCTGAAGTAGCAGCTGCTTCTGTTTGCTTCATGTTATCCTGGTTTTCTCTAAAACGTCTTCACTTTACTCATTCCCCATAAGCAGGCAATTATATATAGTCTGATAATATACTTCTCCCTAATTATCTAATTGTAACTAACCTGTATGCCCCTGGTCCAACACTCGCCAGCAAATGAAGCTGAAAAGCAGAGTTAATGATTTGCCTCTACAGAAAAAGGATAAAGAATCTGATTTTCCTTTCTACATCCCCTTTTTATGCTTTTGAGGAGGAAAGATACTCATGATAGAGAGTATATGTGGGGAAGATAAGTTGTTTTATAGATGTGGATTGTGTCTCTGCTTCCAAGGAATCCCCATGTTTGTATATGTGTGTGTGGATGTGCACATGAGTGTGCACGTGTAGAAAAGAGATGTAGGCTCGAGAGGTTAGTGGTAGGTGAAGGATACACTGAGGTTGTGTGTTTAAGTCTAGAGGGTCCTGACAGGAATTGACAAAAGTATAGAAGGGAGAAGGTGATTGATGTGGAAGGCTAACAGGAGCAGAGAATAGACTGAAGGAGGCTGTGCAGGAAAAAAATGGAGTGAATTGTGTAGAAAAAGATGGAAAGATAAATACCAGAGTAATATAATTTTGAAGAGTAAACAGAAAGATTTAAAGATATAGCGAAATAAAATGTAACAAAGCAAAAATTCAGGAAAAAGAGGGGGAAACCCAACACATGCAAAGAGACCTGAGAGCTGAAAAAATGGCTACTTAATGAAAGCTTGAGGCAAATATGTTTCCTCTGTTTTAAAGTGTTAATCAGGAACAAATTAGTAAGATGGAGATAAGAAGTCTCATTTCATCGCTTGCCTGAGGCAGCAAAGAGCCCAAGGCTTAAATTAGGAAGGAACATTATTTAGCAGAAATTGTGGTTTAGAAAGCACTATGAATTGTATTGTGAATGAATGCAATTGTCAGGAAAGAAAGAAATATTTTTTTGAGGTGGGAGATTGCACATCAGTAAACACTCTCAGTACCACTGTGCTTTGATTTTGTCTGCAGGATCTCGTTATATCAAGACACGCTTTTCTGGGATGTGCTTCTGTAAAGCAGAAAGCTGGGAGAAGCTGCACTGGTTATGAATGACTGATGAAGGCCAGAGTAAAAAGATTTATTTTTTTTTTTTAATGCTTCTGATATTCATTATTCTTCATAAAGCCTGTCCTGGCAACTTTCCAGCTTTATAAAAATAAGGACATCCTTGCAGACACAGGACTAACTTTAAGGATCATAAGGTCTTAACACTTCTGAGCTACTCATGGAAGTCCATAGTCTTATGAATTTGGAGTCCTTCCTCCCAGCTATGAATCATTGCATGAATAAGGTGGGACAATATTTCATATTGTTATGGAATGCAACTTTCTTTCACCCTAGTATTCTTCTGATAGGTGGGTGGGAGTTACAAGTATGCATCTGTACAAATGTAGAAAAGCATAAAGTCTATAAGGTATCTTTTATAAAACTTAAGCAACGGAAAAAGCTAAGGGACAGGTATAGGATTTCGTGACCTTCAGGAGGGGAACACAACTTTGCTTTGATCGACACTATTCCAGGCTTTCAGCCTTCCACATATTCAGTACCAGCAGAAATCAAATTCAAATCTGGTGTAGCCCAATGCAGTTTCATCCTTACTTTCAGAGTTACTCCTTTCAACAGCTGTGCTTTTGATCTGATAGGAAAGAATTGGATTAATTGGAACAGCTACTCCCCTTTGCTTTAGCCTCACTAGATACTTTTTTTTGTGTGTGTTTAGTTATTTGCTTAGACTTTTTAACAAAGCAAGTGTACACTCCTTTTCTGTGAGCATTCCCTATTTGTTTATTTTCAATAGAAGCAGATGCACATTACAACCACAGTTTTGGGTAATGTGCTAACACATGCCAAATTAGAGTGATATCTCCAGTGCTTTGTACCACACTCCATCAATGAAAAAATGGTTGATTGCTACCTGTTGTCTTACCAGCCACCAGAGTAATTATTACGGTAATGCATATTGCTACCTTGACACTGTTTGAAATGGATTTTATATCCAAATATTTTTCACCCAATAGCAAAGTAAGCTAGATAGCTGCAAACTGCAGCCCTGAATCAATACTGAATCTAGCAACAGAGTACAAAAAAATAGAAGAAAATGCAGGACATACACTGACAAATGGCAGTGAATATGTTGAACATAAAGAAAAAGAATAAATTAGCATTTCTCTCTTTCTCTGCCTCAGTGTCCCAGAAATCTGTATATAGATGATAGCATTACATACTACTGATTTGTTGCAGCTGCTTCTCTATGTTTTCTGTCAGTAGAGCTAGTCCAATTTTGTGCTCTATTTTCATTTCTCTTTTGTACAGCTTCAAACCCCAACATTACACTCTTTATTAACGTTTTCATCAAATGTCTACACTTTTCAAAAAAATTATAGTAATTCCAAATTTATAATTCATCCTTAAAAAAAATGAAAAGCAGTGTACTATGGTAATATAAAACTGCCTTTTCTTATTAAGTTATTCAGGTGTCAGTGCAATTGTTATTACTAGGACTGCAATCATTACAGATCATGGTTGATATGTAAAGGGATGTTATAAATGTGAATTTAGTTATGGGATTGCCTTCATTTTCAGAGTAAAGACACACTGAAATATGCATTAAAATAGTTCCTCAGTGTCAGCTTTCTTTTTAAAGCAATAATCTTTAGCAGAAATTCTTTAGAAGCTTGGAGATTTAGGTTTGGCTGGGTCAATGGGCACCCATATGTTCTGAGGCTTACCTCTGTGTTCAAAAACCTTCTGTGTTTAAAACCTCTGGTTTTGAAAAAAAATTAGCTGAGAGGTTTTGCAAAATCTGGGAAGTTTTCACCTTTCCTCTCTTAAGGCTCATGAGCAGAATCAGAGAGATGAATTTTCATGCTGAAAAGCTCTATTTCAGATACATGGAAATAATGTTAAATCACAGCCTATCTGCTTGCTTCAGCTTTTGTCTGAAGAGTGAGATTGGGTTTTGTTGGGTGTTACTAAAGTATTTAATTACTGTATTTTTAAGGATCGTGGTATTGATATTTATTAGCCAATAATAGTAAAGTAAAATTAACAAAAGACCAGGTTAATGAAAGCACATAGAAATGTTTGCTTATAATGCATGAAAATAGATAACTCAGTTACTAAGATTTATCCAGATTTACATGCAGGCTATATTAGCAGGTTCTATTTAATCTCTGTAGTTAAGACTAAAATTAAAATGCTGCAAATTGTTTTATTTTCTACCAGTGGTCGCAGGTGGCACTCACTGAAAAGAACCTTAGGAATGTAGTATTTTTTTGCATGGTACCATATTTCAAGGGTTATCTGCAAGATTTCATTTGCATTCAAATTTTCTTCACCTGTTTTCCCTTTGTCTTTCCCCCACTACTGGTGTGTGTGAACTATGCAGGGAAGAAGCTTGAAATCTGTTAAGTAAAAGACCAGGAGAATAGAAGTAGAAAAATAAAGGAGTGATAGGAGTCTTAGCATCCCTTGATATGGAAGGGAAAGAGCAAACTGATAAAAAAATAGGTTTTTTTGAAGCTGTGTTTTTATTTACATTTTGGTAAGACAGTAGCAGGAAGACGATTGTTGTCATCATTAACCTTAGTCACTATAAATTCTGCTCTTTGGGGGATGTCCTTATTAGAGTGGGGAGTTCATTCAACATTTTGAGATTTATTCAGTATTGACATGTGATCTTTAATGATTAACATCAGTGGTGGAAAATCAGGCAACATTTAGAGCTCAAACTTTAAAACTCGGTTTGATTGTACCTCAGCTTATTAAGTGCTCTGATAATAATGGTAGTCTAGGACTGCCATGATCAAATCTGTCATCATCATCATCAGTAGTGTGTTTATGCTGGAGCTTGTTCTTGCCGTATGGACATAAACCCTCCTTTCCCAAAATATATGTATGCACATAATTAATCCTTAGCAATTTTTTTTCTTTTTTATTTTTTCCCTTTTTTTTTTTTGAGCATAGTTTTAGCTGGTCCTGTATTCCTTTTCTTTCTGTGTTCAGTTTCACATTCAGACTGATGCCTCTGTTTTTATTTTTTGAGCATGTAGATAATTGAGCTTTATTCTCACTGTTTTTAAATTTGCATTTATTATCAGGTTCAGCTGACCAAGCTTCTAAAATTAATGAGAATTTTGTAAGTAAAAATCTCTTTTCAACTTTACATGGAAGAAAGTTTTATACCAAAGTGGACTTTGATACATATTTGTACATGTTTTATATATGTAATGCAAGCTATCTATTAGGACGGTAGGACTATTCAGCTTTCTCTTTTCCTGATGCCAAAATATAAAGCAAATTATTAAGTAAGAACTCATTAGTACATTTAATTTCATGTTCAAAGTGGAAACTAATATATGGACAGGAAAATGTTAGTCTTGCCCTGTGACGGATGTGCTAGCTTACCTTTTTAGTTCTTTCAGATGTAAAGAATGTGGACTTTAAACAATTAGACAATTCCTTTCTTATGTGTTGTGGAACCCTGAAGGAAAAATATGTCTTTATGTGGAATTTTGCTTATGTTTATTTTAAATACTTTTTTCTCCCTCTTGATATGGGTAGTTATCATTTTAGTGGAATAATCACATTAATTTTTTAAGATATTAATCTTAGATAGTCATCTACATATATTTTACTTTATAAAGTATATTTATATATATATTTTACTTTATAAAAATAGATTTTAAACAATTCCTCAATAGCCAAGAAAAATGGTCAAATGTGTCTATACTTCTCTCTGCATTTAAGAAAATAACATTTTTGTGTAAGTCAAAAGATCAAAACAAAGTATCAAATACTACAACGTGGCAGGAGAAAGCAACAGTCAAAATTCTGGGTGTTTTAAAGCATCAGCAGTGAATTTCAGTAACTGTGTAGCTAGAACTTCACGGTGTACTTTGAACAAGAATAATATGTAATTGCATAATCGTTGGTCTGCTTTACTCAAAACCAGAAGTCACTTATCAGAGCTTCAAGTTATATATTTAATCAACCAAGGACTTGTGTGCAATATCTTCATTTACTGTAGGTGTTTTTTCAGTATAACAAAATATAAATACAGAGAAGGATATTCAGGAACGAGAATGTGGAGAACATCAGGTTGGAGCCGGGCTCATTTTGGAATGTGCTGTTTGGCATTTAGGCATTCCATGCTGCAAAGAGTAGAAAAGCTTGCATATGCATTTTAGATAGTTATTAAAGAGTCATTTTCCATACTTTTATCCCTATTAGAGCCCTGATGTTAGATAACTTGCATAATTGCTAGCCAGTCCCTTTAAAGTGTTGTGGAGCACCATCATCCCCTAAAGCTTTTAGGGAACAGAATCTGACAGATAGCACCAAAACACGAGAAGCCTTAAAACTAATCCCATACTTATACAACCATGGAGCACCCACCTCACAGCAGAGTCATGACAATCCTGCTTTATCTCTGTTATTAAAACATTGAGTCAGCTTTTAAAAGGTTCCTCGAGTACTTGGGTTTCTGCAGACTGGTTACCTACGTATTGGATCAATCTTGTTATTGGGTGTGTTTGAATGCTGGGGTCGGGGTTGTGGGAGCGCGTTAGAGTAGAGATTAAGGTAGTAATGGTGAAACAGACATTTGCATCACTGCTGCTAGAACCTCCACAGTTTCCCAGCAAGGGACTGCAGTTCTGCACGGAATTCTTTCCTCATGTGCTGTACACAGCAGGATTGTAATTCTGCTTGTAGCGATGGGAAATGGGACAGAAAGAGACTGCCAAAGAAGTAGTCCCCTTCTGCACTGAAGCAGCCTAATGTGTAATATTTTATCTATTTAGAATCATCCCTGTGGTCTGTACTAATGACATTATTTCCCAGGAGATCATTATCAGATGATTGCATCCCATCATGGATTGTTCTCAGTGACCTCAGTGCTGTTGGAAAATATTATTTTTGTAACACCTGCTACGTCCCAGTCTCTTGCTGGAAATTTAGTTCCTTGTTTGGCCTGATGCCTTGCTACATTTTCCACAGTCTGTTCTCTGTTACAAAGCCAGTTTGGTTTCCTGTGTTATAGCTGTACGGGGTCTACTACTCCTTTCAAAATTGTCTTTCTCAACTTTTCTATATCAGTGTTATCTGATGTGGTGTCTTCTTTGCTGCTAGCATATAAATTACATTGTTGATTCTTTATGGTTTCTTGCACTCTGAATTGAGTTATAGCTTTTACAAGCATGTGATCTGGCTTGAAGAGAAGACTCTGACAACTTGTCACTCCTGAAATCTGTGACTATCTTGTCTTGTATTAATTCATTTTGTAAGACCCAATATTTCAGTGTTCAGTACAATATTTACTGTATTAACATCCTCTACTGGTACTTCTTCATTATATCTGTCAATATTTTGCCAAAGGGACTTGCTCTTAGGTACTTCCCAATTTTTTTAATTTCTGCTTTTTCCTCTATGTTTCTCTGTCATTGCTATGGGAACTGCCTATTTACATTTTATTATGTTGGGCAAGTTGTTATATTTATTTCAAAATATAGCTGAGATTAAAATTACCATTTTCAAAAAAGAACTTTTAAAATAGTATATTTCTATG
The DNA here is from genome assembly GCA_035590215.1 of Microhierax caerulescens. NCBI lineage: Eukaryota > Metazoa > Chordata > Aves > Falconiformes > Falconidae > Microhierax > Microhierax caerulescens. Next base: position 8,011,912 of record JAVJGJ010000001.1, read on the forward strand.
TTTTTACATATGCCATATACTTATAACAAAGTCACAGGGCTGTATTTGCATATGACTTATATTAAGCTACCTATGCCTCCTGGAAGTTTCCTAGTACTTTATTGAAATCATACTCTTTATTTTTTCATAATTGGAAAGATATTTGGAACATATTAAAATATTGAAATGGTGTTAAGATAAGATATGCTTTCTTTTACAGCTTCATTCTAGCTATTATCAATTTTCTTTATCCATATTTTTGAAGGATTAGTCATTCTTATCCACTGAGGTGAATTACTTTTCTAAAATTTCATATTAAAAGTGTGGGAAATGATACAGTTAGATGCTATTCTTTTTCTCCAAAAAGCTACGTAAAGAAGGCCCCTTTTTAGACTTTCAGGCTCCCTAAATGTAAGAAGAAAAGGAATTTTAAAAAGAGAAAACATCTAAAGGCTAATTTTTGTCTGTCTGGATCTTAAAGCAAAAAGCAGTCTTAGAAAAGCATCTTAGATGAACAGTGCACCTTAAATTGCAAATTGAGAACTCACGATACAAAGTCTTTTCCTTTTCAGAACTGTATGCAGAAATTACTGTGAACTTTTACACAGGTTTCCCATTTCAGGGCTTTTTGAAGTTCCCCTTTAACTGGCTGCTCTGCATCCTGATTGAGGTTCAGCACATTTATATCCAAAGGAAATCACATCACGGCTAAAAGTAAATGACATTGCTTCAGAAGACTACTGCTTCTTACAGGAATCATTTTCCCAATCTCTTTTTGATCTTAAAAAAAAAATAAATTATTATTCTTTAAACCAGAAAAGCCTTTAATCTTTCAGCCATTACTATCACCTATAAAAATAGCACATTGTAATAAATTAATTACCTTTTCAGGTTTTGCATATAAAACTGTATATGTAGAAACACAATGTTACTTGTAAGTGGTAGCTTGAGCAAGGATAGGTTAATTTTTGCATCTGAACATTTTAAACCAAATTACTGTTTTTCAGTAACCCTGGAGTCGAGAGTTGTGAACTACTTGACCCAGCTATCAAGAGCAATGATGTATAACTATTCTGAATCTGCCTGAGAAACCAGAGATTTGGTTCTTTCAAAAATTATTTTGCTGGCAAGCTACAATTAATGGTCAGGAAGGAGGGATTTGGGTGTCTTTTTTTTTTGTCTTTTTCTTTTCTTCCCACAGAAAGTATCAGGCTGATTTTCATGGCAAATTGGAGTTGTGGACTGTGAAGAGGGGTCAGGCAGTATACGCAGTGGAGGTTGTGCTGTGATTTATTTTTTTTTTCTCTTGATGATCTAATTGGCAGAATCTATCACACAGTAATCCTCAAAAGGGTCACATTTTCACCTATAAAATTTTCACAACAGCTATTTACTACAGTGAATTGAATTAAGGGCCAGTGGCTGGAAACTTTATTGTGTCCATAGAATTTTCACTAAAGCAAGTCAACATGAGATTACTTTTATTTTCTCATTTCTAAGAAAATGCAAAATCCATCTCTGAGCCCAAGCTTTCTCACAAATGTTTTTAAACAGTAAACTCACTGGACTTTTAAATAAAATGACACTACCTATTAAACCTTCTTCTTGCCAGCCAGTAACAAAGAAGAGAAATATCTTTCTTATGTTACTCCTTGGAGAAGGCAATTTGGTGGTGAATATCCATCTAAACACAAAGATAAATTGTTAGGGTCAGCTGAGGTTGGCACAAGTTATTTTAAGCTGATTTCTCATTTGAGAAGCTGTATTTCAGTTGAGTGGTCTGATTCAGTTGAACTGGAGGGGAAAAAAAAAACAAAACAAAGTTTTTCTTTTAATAATAGGCCCCTGTGTCTGTCTACCTCTGTCAGGCAGTACCCCAAGTTAATTTGTTATTTTCAGCAGTTATCTTCGAAAACTGTCTTTTATACAGAGGTGCAGGTATTTGCTCTGAGATATCTCCCACTTGTATAGTGGGAAGATTTGGTTTCATCAAAATCAATTATCCTTTGTGGTCAGAAGCCTATCTGTCCTTTACAAAATATTACAGCTTCCATGAATAGGAAATGTCTCAATTGTTAAAGTCACTTTTAAAGATGGTGGATTTTTTTTCAGATACTGTTGTTTTCTTTTTGTTTTCAATGCAAAAATATTTTAACAACAAACTTTACAAGGTCTTTGATGAATACATTTTTTTTTGCCAACAACAATCTCTGTTATTACAATACATCAGATCTCATTGAGTCCATTTTTTACATTTTTATGTGAATGAAATGAAAGCATAAAAACACAGTTGAATTTTCTTACTTGAGACTTAGCTTTGAAAGCCAGTAGTATGTTGCTTCTCCTGGTATTCCCCAAGTAGAATTCCTTCTGAGTTGACACAGATAGCAAAATTCCTTGCCACTGAATCCCACACTACTCATTGCCTCCTTATTTGAATAGTTTCTGTGGTCCTTCTTGAGCATTTAGTGGATACAGTGGATACTGTGTTGGTTAAAAAAGTACTGCAATATTTTATATGTCCTGTAAATTTTATTTGAAATGGGTGGACACAAAAAATGCATTTTCCTTGTCATTCTACCAGCAGCCTCATCATTGCTAATGGTCTTAGAATGTGTGTTTTAGATAGGAGCCACAATGACATAAATTATCATTTTTATGAATGTCATTGTGGCTCTTCAGGTTTATTGATCATTGAGAATTTCCTAGTTCTTTATATTGGTGCATTTTTGTTGTGTTTTCTGACAAAGAGTAAGTTTGGGAAAAATAATATATTTTAAAATCATAATTAAAAGTAATAATAAACACGGACAAAAGAACCGAACAAGAGAATCTAATTAAATACACTGCAGGCTGGAACATCTGTGGCATTGCACTATAAAAGAGAATTCCCTGTAACACCTTACAAAGTAGAGCAGACAGCATTCTGCTGTCACCTCTGCTCAGTGCTATTAACAATGAAGGAGGCTGCAAAACAGCTTATTAGCTACAGCCAGATATTTTCTGCTCCAGACCACTGCTATTAAGTGGCAGGTATTACCTGGCACAAGGATGATACACAGAGATCTGTGACCTGCAAAATTTATATACTTACAATGCTATATTCTATACAATGCTTCTTTTCCTGATAGTTTTATCTACTCATCCCTTCATGGGATGATCCAATATTGGGGGTGGGTGGGTGGATTTGTTTCCTTTTCAGATTGCAATTAATCAAAGCTTTTGTAACATGTCTATATATTATATGGGAAGAGGGTAGAATATCTAATAGGCTAAGACAGCACTTTAATATAAGTTTCTTTAAAACCACCAATACTGCTTTATTGGAGTTAAATGCTTGGTTTGAAACACAGGTAAAATTTGAGTGAGTTTAGATGTGAGATTTGGCTTTTCCCCTGCTATGGTCTAAATCTTACTTCTCAGAGGCCAGATCTTTAGAAGAATTTAATTTTGAATCTGTTCTTCAGCACTGCTTCCCTTGGATTTTTAGAAGTCTATTTCTACAGACACTTGTCTCTGTAAAGGAAAAATACAATAGTTCTATATATATAAAAAAACCCTAACCCATCAGATATGTATTAAGAGAATGTTTGTTATATATATTTCAGAGCAGCCAGTTTATGTTTTTCTCTGCATTCTTCAATACCTTTTACATATTGGTGTTTGGCCAAAGTCATGTTTTCTCTGGCTTTCTTGAAAACATTGACGGACAGAGATTCAGCATGATGAGTTTAGCCCCATCACCTTTGTAACTACCTTTCTAATAATTGTAGATTGGTTTTAGATTGTCCATTAGCCACCCTTTCACAAGCCCAGCTGCCTCAACGTTTATTATTTTGGTAAACATCTAATGGACCCTCCCAGGCTTCTCCACATACCCAAAAGTAGACCCAAAGCAGAGCCCAGTGTTTCAGATGGGGCACCGCTGGTGCTGAGTAGAGGGAGTGACTGCTCCTCTTGATCTGTTTTCCACACTCCTGCAAATGCAGCCCAGCCTGTGGTTTGCCTTCCTTGCAGTCAGAGTTGGCTCACATCTATTCCCGCACCCGCTGTAGCTGCCGGGTCCTTTTCAGAAAGGTCAGTATTCATTTTCCCAGCCTGTACCACTGTGTTGAGGGACTCTGCCCCACAGCAGAACTCTCTGATGCTGCTTACTGAACCTCATGAGATTTTTTGTTGGCTCAACCCTAAAATTTTTCAAGGTCTTTGTATCAAGACTCTGCTGTTTGTCATGTCAGCTGATTCCCTATCTACTGTCATCTTCGAAGTAGCTGAGGATGCGGTCTGTGTCATCATCCAGGTGGGTGAGGAAAATGTTAACAAATGTGGATCCCATGTTCAAGTATTCGCTTGTACATAATTTACTATTTTAAAACATTAGGATTGGGGGGGGGCAAGGCAAATGCAACAAATGCAAGTAAACAAAAATAAAATGCTGTAGAAAGAGGGGAAGGCTACAGGGAGAGCTGAGACATCACTTGATAACTGCTACCCCTGTGAATGAACTAGGTGGTGTTTATGTGTGTCTTGCCTGAGGTAGGAAGGAAATGAGTGTTTTCTTGCTCTGGTATGATATTTCAGTGGGATTTGCCAATATTTTCTGAGTTGGATGGAGAATTTGCAGAGCAGAACTGAGGCTATGTGGAACATTGAATTGCTTGTTGTTTCCCATGTGTCTTGTCTTAGCCTCCTTATATGTCATCAGGATATTCAGTTGTTTTACTGGCCTATACAGCCTATAGGGCACTACTATAAAGAAACTTGCCAGAGAGGCTGTTACAGAACATATATTAACTACTGAAAAGGCCATACAGAAAACTCCTTTAGGCCCCTCAAAGATATGAATAGCTGATGCAACTCTTTTCTGTGTAGTAATAAAAAGGTTTATGCAATCCAGCCAAATGGGTTTAGTGTATTAACCTCACTACAACAGGTCCACCTGAGACAATTTAGCATGTGAAGGAATGTGTCTACAGCAAAGAACAGTAACAAACTTTTCCAATTGATAATGCATTAGAAAAGGTACTATCTTTCTGGTCAGCTGCCAAGAGCTCACAATCTGATTTATAAGCAAAGGAACTTGTGGAAAATCCCTGTGGATTAACAAACATTGCCCAGTCCAATATACAAAAGCTGTCAACATAAGACAGAAAAGACTGTGACATTTGGCAAGGTATAGGAAGAAGATTATGCTAGTTAATTCTGAATTCTCTTTCAAATCAGTCCAGTTTTTTCAAAAATGTACACTGAAACAGTGCCCAAGTCATGGACCCCCATGACTGTGTGCTCCTTGATCTTCTAGGCTCCTTGCTTGAGATGTGAATGTTGTTCTTTGCAGTGACTGTCACTGCTGCTTCTGCCACACTCTGAAAGCTGGGTGAGAACTCAGGAGGTTGCAATAACATCCCCCTTCTGCTGGGGGGTTCTTCACCACCCCTTTTACAGGAATATGGCATAAAACTGAACACAGACATACCATCTCTCACACAGCAGCCTTTCATTTTCACCAGTGATGTTGCAAGTGCTATCTGTATTGCTGGGTTGAATGCATAGTCTTTGCCTGTTTCATAATAAGCAAAATAGATATGGAGATAGATATAGATAAAATATAGAATTCCAATTGGTGACAGTACCAAGACTGGATAGGACATGAAAAACATATATTCCTGCTTTTTTTGGCAATTGAATATTTCATTTCTCCTCTTTTGTAGAAAAATATATTTCTGAGACTTCTTCCAATTCAGCAACTTTTGTCAGAATATTGTCACAATCTTCAATAATTAATATTGAGAATATATAATCTGATATTTTGATTTGCTACAGAAGGTAAGAAATGTCAACCAAGAAATGCTTAACCATATTTTTCTTGAATGATTTGAAATGGAAAATAGCCTCTAAATCAAAGACATATATTTTACACAAAGCATAACATTTAAAATAGTAAATACCCATTTAATTATTTAAAATTTCATTTGTCCATCTTGTCCAAATTTGTTTTAGCATAATTTCTATTCTAGATGTGCATTTATAAATGGAAATGTTAGGGCAACAGTAATTTCATGAAACATATTTATTTTTTAATAAATCATTAGTCTATTGGAATTTAAAAACTTAATCTTTTACACAGAATTGCAGATAGTCAGTGCCTGTATTTATATGCTAATCACTCTAAGGGAAGAAAGCAGAATTAACATATAATGCTTAATTAAGAGAAAAAAATTGCAGTAATCCTATAACTTGGAAGTAAAGCAAAAACCATTTCTAGTGCATAATAGAGGTTTTAATTATGTACTTTCAATGTAACAATTCTTAGATAATGGTTCTGGCACTGGCAATAACAAAGAAGGAAAAAGTCCTGGTGAAAACTATTGAAATAAATTAATCCTGTTCAGTTATAATTTTTGAAAGCTCATTGCTCTATGGTCTGTTTTGTGCATTTACATCGAGTAGAAGTTTTTGTCATTAAGTATTTCATGTGAAGGTATTTAATTCTGCAAGGTGCCTGCCATTCTGCAAGGTGCCTGCTATTCCATTGTCTTTAAAAAAGACGGGAGCGATCCTCTGGAATCAACAGGTTTTGATCCTGGGATCTAGGGAGGCAGGATTAAATGTAAGATTATATATATGTGTGTGTGTGTGTGTATATATATATATAAAATTGTTCCTATTTGCACTATTTCAGTAGTCCAGAACAAGACTGGTCCTTCAAGCTGTTACTGTGGTTTCTTTGCAGGCGAATGGTCTTTGCAGGGCATCTACCGAGTGCCTGTGCTCTGAGATTAAAACCCAAGTTAGTTCAGTCCTACACTCACCATTTATTAACTGTGCTCTGTGTGGATGATCCAAAATAGAATTATGTCTATTCCATTTCAGATGGAAATTAATCTCAGAAAAACTGAAGAGGACTACTGTTTGCAGAAAAGTATGTGATTGTTCTGCTTCTTATTTTCAGATTTAAAAGACTTAATTAGAACAAGCTTGATCTTCTGAAGTAACAAATATTCTTTGTGGGGGTTTTTTATTGTTGCTTGCTGAGTTGTGGGTTTTTTTGACAGAGAAACTCCAAAGCCTCACCTGAGGATTTTTTCAATAAGTTTATTTCACAAAAGAATGTTTTCCCACCTCTGTAGCAAAAATCAATATATGATATAAAGAAACAAAGAAATACCAAGTGGTCTGTGGACATCTGTCTCTTTCACTCTCTGAACTATGTTATTCATAAAAAAAAGCCTGACTACTGAGTTTTCCTAAGAAGCACTCTAAATATTGCACAAACACATTGATGTCAGGATTAAATAAGGAAAACTTTAAAAAATTAAACTGCCAGGCTCTGCAGATTTGGGACTGATATCTGATACTAGAAAACAATTCAAAGGAAAGCAAAGCAATAGCTGACTCAGTGTATGTATCCAACTTTTGCTCCATAAATTGAATAATTGAGTTTAAACATAATTTTACATGTAGAGATATGTTCTGGTGAACTGCAGCATTCTGCTGGTTGTCAGCACTGAATGCTGCAAAATATTTTTTTCCCAGTTTTCTACATCCAATCCACTGCTATGGTGTTTGTAACCCAGGTGTTAGAATGCTCTTCAATGTGCCTTTTCATAGCAACTAACAGTCTTAATCACTGCTTTTACTAGAAGCTGTGCATAAATTTTCAGTACTTTCTTAAGGTAAGATGTATCCTCAAAGGATACCACCATCTAAGCCCCATTTTGAAAATGCAAGTGGGATGCCAGCTGAGGGATACGAAACATACTACTCATACATCCTACCTGAAAGTAAAAAGTTAAAGCTACATCTTATCTGTAAAGTGTTCAATAAGATCACAGGAGAACCCAACTTCGTGAAATTCATGAATGGTGGGGGTTTTTGTACAAACAAAAAATGTCACTAGTAGTAGGGCAGCTACAACACACAGTGCTTGCTTTGTTTGGAAAAGATGGCTTTTGTCACCAGTGAAAGATTTTCCTCTGAGGTTACCAACCCCTTGTGCTCCTGATTTTCTGCCTATGTTAACTTGTTCCCCTTATTTGTCTTAGGAACCAATATGAAATACAACTTTTGTGTCAGGCAGCCTTCAACTATGTAAGCCTTTAATGAATCTTAGAAATAATTTCAACATTTATTGTATTAATTTTATTATTTCACAATATTTCTTTTTTACTGATTCATTTACAGGGTCAAATTAATTCTGAAGGCCTTCAGTTGCCATCATGTCAAATTAAGTATCTAAATATTGCCTGAATTGCATAATATGCATTTGAAAATCAGTCCACAATTTCTTTCAATATAATAGGCATTGATGAGGAAACCCTTTCCTACATTTCACTCTTTTAGTACATGCACTTTAAAGAAATGTAAGATTAAATGCATGATTAAATACAGAGTTTATAACAAGCAGCTGATCAAAGATTAAAGTTGCATCATATGAACAGGAAGGTGGGCTGTGACAACAACTACTGAAGGATTCTGAGTTATTTCATAGTAAGAAAACTTAAAAAATAACCAAAGAATGGAGAGAACATTCTTAGTTCCTTGATTCATATGTGGGATATACTAGAAGTGAGTAATTACTCTAGGAAATGTTTGAAGTAATCAGTATTTGGACATAAATGTAAATTAACATTTGATTTTGGTAGCAGTCCCATGCAGCTACCTTCCATTCAGATTCCCCGTACAGATAGGAAATTCCCTGCCATTTGGAGCGGTAATACCAGCTTTGCAGTGAAGTGCTTATTAAGCTTCAAAAAGGAGTAATAGAGCTGTGACCCTTTAAAAGCTGATTTTTCTATATGAATAATAGCATTTACAGTTCTACCAACCGTGATGAAAATTATGGAGCTAATGAATCCTTGGGGTTCAGAAGACATACTGAGTACTAATTGGGATCAAGAATAAATTTCACCAAAAGCTGTAACATTGAGAATTGAGCAACTTTCTGGGTATGGGGTTTATGCCTTTTACTCTGGGAACCAAAAGTAGCTATTAAGTGGAGATTAGGAGGGAGATTATGTGATTGCTTGCTTAGATGGTATATTTACCTTAGAAGAAAAACACAAAAAGTAAGAAGATAATTCTACGTTAAACTAAAGAATCAAGACCATTAAAAAGGTTACACAAGAGAAACTAACAATTTTCTTGTGTAAATCAAGTGTGTGTGTATGTGTAAATGAAGTAATTAAAAACTAGAACTCATGGTACAAGTCCTAAAAGCACCTGAAGGTCCAACCCTTTAAGATCCCAGTTACTGCTACACAGTGCTTGATGTCCTCTGCTTCTGACCTGATTAAAAGTTGCTGATGTTAATGATTTGAATGGGTTGTGCAGTCTGGTGAAATGTTAATATCTGCAGCTAAAGTATTCACTCTATAATATCTTCAAATGTAGGCCAGTAAAAGCAGTTTTTCCCGTTTACTAGTAGGTAGCCAGAGGCTTTGAACTGACCTAACAGCACCAGCTCTCAGGGCTGTTTGGCCTTGCCATGGCCCCATCTGGGTTTAGCTGGGATAACAGTTGCCAAGGGGACAAGTGACCATTCGTTGCCCTCCCTGCTATCACTGGCTCTGGGGATGGCCTGGCATCCCTTGGTGGTCCCTTCATAACAAGTCAGTCCTTTGTGTTCCCTGTGTTGAGGGAAAATCTCTTGGAATGTTCAAGCTCTAACTGGGCACTACTAAGAAGGAAGTAGGCTGCGTTAAGGAAAACATATACAAATAACCCTAAGTGACCCCTACACTTAAAAGGAAGCCCCCCCCCCCCAGGGACATTAGAATCCTCTCAGCAAAGACCTGAGGATGCTCTGTCACCTTCCTCTCACTCTTCTTTAAGAAGTCTGAAACTATCAACATAGGACCTAGAGGAGCCCTCAAAAGGGGATACACTAGAAATGTTTTGCATGACAATTTAAACTGTATTATCTATAAGGCTTCCTAAAGTTAGTTAGATAATTTGGAAATTTAGCCTGTTAAAGCATTAACTGGGCTAATAATAAGTTCACTCCACATGCACGCTGTTTCCTTGTTTTTCTCATACAAATTTATGAGTGTAGCAATAATCAACAGTGCGAGAGGTCTTTTCTGGAGATATGTTCTGGAGATTCATCTCATCCAGTAGATCAGATAAATCTACCATGAAAGGGCCTTTTTAATTGTTAATATTGATCAGAAAAGGAGTCAACTCCTTGGCTCACCCCACAGGGATATTTAATGGATATGACTATAGTGGCAGAGGGAACAGAGCTTTCTCTGCCTGGGCTGAACAGACTAGACACAAGCTTTGTCACCAGCTGTTCCAGAGAGGTAACAACACAAACTTGGAGCTGTCATCAGAAAACTACGAGAACAGGCTCATAATCTAGCTCAACACCAAGTCATGCCATACCATGTCTTTTAAGAAACAAAAGGGAAAAATCTAGGTTTATTGAAACATTTCAAATATGAGAAAATCCAGAGCATCCCTTATTAAGTTTCCACTCTGGTTAATAATTCTTACTGTTTAAAACTTACCTTAATTCTAGTTTGCATTTCTTGAGCTTTAACTTCCAGTCAAGTCATATAGTTGTATCTTAGCCTGCTATGTGAAAAAGCCCTCTGGTGTAAGCTATCCTCCTTCCATGTCTGTACTTATAGATCCCTTAAGCTTGACTTTGATGAGCTAAATAGATTGAACCTCTTAAATCTCCTTCTGTAAGGCAGATTTTCCAGTCTTTAAATCATTCTTGCAGTTTGTTACTCACTCAAATTTTGCAACTTCATTTTAAATGTGTGGAGAATAGATTTGGATACATTATTCCAGTAAACATCTCAAATAATACCATCACTTTACTTTTTTCCAGATATTCATCTCTTAAACACTGCTGAAAACTATATTAACTCTTCCAGCTAGACAGCCTGCTAAGAAGTTAGTCTGAAATGGATATTTAGAAAGACCTCTATTTTTTGTTTTCCAGAATCACTAGAATAGTACTGTAAGCATGGCCTATAATATTTGTTTTAGAAGTGTGGCACTAAGATCAGGTAAATTTTAAATATATGGTGCTTAATATTGTAATTATTAATATTAATAATTACATTGGTGTTCTGCAATGTAATGGCAGTTCACTGCCTTACTGAAGGAGTAGCATAAATAATTTCTAAAACAATTTTTTTTAAAAAAAAATATTTACCATAGTGCTTTAATTAGAAAACTTAGTAATATTCACGCTTTCCAAAAATGGGTGGTGCTGATAATAAATATGACTGGCAGAAGAAAGGTTGTTGCTCAGGCTGTGATTTGTGTGAGACCATTATATAGTACTTGGCTATTTTCTGCTGTATAAATCCTCACAGCCTATTTTAAGCATAATCAGGACATCTTATAGATAGAATGAAAACCCCACTAATGTCTATACCCTTTACAGAATTTGTAAATGAGCCTTTCAGCAGTTTTCTTTTTGGTATAAAATTTTGCATAATCGAGCTTATTTGGGAGAATTGCAAGTTCATATATAAACTACTATATAAACTTAATATAAACTACTACAGTACCAGATGACTTAGTCATTTACTACCAGCTAGTAGTAGACGTACCAGCTAGTTCTAATATGGGTGGAGAAGAAAATATCCTTGATGCCCTAGCCAATCACTCCCTCCCAGTATAACTATTTGGAAAGGTCAAATGTGAGTTGTATTGTGCCTTAACAGTGAAGCCAAGTATGAAAAAAGTGCCTCATTGTTTTTAAGTTGCATGTATAAATTTGTCTTACAACAGATAAGGATTTTAATGTGTTTGATGTATTATTCTTGTACTTATTAAGAATATCTTAGTGAAAGGTGTCTTATTAAAAGGATATCTCAATTAGATGGAGTGGATTCCAGCCAACTAGCTTAGGTAAACGATGATTTAACTTCAGTCAAACTACTGCTAAAATTGACAGCTGAATTAAGGATGTCTGAGTCAACAGCAATTCCTTTAAGGTCAGATGAGTCCAGAGGGGCTTAGTCCAGGAGGCACAAAACCAAATAGCTCCAGATCAAATAAGTTATAAGCTCCACTGTGTAAGACCCAGACATGTTAGCTCAGGTTCAAGGAACTTATGTACTAACAGAGATTAGGAAGGAACAGCTCAAATATTTTCTTTGAACTTTTTTTTTTTTTTTTTTTTTTTTTTTTTTAATAAGGGAAATAGAAATTGAGCATTTAAAAGTACAAAATATTTCCTGTCCAAAGTATGATCAAATACTCAGAAGTCTGGGTCTCTGAAAATTAGCATTGTTTCTCTAATACTAAAAGGTCTTAATTTAAACTTCACAATATTGACTTCAATATGTAATACCTACTGTTCTTAGTAATTTTGCCCACGAGTATTTTAAAATTAAGCAAACCCAAAAGTGAAGTAGCCTTCAACTACTTTCAAAAAGCCAAAACACAAACCAAACCAGAAATAAAAGAGCTTTTTCATATGCCTTATGAAATATGCACACATTTTGACAAAGCATGCTCACGCTGTTTCGCAGAATCCCTGAGTCATGCAGTGTGAAGAAGGGAACTGAGCAGCTCAGTCCCTTGGATTTACTGACACATCAGCAGAAAGAACAGACAGCATTCTTTCTTTTTGGAAAGTCCTGATACTGTCTGTGAAAGTTAAAACGGTAGGCTATGGCCCTAGTATAGTATTTGCAATTCAGGAAAAGTCCAGCAGGCATGTGGGAAACAATCTGTGAAATTCTATGAAGTCTTGCAGAGCATGTGCAAGGGGTGGACATCCCACTGGCTTGTACAATGCCTAAGTTTGCATAGATTTCCATGAGTGTAGGAAAAGATGTACTTACCTGTTTCTGTAAAGGCTAATTTATTTCTTAATTTCAAATTTCTCCTGCATAGCAATAGAGTGCTAAAAAAAAAGGAAAAGTAGGGGATGAATCCTTTGAGTTATATGGTAAATAATAGGCTCTTTGTATTCTAATAGTAGTAAATAGAGTTTATGGTAGGAGCTCTGCCTGGTGTGCAATGGGTACAGTAGAGCAGCATGTTGTGCACCCTGGCCTGCTTGTCTGGAAATCCTCTCCCAGGGCCTGTTCATGTAGAAGCAGCTTTGTCAACAGCAAGGCTAGCTGAAAATACCTAAAAGCTCTTACTAAAATGTATGAAACATCCCTTAGGCTTTCTAAAATCATTTGAAAGCCCAGCATTTTTTGCAAGGTATACTTCCTTTCCTAGGTGAGCAATATACAACACAAATATTTTGCTGAAAGGATGATGCTATTGACTTCATAAAATATGACAACATGTATCATTTTTTGAGAGATATTTTGACTCTTTCCCAGCTGTTTAGAGTAAAAATCCAGGCAAGTCTTTTTCACAGCTAACTTTTTTCTTTCAAAACACTATGTCAGGGTTACTTGTCTATGTGACAGATATCCTAGTTCTTCATTCAAATTTGATTTTGGGGAAACTTTTCTATTGAGCTCTATGAATATTCATCAAGTGGTTCTGATGTACCTACAGTTGACTTAACTGGGCAATGACTCTGTGCTAAAGTGTACATAGAAAGGGAATTAAGAGAGAAGGAAGAGGGGGGAAAAAAAACCAACCATCTTTTTACAAATGATGTATTGATGAGGAATAATTTTGTGCTGAAAGAATCTTTCATAGGAATGAGAACGTAACAATTATAGGATGCTATTATTTATGTTGAAGGTGGTATATTTAAACATCAGTCATAATATTTTTGAAGGAGCATCTGAAGATTAAATGTGCTTTCAGCCTGAAAGCTGTCTCTAATATGATGTCCCTTACTAAGTTCTTTCCTTTGTATGTGTCCATCTTGTTTATTCTTAGGATTGTTAGATGTCTTTGTCAGAGCCTGAAAGTACCAATAGGGCTGAGAACGAAGAAGCAACAAAGTCTCAAAGTCATTAAGGAAAGCAAATGTGAAGTACATGTATCATATTCCCTTGTATTTCTCTGTTCAGGAAGACACTCTGTTCAGGTGTCCTTCTTGTTGGTTTTAGTTATTTTTTTTAACGTGTCTTCTTTTTTGACAGATTTTTTTTTCTTTTACTTTACCCATCTGAACAAGAGCTGTGCATATAGACAAAGATTTCATTTTCATTGAGGGTGCTAAAGAGTACACTAATTTCTGAAATTTTGTTCTTGTGATGGTAAAGCCAGACAAAATGCTAGGGTTATTTTTGGGGGTTTTCAAACTTTGAACAAATGCCCACTAAACTCAGCTCAGATTACCTTAAACAAGATGTCTTGTGAAGTTCTGATGAAGTGACTGGGGAAGAAGAGCCAATTTCATTTCTTCTTTCTGCTGATTGCTAAGATTTAGAGGGTCTCAACTTTATCATGTCTCAGTTTGACCAAGTTACAATTTTAAGACCTGAAGCTCTAGAGCCATGACATACATAAAAAATTATTGTTTCATCTCCTACGTAAATTCCCTTCTATATATCCCCATTCCTTCTTCCCTAAAACCATTTATGCTTTCAGCCTTGCTAAAAAAATTGATTTTATTGTCTACCAACTCCATGGTTGAATCTAGCAGAATCTGAATGAGAACCAGAATCCTGATTCTTTTTAATGCAAATGATTTTGCTATTAAACATAGCTTATATGCTGTGTCATTCTCCCCAGTTAGTGCTCTGCCCTTGTGTATTTGCCAGTCATTGCCAAGCTAAATCTATGCCAGGGTTAGTGGTCATACACCCCCTAATTTAGCAACTGCATTAAGAACTCCAGGCATTTTAAAAAAGAGTTTACTGGAGTTCTTTTCTAGATAAAAAAACTTTGTCACAGCTCAGCAACCACAGAGACACTGCTCTGCCTGCCTGCTTGATTTGTTTTCTATTTATAAATAGATTTATCCCTCCAAAGAGGTTAATTTAGGAGGGAGATCAACTCTAACCAATAGCAGAAACTGAACAGATTGGAGAAACAAAGCTTTGGAGGAAGGCTAAAATAAATCAAATTAACTGTGTAGCTTTCATTTGTTTTTCATTATTCCAAACTAAGATAGCATTGTGGATCTTTTTGAAAAGGAAAAGACAGTGGAATCCTAACTATCCAAGCATCCACAGTCAGAGTCACTCTTTCTAGAGGGACTTTCAGCATCTTTACCCTCTAACTATTGACTTGCTATTACTCACACTTCCATTACTGATGTTATCCCAAAATATTCATGTGAGTCTAACAGTTCACATAATTAGTATTATAAGATTAAAAGGATGCTCAGCAGGAACAGTCATGCTTTGGGGTTTATTTTGAGTATTCTCCTTTGATCCACAGATCTTTTAGAACTTGAGTTTGGGAGGATATCTCATCCCATGGGTGAGATTTCACCTGATGCTGTTTCTAGCAGAAGTGCCTGCATCTAATTTCTGATTTTCATCTACTACCTCTCTCTCTCTAATAATTCTTCTCCTTCAGAGAAAGAGATAACATATCTATGTGTCTAGAGATACTGGTACATATCTGACCTTTACATCTTCTGGTAAATGTTTAGAATTTCAATTGCTTGGCTGGTGGTATGTTTCAACCTTTTCTCATGAGGACTGATCTGTGATTGCGAGGCCCATTAGAAGTCATACATGGTCACATCCTAGCATAAGAGCTTTTTTTTTTTTTTTTCATTTGAACCATCACTTAAACCATCACACCCATTGCCAACTAATTTCTGAATTGTTGTTCATTACATAACAGTAAAAAAAAAGCATCCTGAGTAATATAATATAGGATAAATTTACCCAAACAAAATATAACTGTTTTTTGCAGTGCCTTCTAGTAGGCGGCAAGTCAACCTCCTTAATTCAAATTTTATGGCAAACTTTATGGGAAAACTACAGGAGGTAAGTATATATCAGGTAGAGCTTAGAACACAAATAAAATTTCTTTGCAGAAGGGTGCTCATAATCTCTAGTAAAAGAATATTCTCACATTTTTTACTTTTGTGACACTTCACCCCACTCAGTTTCACCTTAGCCTCATGTCTATCTCTCCCATAATGCCTGCTGGCATACTATACATCAAATATTTAAATGAAATTGGCTTCATATTCTTAGTTCCATCTATGAATGTGTGTGTATCTGATGTGTCTGCATATGGGAAAAAAATCCGAACTTTTCTGAAGTTTTATTAGCTTTCTGTATTTCTATACTGAGAAACTCTCCAGATGAGGATTATGTCATCTTTTATGTATTGTATCATTTTGAGTAGAGTGTCAGCTTTCAATATAAACTAAGTGAACAAAAAGATGTATATAATAATTTTTCTGAAGAGAATGAGAAAATGGAATTTTGCTATACTGAATCATATAAGTCATTGTTAAAGTTTTGTGGCTTGTTCTGACAGAGCCAATAGTTGATGACTGACAAGATGTGAAAATCCTAGCAACATGCACGTATAAATCTGAGCAAAGGAAGACAGTTTTTTCTACGATCTCTGTAGTGATGTGTGAAATGCATAACTACCCTTTTTTGGCAGGCCACAGAAAGGTATCAATCATAATGTTTTGTTGTTTGTTTTGTTGGGATTTTTTAATTGGGAGTTTAGATGCTATGGACTTGAAGCTATCGCTGTAATCAGTATTGTCACAACACTTGGATCTACCGATGATATTAATTTAAAAAGAAGATTTTAAATTAAATTGTCCTCACTAGACAGCACCAAGCCTGTTATTTTTCTCCTCCAGGCAAAATCTCAGTGAGAAAGTTCTTCTCGGGTATATCCTGTGATCAGTTAAACGATTTGTCAAAAATATATGCTTTAGCTGCTTGTCTGAAGCTGGTCATTTAAACTGTGATGGATCATCAACAAACTTGACTTTTGCAGTGACTTTAATAAAAACACACCATATATTTAAATACAGTTTTGGAATCCTCTGATGAGATCTTGAAATGTTTGAGGGAGGTGATGGAGTATAGATTCCTTAAATTATTTAAAATAAGTTTAATATAAATTAAGATTGTATATAAGGAATTATCCCTGAAAGTAAATGGGAAGTCATTGCCAGTAATATCTTTGAAATTTTCTGAATTCAGAGCCACTTAAGTAATCAGACACAGGGCTTCCCCAGATATGACAAACTAAAGCAGAAACAGTTAAGGAAATGTAAATAGGAGTCTAGGAAAAAAAAAATGTATAATAATACACTTGAATGCATTGGGTTTGTTCCAGACTATCTGTCTCTCCCTGTGGCAGACTTTCCTCACAAGTAAAACAGTAGGTATTTAAACATTGGCAAATTTCATCCTCAATTTTTATCTTTTGCCTATAGGGAAAACCTGTGAATCACTTCCTTTCCTAAGAAGCCTGGAAGGATGAGTTAGTTTGAGAATGAAACTATGATGAGCAGCTGACTCCAGGTTTTTTTTCAGGCTTTCATAAGATATTAATGTGAATCAGCAGAGCAGTGAAAATATTCTTGCAGAAAATTACAGCTTGTCTCATAATTTCAGTATGTTTGTCCATATATCTAACAAGTTCGCAGTCTGAAATTTTGGCAGACTTCAGCAGGATATGTCTTTTTTGGGGGGTTGTTTGTTTTGATTTTTTTTTTTTCCTAATTGGGTTTCTAGAAATATTTCAGGATTAATTACTAGTGAATCTCTACTACAAAATAAAAATTAAATTATTTGGTAGCATACTTGAGGGAAAAAAATTCTGATACTGTTTGCAAATTAAGGTTTAATCCAGAAAAAGCTTTTTAATTGCTTTAATTCCATGGGATGACTTGGGTTTTTTTTTATCTCTAAGGTCTGCTGGATCTTCTTTGACCTGAGATACAAGAGCACACAAATAAATATTTGTCAGTAATGTAATTTAAATCATTAATATTGGGTTTATGTTGAAAATTAAGCATATAATTTACATCTAGCCTTGAGTCCTATTTATAAAATCAAGCTTTAGATGAACAAAAGTTACAGGGCCAGTCTCTGAAACCAAGGATATTATTTTTAGACGTCAGTTACAGAGAAATAATTTAAAAGCTAGAGACATCCCACCTTTGTGTCTAATAGACACGTGAAATGTTCAAATGACCAGCTTTATTCATGAGTTACATATGGGATTATTAAATAGTTGTCACTCTCTTCCAAACATGCTGGAAGCTCCAAGTTTGGTTTGAGGAGGCTGAACTTGGATGCAAAATATATTTAATGTTTTCCCTCTAGAAAGTAAGGAGGGGAAAAAAGCTTTATGAAACCTGAAAGGATCTATTGCATTTCTATTGCCACCATTTTTAGCTAAGCAGAGGAAACTTTTAATTTTAGGGCTTGACTGAAGGAGATATTGCTCATCACGTGGTTCAGGGGCATGGTGCTCGCTCAGGGTGGAACAATGAGTCTTCCCAGCCTCCCTCAGAGCAAGAAAGTTAACTTCAGCTTCCCAGCTCACAAGAGTGGCTATACCTGACTTCTAATGCAGTGTGCGTGTGTGTGTAAATAAATATATATATTTTTATATATATTAAATTCCTTTGTAGAATGAAGTGTATCAGGAACACTAAAATAAGCAGGTTTTCCTTTTTTTCCTCCTTTTTGTTCTCTTGGCAAAAATAATTTGATTGTAATTTTTCAGTACGTTAAGCCCCTAAAAGCAATGCATTTTGGTGAATCATCCTTGACTGTTTCCTTTTTCTGGAAACATGCCCTGTTCTATGCAAAATAGTTTAAAATCCTGGCAGCTTTTTGAACTGCATATTCAGATACCCCCAAATCACCAGTGACTTATGAAAAATTTAAACTTTAGAGGCATATATAGAAAGCAATAGGACATGTAACTGAATGAGCATGGTTGTTGTACAGCAAGCTTTTTATTCAGGCTCCTTGTAAGAAAGATCTTACAAGAACTGACTTCAGAACTTAGCAGAGAGGAGGAGAGTGGATTGGTAATATAAGAACTACCATGCACAACATAATGGTATTGAAAAATTAACCTTCTTTGGGAATTTATGTTTTCTAATGTCTCATTTTGACAAGAGTAACTTGTTCTGGTTTTATGAATACCAAGCTTTCCTGGTGTTGCACATGCACTGGAATTATGAAAACTGCTCTTAAAAATTGTACTTTTGTACTTAGTAATCAAAATGATACTATAAAACGATGTATTACTTCAAGTACTATTCTTTGCTTCTTTCTTAATCTCTTTCTACCTGTATATATAGTTGAATATATGACTCATAGATTTTAGGGAAGTAAGTATTGATGCCTGTTGAATTTAGGTGGCTAATTTGCTCTCATAAATGAGTGTCCCTTTCTCTGACAGGGTTAACAGCAGATGGTTTCTTAGAACTGAACTGTTTAGCAGTGCTGGCACTGAAGTCGGATAATGCAGGATTAGGCAATATTGTCACCATGCAACCATCAAATACCAGCTTTGTAGACAGTGGTAGAATAGAAGGAGTAGACCCTTAGGAAATATACACTAGTTTTTTGTTTTCTTACAGATGGAACTATGTTAATCTGTACCAGGGACTGTGGTCAATACATGCCATTAATGACAACTACTGCAAAGCTGCAGTGCCAAATTTGTCATGATAGACACAAATATAACAACTTTACTTGATGAATTTGAGAGGACAAGGACTGTCTGATTCTGTCTGAGATAGAAGGTGTATTGTTTCATAGAAATTAAATTGATTTTAAAAGTAAGGGAGTCCTTAATTGCAATGTTTACTGTTTAAGTTACAATTCCAGCAGAATTTATGTGATTTAACCACTAGATTCCACCTGGGAATTGAAATCTCTAAAGTCACAATCACCTGGAGTTACAGCTAATCCAACAACCCCATGGCAGGTTACGCAACGCAGTTCTAGCATTGGAACCATACTTACGTGGTTTTGCTAGCCCTATACAGCATGAAATACATAGAGACCATCTCACAGACCTCTTTCTCCTGATAGATGACTTTTCTTGCACATTTTGGTAGGGCATGTATGATCAGGCAGTCTGAAAAGCAGGATGACGGATAAGATGTACCACACATCTGATTTAGTGTATTAATTCCTATGTTCGTACGATCAGTTGCTATGAGAAATAATAGTTATAATGTAATCCAATACAATTACTGGCAGGAGACAATCCAAGAATTGGAATTTTAGAGTTTTGTTTAAAATGAAAAGCATGTGTTAAAAGCCATATTGATTATTTTAATCCAGTCTCCCATTGCAATATTGTTAAGCGGTATGACTCCTCTTTGTCTATAGTTTGCCTGGCAGGACAGGAACAAAGACATTGATCTGCTATTAACTAAATATACTGGAGAATACTTTGTACTAACCATTTGAATAGGAAATGGAAGAATGCTTTAAAGTAACATTTGCTACTGTGCTTCATGATATCACCATAGTAACTAAGAGTTCAGTCTGAATGCTGTGCTTTTGTGCTTGTATTTTCACACAGAAAAGAGGCATTAGCTACTGGTCTTTAAATAAGAAAACTGATCATTAATTTTGCACTTTGTAAAGTCCCATTAACCAGAGCATATTTGTAAAATTATATGCAGCAAACAAAAGAACATAGCAATTTTAAATTAAGGAAAATTATGATTTAAGACACCCTAAAAACGGTTTATTTGAATCCATGTTTTCAAAAATAATATTTCATAGCCTTTAAAACCCTAATCAAAAAAAATGGCTGGATAGCTCAGGGCTTTGACTGGATGTTGAAGCACACATATCTTTTTATGTCCTTTCAAATACAGCTCAGGTTGATGGTAAAAGGAAGCTGTTTCAAGCCATTATTTGCTTGCACTAGTGAAATACGCTTGTGGTCTTCAGGAAGCTGTAGATATTTAGGAATTATGAAATTTATTTCTAATGGCAATGAATTGGCTGCTTTAGTACCAGTAACAGGAAGTTGCCACAAAGATATTAAAATATGCAACTAAGAGGAGACCTTGAACAAGTTTCCCTTCGATGGACCAGTCTGAAGATGGGTGTGCGCTGTGGTTTCTGTGTTATATCCCTGGCATCACAATTAAGCCTCCTGTTAACTAATCTCTATTAGTTCATATTCTAAACTCTAGTAAACATGCAAAACACAACCTGCTTACAATTAAGATTCACACAGTCATGCTGGCTTAAGTAATTAACATTGCTAGTAGAAGTGACAGTAAGCTTAGAGTATTTTTCCCCAACCTATGCAGGTCCAGAGAACTACACTGTGAGAGAACCAAGGCCTTTAGTCCTTCAGTCACATTTCACTCCTTGTGAAAACAGTATAATACAAAAAGCTCATTTGGGCTTGCCTCTGCCTGGGATATGGAACTAGAGACATGTGGGTTTTTAGGAACAAAGGAAGGGTGAACTCAATGTACCCATAGATGGCTTCTCAGTAGAAAAGAAAGTAAACAATATGGAGTGGCTGTTCTGACTGAGTCTTAAGTAAGTAAAAAGTAAATAACTGGCTCTACTTCAGAGAGAGTTCTGTCTTTCCCAAGCAATCAGAAATTCCATCACAGTAATCCAGCTTCCTGATGCATAAAGTTAGAAGGATTAATACATCCTACTAATCATGGACATGTAATGGTCTCTGCGATGATACAGAGCAGCAGAAACTTCAATATTGATAGAGAAAGGGTCAGCCTGTTGCAGCCAAAGTACGGAGGTTCTCGATTTGTACTTATGGAAGTAATTTTTAAATTTACTCAGTGTTCCTGTGCATTTCTTTTTTTTAGTATACGATTCATTAAATCCATGAGGGATGATTATCACTCAGTCAAAACAAAGCTTTTCATAATGAAATGCATGAAATTTTATTCTTAACACCCATATTGCTTGATTTGATATCTGACATGAAGCAAATTTAAAAATACTTATATATAGAACGCAGCTAGTATATATAGCATAAATGTTGCCATTAGTGTAATAGACTGTAGTAAGCCTAATAGATTAGCAGAAAAAAATATAATGGCAAGTGGGTAATAACAGTTAACAGCTTTGAACAACTAACTGCTTAGGTTAAAATCTTTGGAAATATTACCATTTGTAGTACTGTTGAGTATTAAGTGCAGCCATATATATATATCCCTTTAGGACTCTTTAGCAGTACAACAATACACCATGGAATATTAATGAAAAAATGTATGTCATTTCAAAATAAGATATGGATAATATTCATTCATTATTGGTCAAACTTTTCCGGATATTAGAGAAGTGAGTTAACTGTAAGTGCTTGTTTCAAACCAGATTTCATATCGAAAATAAGAAAAGACATTTGCCTTCCAGGTACTTACCGATTCCATTAGACATGATGGATTTTTTGTATTATAGAGATTCTTAGAAGATGAAAAATACTGATTGCTTCCCTTTTCTAATATAGCAATAGTTCATGTCTTGGAACTAGTTTTATTGTCAAAGTGAATAATATTTTAATATGTTTAGAGATGGCCTCATTCTTCTTGATGGAAAAATGAAATGACTTTTGACATTAGAGTGTTTTGTTATCTCTTCCTTGAGTAGCATCAATATCACATAATTTTGATGGTGTGCTTCAGGTGTGATTTCTGGAAACAAAATGCAAGAGAATAAATGTCCTTAATGCATTACAGTTTGGGGTCCTTTTCTGTAAATAGTGATTTGTGTGTCAGGGCAAAAACATTTGGGTTTCCTACAGAGCAAATACTAAACTGAGTCAAAGGTCTGTATCAGAATGCTCTTTAGAATATTTTTTTTTTAATTTATTCTTTAGCAATGAAATTATTGCTACCTTACCATACAACAATAGGTTTGATTTCTAAGCCCAACCTCACCGGACAGTGATAGTATCTAAGGGCAGTTCCTGAATGGGAGTAAGTCTCTGCCCACTTTAAAGGTAAGTCACTTATAGTTTGATTTATCTTCCCTGTAAGTGGCTGGTAAATTTGTTGAATATTGTAATTAACGTAAATCAGCTTAATCTTTAATGATTTATTTAATCCACAGGCATAAATGCAACATTTCCCCAGCAATTTTCTCATTCTTTTCTTAATATTAATTATCGCTGGTGTTAACCAGTCTGAGCTCTCTCAGCAGTGTTTACATTCCCTATTTTTTCATCGTGACATTTAAGATTAAAAAAATGTTTAGAAGACATTCTCAGTCTGGGAGCATTTAATTGATTATAGGATCAAATATCAATAAATACTTTACATATACTGTGCTCATATACAACACTACGTAACTATTTACAGCACTTTTGTTTTCTGCTTTTTTATGTGCTGTCTAGACTTTTTATTCTTTTATTGCTATCAATCTTATATAGTTTTATATCTTATAAAGGATATAACTCCTTCCACGGTAAAATATGAAATAACAGTACAAATAAATTTATTACTGGTCCACTTTTCCAGATCTGGCATTCTGGGCCCAAAGGGAAAATTACCTTGGTTACTCCATCTGCTTGTGTTCTTTTTGAGCTAAATAGGAAAAATGAATTTGAGTTCTGCAAAAGTAAAAAAACTTGGGGACAAATCTCTACCTTTTACTTGCACATAGAAATTATCAGGTGGAATCTAAAGGGGAATCATTAAGAAACTCAATTTAATGAACACAGGGATTTGAGGAGAAATACTGTGGTGTTACTAGTCAAGGGGGTGGGGGGTGGTTTTGAGAGTCTGTGTATTTCCAGGCTTTCAGGCTGAATGCTGCTGTTTATGGAAAAGAGTGACTATTTGAACAAAGGAAAAAAATATATCTGCTATAAACAGCTAGATAGTGTTACTTCTGCCCAGTAACTTAGCTGTTCAGCTCTCTGGGTTTGCTGGCTGAGTAAGCAATGGATCATGAGTGACAGACTTAGCTCCTCTAGGACTTTACATTTCAATCTCTCTCATAAGCGCAAAAAAATTACCAGAAGTCTGAAGAATCTGGTGTCTTCTGGCTTTCTTTTACTGTCGCAGTTCATGTTAATATTTACATCACTTAAAGTGCTGGCAGCTGAAATGACACAAAAGCAGAGCACTGCCTGCAAAGCCAGAGAGACTCTTAGTAAATTATCTTGTGAAAAAATAATTCCAGAAATCAGTTGAATAGAATATTATCTAATGAGTACTGAATGCCTAGAACCCCAAAGGGTCTTCAGTGCAAGAATATGCAGCAGCATCATGTCCCCTGTTTAGGCATTTGCTCTGTAAACAGACTGCCACGCTGACTCTTCATGCAGTGTTACAAAGATCAGCGGCTAAATACATCCGTGCAAGACACAAAGCCAGCTGAAAAGCAGCATAACCAGCCAGTAGGAAGTGGTGGGGACAGGGATGTGTCTGCCCCTCTCTGGGATTTAAGCATTTTATACAATGCGTTGTGGAGATTCCTTCCTTTAATTGGGATTTTTGGTATTGAGCTTACTGTTTTCGTTATAAACTAAGCATGTACCTTTTGAGATATGTCAAGAAGAGAAGGCAGGCAGGCAGGGTTCTCTCTTCCTTCTCTCTTGCCCACCCCCCACCCCCCACACACACACATTCCCCCTTAAAAAGTTTTGGTATCTTGTTATGCAAAACATTAAAAATTCCTGAATGATCCTGTGAAATACCTAGTTTATAAAGGACTTTAACAGACGTCTCATCACTTTTAAAGGAGGGGTGTTTGTTTAAGTCAGTTATTATATCAGCTGATCAACATTTAGGTAGATCTTTGAAAACTTTGGTTGAAAGCCACTTCGTATGCATCATTTTTAATATCATATTGTAACTTGGGCTTGTCCAGTTCAGTGCAGAAAGGTAATAAATAACCTGTTTGTGTAAGCAGCAGATCCAGCAGATACATCAATGAAACCCATTTTGAAATATATTCAGTGCTATAGCAAAGGAAAAACAGTTGAGCTGACAAAAAAGGGAAAGAAGAAAAAAACTTGCAAGGAGATCTGTATTTTTATAAAAACAAGGAATGTGAGAGGTCTACAAAAGGAATTGCCAAGAACACTAGTATGGGAGAAGCTGCTTGTCTACAATATCATATTGTTACCCTGATGTAAATCTAAGATTATGATATCGCATTACTGTTGTACAGAAGAATCCAATCTGAAAAGAAAACATCCAAGTAGAAATTCCCACAAAACATTTTTCTGTGAATGTTCTTACCCATGTAAGTAGGAAATGATGCAATCAGAATAAAACCATAGAAAATGTAAAACTCGATAAGACAAAAAAAGAAGCCAAGCAATTATACTTAAAAAGGCTGCATGTTTGAAACTGCTTGACATAATACTGTGCCATACTCCTGCACCTCTAATTAGTTGGGATGACACAATGGCCTCACTGAAATGGTGGTGGGGAATGGAGGTATGAAAGCTTCTTGTTTGTTTCTATGTAGCCAGATGGCATTATACATTAATTTCCAATCAATTCTTATGATAATACAAGATTGTTAAAGACATTGCAGCTTCTAGTGTTTTGCCTATTGCAATAGACAGGGCTGCTGTCATTTTGTGAGACATTCGCAATGCTTACAATAACTCCTTTTGCCCTATTTTCAGCAAAAATGTAATTACATTCCCATAGACCAAACAGAATAATTTATATGCACAATTGTTGCTTATAGCTTCAGATACTTATAGATAATTGACATTACGTTCTGTGACATTATAGTTATTCTTACTTATCTCCCTATTTATTTTACTTACCTAGCAGAGAAACACTTACATGGTAGTTCCTAGGTTTTGATTTTGAAACCTTTCAACCCACTGAAATTCTGTCATTAATTGTTTAATATACTTTTTTTTTTTTTCATATTGTTTCATTCACTTCTTGTTTGCATTCCTGTTACGTACATTTCTCTTCAGAGCTGGAGTTGCAGTACATGTTGATTTAGTATTGACTGCATATTCAAGTAACTTTTATTTATTTAGCTAGAAGAGTTTGTAATGAAATTTACAGTCATCTTTGGAGTGCTGAGTTCTCTTGAAATTAAGGCTAAATATATATTATTTTTTCCCATAGTTTAAATATTTCTTTCATGATGGAAATAGATACGCTGAATGACAATTAAAAAAGTAACCCTCTTCTTTTTACCTCAAGTTAACGCTGTTACCAACTGTTATTATTTTTTTCCAATCTCTTACTACCTCTTCTCATTTCCATGACTTTTCAGAAATTTTCAGTAGTACAGTGAGCTCACTAACTTATTGCCTTCATGCATTAGAATACATAGCTGGGGTAGCTACTTTGTATAGATTCATAAAGTATTATCTGCTGTTCTCCAATGATACTTTTGAAATGTTAAAAGTATATTTTAAAAGACTAAATTATCTTATACTCAAGTTTTCAGTATTACTTCACCACAGCCCGACATGAAATGTGCATTAAGAAATCCGTTCTGTAGAGTTTATAATATTTATCCCAGTTTGAGTGCTGTCTCTCACCACATCCCGTGTTACATTGAGGGCACATTTGCTTTCAGAGTCTGCAGCCAATAGCACAGTTGTCACCATAATATGCATTAAGCGGAGAAAATGAGAAATCTTTAAGTTAAGTCTGAAAAAAAAGTTGAAAAAAGTCATTGAAGGCTCAAAAAAAAAAAAAAAGTAACATGCACATTTTAAAAATCATTTTAAATCTGACAAAAAGGCAATCAGGTCTGGGAGGATGTTGATACAGTTCAATTCCACTGAGAATCAGAGTTGTTATAATCTGTGCATGTTGAAGCTTGTGAACGGCAAACCACTGTATCAAAGAGGCCTACAAACAGGGTATTACAATAATCCAGACTTGATGTTATAAAAAACATGAATCAAGAGCTCAGCACCCTGTGGAGACAGTAAGCTTTAATCTTTACCCACTACTAAATTCCTGAGATGGTATTAGGTGCTTATGACTCTCAGTATTATCATGTGTACTGAGCTGAAAACAGTAACTTTTCTGTTGACTTTAGTTAAACCATGTAAGATTCTACTTACTCTACTTCAATTAAATGATCTTTAAAGCTCTCTTTTTATATTGATTAGGATTTGTCAGGCTGTCATTCAGAACTCACTCATATTTCCAGCACCAAGATCAATGCAATTACCTCTTTTTCCCTACTTTTCCAGCAATAAGATATTTTTTTAAAGAATTGACGATAGTGCTCTAAGAATGATTATATCAAAACAGGGTAAAAGGCCTTTAAGGGAATATTAATGCTCCTTCTTGTATTAAGATTATAACAGAAGAAAAGGTCTCAACATTTTTTAAACTCCTTCCATGACGCTGCCTCAAGATCACAGACTCAGAGTGGTAAGTGGAACTTAACGTAGTTAGGTCAATAACTAAGAAGGAAATAGCTACAGACCTTAAAAGTATCTGTATTCTTCCCTGAAATTGTATCATCTGTTGCTGTGGAAATCTTAAATGGCATGATTTTTCATGTTGTATTACTAATATTGTTCAACAGAAAGAAAAAATAGGTAAATATAAGAACATATTCTATTCTCTTAGATATGTTGTATTTATGAGAGAGATGCACAGATTTGTGTTGCCTAGTTCCAGACATAAAAATTTAAGATTTCCTGAGCTTGAGCTAAAACTTAATTCCTATTTTATTTAAGGGAGAATTTAACACAAAATATAGCTGAGACAAGATGGAAGAAAACCTGCTAAACATTAATAAAGGACAGAGGAAAATGATCACGAATGCAGATGAAAAAATAAAAATAACAAAAAGCTAACAAAAATTCTGATGTTCCTATCATTGTGAAAGAACATCATTCATATGTTCTTGCCTAGAATTAAGGACTTCCCTATCTTTCGGAACATTAATAGTGTAGATTTAACTTTGAACCAGCTAGGTTAAAATTAAAATAAATTTCCCATGATAAACATGTGGCTTTTAAAAGTGACAGAAACGTGAACATATATGGATTTTATGCAGTCTTATTGGGTAAACACTTTTCAAGTTTCGAAAGGGAGGGGGGTGTTGGCTGGTTGATTTTATTAATCTTAGGAGCGGGAGGCCACTTTCACAACATTTCAGAATATTTTTTCACTTTCAGTTTTGCTTTAAATACTAAAATAGGAGGTCTCCACATTGTCTATTTTGCAGTTATTTTTGAAATAGAATGCTTTGATCAGCATGACAAGTTGTAATTTTTTCATTGAAATCATATTATACTGTCTTCCAAAAATACTGAAAACTATCATCAGCTTTAAAGTTAACTGCAAGGAGTACACTTCCTAACTTTTTGCTATACACCCCAAACTGTATATGCTATATAACTTTGGAAACTTATTTTAGCCGCTGACCAGACGATGGGACGATACGAGGCAAACTGATCACTCAGAACTTGATCTGAATGATCTTTTTCTTTTGTGTTATTTTTCCCACAAAAAATGCATTTTCAGAATAGCTGAAATGAGAATGCTGAAACGGTATTTTGAAATACTGAGAAATGTTTCAACAGTTGCAATAAAAGCCAAAGAAATGAAGGACTACATTCACAAAGGTGCCATAGAATGAAAATGGTAGTTTATCCTCATTTCCCTCAATACCTGAGAGGTTAGGGTATTCTCCTGTGAAATAGAGGGGACTGTGTTTCAGATCTTTTTTCAGTAGCTTTTACCTATCGTATTCCACCTACCAGGCAAATGTCCTAGTCTCCAGATTGTAGTTATTTTTTATTTTTGGTATCCAATACAATTACTATTTAAGCTGTTCATACAAAGTTCCATCTATGAGTGCATTTGTGAATGATTTGGTCTAGCGTAAAGCACTGTTGTGGGTCATCTCACAGCGAGGAAGGATATGAATCTAAGTGTTTTGTATTTTTAAAGCTTGCGTTAAAAAGAAAAAGAGAAAACAAAGGCCCATAATTCTCTTCCTTCTAGAAGCTTCATTTTTGATATTTTTTTTTGTCTTATTGTTCTGTGCTTCTTCATTTTTTACATGCTCAGAGATTAAATATTCCATTTTGGGACATGTGAAATTAGACCCACAAATACTCATGGTAGCCTTAATAAACAAATCAATAAGCGATTGGTAGGGGGAAGGACTTTCAGTACTCTCAGTAGCTGTTTTGTCATTTCACAATGACCTGAAACCCAAGCTTACTGCTTTTTCAAGAACATAAAAGTGTCACCACCTGTAAAAGTGTGATGAGCAAAGCAACACTGAAAATGTTCCCATATCACGTAGAGGGAAGTATCAGCTAAGCTATTCCTTTACATGGCGAGGAAAGGTATAGATTCCAGTCAGCGGTGGCTAAGGACCATGTTACTGCCCTTTATTCAGTGCATATTAGAGTTCAAAATTCAGCTTGTTTAAGTTCTGGAAGTGAGAAGAAACCTCAGTGCAGTTGCAGCTGTTACTTTGTTCAAGGGGAAAATACATTCAGCTAAACTGAAACAAATGACTAGTGTTGGCAGCAATGGCAAATACTGTTTTGTGACTTCTCCAACTCCAGGGATGTGGGAACAGTTTTCTGACACTGGTCCTTGTTTACCAGGCTGTAAATTTCATTCTATGCAGTGTCTGAACCAATAATCCAAAAATACCCAAAACCAACAGAAACCACAACTTTGAAAATACCTTGTACTTTGTTTTTCTACTTAACATAGTTTTATGCATAACAGATGTGATTCATAATGATAATGGAAATAACAATGGAAAACAAGCAGACCACATATTTCAAGAGTACTTTTGTGCACAAGTAAAGATCATATTGGCTTATGGTATTTGATGCTAAGCCAAGTATGAACTGCAAGAACATCCTTCCTAGATTTAAAAAGATAGCACACATCTGTTTTCTAAGCCCTGATATTTGCAGGCATAAGGAACTGCTTACGAAAAAAATGACATTCTTATAGTATCCAGGAAGAATACACTGTAATATATAAAAGCTAAAAAAAAAAAAAAAACTAACAAATTTTGACCAGGCTTATTATATTTCTCCACTACTTTTCAGAGTTTATTTAAATTAAAACAATTTTTTCTGTACTTCTCTCTTAAAAGCGTAGTCTACAGGAATCCTTAGTTATAATATTAGTAAGTAATAATGTTTTTCATCCCTTACTTTCAATATCTCTGTGCATAGCGGGAGCCCAGAGTAGCAGTATAATCAGAAAGGGTCTTTCTGTTGACAGTACCAGAAGGATGCTAGGCCCTGTGAGTGGTGATACAGTCTCACAGTTCTGCTGCTCAGTGATAATCTGTCTTTCATTCACTCCAGTAAAAGCTGCGGGACTAGAAGACCGATTCTGGCTTTGAAAATGCCTGCATGCACATTCCATGTTATGCACTAGAAGAATTCGTTTTCAACTAAATACATACCTCTGCTACATTAAATGTTGTGTTCCTGTGGTGTAATTGCGTTGTAGGAATTAGGCTGTACAAAGACAGTTTCTTAGTTTGTAGCAGAGACAAAGGGCATTATTATCCATTGTCAGTGATGCGAGTTCCTCACTGTCTGTTGTGAAAGAATGGAATCAGTAATATCTGTTTACAGCAAGTAACTATTAGATTAATGCAGTAACTGCTTCTATTTGTTTTTCTTTGTTCCCTATGTATGCCGAATAAGAGAGCATAAAAGCCCCTTGAATGTTAAATGCTGGATATTTAAAACGACTGCTGCTACACTGAAGCAATCAATTAGATCTGCTGCCACCACTTCCAAATTCTCTTTGTGCCAGGCTTCCCCCCAGCGCCTTCCCTCCAGAGCACGCAGATCCTCTGCAACCCACATCCAGGCTTCGGCACTGTCTGCTGCAGGCTGGATTCTGGGTGCATCAGAAACCCTAGAGCATATTGAGACATATTAGGGGAGCTGGTGCCTCGGGACCCACTGGAAGGTTTGCTGAATGCTAAACACACCTGAGGAAATATATGCAAATTTTTCCTTTTTGGGAGAGGAGGGATTTAGGTTCATTTCTTCCTGTTGACTCACATTGTGGAAAAGAAGTTAATTTCTGATGGAGAGCATCATCTCTACACTGAACATCCATATTTTCCTGTGTCCAGAGTATATCCAAGCAATAGATTTTAATATTCAGCAATTATGTACTTTTATTTTTTGCCATCTTCCCATTGGGAGCACTGAGGTCAGAATTCAAACAGTATTTATTTAAATACTGTTCAACCCTGTGAGAGCTACTGTTGCTGTAATACTTGGGTTGCATAGATTTAATTATTCTCCTGGAGAATTTGTCTTTAAAATTAAATACTGCTGTGCCCTGCAAAAAAAAAAAAAGCTAAATATGTACACATTTATTCCATGCGGTTACTGCCTTTTCTGCCTATCTGTCAAATAAATAAATACATAGGCAATTCACTGAGTTAAGAAGGGCTATCCCTAAATAAGGAAAATGATTGTTAGATTGTTATTTCCAAGCAGATTATTATTGTGCATTTATTCTTTACTGCCCTCTGTTATAGCTTTCATTATGCTGCCTGTTAAAAATGACAACCTGACAGCTCTGTTGTTTCTCTGGGTCAGTTTTATCTCTATTATTGAATACTCAAACCTCATTAACTTGCTGCCAGGCCTCCAGAACTGCATGGATTGCTGTCTGCAAATTTAAGCATTTAGTAACAAGTAGTTTTACATTAATTTTGTCATTTTGATGGGGTTTAGGGGGAAGACATGCTTGGGCATGGGGAAAAAGGGGCAGTTAGTCTGGGTTCTTCAGTGCATGCTCAATATATATGTAATATTTGTGAGCGATTTTTCACATATAACACAGATTTTTGCTCTGCTAAAGGAGCTGAATACATTTTCAAATCGCCTCCAAAATTTTGGCCTTCATTCAATCTACTCCATTTTTTTGATGTTTTACTTTAGGGCAGCTGGATTATTGGAGGACTAATCACCTCTTCGGTTACTAAGCTGTACCTCAGGTATCTGTCGATAACAATGATCTAACCTGGCAACAAATGTTCTGCAGCGGAGCACACCTTGTTCCCAAGTGCACCCTGTGCCCAAACTGGTCTGTGTTTATGCTCAAAGGGATCCTGATTACTGTTCTGTACTCTTTTTTGATTGTTCCTAAAAGTCAACTCAAAGTCATGGTTTTATATAGCAATCAAAAAACTCTAACCAAAAAGCAGCTTGCTTATTGTCATGTGCTAATTTCAGGTAAAGAAGAGATGGGTATGTAGTTCATGGGTAGCAGTTCACGGGATGTTCACTGTATTCCTGGGGTTTTTACAACTAGAAATGCTACTGAGGGCACTACTTAAACACTGAAGACTTGATATTTCCCTCTGCTGCTTAAATGTTTATAATGGGGATATACTGTGGTGTGATCTGTTACTTAAATGACAGCTCACTGATCTATATGCAGAAGATTGATCTTTGTGCTGCTTTTGTCCTTTTGCTATTTCAGTGACGGCTGACCTAGCACTCCAGACCTTCAGGCTGTTTCAAGTTTCACTGTTCACTGTGATTGAAAATGTACCCATGGCTGGCAAAGGTGGAATCTGGCTGTGCCTTGGTTTCCTTGCTACATCAACAGAAGGAAAAAGTGAAAAACCTCCAGTAAAAGCTCTAAGGTGAGGCTTCCCAGGCAATTTAGCTGGTCTTTGGTCCCAACTGTCAGGATCACACAGTACAAAATAATCATGTGGGATGACTCCTTCCCTTTCTCCATGCATGTATTTTCTCTCCAGCTGTCTATTGTACAGATATAAAATAGCAGACCTCACAGACATCTCCCTGTTGAATATTATTTGTGGTTAAAATGATTTCAAAACAAAGTAAGTTTTTATTTTGGGGAGTGACTATAGGATAAGTATTTCTTAAATTATAGTTGTCAGTTTGAATAGAATATAGTTTGCTGATGGGCAAAATTACCAGGTGTTTTTTCCATTAGCATCGTATTTGATGGTGAAAGCAGAGCCATATACGACATTATGATATGCCAGCATTAGAGGATTTTTTGGGGCTCATTTAATGTGTAGCAAATAAATAAGAGTGTTCATAATGGAATTCTTAAACTTGCATATTGACTGCTTACTTCGATATGTATGAACTAGGGGTCTCACCCCTATGTCACAAAAACTACAAGAAGATCACAGAAAGTGCTATTCTACTTAGGAAGAAATCATGTGGGGGAAGGGAAGTGTGGTCCCTCATCTGCAATTTCTTTCCAGATCAGGACTGAGGCATCTTGACAGGACAGTAAAAGCAAGCTCCAAGTGTTCACTGCTGAACTGTACATGTCAATGACTACTATGAACAGCGCATCAGCCATCAAGGCTATAAATTCAGCACTTCTCATGTTTTAAAGGGAACAACCTCCTATTCACATTTTGTTTCCAAGGTGATAGATATAAAAAGTATCAAAGCTTTCAACTAAACAAATCAAGGTATCGTTGTGCAATGCTATGTAAGTGGCTTAGGTAAGTAACACTAAATCTTTCAGTGACATTCAAAAGATTTCTAATCAGAGGCAAGCCTGTAGTTTCAAGAGTTCAGGTTTCTGCTTTGCTTGAGCTCTGCAGCTTAAAATGTTTCAATGCATTGCTGAAGGTGGCCTAGATGCTGCACCAAAGCAGAAGTTAGAATGCTTAACAATGCTGACTGCCCCGGGTGCTTGCTGCCTGTACAGCAGCACGGACTTGATTTCTGTTTTCTATTATCTATTGACCTTCTGAACAAAAAGGAATTTTTATAGTGAAAAATCTTTATCTTTGACTCAATCTCACTTCTTGCCATCAGGATAAAATTAGCACCAAAATAGTATAAACACACAAAGGGGTCAGATCTTTCCAGCTTACTCTATGTCTGATTATAGTGTAATCGTTCTCCATTAGAACAGCTACTTCTTTATTTGCATTAGTCATTAGCTCGATAAACAGTACCGCTATCATGTAGACAATACCTTCAACATTCTGTAACAATTCTAAACTTAGCTTTACAAGTGATGTAGAAAAGCATTTTTAATCCAATCATGCACACAAAGAAACTAGCACAGACATGTTGAAACAAAGATTTTCAGATATGACTGCCTACTATCAAGG
>JAVJGJ010000001.1:8047986-8062864 GCA_035590215.1 Microhierax caerulescens
ATTAAAACCCGTGGCCCCACCTGCCCTCCCCCCCCTCCCCCCCCCCCCCCTTTTTTTTTTTTTTGAGAGAGAGAGAGAGAGAGAGAGCAGGAGGGGTAGTTTGGTCTGGGGTTTTGACTCAAATGTTGAAGGGAAGAACCAATTAATCTTCTAAATATAATGATAAAAACTGGAATGCAAAGCCACTGCTTTGGAGAACATGGAACATAGTGAGAGTATGCTATCGTTTTAGCCGTAGCTTTATATTACAATATTTAAAGCATGGTCTTTACATTGAAGACAACTGTAAGTTTTAGTTAGCTAGATGGTTTCCCAGGATCAAGATGCTAACAGTAGACTCTGATTGTTTCTTTCCCAGACCAAAAGCTTCCTGCTATGAGCTCTTTTCTTAGTTCATAATGACTGAACCTGGAACTTTGGCCTCTTAAGCTACAGTGACAGCTGAAGTGTTTCTTTGCAAATTACATCAACTTCATAACTTGTGTTTGGCAGAGCATTAACGTACACGTAGCTCAAGAAGTTTGCTTTTTTAATGTACTTTACAGAAGTTTGACAAGGCAATTCTAAATAGACAGTTATTGAGGTGGAGCAGTTCAGGTATAGGGCTCAGGGAACAAACAGTGAATCGTATTTCTTTATGGTAGACTGAAGTTTAAAGAGATATCAATTACAATTAGACACTGTCAAAACAACCAAAATATTCTTAATAGCATTAGGAAGATTTTAGGTTTCATGTCTAGTGAACAATACCCTTAACACCTTTGCCTGGAGCTTGTAACATAAAATCTGAAAAGCATCTTGCATTTCTTGAGTCGTTTGGGTAATGAGTCACCCAGGATTATTTATTATAAAACTCAGTGTTGGGTTATTTTCCTCCAGAAGGATAACTTCATTTTTTTTCTTAAAATGTGATTCTACAGTTTCAACTGAATTGCAAAATTTTCCATGATCAGTGAAGTAGGCAGTACCACCCAGCAAATACCAACTTTTATCAACAGCTATTATAACAGTAGTGTATATAATACCTCAATGGTGCTATATGCAAATACTGTATATAAAATACTGCGTCATACAAAAAGATGAGTAAAAGGAGTGAGTAGAATTGTTACAGCAAGAAAAGACAAGCAGCTAGAAAGTGTTCAGATATAAGCAGGACCACAGAATGAAGCCTCAAATAGACTGCCATAAGCAAAGTAAGGAAAGGATTCCTGTAAGAATATAAATATGAACATGAGGGGCGTTATTCCTAGAAAAGTCACTGCTGTAAAACTGTTTGCCATGCTGTTACAGTTACATTTGAGGGTCTTTCCGTAAGAAAGAATTTGCAATCAGTCAAGCTGACATTGTTTCTCTGGGTTGAAGGAGCTAGACTGGCTCTCTGCAAATTAATTTATGAAAATAAGATAAATACATTGGGCCTGTCATTTGAGGGGGCCAGATGCATGGTAATAGCTAGAGATATACTCAGGTAGCGATGCCTTGGCTAGAGACATACATCTCCAGCCTTTCTCGTCATTGATCTGTGGTGAGACCGCAGATACGGGAGCAGGAGCCATGGCATTAGGTTAGTGAATCTATTGCTCAGAGTTAGAGGCAGAGTTTTTGAGTCTGATTAAACTGTCTCAGAAACAGAAAGAGTTGAGTAAAACTCCTATGTAGGTGCTTTGATGTGTCACTATCCTATTCATGTTCTACTGTTTTACTAAATTAGGTTCAAAAATAGATGTGAGTATATGTTTATATAATACTGTTAGGGAACTGTGATACTGTTTCTGCTAAGGTTTGCAGGTTTTACTGAATACTGCATATTTTTGATGCATTTCACTGCTGCTGCTTGGGTTTGGCTTGACTCTAAGACTTTTTTTTAGAGGTGGTATAGAGGTAACTCTGTTTTGGTGGGAAAATACGGTCATTCCCAGGCTTGAATTTTTTGGCAGGACAAGCAGAAGTACACAGAAATACAACTGGAAGAGGGAAAAACTGACTAAAACTAAACTCTCCGATTTGGCATAAGACTTTCACAGGCAATACCATCAATGCTTAGGCTGTGGAACCTTGAACTGATTCTGGAGTCAGGGTTTATGAGCCAAGGTGAAGGTGGTGTGCCCAACATGATACAAGTGGCTGTGCTGGAAGTAGTGTAGCCACATCGGCTTTGTAGCCAGGATAATGATGTCTTTTTCCCAATCTGAAGAATCTGGTAGAAAGATTTGTATAGTTTTTAGTCTCCAAACCTAAAAAAAAAAAAGGATGGACAGAAAAGAGGAAAAAAATAATAAATTCAATGGTTATAGCAGAGAAACTATTATGTGATTTCGGCTTTGGTTAGTTGCATGACAACTCTGTAACCATTTATCACATCAAATTAATTTTGCAAATTAACCTGTGGTACTACAGAATATGGATTATCTCAGTTATGGAAATGTGGTTTCTATCACTATTCCATTATTATACCACCCCACTCACAAATTTATAGCAATAAATGCAGGGCAGAACTTTCACTGATAGTATCACACCCAAAATTGCTCATTCTGCTGCACATTATTTTACAGAATCTGTTATGTTCACCTGGTTAGAACTTATACTGCAAAGTTAAATAATATTTCAAAGAGAGAGATACCTAGCGTCTGGGAAAATTATGAATGTCTAGAAATGATTAATTGATAGTGTCTAGATGCTATGGTGATAGACCTCTCAAAAAGGCTTATATAATTATAACGGTGAACTTTGGTGGAAGGTATGACAGTACTATTATTTCCCACTCTATGTCATGGAAAATTAACTATTTACTTTGGATACACTGACTGTTCATTTTCAAGTATTAACTCCTCAGTAGGACCTTCCTCAATACCTTTAATTTTCTCTTTCATAGCTTAATCACAGGCCTATGCTATTTTCTCCAGGCGGGGCATGCCCACACAGGTGAATGCAACACTAGGCAGCTGTACTGAGGAGTGATTAGTGGAAACAGTAAAAAATAACAAGGCACGTTAACCTTGCAAAGCGAGACGGGATGAGGACATTGTTGTGCTTCCAGTCCCTGAGCTAGCTAGCATTGTGCTGGTACAGCATTGCGCTGCACACACAAATTATGGTTTCTGGGAGGGGAAGAAAGAGTTGGAGTTAATATCTTTTGGTTTAGACCAAGAGACTGTGGTCATGAAATAAAGAGTCATTGAGCCTTAGCTGCTGCAGTATCAGCCAGTGCTGCGCGTGTTTATCAAAGGACTGCATTTTCTAGCAGCTGATTCTAGCAGATTCCATGTTTTACCCTATTTACCTCAATATTGCTCATTCTTTCACACTCTTTAGTAGTCACTGAGGCTTCCTTACCCTGACTTTTTTTTTTTTTTTTTCCCTGTGGAATTGTATGTCCCAGGTTTGCAAAATGTTGACTGTTACAGTTTATAAAAACCAAAATCACAGTCACAGAAACACCCATAAACACATAAACATACAAAAGTGCTTATTGTAAAAAGATTGTATGGCTTCTCAAAAAAAATACACACAGAGGCAGCGAGGACTGAATTTTTAACCATGGACAAGGCATGAGAGCCATTTTAAGAACCTAAATTTGGGAAAGTAGTCCCTGGCACCAGAGGAATGCCAGTCATCTTTACAGCAGGCAATTAACATGCGTGACTCTGGAATCCTCTCTGGGTTTATGTGATAAAACACCATGAGGTTGATTGGACTGCTTTTCCCTTGCAAAATCTAGCTTCCCTTTGATTCTGAGGAAAGTCCTAACTCTGTTTGATTATAAGGTCCTGTACAAATCCTCAAGAGAGGTAAGCAGAGGTCCCTGTATGTTGGGTCTGTCATAATTTTCTTATAACAGCTCTATTATGGATAATTCCCTGGAAGTCAGCTGTAAAGCTCAGCAGGTCCCCTCCTGATATCCTTCACATTTGGATAATTAACTGAGCTGTTTGAACAACAGAAACTTTATAATGTTCAGCAGTGGGAGTCTTGCAGCTGATCAGCTTTACCTTCATCAGCACTTGTCATTTTAACACTTGAAGGGTAATGTTTCAGGATGAATATAATCTTCAGCAGGAAAAGAAAAGATTTTAAATGTACAGGAAAATAAAGGCTTCAATAAATTTATTATGCAGGCTGTAATGCTCCTTGTGCTGCGTTGCTCATGTACTCTGTGCTGCTGTCTAAGAAGGATTTAGTCAACCTTGTATCTGTACAAAATAGGCTTTGCTTCATTGCAAAGGGAAAACAAGCAACGAATCCTCACGGAAAGCCATCCTCGACACCCTGAGAAATAGCAGGCATGAAACCTTCATGCTGATCACAGCAGTCTTTTCCAGGCAAAACTTATTTTGTTTAGAAACAGTAAAATGAAATAGCCTTTTTTTCTTTTTTTTTTTTTTTTTTCAATTCATCTGATAGTTAAAAATGATCCAAGTATCAAGCATTTTTGTGGAGCTTAAAGGAGCAAAGCTGTCGCTTTCTAGTGAAATTCAGGGCAACAGGGCACTGAAATTTAAGACTATTTGACATTTATTTATTATCCAACTGCCACAAAGACTGTTTGTAATTAAGAGGAGTTTGTAAATCATGGTGCATTATTTTATGTTCTAGAAGATAGTTGCAGCAATAATTATTAATTATAGTGAGATGTTATTGTTTTGATGGCTATCTGTAACCAGAATATGAAATATATTTTAAAATATAGAAAAAGCAACGTATCCATAGTGGTTAGAAATATCCACATTTCTTGAAGCAGCTTATCTTAATTTTAATCACCTAAGTGGAACAACCAAAAAAAAAAAATCTTCCAAGGTTTATTCATTATTCTGTATTATTCAAGTTTCTGGATGCATGGAGACCTAAAGAACATAAATATAATCTGGCAGAATAGCCTAAGTAACAAATAAATAAATAAATAAATATAATCTATAAACCAGGATCTCCTGATTATACCCTGGTTATGAACATTTCCATGGATGAATTTGTAAGAACAGGCACTGATTCCCATGAGATTCACGCTGATGAGGTTAAGATGCGGTATGTTCAGGTCAGGTGCTTGTGTTAATGTTTGCCTTCTGAAGAGGGTTGTTCAGCATTTTTTTTCTACACACACCCACACCCCACCCCACCCCTTCCCCCTGGAGCTTGGATAAGAGCAAGCACAATAAATATTGTGTTATTTGAGAATGACTGATAGCAGAGAGGCTGTTTGTTGTTATAAGCCATTCTTCTTAGCACAAAACAGGCTGGTTTCTATAAGATAAGTAGAATGCCTTTTCAGTTAAAGAGGTGCCAGTTTCTCTAGGTCTTTATACTCCTCTGAGATGTGAACCTATTCCTTAACAATACAAGCAATGTCTAGACTTGTTAGCATAGCCTCCCATGGTAATATTTCTTTATCCTAATGAAGTGAAAGAATATGTAGCATAATAATTCACTCTGCAACCAGGTTAACTTAAATATTTTATTAAGGCAGGGGCCATTAACTGTAGCTGCAGTTAGATAAAACAAAATTCAGTCTAAACCATATCAGGATTTTCTCTGACACCTTTCTCATATTGCCTTACATATTTTTTTGTAATACTTAAGAAATATTTATCTGAAGTGTCACTGATCTCTTTCTTATAAATGCCTTGTGCTGGAATTGTCCCTGCAACTCTACAAACGAAAAATTAATATACTGAAAGGCTTTAATCACCTACTAGAGCTCAGATAAGCCAATATTAAAACACATTTATGCATGAACAACTAATAACTAATAATTGAAAGAAATTACATGCAACTCTAGAAACCATTTCTTAATTGTTACTCATTAAAATGAATTATGGTATATTATCCCAATTACAATGCTGAAAATAGAATTTAGCAGCAGTTGATCTGTCACTTTACCCTTCATTTTAGATTTTTATGGCAGTTATATTTTGAAAATAATTTGTCCTAATCAGATGGTGTTATATATTACCAGCTAGAAGCTATACCTCCTTGCAAGCATATCCTTAGAGAGGCATCAGGTTAAGCACTAAAACTTACACTCATTAGAGCTAATTGGTTGTTATTGGAGTGAACACGAAGAGTTGTCGTTGTGGTTCAAACAACATACAAATCTATAGATTCTTATAATTGCATAGTTATCTACTGCCTTATTTATTGCAGGCCATACAGTATTATTCTAGAGAGCTGATGCTGAAAAATTGATTGAACCTAGGCATAGGCTAAACAGTAAATACTTTGTTGCTACTACAGTCCAGGTTCCTTCTGCTCATTCAGTGAGCGTGGCTTTTGCAATAATACCTAAAGCACTGAGTATAAAACTGCATGGAACTTTTTAAATGTTCTGTAGTCACACATATGCTCTGTGTCAATGTTGCCTTTACTGTAAGATCAGCTGTTGGGAACCTAAGTACTGCTCCTGAGCATCGTTAGCTGATTGCCTCACTTGGAATTAGGTACATCCAGCACTAAGCTGTATGGGACCCAAAGGAGGAGAGCAAGCCAAATGAGGAGCATTTGGGGCATTGGCAGGTCCCAAAAACTATGGGTCCTCAACACTTTCAGGATTTGGCCTGTTTAACATGAAGGATTAGTCATTTGCTTGAATTTAGTAATCCACAATGACTCCAGTGTCAACCAAGTTCTGGATCTCTTGCAACACAGTCACAATTTACCACCTACCTTCTCTTCATTGTTAAACACAATGTCTTTGATGGTAACACCATAACCACACAGGAAAAATCATATTTCATTTTAGTCTGAAATGAAATTAATCATTTAATCTATGTTATCTATATTTCAAGAATATGATTCTAATGATATTTTCTCATTCTCATGCTTTCATTCTTGCCTTACTTTAGTTAATTCTACCATCTCAAGCTGGCTCTGTAAAGGATAAGTATAGCTTAAGGTATGGAGACACCTGCAGTATGCAGTGGAATTAGACAGTGAATTTTCTGAAGTGACATCAAACCCAGCTGACAGCAAAGATGACTGAAAATCTTCCAAAATTTATGGATAAGCTTCTTTTATAAACTTATTTATGCTTATTACAGAGCATCTGGCACCTACAGGAAAGGCTATAAAATTGTTCTGATGGGTATCCAGAACAGCTGCTGGGCGGGTGGAGTTGGGGATGTTGGAAGATTACTGTCCTCTGCTCCCTTTTGCCATGATCTCTGCTTATTATAGGCTTGATTGCACTGCTGACTCTGGCCTACAAAGTGTTGACTTTTGGGGCTAATAACAAATGGTTTCCTCTTTTCACCCCAGCTTGAAATGTTTCTCTCCCTTCATCTGTAAAAGAATGTGTGTCCTTCAGGAATGTGTGGCATGCAAATAATTAATGCTTGTCAAGGGAGCGAAAAGGAGGAAGGGGACTAATCCAGTGTACATTTGAAATGAAAATGGGAGTCAGAGGCATTTGCATTAGGCCCAGGAAACATAAAAGTTACAAAATAATTTCTATTTTTAGTGACATTGTAAACTAGGATCTGTCTCTTGTCTTGTTTCTGCTTTCTCTGGAGGAGGTTGTGCTACATAACTGAACAAGTGGTTTTTTGTAAATTGAACTTTAGAGACTTTCTAGAACAGAATCTCTATCTTTTTGCTTCTCTTATTGTTTCTCTGAGGGGTTGCTACAAAAGAAAGAAAAAGCCTTCATACCAGGAACTCTCTGTCATTTAAGTTATCTCCTTCCATCCATAGTACTATTTTACAGACTTAAATAAAAAGTAGATAAAAAAGAGCTGGTACCATTAGATGAACTCTTTCAATCTCTCTTTTGCTCGTGTTTTCCTGGGGTGGAAGGAGTGGGAAAGGTCATTGTTGTTTATTTTAAAAGTTACTCATTTTTTTTCACTTGTGTTCAGTACAGATTGCTGAGAATGAAAAGTTAGGAAGCCGGGAAAGAAAAGGAGAGGCCTGGAAAAATACAGGCAAGAAAGAGACAGAAGAAATGACAGAAAATGGAGAGGAATACCCTAAGAAGCTGAGGTAAACAAAAGTGTCGTGGATACATCTATGTGGGTGGGAATTCTCAATGCACTTCTCTCTCTTCTCAAAAATATCCCCAAAATTTTTGTTAAATTAACACATTCAACTGCTGAAATTTAAGCATTATCATAATAAAGAGTTATGGTTGATCATCAGCTGCACCATCCCTGGTGTGAAGCTGTTTGGTATGCTCCTTAATTACACTGTATCTTGGTAATTTTTTCTGTAAGTTTGTTATGTAGTCTAATGCATCGAACAAGATAAAGCTCACAGGATGGCTACTGTTCATCATCCTGAATGATGAAGATACTAAATTATATTCTGCTCTGAGTTTTCATGACTTCCATTACTATGCACAATCCGTATCTATTCATCATTACCTTGCTATTTCTGTTCTTAGAGGAGGGTCTGAGGCTCAGAGTGACTGGGGCTTGAACCATGAGGTTTCCACTAACTTTAAATATCTGGCCTGAGATACACACCTGCTAACAACCTTTCATTCAAATCTAGCTTTCTGCATAG
Source organism: Microhierax caerulescens (assembly GCA_035590215.1). NCBI lineage: Eukaryota > Metazoa > Chordata > Aves > Falconiformes > Falconidae > Microhierax > Microhierax caerulescens. Next base: position 8,056,477 of record JAVJGJ010000001.1, read on the forward strand.
TTAGGTCTCTTGTCTTTTCTGTTGGAGAGACAGAAAGTTGTTTGAGTGGAAAATGGGATATAAACAGCCAGCAAATCCTTCTTCTACATTTGGTCATAGCCCAGCTGCTAAGCTCATAAACCTTTCCCAATTATAAATCCTCCCCTCCACTTCACCCTGTGGTACCTGCAAAAGGATGACTTTGGCTCCATATTGCCTCAGGGGCTGGTTTTGTTGCTTGTCCAAGCAGTCAGAAGCAAGTTACTGTAAATAAGTCTCTTGCTGTGCAGGAGTCTTCTCTCTTCTTACTTACTTTTGCTGAGAAGTCCTCTGCTTCTCCAAGAGCAGAAGTGGGGCCTATTAGGTCCTCAGATTTGAAATAAATGGCTACCGAGATTGGCTCACATAGTTTTAGCAAAATCAGTACTTTAAGTTGTCTTTCATGTATGAAAAATATAATTTTCAAATGTTTTTATTTAGTTCTAGCTATTGGTCTTCAGACCTTTAGAAAAACAGACCTCAAACTTCTGGAGTGGCGTACTATAAAAAGAGGAATATGAAGTAGCCTCTAGAGGAAAAGTGTGATTTAAATTAATTTCCTGAACTACAGAATAACTATATGACACAGAGAAGGCATTTTATACACATACACACACACAATTTTTTCAGTATGCTCCTTAGTTGCTGTTTAATCAGAAGTTAATCCTTTCCTTTTCTTGATAACTAAGCCAAACATACCAGTCCAATACCGAACTCCTCTAGCTCATCACACTCACGGTGCTATTTCTTCATGTGTTCCACTCAGTCAGAGACAGAATAGAAAGAACCGTTTTTCATTACCCTGACAAGTTGTTGTTTGGTTCTCAGGCAGAATGGAAGTGCAATGCCAGTTTAATGGGCAAGGAATTGTTTACATTTCTAGTACTGCTAATTGAATGTGTTATATTTATAGACACATTCCAGTAGAAATAAAAACAGGATTCCAGTCCAGGAGACTTAGAATAAAATGTGTTTCAAAATTACTTGACGCTCAACCCTAGATTGAATTGCTGCAGAAAAGAGATAGAACAGATATCTGCAGCCTTATGTTCAGCCCTGTGTCTATATAGCCTGTGCAGCACTAAACCAAGCATTCAAAATATCAGTTTTAAAGCTAGAATTTGCTTTGTTAGACAACATTAGGTTGCAAGTAGCATGTTCTAGAGCAACTAAATAGCAGCCTCAGCATGCAGTGATCCTTGTGTTTGTAGCCCTTGGGTATAAAAAGAAGAAAATGTTAGACCTCTTCTTTGTGATTTTTACTGCTGCTAGAGGAATGTCCCGTTTCTTTAGACAACTGGCATTGGTTTCCATAGAAAGCCAGACTGGAGAAAATAAACTGCTGGGTTTTCCTTCCTTTTTAATATATCCTGCTGGTATAGTTACTATATAACCACCAGATACTTGGTCAAGTTAGGATTAAAATAAAGAAGTGAAGATTCTGTGAGACCAAAGACCAAGGGCTTATTAAAACAAAAGCTTGGTCAGTACCCATCAAGGGAACTGTACGGTATTACTAATCCATGGATACGGCAGAAAGGGACAAGAACCCTTGTGGAAAACATCTGCCTACTTAAATAAAAAGAACAGTTGGCTGAGGCGGTAGGAACATTGGAAGCAGGGTACGATATAACTCAAATTGTACTGTGGCTTTAAATTAGTTTTAAAGCAAGTTTAAATTACATTATCTGTAAATTCACCTGGTGCCTGTCAAAAAAACCCCACAACACAACTTTGATATTACACTGATGACACTTTTCTGTATCCTCTTTTCCACTGGAGCTGGCAGAGACTGTCATTTCACACAGCTGCCATCAACAGTCATTTCCCCTTTAAGTAATGTGAAATTCTGGTGGTTAAAATACACTGAGTTCACATTATCAGCCCTTCTGTAGGTAGGTTCTGCAGTCTTCCAAAAAATAGGAGTGTAGCTTTCCTCCCTTTTTACTGCACTTTCTTTTTCTACAGATGCTTTGCCACACACAAATCTTCCTGCTGCAGTTTAGCAGCGACTGTTTCCAAAAGAATCCCCTTTTTTCTTTAAATGATGTGTTAGGGGAAAGGTATGCACACAAAAAAAGAAATTCAAACTCCTTTCTAATCTTACTGCAATAGATCTTTAATGGCTTTTATCATTTCAATACTGGAAAACAAATGTTAATATTAGAGTAACCTGAGTTTAACCTCACAACACTGCTGTAAGGGGCAAATATATCATTATCTCCCATTTACCAGTGGTGGCCTGAAGCATAGACAGATTTTTTTGTGTCTGGCCCAAGGTCATGTAGAAATGCTGTAGCAAAAGTATAATGAGATGCAAGATCTTCTGAGTTCTATTCTAATTCTTATTAGCTATCCTTTCTATGTCATTAATGGTAATGGGAGGCATTTATACTTACCTAGGAGAACATTAGCCTGAAGAAATGGTTTTTTCCCAAGCATGGCAGAATAGAATCTTGTACTTTCTGTGATGGCTGCTCTTGATCTTAGCACACAGTTATCTAAACCTGTCTGGGTTTAACCTCAGTAATAAAAAAATCAAAGAGGTTGCAAAGAGAAATTCTGCTCTCTGCAGTGCCAGTACAATTAGCATTGTGAGGTTCCGGCTTGCTGTTGCTTCAGTGTTCTGAGTCACAGATACTCTGTTGGAAAGCTGAGAGGAATTTTCTTTCTACTTGGTTTCAACTGCTGGCCTTCCAAGTCCACTTTAGAAATAAGAAGTCAAGCCAGTTACTGGTGGCCTATGTATCAACAGTAGCAGAGGTTATGTATGTGATAGTTTCTGTCGTCAGCTAACGTTCTGCCGTGCCACAAGAGGTAAAATGACTTCTTGCTCTTTTGAAAGCTAAGAAAGAAGAGAAACAAGAGAAACCTGATTAGTTAGAGTGTCATAAATTTATGGTAACAGGTGGAGTCAAAGAAGGGGATTTGACATTCTTTTGCTATTGTTTTCTGTTGCCATTATTATTTGTTTGCCTGTTTGCTGTAGCAGAACAACACTTTCAAGGCCTCTGCACTGTTAGAACTGACAGAGCACGGGGGGACACTTCTCCAGCTTACTTAAAGTGTGCAGTTACTCCCATGAAGTCCTGCTAAGTACAGGCCTAAACTACACAACTATCAAAGCTCATATATAAGTTGTCAGTGCTTTTACTTTGGACACCTGTATTCTTCATGAAAATGCAATTTTCGTGTGCCTAAGATATAGATAGCTGCTGCAGGCATGTCACAAAAGAAATCAGAACTTCAATTAAAATTTTATAAGAAAATAAAATCAATCTTAGATGGGCAAAATATTTCTTTGAAGCTTCACTAGGTTACTTTAAAAAATATCTGTGAAGTCTCTGTATATCACAGGGATCTCTTTGTTTTGCAAAAGATTGCCACTTACATGGAAATGAGATCCTTTATTCCAACACAGCAAGTAATGCAGTTCCACTGGCTGACACTGTGCATGAAAACATCTCTTTGAGACCTTCTGAGATGTGAGGCAGTATTAAGGGATGGGTGTGGAGTGGTTTTTGTTTTGTTATTTTTCTGTTGTTCCAGTGACACCTCATTAAATTCAAGTTTATCACTATGCTAAAATGTCTCTCCATCTAATTTGGTAATGGTAATGAAGAGGGGACCGAGCTCTTTGTATAAGACACACGTTATACACTAAATAAAGGTTGTTATAATCTAGTTGCTAATAAAACTCCACAGAAAATCAGGTGAATCATATAATTTATATGTCCTTGCTGAATCCAGAGAGAAAGGACATAATTCTTTTTGTATAGTAATGTCACCCAATAGATGGCAGTATCATCTTTATAATAAAATACTTTTTTTTTAGCCAGTACAGAGACATTTGGGATGAATTTCAGCTTCTGGCTGCCAATTGACAAAAGAAATATGGGACTTTTTGTTTTAAAAAAGCGGCATTATAGGAAAACATAGTGGAGTGCATCGTTTTCTAATGGGACTTTTGTCAGTTCTACTTAATACAATCACAATTTCGTTCATTGGGAGTGTTGTTATTCTCACTAATCAGGATTAAAAAGTACAGCTTGAATAGTTCCAAATGATCATTGATTCCTGACTATAAAAGACCTTCTGTTTATTGAACAAAAGCTTAGAAAGAGGAATCTGAACTCTATTATGAAGGTTAGAAGTATGTATACTGATAATGTACGTGCACGTGAGCACACATGCTCGTGCAAACACACAAGTGTGCAGTCTTCAAGCTGTCAGTTGAGAAAAAACACCTTTTTCTATAGAAAAAAAAATGTTTCTAAATATACTGTTGTTGCATAGTTATTATTTTGGAAAGAAAGATGAACAGTTCTACATATGAATGCTAGGAAAGATGAATCTATATAGGTCTAAATTCTTGACATTAGGCAAAGATGAACACTAAAAACATGAACACTCCAAATCAGAGATAACTCCATTTATGAATAATTTATAACTTTGACTACAATTATTTCCTAATTTAGAGGAAAATTGAATGTTAGGTAACTGATTTTCAAATTTTGTTTGAAGAAAATTCTTCAAACTCATTGACCATTCGAGCAAGAAAGACATACTATTTGGGCATAAAAACAAAAGCAATTTTGTGATCACTTTCAGAATAGGGTGGGTTTTTTTCCTCAGGTTGAAAATGTCAGTTCACTAGGTGCTTTGTCTTATTTTATTTAAATGTTATGGGTGCTTTTAGTTGCTGATTCAGAAAATAATAGAATGTGATTATTGGAACCACTACCACCATGCACAGGCCAGTGTTATTGTTTTCCCAGTAACAACCAGACTACATAACAGACTGTCATCAAAATTATCCTGCCACATCCTTTCTACTGAGTACTACTTCAAATAAATACAGCTACATATGTATCTGTATATGTTTCTATATGGTTCCTAAAATAGATCAGCAGTTTTTAAAGACAGTAAAAAAAGTTAAACTTTAATTTGCAAATGGTGTTACTTTCTATCAGAAGAGCAAAGCTTTCTGTTCGGCATATCACGCGACTTTTTATGTCCTTCCCCCACTGAAATACCTTGACTTTCAACAGGGCACTTTGCATTAAGCAGAGAAACCCCTATGCACCCATAATTACAGACAGTTGTTAATTATTGTAAGTAGTGCATGATTTTGGAATTATTAAAACCGTTAAATCCATTCTGCAATACTGCTCTGATTTGAAAAAGCAATTTTCAAATTATGATAATTAAGATTAAAATATCATAATCTCTCATATTGACAAGTTAAATCACATAAAGCAAGGAACAGTTGGCTGAAGTCTTTTCTTTTTAAACGTTCTCTAAAAAATTGATCAGCTATAGTTCAAATTGATGCTTGATGCTAATTAGTCGTGTATGGAATTACTATGCAATGATTGTGGCAACATGCAAATAGCTGTTATACAGTATATTCTTAAGCTTATAGTGTAAGCATAGGAAATAAAAAGGGCAATCAGAAGCAAGATGAAACTCAAATTTGAGAAACTTGACAACTATGTGGCAGGGAACCTAATGACTCTAGGTTCCTATCCCCATCTTCTAGGAAAGCTATGGTAAGAATACTAATGAACAACTGAAATCATAGAGCAACAGAAATGTGGGAGGAGACTACAGTTCTTTGACTGAAAGTGGGGGGGGACAGGACATGAGCAGTTGTGCTGGGGGCTATTTGCCAAGGTGCTTGCTTAGTTGTGTTAATGTCAGTATTGAAAGGGTGAGTCTGTATCCTTGCACTCTGTATCGCTGTGGTTTTATACAGGAGCAGTGGAAAACACAGAGTAGAGGTAAATCCTTCAGCAGAAGGGAAGAGAAAAAAAGAGCACTATTGCAGAGGCCATTTTAGCTCCCCAAAATGTCCCTGAACCAGGACAAGTGGTAAAAAAAACATTTGTTTTCAGTTAAGATGTGATGTATGAAAAAGGGAGGGTAATTGCTTCGGTTGGCATTGATCCCACCAAATTTTAAGTACTTAATTGAGGATCCTAATTAAGAGAGTAGTTGTCCTAGGTTCTTGTATAATCGATAGAAAGAAGCTTCTAGAGGGCAATTCAAGTCTTGCATTAACTCAATCACTACAAAAGAAGTAGTCTTTCTCCACTGAGTCTTAATCAGCTTTTTATTTACAAATGCTAGTTAGGTTGCTTCACATTAGGAACAGTGAGGGTAGAACTTTAGTTTTGAAAACCAGACTCTTGAAGTGGTTCATTTTTCCTTTACATGCCATAATGGAATTTGTTCTTTCCTCCCTATTCTATTATTATTTGAGTTGCTCTTCACATTTGGTTGAATGCAATGGAGCCGCCTGTCCCTGCCCTCCTCAGCCGGGCAGGGGGGACACAGAGCTGAACGCTGGTGGGTCGGGGTAAGGGCA
>JAVJGJ010000001.1:8063251-8079719 GCA_035590215.1 Microhierax caerulescens
CCCCAGCTGAAGTTGCCATTGCGCCATTTTCCCCCCTTCTTCAATACGCTGCCCCAGAGGCGCTGCCACCATCGCTGTGGGGCTCGGCCTTGGCCAGCAGCGGGTCCCTCTTGGAGTCGCCTGGCATCGGCTCTGTCAGACATGGGGGAAGCTTCTGGCAGCTCCTCATAGCAGCCACCCCTGTACCCCCCCACTACCAAAACCTTGCCATGCAAACCCAGTACAGTGAATATACAAAAATTAAAACATTGAACTTGGAACATAATTTCCAAGGAGGAAAAAAAATAAAACCAATAGGAACCAAAATTGCACCATCAGTCCCTTAATGCATCTGAAGAAATCCACTCTTTTTGTGATGATCTTTAAACAGAGGCATGAAAGGTAATGGACACATGGACACCTACTCTCTGTCTTGAACAGAGCTCTCTCAGGGTATTTCATCCTTAAAGTAATTTGTAGTTCTTGTTTTCTAGGGATGGCGTGTTTCTGGGTTATATATGCACACTGAACTCCCGTTCACAAACATAACCTCACTGCAGATAATAACTTGTGATGGAGTTATTTGCTATTTTTAAGCAATTACATTAATAATTTCTTGTGTTCCCTGCTTCCAATTCCCTGCTGTTATCAAAGCCTAGAGTCTCAGACCTCAAGAGAGGAACTGCAGACAGACTTGACAAGATACTGACATCCGTCTCAGCTCGATGTTCAGCTGGGGAGATCAAGAATTTTCTGCTCCCTGCCTTTAGCACCGAAAAAGAACTTTAGGTTTGATGTGAGATTTTTGAATTGGTTGGACCAGGCTGGGCTTTCACTCCAAAGTCTAGCTCAGGTTGCTTAAAGTGGTACAGGCATTTTTTTCCCCCCTTAACAAAAGAAACAGAGCATTATTTTTAGATGCCTGAAGGGTTGGCTGTCTGACTCACAAACCAACCCATATAATCAGCTTCAGAACTTAATAACATTTTTCAAGTGAACAGGGATACAGGCTGCAAGATTAAAGAGAGTCAAATGCACATAACAGCTCACTTCAACTCTGCAATCAGACAGGTAATTATTATTTCTCAGGATGCCATAGTCCAGCATTTATAAAATTTAAATATTAATTTTAGAAGTCCTAATTACAGCAACCAGAATAATTCTGTTCAAAATAGTCCCAAAAATAACTTAGCAAGAAGCTAATAGCAATTTACCTGATTGAGGAACAGGTAGAGATGTAATTAGAAACAGAAAGTGAGGTTTGCTTCTATTTGCATAGTAAATAGAAAAAGAATTTGCTCTTTTGAAGGAAGTTTTTACTTGTTTTTCATTACTGAAATAATAGGTTATCAACAAAGTCACAAAAAATAAGGTTCAATTGATGAACATAAACATATGATTTGCATTGATTTATGCCTGATCTGTGTGTCTTTTATTTATCTCTAAATATCAGGTAAATAGATTACAGTATGTAAACAAAGACATTTTACAGTCATTCCATTTTCTGTTATATGGGAATAACATAATGTGCTAATTTGCTTCTCAATGTAAATCTAATTTTAATCGTGTCCTTCACCAGGAAGTAAATATTGTGTAGTTCTGTCTGTCTTTCTCAGACAGTGGTTGTGCAAGGCAAGGTCACGCGCTGGTTCTGTGGCTGGCACATCCAGGGAGTTTTTTGGTCTTCATGCTGCTGCTGAGGAGCTCTCTATACTGACTCTCAACAGCAACCTGATTGAAAAGTATTGCTAGTAAATTTGGCGGTATTACCAACCTCACTAATCCAGAAGACCACGCTATCATAAATACATAACAAATAGGATTAATTGATTAATACTGTACAATTTAAAGACTGCAGCTGTGATCTGGTCCAACTGTGCTGGGTTCCATAGACTTTGCTGTGGACACTTCATATTAGAAATAGAGAAAACAAGAACATATACCCCCATTTTACAAAACAAGAAAACCAAGTCATATAAATTTTGAATAATTTGTTTTACTTCCCACAGAAGAACATTTCTTGATTCTTTTCTTAACTACACTGTTTTGGTTAATTCAGATTTTTCCCCCTTTCATGCACTACATGGAACAAGTCATTTTCCTTTCCTTCTTTAGACAGCACAGTACATGAGCTCTTCCATTTTTTCCTCTTTTTTTTCCCCTTTTTTTCCCTGTAGTTGTCAGGTTTTACCTTTCAGGATGTCATTCACAACCCAATGACCCCTTCTCGAGTTACCAAAGCTATTATGTGTCTGAGCTGGTGTGAGAATTATTGCAATACTCCACATTAGTCTTAATTTATCTTTGATGGATACAGGGAAACTATTTTATGATAAATGGCTTGTATCTGTTTATCCAGTGTAGAAGTTTGCTGTACAGCATAGAGGATACTCAGAATCTTACAGTGTCAAGAGTTGGTGTTAGGTGCTCACTCATCAGTTCAAGAAGATGCATATTTATTTACCTGTATTACCCAAAGAGAAACTTTACTTGAAGGAAAATGGTTTTGCCTGAACTTAAAAGATTCAACACAGTGGGCTCGGGGTTAGAAAAAGAAGACTGAGCAGGTGAAATACTTTCTAGCTTGGCAGTTTTATTGTTTTGCTGAGATTCAAATATTTGCTCCAGGAAGTGATTACCAAATGCAAGGTAGAGTAAGACTTGAAGGGTGTGAGAGAAAACAGTGAGCAGGGGACCCTGAAGAATGGAAAAGGGGGTTTGGCCCTCAAAATTAAATCTACTGCTTTGTGCGCTCACAATAGACAGCTGGGCCTTCTTCATTGCTTTTTACAATGTCACTGAAATAGATGTTCATCATGACCATCAATTTTATTCTGGACATGAGATATTTAATGGATTTTAGCGACTTAATCTCTTAGTGAATGGATATTTTCTGATGAAAATGTTTAACTGGCAAATTTCTGAGTGCCTGTAGACACTAGAGGGGGTTGCTTCAGTACTGTACAATATCAGTATACAACCCAGCAACCTTGACCATGCTCCTCCCTTAAAAAAACAATGGTCACTTTTTTGCTGCAGCTGAATTAATCAGCATAGACTCAATGGAAATGGTGGCAGTAAATTGCATAAGCTATGTGTTGCCCCAAGCCTTATCTGAATTAATCTTCTCTGAGCTGTGTGCCCTGAATTTAGATCACCATACTGGCCTCTTTTGTAAATACTGTAGAAAATGTAGAATACAAATACTGTGTGGAATACAATATCAAAAGAAATGATCTGTTGAGTTATCTTTAACACAAAACATGCCTCCTAAAAACAGGAGGAACCTTTCATGGCTTTAGAAATGGCTTTTCATGATCCCTGATAAATTAGTCCCTCTTTCTGGAATTAGAAACCAAGTGAACAGTGCTGATCACCATCAAAAAGTGGCATGCTTTACCGTTGGTCAGAAAATCACTTCAAGACTGAGAAAGCTCCATATGTTACCCAGATTAGTTTACACAGCACTCACAGTGGTATCCTATTTTACACAGGTGTTGAAACAACTCAGCAATGGAAATAGACAGAATAAATATATCATCAAAAATAAAAAAGGAGTAGTCACCAAAACCCAAATGGTGACACTGCCTGAATGTACCATCTGTTTCCATTGCATTATACATTGATGTAGAAAATTGATATGCAGTGCTATTTCTGGGTAGTTTCTCATTTGCTTTTGTTAAAAATGGGCCTCGCTGAAAACCATCGTGCTGAAACCCGCCAGAATTTGGAAGGAAGTGTTCAAACCAGCCTGGGGTGTTCCAACCCAAGCCTGGATCCACAGCTAAATGGTGCAGCTGCTCACATATGTATAGTGTGCTGAACCACAACATTGGATCTAGACGCCACACAGCTTGTCAGATGTTCAGGCTCCTGGTCCAAATTGTCCACTTTTATTTAGGACTGTAACAATTGAACCATTATAATGACATAAGGGTTAGCACCTAGCTACATTAAATAACCATATAATCAGTTAACTCAGGCAGCCAATGTGTAATAGCAGCAGTTTGGTTACTTTCAAGCAATACCAAGAATACAAACTCAGTTGTCTTTTGACAGTACATGCAGGACAATCAAATCACTAGAACAAAACAGGATCACAGTTTGCCATGGCCATGATTGTGATTAATCTCAATGTAAATCACCATGCCAAAGTAACATTTTACCCTATGGCTAGAGGAAGCTGATTTACAGCTTCCTACCTCGGTATAATGGTCCAAATCACTTGCAGGCAGAAATGGAACAGCCAAATAGTTCCTCAGACCTAAGCTGGCGACATATTGTCTCTGTTGGAATCTCTGCTGGGTACAAGCAGATGTAAATGAAACTCCTCCCTGACATCCACTTCTTTCCCTGCATGACCTGTATTGGAGAGGCTTAAGAGACAAGAGATGCAGGATCCAGCCTCAAAAGCTACACGTCTATGGTAGATATGTCTGTCCTCATCACCAGATGTATTTGTGAAGCAAGCATTTACATGATTTTGCCTCACAGCACAAGGAGCTTTGAATGTCTACTTTATTCCAAAAAGCACTGTGCTATCTATCTTTCCTGTCCTCTGATTATTCTGAAATAAGATTTTCCTTTGATTTAGTACTCTCCGTTCATTATTATATTTCTTGTATGAGCTTCTAGGAGGAGGAGAAGGGAGAATTGATCAAAGATTGAATTTACTCAAATAAACTTCTTGCTTTACTGTTTGAACATGCTGTAGAGTAGGGGTGCTAGAACCAGTGTGAATGCAAACCTTGATGTCTTGTGTGTTTGTGTTTCCAGAATGTAGAAAATTTTCTTCAAAAATACAAACACAGACAGGGCTGAGTGCCTTTCAGGACTGGGGGATGTAAAGTAAGGGTTTATCTGTACAGCTGCTGAGAACTATGGCAATAATGTCCACACCTATGCAGACCAGTGGGAAACATAATTTTGACCGTAGGCCAGCAATGTACAGGGGATATGGGTTCACGCTGACTTAGCACAGAAAAATGTGAATAGATCATTCCACATTCTGGGCTTGAGCAGCAGCCTGGGAGGTGCTGGGCATTAGACCCAGTGTGTGGCTCCAGACTGGCAGGAGGAGCAAGAAAAAGGAAAGGTTAATTTGTCTTTCCTATGTTCTCCATCTTCTCTCTTTGTAGAGCTTAAGAACTTGGATTACAGCTTTTTTTGTTATAATGTTTGTATTATATGGGATAATGTGAACATCCAGATAAATGCATGCATAACAGATACTTGAAAGTTACTCTTTTCTATTCAGTAGAAGATGCCGGTCACTTCTTTGTATTACTTCTTAATGAAATGGAACTTTTTCCTTTTAAAAATTGCAACTGGCATTACTTGTTGATCACACCACTGCTTTTTAAAGCTGTGAGGTCATAGTCATCAAAAAGTTCCATAGTAATTACATTCTATTTTTGTTATTTATGTTGTCATGCCTTTCTGACAGAATGCCAAAGAAGGAAGAGATCAAAATTAATATATTTGTTGAGAAATTGCAGAATCAAGCCTGCTATGCATTTACTCTACAGGACCTGGGAGTATGGAAGACACGGTGAATTTGGAAGCAGAGATACAGTGAATACAAGGTAAATTTAGCATTTGTTGTAGATATCTAATGTTACTCTACCTTTTTGACAAACGAATTCTAAAGGGCACACCTTGCATAAAAAGAAAGTATAGTCACTTTGTTCTGATTGTATATAAGGTATTGGATAACAGCATGAATATTGCCATTAGGAAAAAGTGAAAGATACCATGGCATAATGAACACAAATTATTGTAGATAAATTGGTAGTATAATTTAGCTGCAGGTTTGTGACAATATGAGGGACCTCAGCTGTTTGACTTAAGGCTGTAATCCCAAATGGTGTTGAAACTCCTTTTGCTTTTAATGTTGCTTATGTGTCACAGAGTCACTATCAGATTTCACACCACATTGAACTTGCTGCAGGTGTTCTTTCTGAAACTTGTGCTTGATAATCTACTTTCTGAACAGCACAGAGTATGACAGCATCGCTGTCAGTCTGTTTGCAGTCTGTGAGATATATTCCTCTTTGGGAATTTTACAGTCCTATTTCAGTCACACCTATAGGGACGGAGATGCTGTCTGCTTCAGAAAAGAACTTGATGAGATTTCTGCCTGCTTGTAAAACTGTGTTTGTAATTGCAGGTTGGGGCCTGCCTTGTGTCTTTACCGTGGCTCGCTCTTGCTTAGTTGTATCCCTTGAAGCATTTCACTGTCGTATCTGAAAGGCGTGAATATCAGAGAAAGAACTTGGTTTTTCAGTGGCTCTCCTCCCTGCACTTACTAGTGCTTTCTTTTGTAGGTACACTGGGCAGAGGAAGCATAAACCTAACTAACAGACATCTTTAGACTGCGCACTTTTCCCTTGTTTGAATATTCTGCTTCAGTGGCATCACCTAGGTTAGCTACTGCCAGAAAAGGAACAGGTTGCTCATGATTTTCAAGGATCTGACTCACACTGCCAGTAACCCTGCAGGGGGACAATGGAGCACAGATCTGTGAACATTTAGTTAAATCACATTTATTATATTAGGAAGTTTTCATACGCTGTTGGATCTGAGAGCAGGAAAATGTTAAAATGTGAAACTAGATAGTTCTATTTACCATTACACATATCTGTCTGTGAGGTATGAAGACTAGCTAACTCCAAGCAATAAATGGATGCTCAGCCTATATCTATGTCTAGACAAGACACATTTTAGACTCTTATTCCTGTTTCATACTATACATTCCTTTGGAAGCAAACCAGGGGTACAAATGGAAGCAAACCAGGGGTACAAACCTGGAACAGAGACGTATTGTGTTTGGATGATCACGGAACACAAATGCAGGTCTACCCCGCACTGTAGACTTAGTCTCAAGCCAGTATAACCAAAGATAGCAGATTACAAGTTTTTTGAAAAGAAATGCTCTTTCATGTCCCTCTCTTCCTTTTTTCCAAATGTTAGTTAGCAGGGCCTGTGAGATTTTTCTTTGTTGGCCATAAAATTGAAACAAACAAACCTGGTACCTCATCACAGCTTGTATAGTCAACTGATGAGGCTTGAGGCTGAAGACACAAAGGACCAGATAAACAGAGGGGTTTCAGTTATTGAGGAGTGAATAAATTCAGGGATTTAACTGAAAAATGGTAAAATACCCAATTAACGATTTTTATTGGAAGTATCTGCTTTTTATGAATACTCCCAATCAGTGATTTATTCAATTAAATATATTGTGGACATTGCGGAATATGCTTTTGAAAGGACTAATTATTAGAAGACTTTTTTCCCCTTGGTTCTTTGTAAAGAGCACAGGGCAATTAAATGTATAAAAATGCAAGCCTATCTAGTTTATCCGATGGACACAAACAGTTTCCATCCCCCCTTTTCACAAAGTCCTACAATAACCAAAACATGAATGTTGTGAAGAACTCCTTTTACAATAAAGAAACAAAGTAAAGCAGAGAGTAAATTAATTGTCCAAGGTCACAAAAAGAATCAGTGATGGAGATGTCAATGAAATTAATGCTTAGCAACTTCACTTTTGGATAAATGTTATTCAGTCTTTTATATATGTATATATTTAACCTGATACTGCCCTGTGACTACGAAAAAAGAAAAATCAGCCATATTTCCCGCTCTAGATTTGCTGTTAAAATGGTAGCCATCTTACATTAAGGACTCAGAATCTATAGCTAGTTAGAGATTTTTCTCCTTACTAGAAACTCTAAAAATAAAACAACTTTAAATCAGTGCTAAAGCAACATTAAAGCGGTATTGATCCTATTGAACAATGAAAATCTATATGTTTGTGCTTATCTTATCCATCAATAAAATATATAGACACAAGAAGCTTGCCATCCTCGTAGCTGTTGACAGCAGCAGCAAAAAAGTATTGCCAAAACAGGGACTTTTATTGATCATTTATAAGCTAGTATCTTTCACGGGACTGTGTCAGTCACTCTTTCACCTCCAAGATACAGATGTGGAAGGGTGGAAGTTTTGCTGCCAGCTGGTAAGGAGCTGCCAATGTATTCCTCCCTCTTGCACGTGAGTTACATCAACTTCTGGAGTGCTCAGCAGCTGGGAATAGCTGCTCAGTGTTGAAAATTTCAAATGCTTCATTTTCTTCTTCAGCAGGTGTTTTTTTTCCCACTGAGCCTGCAAAAGAGTTGGAGAAATAAGATCTAAAGTAGATATAGTTCAAGCTGAAATAATCTATACAATGTCTTTAACCATTTTCCAGCTCCTGACAATCTCAAGACGTACGCTCAGTCTCTCAAGACCAACGTGATGACTCTCCAGCTAACCAAGAGTATGTCACTTAGCACTGTAGCTGATGGTGGCGTCCTAGGAAATGATGCCACAAGAATTTACTACTGTTTCACTCCTGTAGAAACGATCTTTTGAAAAAAGGGAAGGTGTTTGGGTGAGAAGTTGGGAAACCTTGTACTACAGCCTCATTTGTCCTACAAAAGATGTAATGAAAAAAGATTTTAAGTTTTGCAGGCTGTCAGAGTTAATAGCTTTTACAAGCATTAAGAGAACACCATGAACTTGAAATCTAGTCATTCTTAGAAATGTTAAAAGCATCTTACCTACTAGAGAGTTTTGTCAGCTAATTTCTGTGGAATTAGAATCACGCGTTCCTTTTTATTTTCTCCTTTCTACCATTGTAGGGAAGAGCACAGAAACTACAAAACAAACTTATACATGGGGTTAGCAAGGAAAACAACTACACATAATCTGTCAGCAGAAAAAAGTAAATAGTCTTTTTAACAAACAAAAAATGGAGAAATTATTTTCTTGTTAATCTCCAAAGGCTATAACAATGTTGATTTGCTTCTAATAACATGAGGAAAATAACAGTTTGGGTGTATCTCTTTAAATTTTTCTATGATTATCTACTGAGAATAGTATTTCTGTCTTCCAAAAATCCTTATGTAAATGACAGTAGATTTTGAAAATATGTAGACAAATACAAAATTGTCAATGGCCATAGAAATGGAAGTATTGCTGCTTTTGGGATGTCTTTTCTAATATTTAAACTTTGGGGAATAACTGATTAAATACTAAACTGTATCACCTTGTAAGGATACTTTAACAAATCTGTTTATCTTCCAAGGACATTAATATGTATAATGCAAGGAAAGAATTCCTAATCTGAACCGTGGAAAGTGTAGGCAGGCAGACATCCATGTCTTCGCTTTTTCCTTAAAAATTACAACTGGAGACATTATTGGAAAGAAAAAACCCTCACTAAATTCTTTCTGGGTGCTAAATGGTAGACACAGCACTTAGTGGGGAAAATGCTAGACACCTTGAACAGTCCAAATAACAATACAATCTTTATCAGAATACAATCTTTATCAGGGTAATGTCCATTGCCTTTAAATTCTCTTGGGTTTGAATCCTGAGTGACTGTCTTGATTGTTATTTTTATACCCAGTCATTTGTACCATGCTGAATGGCTCAAGTTAATATTTTATTTTTATATGTCAAATATAATTTATCTTGATTAGTATCATCTAGTCCTCCTTTACGTTGAATGATTTATTATGATACTTCTTCAGTGTTTGATTAGGTAGCATTTAACACTGAATTCCAAACCTGTCATATTGTCTCTTTTAGGGATGATCCTGCAAATACTTACAACCAGGCATCATTTATTCTGTGTAGCCCAATTAACTGTGCTAGGAAGATACCTGGTAACGAGATCTGTGAAATGTGTGTCAGACTAGAACTTTAAATTTTAAGTATTCCAGACCAAAAATATTGCATAGTGCTATGTAAATGCAGAATTTACTATTTGCATATTATTTAACACTACGTAAGTATGGTTTCCATTGTATGATACATTATAGTTTTGTGAGAGAGAACACAGTTGAAAAGTGACATTTCTAGAATGTAGGAAGGGGCTTTATCATTTAGGTTCATAGTTATTGCACAGACTGTATTTTCATAATCTCTGCAGCCTTTAGACATGAACATTTGGGCCAAAATTTTAATTCTTAAATCTCTTCTATGTTTATTGCTTACATTAGTGCTCTCTTCTATTAGTAAATAATTCCATTTGTGTGCTTCATTCATGAACTATTTATGTGCACTGAACTCTGACACAGTCATCAAATCAAGTGATTAGTGTATTAACTCCTTCTGTGTCTATTCATAGGTATCATTCTGCCCTTTTCGTGCTCAGTGATAATTTGAAAAAGTTGGAACATCACTTTTATATGCCTTTATGTCATTAATATCAAAAGTAAAGAGGTGGAGACCCTGTCTAATTCTTAATAGCTTTAAAAAGATCTATTAACAGTCTGTTCATTATCTTTGGCCAAATCTCTGCAGTTGTCAAAGGGAGTACAGCTTTGTATAAAATCTGTTGATTTATCCTAGCCAAACATCATGCCCATAGCATCTGCACTATCTATTTTTTGTACTTTGATGTAGTAGTAAAAATAGTTTCCGAGCTAGTGTCCACAGCTGGTTCAAAAATAAACAGAGGTTTTAAATCAGATTAATAAATACAAGTATGCTTCTGAGCACAGGTGTCAAATTTTGAATAGTTATGCTCCATAGCAGGCTACTAATTATCAGTCATAAGCCTGCTAGCATCTTCTGGTTAATTGTACAAATGTTCACGAGTCTCAGATGTTTTAATTCTTTGAGATGGATCAATTATGCATCTAAGAATTCCTCCTGGACATGCCATGACAAGGGGGGTGGGGATGAGGATTTGTTATTATTTGCAAGAAGATTTTCAGCCAATATGGAAGTTGAAACTGCAGCAACCACCCGCCGTCCAAATCTGAGAACACATAAACCAAACATTTCACCAAAAATAGCCTGACAATTAGTTTTCTAAGCTGTTCCAGGAGATCTTACGCACAGCAAATGTACTAAAGGAGACTTTGCTTATGAACAATTCACAAATCTAATAGAACTAGGTTGGTAACAAATATTACTCATGCAAAAGAGAGCGATAGCTATATTAAATTCCAGTCATCCAAGTACATGGAAAGTTCTGCATACGGCCCTGCTTTTCAAGTCTGTCCTGATTTGGCTTCTGTGTAGTTAAATTACGACTGAAATTAAACAACCTGATTTACAGTTTTTCTGGGTAGCCCTAGGCTTTTAGCCATGTAATGAGTATTTCTTGGCTTCATGAAGTATAGGACTACACATACAATCATAGAACCGTAGAATGGTTTGGGTTGGAAGGGACCTTTAAAGGCCATCTAGTCCAGCCCCCCTGCAATGAGCAGGGACATCTTCAACTCAACCAGATTGCTCAAAGCCCCGTCCAACTTAACCATGAATGTTTCCAGTGATGGGGCATCTACTACCTCTCTAGGCAACCTGTTCCAGTGTTTCACCACCCTCATAATGAACAATTTCTTCCTTATATCTACCCTCTTTTAGTTTAAACCCATTACTCTTTGTCCTATTGCACAGGCTCTGCTAAAACATCTGTCCCCATCTTTCTTACAAGCCCCCTTTAAGTATTGAAAGACCACAGTAAGGTCTCCCTGGAATCTTCTCTTCTCCAGGCTGGACAACCCCAACTCTCAGTGTATAGAGCAGTTCCACAGACCTCCACCATGTCAAACGCAGGAGCTTTGTGCTTCTCTCATGGGCTTTTTATAGACAGCTTCTGTGGTTTTACACATGAGATTATAAAACCACACTGAAGATGGCTCTGTTAGTATGTAGGAAAATTTTAACATTGGAAATCATTTGTGTATTATCTGCCTTGTCAGTCAAGTGCTCCTGATCTTCAACAGTAGATCAGAACATTTCCTTTTTCCTATATTTTTTGATACTGCCAACTCCAATTCTTTTCTTCCCCTGTGATTTTGATTGTAAATTTCCTTACCAGTTTTTCTTCCTGCAATCGTTTCCATACAGGATTTTTTTCAGTAAAGGGAAAATCATCCTCAGCTGTTCAAATGTTGTGAACATTTTCTGAGCACCATTTTACTCTGTTGAAATGTTCTGTGCTATTTGATGCTCATTTTTAGTTTCATCCATTATTTTTAACTTGTTTTAGCAATCATGATGATTTATGTTTTCCTTCTGCTTTCCAAATGCTTATTTCAGAGACAGATTTTATTTGAATATGGTTAAATGCTTAAACTTATGGGAACATATCATACCAGGGGTATTTTGTACACTCCAGTTTTCTGGGGAAATGTGGAATATTTAACCTGTTGCTGCTCTTCAGTTACTGCAGTTCCTGCTTTTTGGTGGTATCTAGAGACCCTGCCACACATCAGAGACCAAGGCGGTTTAACTTTCATTTTTATGAAGTGAGGTTTCTGGGCATCCAGTCTTGTAGGTCAATTCTTTTTCCTTTTGTGGGCTGTTTTGGAAATTGCACAGCTTCTAAAATGAGGTCCAGTGCAGAGCCATGTAGCTCCAGAGGGAACACAAGGAGGAGTTATTTTGTAAGAGAGCGCTGCTGGAATGCTCAGAGGGCTTGAGAGCACCATCTAGGAGAAAAGACTCAGAACTAGCGTGGGGGCTTTTTCTAAAGGAGGATAGAAGAGAGGTACAGTAACAGTTTTCAAATATGTAGATTGTTTCAAGGAAAGAGCTATTTTTCATATCCACTGGCACACAAGGAAATAATGGGACTGAAATTGGACCAAGGAAGATCAGTTTAGATAGTCAGAAAGTCTTTCCTAGTGCAAGGAGAATTAAGCACTGGAATGGGTTACTCGTGGAGTTTGTGGGACTTTCCTCACCGGAGGCTTTTCAGAACAGGTTATGTTAAACATTGTCAGGTGTGGTTTTCATAGAGTTGTTAATGCCATAGGCTTGTGAGGTGGTCCTCTACAAGCAAGAGTAGAAGTAGATGAATTGATCAGGGGCAAATACTGCTCAGAGACTGAAGCTGGCAGCATGTATGCCAGTCTGAGCACATGGAATGAGCGAACATATGGTCTGTGTACTGGCCTTTTACAACTGCTTGCTACAGATTTCGGTTTGAGTTACATCTGACGGGTAAAGACAATCAAACAAATACATAAATACAAAGCTGGGAGAGGCAAAGGATTTTCTGAATACCCGTTTTGTTTCTGCAGTTTCTGTAGTTATACTTCGATAAGTACATACATGTGTGTACAAAGGGCTCATTTAGCTGTAGCCTCAGTTTCTATAATCTGGGTATAGACAGCACAGTTTATGTTCTGTCGTGATCTGAGTAGATGAAGGAAAAGCTAATAAAGCAAAGATGATGAGTTGATATAGATATATCAGTCAATACAGTTGGTTGTATTGGTCAATAAAGTTGCTTGTAGGGGTCACAAAGTGCGTACTTTGGTGTTTTCACCTTTTGAGAGACTTGTTGAAATGCATAGCATAACAGGTCTCTATTCTTCTCAAATTGGTCGTTACACAGTGCAAATCAAATTTAAAATTCAAAATTATTAATGGCTAATTGAGGGCTACTGAGAGATGAAAATGTCCTAGATGGTTGCAAATTGTTCCAGTGTCACTGTCTACTTCTCTGCTCCAGTGCTTTAAAATGAGTCAGTAGTCAGTTTTAATTTGTTCAGTTTAATTAAATTCCACCTGAATAAATGTGTTGCACAAAGCTGAAGGAGATGCTGAAATTTCCTGGATTATGTATGCAGTTGAGATCTAATTTGATAGTATGCAGCCTTAGACTGTAAGCTACTCTCTTCCACAAAGGTGAGCACCCTATAAATACTTAAACAATAATTTAGATGAACTTGTAAGGAAAATTATCTAAAGAAAGGAAAGCAAAATTGCACGTAGAGGAATATTTGTGAATATGCCATCGTTAGTCTTAGCATAACGAAAGTCATCGGTAGATCAGAAGTATACATCACTTTCAAACACGGTCCCATTAAGATTAGCAGCTTGCTTACTTAGCCTGATACTGTCCTGTCTACCCATTACATTAATTAAACAACTAGTACTGTAATCAGATAACATAGTATTTTCTGCTAAGATGTCTTGCCTTTGGTAGAATGACATTTATGGATTATATTTGTGTATATGATCTGTAACATAAAGAATTCAAATAAATGCCAGGTCGGTGTCCTTCTCTTTCTCACTCATTGCAAAATGGACCAAAAATGCTCCCCCTCTCCCAAACCTCCTCGCCCACAGCTAACTCATGAGCTGTGAGATTGGGAAAAAAAATATAACAAACCCCCCAAAATAACCCCAAATCCAAAGCCAATCACAAACCACATGTAAAATTAGAGGATGTGTTTAGTTCAGCAAAGGATTGTGTTGGTACATCCTCAAATCATGTACAGTCCTAGTGGTCTAAAACTCTTATCAGTTCAGTCTCTTAACTGTGTTCTGGCTGGTAACATCCTTCTCAAAAGAAGGCAACCAAAATGGGAATAAATTCGTTATAAAATCTTTTCAGAGAGTGTTTGATTTACTTATCAGAGATCATGCTGACTGACTAGAGTAAAAGAATGGCATGCCTGTATTTTGGATCACAAGTGGTGCAATTATCGCATACGGTTCGTAAGGAATAAGCAGATGAGCATTACTGAATCTGCCCAACAGTCCACCCAGAGTAGGGGTGCACAGGAGGTTTCTGCAAAACTGAGCCTAACTGGCTGATGGAAGCATGTTACCCAATTTATCATACTGGTTTAGGCAATGAAGAAGCGTGGTGGATCCACATCATTCAGGTAACTGGTGCTCACAGAGGCCGGGGATAAATCTTGTCCTTTCACAAAACAAAATAGATTGTTCAGAAATTCCTCTTCTCTTGTGTTTTATTTAACTGTAGTAACTCTTCTTCAGGAGCTGCATACAGTTTATTCTCTTGTATGATTTTACAGTAAATTACTGTAACTTCTAAGTCAGTGTAATTATCTGAGACCTTCCTTGCAGGGACATTCACATGGACTCCATTTCCTCTCTACATGCTCCTAAGGTAACATTCCTTGTTACTTTAATTCCACCGAATAGTGTGTTCAGATCTATACCTTCCTTTCTTCTGAATCCTTGCTTTGCAAGATCTGTTTAGTCTAGGACAGTCTTCCAAAGGATAAAATTCATTGCCTGAAAGTTTCAAAGCAGTTGATCAAAAGTAGTAGCAGATAACTGACTAATGATTTAAGAGACTACTCCCACTGTATATGTTTTTCTGAATTCCTGCAGGTAAGATATTTCTGTACTGATGTAGACCTAAATAATTGTTTATTATATTTTCTCATTATGGTGATATTTTCATTATAATGTAAAGTTAAAACTTGCCTCATCTCCTACGAAAATTTAGAGGTAGTCATAACTGTTTTAATATTTATAAAATTTAGAAAATTTAACATTAAATTAAAATTTAATTTTCTTAATAAAAGAGATGTCCTAAGTCCTTAATTTTTTTTCACTTTCTGACACAAAAGAAGGGGCCTAAGATAAGAAAATTTATTACGTTGCTGTAAAATCCCACATGTATTTACATAAGGATAGCAGCTGCGAACTTAATTTTTCTCTTATTTTCTAGATTATTTTCATATGTGGTAGGCTTTGGAAATCACAATCTGTTATAATCACATAAAGTTTCATAGAAATCTTTATTTGCACATTGAAAATAAAGTCCAAATTGCTGAGTCTAAGATTTGTAAGGATTTGGTCCCAAGACAAGCAACAAGTGTCTGAAAATGGACAGCACTTGCCAGTAACAAGCAAAAAGCCAGGCTGAAGAACGGTCTAGGTAACTCTCAGATAAGCTCTGCAATATCTTATACATCCTGCTCTGGGATCCAAGGCCTTCAATGCGGTATCATGAGATGTGAGAGGGAGCTCAGAACATCAGTTCAGAACAAGCTGAGCAGAGACACACGTACAGGCAGCCGATAGCAGCAGTAATCACTCTGCTACAGCTCAAACCCCACCCTTCTTCAGGCTACCCTTTGGACTGCTGGAAGGTGACTCCATCCAGCTGGGAGCCAAAGCCTGGATATCATAGAGCCAGAAACTTTCATTCATTTTCTGAGAGAATTTAACGTGCATTCACTTTTTATTTCAGCATAGACCAAATGAAGGATTAGTTTTGATAACGTGCTCAGAGATTAGCAAACACTCTTGGGAATCCACAGACTTTATGTTTGAAGGCTCTAATCCGCAGATCACGTCTCCTAGGAAATTTTCCAGGCTGCAGGTTTACACAGTGACTTCCCCCTTGAGGTCTCTTTAGCTTACTGAACCTTGCATCCTCTCCCATGTAAATGCCATTCTGCCTACGGTGGCACTCCTAGGTGTGAAAGGAAAGTTAAAAGAAAGGACTGTCTCTTCCCAGAGTGCTGCAGGCTGACAACAGCTCGGAGGGGAGGAGTATACTGTCAGCATCCATGCAGAGAAGGGCAAATAAGGAGGGTCAGGAAGCAAGTTGGAAATGTGTTCAGCTTTCATTTTAAGTTTGATCATATTTGGAACATTTCCATAACCATTAAAAAACAAACAAACAAACAAACAAAAAAAAACCCAA
>JAVJGJ010000001.1:8079819-8104745 GCA_035590215.1 Microhierax caerulescens
TTTTTTCTATTTTATGGATTTTTTTATAAAATGATAGAAAATACAGAATAAAAATAAAAAATAAAAAAAACAACTCTGATATCAAAAACCAGAGGCTGTCATATTATTAATAAGGTATGCAGCTTAGGCAAAGTAAGTACGCCTGGGGCTAAGCAATGACCCCCTCTCTCCTCCAGTGCAAGATTTCACAGCCTTTGTGGACTCGAAATCCTAGATTTGAAAAGTACAGGAAAAAATAGTTTAAGAAATTGCCTCAGCAATATGGACAGTGTCTTTAGCCCTGCTACAGATGGGAAAGACTGGAAAGGCTAATGGAGTAGCTAGTGAAGCAAGAAGTGGCTCACTGAAGCAGATGATGGGCATAATACTGGATAGCCTTGCTACCTAGTTGGGTAGGCAATAGAGCCCTATGATTTGAAAAATCACAGGTTGCAGGTTGGTATTACAGGGGGAGGCTGGAAGGCAGCAAGTGCTCTTAACAGTTGCTTCACCAAGAAAACAGTGGAAAGACTTTAAAATACTTTGCGTAGAGAATAATGGATTGATTTGATTACTAGTAACAGGGACCAAATTAAATTCCTCGAGTAAAGTAATAAATATTAAGTTTCGACACCATTCAGAGATCAGTGAAAATTAAATTGTACTGGTGCTCAGAGAACTCTGGTTTTCAGCATTTCCTCCCCAAAGGGCTGCAAGCTTTTGCATTGGATTAGGGTAGCTGCTCAATCTGAGGCACATTTCGTTGGTTTGCTCAGGTGAACCATATTGTCACTGAGCTACAGACTGTTCCTCATTTTCTAACATGACCAACAGTTTTGTTCTTTATGGAACTATTAACAAAAATGAGAGAGAATGTATTACTCTATTTATCTTCCTATACTTTGTTCTCACCCTTCAATACAGTTTTGTCAAGTCAGTTCATTCATTCTTTGAGTAGGGAGAAGTGGAGCTTACTCGGTGTGTCTGCTTTACTAACTGGTGTGGAGCTAGAATGGATTGCATCTGTCCCATCCCTAAACCTGTGTCCACACTGTGTTTTGTCAGCATGAATTTCACACTGGTTTCCTTTCTGAGTTTCACTGGGCATGCTGAGAGAGCTGGCTGCTCCACCTTTCTTGTTTCCACCAGGAGAGCAAGGGATTGGAGCAACCTGTCTCTTGAAAGAACCTCTTCACCAAACTACATCAGTGATACAGCTGCACCCACTGAGCTCACAAGCAGTTTTGTTTAGTTTTCCTGGATTTTTTTGGTTTCTGGCTCATTACAGCATTAGTGGATGCTGGAAACTGAAGATTATCCTTGTTACTGCCAATGAAACCCTGACAGAAGAGTGACCCATGTTTGTAACTAGATGGTCAAGCTCAGCTGGATGTATTTGGCACTAATAAACCACAGCTTTAACCAGCTCAGGACAGAGTGTGCAGAACGGGTAAGGGCAAGCATTGAGGTACCTGTAGGAATTTTCTGGGTATCAAACAAGAAGAGAAACTTCATCAGAGGCTAGAAGGACATCTTGAAGTTGATAGCAGTTAAGGTCTGGCACGAGGATTAGATAAGGATGAAGCATGGAAGTATGTGGTTGTTGCTGACCAACTTGTATTTTCTCTCAGCTATGTACGCTTTTTTTCTCTAGTACCTGACGTAGCAGGCTTCACTTGCAGCATGCAGTAGTTAGTGTAATACCAAACACCTTCGCCGTGCTGGTGTTCTGACACTTGGTGTATTTTGAAGTATTTGAGAGGCATTTTCTCAGTATGGTACTGTTGCGTATTTTTTCTCCCTCCTCACGGTATCATCCAAGGACTGTTGAGATATGTGGAACGTAAGGATCTAATGGTGGTGTCTAAAAGTGTGTAGTTCTCTGCAATTTGTGCCCTATTACTGCAGCTGTGCACTGTCCCAGCAGGTGAAAATCCAAAGACCCATTCTCACAGTAAAAGAAGTTGAGGTCGCACAGCTTGTTGTCCTGGCTGTTGGGACAGGAGAGATTTAAGCTGTGAGTTTCTTTTTCCTAAATTTATTCCTCAGTCATTGCATAAGGCCCCGACCGAGCTGCAAACACACAGAAGAGTTTAGGTTTTGTGGCATGTACTTTTCAAGCCTCCCATTGAACCCACCTGGAGGCATCCCAGTGTGTTCATTTAGCCCAGCTGTGTATCGTGCTGCCTGCCTGCATCCTGGGTGCAGAGAAGCTCGGTCCCCTGCCAGTGCTTTGCTGGATGTTCACTGGATGGGGGCACACGTAGCTTAAGGAGGAGGTTCGTGAGATGCCCTCCACCTGTCGTAGATGTGATATGGGACAGGACAGGGAGAAGTGGACAGAGGGGGCACGGACAGCACAGGCAAAATTCAGGAATTCAGGGATGTTGCAAGAAAATCATAACCAGCTAATTTTTGTAAAGGTCAGTGTCTTCTCTGTTTACCCTGGTATAAATATATACGTCATTGCCACTCACTACTGAAGAGAGAAGTATAACAATGTTCTAATGCTCTAATTAAGAGAGTAATTTTCTAGCAATGCTTTGAACAGCTTCCTTACTTTTCTTTCTTTGTAGGCAGTTAATAATTATGACATTTTTCTTGGCTTTAACTGTGTCCCTGAAGGCATGTTAAAGACCCCCTGTGATTAAAATAGTGGGAATCATGTTACTGAAGTGACATTAACAGAGATATTTATTAAAATTTGGCCCCTGCTGTTTGTGGTTTCTCAAGATTGTACTTCTTTAGCAAATTTTAAAATAGAATTACATGATGCCTGACAACTAGAAACTATGCTATAGCCCAAATGTTAAGTGAGAATTAGAGAAGTAATTATGGACTGTCATAACACCTGGAAACAGAAGTGCTAGTAGATGGTTTAATGTTGCATTTAACAGATCATTGGTTTTGTTGCTGATGTAAAGCGTGTCTCTTGGCATGCTGTGATGGTACACAAAATGATCACGTGGTACAATATGCTATTGTAATGTTTGTTAGGTATTTGCAGGGCTTATCTGTTGTTCCTAAGACTCTGGTGGAAATATGATGCAACTTCCTTCGAGACTGCTCATGTGAACGGCATGTTCAATAAATATTCGATGTGACATGTATCAGAAGAAAACAAAATTGCTACTTGACTGCAACCAGTTTATGCTTTTTCCTGAATCAGCAGCTCGTGTTTGTCTGGTAACTTACCCAGCAGTTCTGTTTTCACCTCTACTGTTCATTTCCCTTTCAGGCAACTGCAAAAGCCAGAAAATGGCCTTTGTGATAATGCCACTGAGGTTTAGAGCATTAAAGCAATCTCATTATCAGTTTACATCCCCCGTTGGAAATCGGAGATTGTTGAGCACATCAAACAGTGGAGCAGGGGCATGTAATGTGCAGCCCAAGGGCCAGATGAGACCTGCTGAGTCATATAATGTGGGCTCCAGCTGCCCTCTTCCTGTAACTGAAGGATGGGGACAAGAGAGCAGAACTGCAGGCTGGCGTTGCTAATGAACTTGAACCACTATACATTATTTTCCATCTGCATACCAAATATGGTTATATGCACTTATAATACATGTCTACAGTTTATATGCAAATTGGATGTGGCCCTTGGGCTCTTGGTAAGTAACCTGGATAACCTTCAGGTCTGTAGAAGGTAAGCCTCTTGCTAATGCTGGAATTGGTGCATGGGGCTAGGGGCTGCCTTGTGGCATGAGCCTGGGTTGCTCTTTGCTTAAAAGCAATAGAGGAGGACTAATAGAAACAACTTTTGTTCATCTTCCACACCAAACTCTTCAGTACGCAGGCAAGAATGTGGAGGGAAAGAATATTCTGTGGTTCAGATACTCACTGTAAAAATCCTTGCTCCCTCAAACCTGGGATCTCAGCAGCCATGTACATATAAAACCCCCACCGCATCAGTGAGGTTCTCCTGATGGATCTGCAAATGACATTGCATTGTCAATTTTTTATGCTGTGGAAAGAATTTTAATTATTTTAATTACTGTTTCAGAGTTACTGGGAAATAAACTCAGTATCTATCATTACTTCATCCAACTGTGCAAATGAAATATATAATTGATATAAAATGTTTTTGTCACACGCAGTTTGAACAAAGATCTATGCTAGTTTAAAATTCAGTGGATTCTTCTGTGGTAAAGTTCTATTAATGCATTCATTAACGAGAAATTACATTACAATGTCTGTGGGGCTTACTTCAGTGAAAGAATGATTTCTTTGTTGTTAATTTCATCTTGATGTTACTCCCCTCTATTTAGCTTCCCCAAAATGACGTTTTCCTAAAAATCAGCACTAATATGGTAGTTAACCTTTCTCAGTATTATTAATACTGAGATAGAGTCATACAAAGAATTAAAGCTTGAAACCCTTTATTTTACCCACTGTTGCAAAAGTTCATCACAACTTCAACTGTATTCTTTATTTCACAGATCTTCCCTTTAAAATAGAAATAAAGACCTTGAAATTACAGATGAGGGTTGGCTGACTGACATATATAATGTGAAGATTCTTTTTATATGGAAAGAAGGCACCTACAGGTATCATTGAAGCATTTGTACCAATTTCTCTTACTTCGAGCAAGGTACAGAGTCCTAATGTAATTTTTATTATTTCTTTTGTGACAAAACTAATATTCAACGAGATGTGGAAGAGGGGTTGTGTGAATCTGCCACCCTGAAAGGTACACAAATACTTTATTCAAAATAACACTCAATTTTTATGTATTTATAATTATTTTATTAATTATTACCAAAAATGCTGCAAAAGAAATCTCTTTTCTCTTTCTTGGGGATAAAATCTGAGTGTGACCACCCTTCTGCAGATTCTGGTTTTGCTTGTGCAAAGGAAGATGTCTGCGCTGGGCCACTGACCACTGGCAAATTATGGGTGACAGATGCTAGAAGATATATTTCTACAGTGTAGAACATGAGGAACATTCATCGACATTGACTTGCAGCACCACTTCAAAAGGTGAGGTGAAAGTGCAATTTATTTTTTTTTGTATTCTGGCAGATTTTATTGCCATAGATAATTTCTTCAGTGTCTTCTGTGCAATTGCCTTGAAAATGTACACATTTAAAATTATTAATTCATTTTAGGTCTTCGTTTAATTTCCATTTGTGAGGTTAGGGGTTTCCATTTTCTAGCTGTTGTTGATAGTCATGAAGGATGAAAATCTACAATTTCCTTAACAGAAAAGCTGTAATTCTCATCCAGTCACTTGATTCTAGGAGCTCAGACCAACTATAGGGAGATGCTTATTAATCAAGTCCCAAGAACTGATATGGCTGCCTCTGTTACAGGACTTTCACTGAGAAGGAAAATAGTTCCAGTGTATTATGAACTGTAAATGAATATAGACCCTGTGTCATCCTAAATCCTTTCTGAGCAGCTCATAAGAAGAAACCTTAATGCTATATGAATAAATCGGCTGGGGATTTCTTTCCTCTAAATAAATCCCAGTGTCATAAAGGAATGTCACCTATGTATCTAATAAGAGCATCACTGATGCTATATGCCATTACCTTAGAGCAAGGCCTGCATTTAAATGACCACAGTCTGCTCTGCAATAAACTTTAGGCAGAGGCAACTTCTGGGCTCTCTGAATTATCCATGTTATCTGGTTTTAGACTGAATGATGCTTTTGATGTACTATGAAAACGGTTACAAAACCCTCCAACAAACCAAACCAACCAATCAAGCAAAAAACACATCAAAACCTTACCTTTCATTTCCTAGAGAAGATCTCAAGAACTATCAGAAATGTTATGAACTACAGAAGACCAGGTGAATCAGGGAAGCGTACTGTTCCTGAAAGGTTATATACCATCCATAATTAAAATTCTTATAGAAACGTACCACGCCACTCAATTTTTGGTCAGAGTATGCAGTTTGCAGTATGCAGACATGTTGGGTGGCCAGTTTGCTGCCATCAATACTCTGCCCTGTATTTTTGCTCAGATTCTTAGAACTGAAGGACACAGCGTAGTTCCGAGTTAGCTTTTAAGAGAAAAAATTGCCAAAACACAAAAGGCTTCAACTGGCTATATATCAACCAGTCAACAGCACAGTGCAAAAAAAGGCAGAGAGACATTTTATTAACGTTTCGGGCAGTTCTTGTTCTACTATTCTAAGAAGAAGCTGTTCTTTATTTAACCTTTATTAATGTAGGAGTGATCTTGAGAAGCAGCAGTAGTACAGCCACCAAATACAAGAGGACACATTTTCATTGTGTTTATCAGTCATAGATGTCATAGAAAGAGGGTAAGTATTAAGAACTAGCATAGTCTAAAAGCCGCTCAAATTAAAAATAAAGGATGCAAATTTCTTATACATGAACATGCCAGGAAAGTAACATTGGGAAAGTAATGTCTACCTCTTAACAAAGAGGTCTTTTTGAAAGTAAAACTAAAGCGATATAGCAAAGCAATAAATACAATGGAGACATCAAAAGAACCCATCAAAAATGATTACATCAAATCAAAAAAGATTAAATATTTTAAGGTGCAAGACAGATCAAAGGCTTCTTAAAGATATCAAACATGTGAAGCCTATGAGGAAATTAGGATGCTAAGAAGAAAAGACAGAAATGAATGAAAATGTACATAGCACCATTTAAAATGGAAAATTAAATACAGTATTCTAAGGTCAGCCAAAATATTTGGTACTAATAATCCTTTCATCTTTTATTAGCTGAAATTAAAATATAGAATACATAACACCTGAAAATTCATGATATGATTGAATTTGCCATCACAGTTATGCAAAAGAAAAAGCCTAACCTACTAATTACTTAAACTTCTTTGAACATCAAAATAAAAGTAATGGAGAAAAAGAAATCAGTGACAGGATATTTAAACATCGAGAAAGACTCTGACTTAAAATCAGCAGAGTTGAATGAAGTATTTTACTGGAATAGTTAGATTGATGCCAGTGCTGAAGCTAGCCCAAACAGAACTAGCTCAAATATCTACGCTAGGAGAATATTTTATGATGTAATCATATTGGTGAAAAGGCTGCCTTATGAACCATCTGTTCTGTGAAAACATATTGGTTCACTGAGGTGATTTTGCAGAATTTTATTTTGTGGAATTATTGTAATTTTCCCTTCCTACTTCTTACTTCAGAATAGGCCTAAGTACTGTTCAACCAGGAAAAAAGAAAGATACACAAATACTTACCTAAGAAGGTGTTTTTAAACACAATTTGTCTTTCTAACTTTGTGTCCACAGCTCCAAACCCAGGAATTAGAAAGTAAAGGGACAGACTTTCAAGCTTATAGATAAAGGTTAATGTGACCTTTTCCTCATTAGGTTTTGTAGACCAGGCTTCCAAACATTTGCCTTTTCCAAGCGCCCAGAATACACCATTTGAGGATCTTGAAGACAACAGCTAGTTCCTTAGAACCTGGGTCATGACAGGATGCTACTTTGTGTTTCTCACTGGGATGATACATGTGGATTCCAGGTTTCTCCTTCCTTTGTGGCATTCTGTCTCTTTTGCTTCGATGGCTGTGTGGTTTCTCGGGATGTGGTGAAACTAAGCCTTCTGCAAGGACAATGAAACAATTGGTGTTATTCATCAGAGCAATGGCATTGGGCAGGCAGGGAGGAGGAAGTTCAGATTTTTTCCTGTTTCAGAGGTACTAAGAGTATGTGTGTGTTTTATAGACCGAGGAACTGCTGGAGAGGGACCTGTGAGCCCCTTGTAGAGGCTGACGCAGTATATAATGCTCTGTCTGATAATAACCAGATTATAGCTCCACAATTCCAACAAAGAAACACAAGCAGAAACATAAGCAGTATGAAAGTGAGTATCAATTTGCCCATTATCTCTAATGAAATTAAATAATGCATATGGGACCACACGTTTGAAGAATAAATACACATTAACATTCTTAACGGTGTGAAGATTAGGGCAATATGACTTTTTTAAAGCTTTCATCCAGGGAAAAATAGCTTACTGCTTGCTTTAAGTAAGATTAGTTAGAAAAATCCTATAGTACATCTAGAACAAAGTCTGAGTGGCAACAGGCAAATATTTTAATGTGGAAAGATTTTTATTGGTTTTAATTAAGCAATGACATTTTTGTTGAATGCCTTAAATCTTTAATTACTGCCCAAAAGCACTGAGCATGACATGAGTTATTTACTGAGTCACTGTGAAATATAGTTCAATATTTTTCTATAAATACTTCATATAGAAACAGAAGAAGCTACTCACTGGTAACAACAGTGATTTTAAGTAAATATAGGTGTTTCAGAGCCTGTTCTGAACCACAGGGGAGTCATCTGAAAGAATCCCAATGGCTTCTACAGGAGCTGGCTCAGATCTTTAATGAGCTTTAGCGCTTGTAGCAGTAGCTAGAGAAATGTTTTCTTGTGACTGACACTGGCCCAAAACCCAGATTCTGTCCTAAAAGGGAAGCCTTGAATATAGTTTGGGGGTGGGGGGAGGTTTTGTATTTGTTTGTT
Source organism: Microhierax caerulescens (assembly GCA_035590215.1). Taxonomy (NCBI): domain Eukaryota; kingdom Metazoa; phylum Chordata; class Aves; order Falconiformes; family Falconidae; genus Microhierax; species Microhierax caerulescens. The sequence goes on from JAVJGJ010000001.1 coordinate 8,088,282, forward strand.
TTTTTAAAATGGTGTGGGGAAGGTAACATCTAATGTAAATCTTGGGAAAAGTTCCAGATGACAACCACAGCAGCTGCATGCATGGATGTAATGCAGAACATAACATGGATGAGGTTTTCATGGGAGTTTGACACTCCTGTGTTTCACAGCATTGTTGATTTGCAGCCCAGATCAATTTTGACATGGCCATGAGACAGACAGTCCTGTACCACTAGTAATGACTACGTATTTATGAATAGCAACAGACGGCTAAGCTGAGGCAGGCAAGAAAACAGACATTTATGCTAGTGGTTTGCCCTTCATCTTTCATAAAAAATGGGAGCAGGGCCTACAGCTGAAGTGTATGAATCAACTCTGCTTAAATTTTAAAGTCTATGGCCTGCGTAGTGGGGCAAGCAGAGGAGGGAAGGAAGCAGCAGCAGTGTCGCCGCGTGTATCTTTCCAAGCTTTCCATGCACTTAGAGGAAAGAAATAATTGTTTTCTGGCTCACTAACAGCCTGCACCTGGTTCCTGGTCTAGAATGTTTTCTGGAGAAGTAGATTTCTCTCCTCTGAATGTGTCTTCCCTCCCCGAAATCAGGCAATTTGTGATCAACCAAAAGGAAAGGAATGAGGTCAGAACAAACCTACAGATGATACAGATCCCAACTGGATATGCAAAGTGAACATTTGAAATAGCTGGGTGATTGTAACATACAACCATTTCCTCCCCTGCTTTCAGAGGAAAATGAGATGTTGCCTGCAGAGAATGATGAACTCTGTCCAGGAACTGTAATGGACACTTGTGCTCGTCCTTCTGATGAGGTGGAAGCAGCCAGAAATCCTCATGAGCTGAGCTAGTGAAAACCATGTAAGTGTATCCACTCATGTTTTCTGATTTTTGGGACAATGGGTTTACTTTGTGCAGGAAAGAAATGGTTGCTGAATATGAGCAGTGATCACCAGAACAGCAAAATCTGTGACAGCAAAATGGAAGGCTAGTTGTGGTTTACCCTAAGAAGAGCAAGATGTGATTTTTTTATAGGCAGTGCAATTCCATTGTCATACAGCACATACATCTGAAATTCTTCTGAGGAACGTACTGCAGGTGTATTTCAACGAGAGTGAAGAGAACGTCTGGGTCACTTATATTTTTAGAGACTAGACTTAATGGGAATGAGAGCCCAGAGCAGCAGGAATTGGGGAAGGAGCCTGAAGCCGAGGACATTTACTGCTCAGGTGGCTGAGGGCTGCCCTGGGGGCATGCTGCTGGTGGGGACTCTGTGCACCCTCTGCAGTCAGCAGGGCAGACTCTTTCTCCAAAAGGGTCATGTCCTCAGCACATGTAAGTGTGACAACTTGGCTTTGCCATCACTTTTCTCTAACACATCCCTTCTGATAAAAATCTAGAGGTTTTGTCTGTAGGAATTTATTCTGTTAATCACAGACTAAATCCAACTGTTCCTACTTCTGTTGGCATAAGCCCAGGTGGTAGGCCCTCTGAGCAGAAAATCTGCCAACTGGGAAGTCATAATAGGAAAAAAACATCTGCTGTTTTTCATGTTAAAATCATGGGTATACTGTGGAGCCCAAACCATGGTCTTAAGTTTTCCTTTCCCAGTAGAAAGCTTAACAGTATGTGAAAGTACCAATACTGCCTGATCACCACACAGAACACACCTCCAAAAACACCAGGGGCTTATTTAGGACTCAAATACACATCTCATAGGTCCAGGTATGCGTTTTTAGCCTCTAGATAGTGTTTACCAACTCACACGAGAATAATCAGCAGTTGAAAAGGAGTAACTTTAACCTACACTTCAGTGAAGTGTGTTGGTTTTGTTTTTTTTTATTTAGATGTTGCTTATTGAGTTTTCATGAAAGAATGAAAAAACACATAATAGTTGATGAACAAAGGATATACAACATTACAGAGGTAAGAAACTTGCCTCCATATCTCTAGGACTTGTTAATAAGGCTTCCCATCTGACCCTCCCTGCTGGAATCAGTAACATGTCTCATAAACCTAACAAATTCAGCTAAATTCTAGACCATAACTTCCATGAAGAAAACCACCTTATCAAAGGCCTTGGCAAAAATATGTGTAATTCTATTTGACATCCTTCATAATTTTAGAACAGTAACTCCTAACAATGACAAGAAAATCAATTATTTCAGACATTAAAATCTGCTATGTAAAAATTTTCAACAAGAATACATTCTGAACTCCTTGGGTCTATGTTCATCCAGGACGTTCAGCTTTTTACAAGATCAAGTCACAGGTATAAGGCTGAGCACTGCATCTTGTACCTACTTCACTTAAAGGAAAAGAACCATCTAGAAATCTTGATAACGTTAGCAGAGAGGAGACCAAGATGGAAGAGTTACCTTGGATTGCTTGTGCCTTATGCTGCTGGAGATATCAAGTTCATAATTGAAGTGATAATGTGTTTTTTTTCTTCCATGGGGAAAATGTTACTACATTGCTGTGTGAGTAACTTGTCCCCAACCAATTTTCAGAACAATATCTAACATTGGCCTGTGAAAGTTTCCTCCATTGAAATTCAGTATGAAGTTCACTACAGCAATGGTATCTAGGGTCTGATCGCTTGTCCACTGAAATGAAATGATAGCCTTCTGTTCATCTCATTATGCATGAAATTAAGGTAGAATCCAGGAACAATATCAGCGTTTCAAATGTATTCTTGTACTGGAAAAGTGCTTCTCTCCACTACTCCTGCAACTTCTTTGTACTTAAAATGGTACTGTGTAACAACCTCCGATACCCAAATTTCTTGTTATAGGGATGGATGATGAAGAAAATAATATTAACATTTTAAGAGCAAAGCTTTAATTATTTGTATTTCTTGAATATGGCCATCAGTCTTAAGTGATTATTTTCTACTGATAAGTATTACCATTTGCTTTTAATGTGGCCTATTCAACACTGTCACAAGAGTTTCACTCCAGCTATGTTCCACGTGCTCATATTCAAGTTCTTCATGTCACCATTGTGTATAGGAAATTTTGGTTTATTTTTATGAGACAGAGACCAAAATGCTTACTAGGTGGGATGGAAGCAAGCAACTATCTAGATAGTTGCTAGTGTCTGTAGCAGTTAATTCCACAATCTTATACCAAGTGTAAGTAATTTGTTTTTCCTGTAAAAGTAAACTTTACTATTAGCACATAAATATATTGTGCCAGAGGTGAAAAAGCTGTTGACTACATTTACCTCTGAACTTTGACGCATTTTATAAAATTTTCAGGTCCTTCAGGCACTATAAAGATAATAGCTGAGAATTTAAACTGAAGCACTTGCAGTCACTCCGATTCTGGTTTACATTACAATTTCATGAAAAAAAATATTGAGAATTCAGTTTTTCATTCTTTCACAGGCCAATAAAATAAAAGCTTGGAAAAGTTTAAGATATGAAAACAAAACTATTCCCTGTCTTTTGGCTCTTACATACTTTTAAGCAAACAAAAAAAAAAAACATTGGTTCCCAGCGCCAAATTTCACTGCTTTCAAATGAGGGTGTATCTTTGGTACCTCTTGATTCAATTTCCTAGCAGCAAGGGGGTTTGGTGTGGGGTTTTTTTGGTGCTGGGAAGAAGATGGAGTTTCTCAGCTGTATCCAAACGTTATGTTTAACAGATTTCAAGACAGCATTTCCCTTTTGTAGAAACTTTCTCTAATATCTGTAAAAATAACAGAAACCTTCCAAAAGTTGTTTGGTTTTGCTCCTTGCATTAACATCTCTGAGCATGTTTGTGTGAGTCACAGGTTGATGACCTATGTCTGTCTTCCAGTAAAACAGTTTCCTATTACAAACTCTATCATCACAGCTGGCACTGACACCATTTCTTGAAGTGTTATCTCTGGCACAAAGGAACAGGCAAGGAACTGGTGTCCTCTTTTTGTCCCTGTGAAATAATAGCTAATGCCTGAAATACAAGCACAGAGAAGTATTTGAACACTTGCTTTATCGCTCCCTGTGTGACCTTACCTTTGAGACCCCTTTTATAAAGTCCACATGTCTGAGCACATGAGGGTAAAATAAAGATGAACTATAAATCACTAAAATTTTCAGTAGTGTTGCTGTTCTTCCATTGAGAGCATTGTGACAACTGTTCAATGCCTTTCTTCTCTTTGGGGCAGATGTTCAATGCCTTTGTGAAATAGTACCATGAGAAATCTACACAGCATGCCCACCTCTGGCACACTTGCCCTCAGTATTGGATAATGACTGTTCACTTCATATAAAAATTAAAAGCTGCAGAAAGTAAGAAGAACATGCTTGACTTACCTTTGTCTGTGTAAGAAGGTTTTCAAGGTTAGCTTTTTCAGAGATGGGATAAGGAGAAATACCTCTTTGTGTTCCTTGACTCTTACTTTCAGATGCTTCAAATCTTGCTGAGATGCGACTACTTGAGCTGAACAATTTTGGAAAATTCTGCAAGTATTCACTCATTAGCATAGAAAAATATTTGCTACCCTGAATTTAAAACAATTACGAACTATGTCTGTGAAAAAAAGTTTGGCAGAGAGGGGCTGTTTTATCAGGGCTGTTGCCTTTGCAATTTATTCAAAAATTGTCCAGTTTGCCCAGGTTCATGCAGCTAAATACAGACTTTTTATTTTTCAGCATCGCTGTTCCCTGAAGACTCTTTCTAGCCTTCACATGCTTCAGGTTTTGCAATAACGATGTTGGCTGTTTCTGGCTAAAAAGGGGAAAGGAGAGAAAAGCTGTCTGGCATAGATGGAAGGGGGAAAAGTAGGTCTGCTTAGAAGAGGGAAGTGAGAGAGAGCTGGCAGGTGAGAACCCAAGGTAGAGGATATTGTGACAAGAATGGGGAAAATGAAGCTTGTGCCAATACGAATTTTTGGAGTTGACACTAGGTCTGTGTGCCTGACTTCTACGTTGTCCAGGCATTGCATTCAGTGTGTTGTCAAGCTTCAGCTAATAAATCCTGCTGCAAAATAAGTGAGAATTAACTGGGCAAGATACCTTAGATTAGATAAACCAGGTCTGGGACCTAGGGAACTCAGTTTATCAGGACAATGAGCTAAGATAACAGGGAGTCAGGTTTTAAGAGGTTCTAGAAAATAAAGTGAAAATGGAATTAAACACTGTTATATAGTCAGGAAATCTAAATGGAAATATTTCTGATATTTATCAATGTTACAATGTTGAAGTTTGCAATGTATTTTTTTTTTCTTTTAGCACTGGATGTATGAGTATATATGCATATGTCCCTTCAAATTCAAACCTGCTGTAGCATAGGCTCTTTCTGCAACTTTTAAAGTGAAAAGCAGATTTACAGAGTATCATATAATTCAGGATGGCAAGTATATGACAGATTGGAAGTGCTGTAAAATCTGGCTTTATCATAGTTTCGCTATGTCATGCTATGGAACTGCTTGTTTTTATTTCCTCTGCATGGCACAATTTATTTAATTTCCAGGAGTCTTCTGCCTACACGTGGTGGTTGCTGTTTGATGAGGCAGACAGATACAGACATTCACTGGAGACAGACATACATGGCTCCTTATTGAGCAATTTATATTTGCCTCTAAGTTACAGGACCATTCAGATTAAAAGAATGCACTTGTCCTTTGTGTATGAAAACTATCATTTTTATAGAAACATACACATATATGCATTTGTGCATGAGGTAAACAAAAAGTTTTGTACAAATTAATCACCCAAAATATTCCAATTGGCTATCCTAAGAAAGACGGTAAATAATCGATTAAGATTTCTATTAATAATTTAGAAAAGGGACTAAATGTTTTGTGATATATAGGATAAATCTATATTTACGTTTGCAAATAGTAGCTCTATTTCTAAAATTTTAGATGTGTTCCTGTATCATTTGAGAGGGAGTTTAATATAGATCTCCTCCTCGCATATCTTTCAAATCTAAATATTGATGAGTAGTGTTCTCATTCTTTTAAACGCAAATATTCCTAACCTACAAAAGGTAACAATAGAAATATCATTCTACATCTGAAGTAGGAGAGCAGCTTTGCAAAGAAAAGTCCATCAGGACCTTCAAAAACAATATAATGTTTTACTGCTATTTTTTCAAAATATTGGTACTGTATACTTGAACCTTAATACCCATGTAATATTACATATTATATTTTTATCGTCACTGTATCGCACTGTAACTAAGCTCTAAATACGTTTTAGGATTTCAATCTGTAATACAGGTTATGCAGTGCAACATACTCATAAAAAGTATTCACTTTCAATGCTGATAATCTAATATTCACCAATCAATTATTAATGGAATGATGTCTTTATCTGTACAGCAGGTAGCTTGCTTATGGCATGAAAAGCAGTGGTCAGTGCTAAGTTAATGTTGATTTCTATTGTTTCAACCTCTGTCAGTTTAGGACTCGATTACTTGGGAGCAGGATCTTTACCGCAGTCTCTTAGATTCTCATCAGAAGTATGACTTGGGGCTGATATGGTCCAAAATTAGGTCTAAAAAAAGACTTTTATGTGACTTACTCCTGTTAGAAATGTGTCTGTATTTCTTAATTTTTATCTCTTCTTGAGGGCATGTTTGCCATGAGTTCTGAATTCTATGTTTTCCACTTCAGCTTATTCATTGTCTATTCTTCTTCAGGCTATAGTTGGCAACTTTGCCTCCTGTGCTGTGCCTGGGAGCATGACTGTTTGGGATGTCTATATATCCTAGATTCTCTATTCAGCCGCCATCATGTTGCCATATGTGGCTACAAGCAAAAGCCTGCTGGGCTGCTGGACGTAGTGACATTATCAGTTCCCGGACAATAGTCACTGCATGCTGTTTCTTATTCAGGAGCTGCAAAAGCCTAATTAATAAGAAGGGTGCTGCTATAGACATCGCATCCCAGAGAGAAGCCTGGGAGGTTTGCCCCAAATTATTTTTTGTTCTGTGGATCTATACCCAAAACAGCACCTTTGGGTCCAAGTTTAGGGGCTGTGTTTGAAGATGAGCCCTGTCAAGGAAAGTGCTGTCTAGTGATTGTAATATTTATAGAGAAGACTTTATATTTTCTACATCGTGTGGTCACTGACTCTCTGACTTTGTGCTGCGGCACTTCTGTGAGACAAAGAAATTGTGTATAAAATACCAGTTTTCTTTCCCAGGGTCGTTCAGGGACTCGGTGCTAAAAAATTGAACATAACTTTTCTGAGGCTAGAATCAATACACCAACTACCGCTCAAGTGGTGCTGGGAGGATATTACCTAGTCCTAGGGCACCCAGTGGTAGGCAGAAAGACAAAATGCTTAGGCTCTTATTTTCGCAATAGGGTTAAAACGGCCTCCAAGATGGTGTTAAAAAGGTCCTCTTGAAAAGTTCAGATTTCATAAGATTTATAAAAGATGTATTGGCTTATTCAGAACTTTAATTAAAAATTGTAGAAGGTCCTTTAGTTCATTAATTGAAGATGGTTGCCTGTAAATGAGAAATTAATTTATGCTTGTTTTTAATTGTTGGATGCCACCACAATTGGTGCTGCATAAAAATACATACAGTACATAAAATGTGAATTAAAACAAGTGAATAATTATAACCACATCAGCCTAAAAGCAGGAGGCATTTTAATATCAGTCTTGTAATGGTGCATGAATTAAGAAGGATTAATTTTTCTGAGACAGTTCAGAAGTATTTAGCCTTTATTCTGCCCTTATTTAAAATGCCTCATATAATACTTCTCAGTATTTTACATAATTTAAGTTTTCCTAAGACATTTTGTTCTCTATGAAGTTCTTCAACATACTGAAACACTCCTAAGATCTTAGATCTAGAAATCACCATTTTTCCAAGCAGATCATTTATTCCTTGGGTTTGCATTCGTAATCTGCAGGATCAGTGATTGTTATAGATCAGTTTCCTCAGTTAGGGAGGTGCTCTGTTTATGGCAATAGAAATATAATTTGCTACATAGTTTGGTGTAAGGACATTCCACAATGGTCAGAATGTCACAGCTATCAGACTGTTTAGCATGAGGGTGTCATGGAAAAATGCTTATAATCTATTTATTTATTTATTTATTAGAGTATTATTTCATTTATTTGGGTAGCAAATGTGCAGCAGAAAGCAGAGCCTGCTCCACCAACAGTCAAATCAGAAGGACAAGATTCTGTGGTTCTGCGTTCTTAGCAAATAGAAAACGTGTGAACCATGTCCATGTTTTAGGACACACATTACAGAGAGAAAGTGGTTCAGCAGTAAGGCTGCTGACCATTAGCAAAGTATTGCACAAACTGTGTAATTCTGAATCTTTGTGCAGTGACTGTTCACCTGGAGTTAACTATATAGCTAAAAATAAGGCTGTCTAAGGGCTTTTCTAGATTTGGCTCGGAGTTTTTGCAGGAAGCTCGTGTTACTAAAAAGTGAGGCCCTTACTGGCCTGAGTGTATTGTAGCAGATGGCACAGCTGTTACAGTAATGTACCTTAGTAATTATCAGGATTTGATTTAATAAACTGAGCAATAGAAAAGGGGAAAAACAAATTCAAAGTCTTACCAATTGTAAAAGTTTCACAAGAAAGCATAAGTTGTATTATCATATTAATGCCATTATTAAGGTTTTGATAAATGCTTTGTGTATGAATATTAACACAAGATAACCTGGATTCAAGCTATTCACAGAGCATAGAAACATCGTCTCAGCTTCCTGAACACATCTGTCAGTGTACTCTTTGATCCTGCTTTGTAATATGTCTTCTATTTCAGTTTTGGGTTTCTGGGCCTTTCCTCTACCAAGTCTTTTCACATATTTCAAAATATGTGGTAGCTTTGTGATGTGAACAAACATCTACTGGGATCAGATCCTTTAAAGTATATATGAATAGTAAATTAGTTAGATGGAGCTCTTGTATGCCTGAAAAGTGTTTCAGTTCCCACAGCATGTGAGCTTTCTCTACATTAGAAAGCAAATCACAATCAAAGAGCCTTACATGGGTTTTATATTTTGACCTTGGGCAAGTCACCAAGGCCCTCTGTGGCTTGAAGCTCAGCTTTCTGCATGTGCAAAATGTTAATGTTCTGTGCATTAAGGTGTACGTTCATCTTTTTTTGTTTTTTTTCCTATGTAGAAACTTATAAATCCTAGAGGTGCCTCCCCCCCCCCAACCCCTGCCAAAGTTCGTAATTTTTTCTTTTTCTATTACTTTTGCCCAGAGCTATACGCACATTCTGCACATGTGTTTTCAATCCACATTTCATCCTTATCTGCTACTTTAGTAGCAGAAGTTCTTCAGTTTACAGCACAGGGGTCCTGAGTTTAGCCTCTCTACTTAAGGAGAACTCTTATTGGGTTTTAATCTTGGCTATAACAGCTTCGGTGACCCCAGAGTTCACAGTCTGCCTCTGTTCCTTGCCTATGAATGCTACTCTTTCTCCTATGGGAAGAACAGCACGCTTCCCCCTGCCCCCCCTGGAAAAGAATGGTGTGACCTGAGAGGCTGTTTTATAGCAACTGTCTTACTCTTAAAACTATAGCTGAAGTTTTTGTGCACGGTTTTGCATCCCTTGGGGTATTATGAGGTGATTAAACTGTTGAACTACTGCCCATTTGATGGTCCCCCAGGGTCTTCCACTCCAGGGCACTGTAGGATTTCTTGACTTTAGGAAGTGCTTATGCTGCTCTTATCTTTCTTTCTGTCTTGCCTTCCCCCCACCTCCCCCTGCCGAGTGTTTCTAATAGCAATTATTCTTTTTCAAAATGTGACTTTAGAAATAGGAAAATTCTTTCTCTGATGAAGGGATAGAGGCACAGTTGTCTGCAGGCTTTGCTTAGCTGGCATCATCAATGCCAGAGTCAAGCCAGCCTTCTGCCAGACAGCAACTCAGACGTTTGAAGGAGCCAAAGTAAAAGAGAAGTACCAAAAAGGAATAGGAATCCACTTTTCCTGACCACTCTGTCAGCAAGTAGCAGAAGCACGTGGCTCCCTGTCTTCACAGAACGTGAAGGACAAGGTAAGTAGTTTGGGCGTGATAAAAGCAAGAGATCAACAAAGCTGCCAAGCAGATCCTGTGGACAGAAATATGGGTGATACAGGACCTTGTCCCTTTCAGATTTTGCTGCAGAGTATTCTCAGGAATAAGCGTGTTTCATCCCTTCCCAGAGAAATGATGCTGCTTGCTTAAAGAGAACACAGGTTATCAGCCCCAAGTCTCGCAGAGGTGAGTGGTTGTCTCTTAAGATTGCCTTTCCTTTCCTTTCATGTTTCCATTTAAATGGGAAAGGTAACTGCTGTTTATGTCAGGTTTCTTGTGGCTGAAGCTCTGATCTTTTCCTAAAAATTAAAGCAAACAAGTAGGAGGAGGTTATTGAAATTTATGAAGTTATGTATAGGATTGATCAAGAACCTTTGTTGAAAATGATGCAATCCTTTTCCTTCTTTGCCTGGACAGGCTTCCTGAAACTTCTAGTTTAGCATCTTGACCTTTTCTCTTGTCTTTTAAGCTTTTCAAATATTCTTCTTTGGTTTGGGTACAGTTTTTAAACTTTCCAACATAGTTGTCTCAGCTGTGTCAATGCACAAAGGAAATAATCCTCAATCTTTCTATCCCAGCTAAGAAGATATGTTGTGCCTGGAATCAGGTGTTCAGGCTACAACTGGCCAGATGAGGTGATTGGTGACATCATGCCTTCTCAGAGGGTTGTTTTATATAGCTATTGCTTTCCTTATTAGCTTCTTATAATTCCTCTGCCTCTCAGCACTGCTTAACTTTATGTTGACTTTTCAGTTAGTTCTTTTAGCTTTTTTCTGACTCCAGGGACATCATCTAATTTGAGCAAAAGTACTTTTTTGTGTTTGCTCAGTGCCTTTGGAATTTTTATTGATGGAAAAAAAGTAATGGTCAAAGAATAAATTATAAGACATTGTGATTTCTTTTATTGGTGCCCTAAGTCACTGGATGATAAACAGATATATTCACTTGTATTCAGAGATTAGTTTTATTTCTTTTTATTCTTTCAGTACACAATACATACTGATGTGTTTTAATTAGCAGAAAAATACATATAATGCCATGAAATAATACTGTCGTGCATATAGGAAAACTTTGCTTAGTTTGTGTTTTTCTGAGGTAAACACAGGACTTTGTTACGCTTTTTGCTCTGAACGGAAAATTTATTTTAATTATTCTACTTTAACTTGAATTGTCAGTTTAAATTCACCTGCTGAGTGCTATCAACTGGTGTTGGCATCTGTATTTGCGTTTGAAGATGTCCATATTCATTACCGGATTTCTTTAGCTTAACAAAGCTTGGAATTAAATGCAACCCACAAAGCAAGCATTTGTCATTCTGCGATGCATCAAGAGCTAGCACTGCTAAAGGAAAGCATTGTTTCAGGCATTAACAGTCCAGTCTGATTATGGAACTCTGTCCGTTTCTGGTGGGAACCACTGCAAGAACAACACCATTACCATCTGTGTCCTCAGCAGAGGCTTCATATCTGAACATTTAGCATTTCAAAAATCCTACAGATGTTGATATTGCATTATTCATTTAGTTAGAGACTGCCACAGCTGTGTACTTTCCTGTATATTCTTTCAAACAATCTGGCAGCAGACTCTAATTTGAGCAGTGCAGAACACAGACTGCAATTTTGATGGGTATGACTCTGGTATACATGATTTGTGCCTATTTGGCAAACTTACAGTCTCTGAAGAAGCAAAATGGAGTATTGTCACTACACTCCAGCAATTTCAGTATTCCAATGACAATTTAATGGATTGAAAATGAACATGCCTGGTGTGCATCTGAATGTTCTTGTGGTACTGAAATTATTTTGGAGAACCCTTTCAAAGCAATGCATCAACTTGTCAATCAATAGACTGATGGAGTGAAAGAAGTGGAGGATCAAAGAAAGCAAGAGAAACAGTGAAGGAAAAAGGAGTAAAATAACAGAAAAAAGGAAGGAAAGAGATGGAAGAAATGGAAGAAAATGTGAAATGCACTGCATAATAAAAAACTGAAAAGAAGGAAGCAAAATGGAACACAGGAAAAAAAAAGAAAAAAAAGGAAGAAAATTAAATTATAAGGAGGAAAAGAAAACTCAAGAGTTTGTGACAAAATACTTGGTCATGTATGGAAGGGCTTTAAATACCATCTGAGTTAGCTACTTGAAAATGTATCAGATTCAAAACCACAGTCTAAAATATTTCTAATGCATAACTTGGTAAAAATACTCTGCTTTTACTATGACTGCAAACAGAAAGAAAAGGAGATTGGAATCCAAATTACCAAACGTCCAATGAGTAAGATTCTTCCCCAGGAATCAGCAGAAATGGGTACAAAGCTCTTTTTGTTTATTTCTACTCACAGAACCTGATATTAGAAGTTATTCAATTGCTTGAATTTGCAGAAATTTGTTTTCATAGCTTATATAACTGGGGAGTCAAATCCCAAGAAGTTCGGCAAACTACTAAAAATACTTCAAATCTGCTACAGTGATACTGAAAGTGAAAGGTGACCTCATCTCAGTGATGTCTCCCAGAAAGAGGGTTGGTGCTTTCTGAATTTTTAGGGAGTTAACTCACTTTTTTTTTTTTCTTTTTCTTCATTAGTTAAATGTTAATCATCAAAAATAACAAATTCACACATGAACATTGGATGAGTCCTTTGCATAATCTGTTTGAAGAAAGATCAAAGTAAGAACATCCTCACCCTATCACTCTGAGTTTCATTGGGTGATAGCAATTGAAATCAATGTTCAAAATGCAATGAAAGGGTAAGAATAGTCATCTCTGCTGCTGCCATCTAAATTAAATGTCTCAATTTGGGAAACATTTACTCCTTCTAACATGGCAAAATAGCAGCTTTTGTTTGCAGGGTTGACAGACTGTAGGAATATGAATTCTGTGGGCAAGGGGGTTGCAAGGAAATGCCCCCAGCTTTTTATGTCTGTGTGGCTGCTGCAAGTTTTTCTTCATTTTATGTTCCATGCGATGAACAATCAATGTGGGAGAGGAGAGCCATCCTCACAGTTCAAAGCAGTAACTGCTTGGTCTTCAAGGCATGTAGACAACTGGCTTTTTCGTAGCTCCCCAGAAGAATGGGAAGCCAGTTTTTCTCTACCTAGTGGCATTACCTTGTTCTCCTTTGTTCTTATAGTTCTCTTTTACTTAGGGAAAGACTAGTCTTCTGGCATGTTTTAGACTCTGAACAGTTGGGTTTTCCAGGGTCAGAAAGAAACAGGCTTCTCACTGGGGGTTTCCAGGGTCAGAAAGAAATGGGCTTTTCACTGGACAAAGACACGTTCTTCTTTTCAACTCCTGCACAGCGGCTGAGGTGCATAGTCAGTTTGCGAGGCACGGTCAGGACTGTGCATGGGTTTAAATTTCATACACTCCGAGTGAACGCCACTGGCTTTCTCTGTCCTCATCTAGACACACCTGGGCTGTTCAAGCCACTGAATCCTTGCTCTGGGACTCTGCAGAGAAAGCTCAGTGTCATCACCCTACAGTTGTGTGCAAGTCCTGTAGTCTTACTGGACTGGACTCTTTAAATAGCACTTTGTGATCATTACAGAGGAGGACCACACTGTTTCACATCTCTCTACTTTCCCTTTGGGGTTTAATAAAGTTCCCACCTGTCGGATTAAATCTATTCCACTTGTCAGTGTCTTACTTATCTAGAGAAAAATTACCATTTTTTGAGACAAGTGTAACGAAACAGCTGTTCAGCGCCCAACAACAGCCAAGCCAGTAGAGTTCAGTTTGTATGAAGAACTGGAGGAAGCACAGTTGGTCAATAGTGGAATAGAACAATTTTATAAAATCAGCAGTGTTTTCACCTTGAGCTCCCTGTCCTATTTGTATTACCCAGATGGATTGCAAGAGAGTGGCAAAAATTATTTGCAGAATTCTGTATTGCTGCAGAGAGACAGACAAAAATATTTAGTTATGTCTGGAGGACTGGATTTGCTTGGGTAAAGGAAAGCATGGGAAGAGTAACTCAAGTGTTTTTGATGCAAGAACGCATTCAGATTAAAAGAGGCATTTTAAACATGTAAGAAGAACAACTTACACAACATAGTTAATGTGTGAAACTCATTACCAGAAAATATTAACAGTATTCTTGGGAGAGTTTGGTCATTTATAGCAAAAACAAGGTAACTGACAGTAACTGATACTATTAGAACTATGATTTCAGATTGATCATATATGGCATACAATCTTAGCTGTGAGGGTTAGACATAACTTTCCTATGGAATGAATTATTTCTTAATTGGGTATTCACAATTTGTTAATAATTTCTCTGTTACAGGAATGTTTGCTGCTTGAAACAGATGGTATGGACAATGGTAGAGAGGAGATTAAAAGTAGAAGTAGTGTAATATGGAACATAGAGTTGCTTTCTTATACATAACCTGTCTAATGAACTCCTTACAGAGGAAGAAATGGGATACTTTAAAGTATCCCTTTTTTCTAAACAAAAAATAAGACATTTAAAATAAATATTTATACCTAATGGCCATCTTTTGTAAAGTTCTTGCTGTTATTATTGTTGAAAACAATTTTTTTTTTCAGAAAAAAAATCCATATTTTATATTTTTTTCTAACTGTGAAGTATTATGATATCAAATGTAAATATTGTGTCTTCATTCAGATGATAGGCTCATTGACTGCTACCAACATTATTAATGTATGGACATTCTAATATACCTTCCAGCACTTTAGCTGTAAACCAGTGTGATAATGAAAATACGAAATTAGATAATGATGTGTAACATTTTTCCTTGCTACCTTCTAAAACTAAATTTTTCTTCCTTCTTCTGCTTTTAAAAAAAATATTTCTACTCTGATTTTTAACGTTTCCCCTTGATCCTTAGCCATCCATGATTCTTTGATGAAGTCTAATTTTACCAGCATTTTGTGCAGTAACTTTTTCTGAGTTGTATTAACCAGGAGTGTACTTTGATCTTTTCTTTACATGTCCATACTTCTTGACATCAAACAGCAAAAATCCTGGAAGCCCTAGCCGTAAAAGAAAAAAGAAAAAAAAAAAAATCCCCACATTTTAAGCAACCATTCAAATTCATGGGGCAAGTTCAGTTTTTACTTGTGACATTATGAGAAATCACAAGTTTCAGAGCCTAAATACAGCTGAGATAGGAGCTAGGATGTATTATCAACAATAGCCATTGTGGTTATTAGGAGACAAGGAAAAGGATCAGATGCTACATAAACAAGAAGCCCCCAGACAATGGCAAAACACAACTGCCAGAGAGAGGGGGCTGTGGCAAATTCGTAAGTGTACCCACCCATTCTGATCCTAACCCTACAAATGCTTCTTGCTCAACAAGCATATTAAAAGGGATCTGTGTAGGGATCTAGCCACATAAATATGATCTCAAGTTTTGTGTTCAGGTTGTCCCCTTTCAGTCTGTTTTACCTATTTTCAAACTATTACTTTTTCAAAACTGCCATTGCTTCTGTATCAATTATACCAAGCAGAAACTTGAGGAGGGCAGCTGTGAGAAAAAATGGAAGTGTTATTAATTCAATCTATAACATGAGAAAATGACCATTATAGAGTTTTTCTTAAAAACTGAAGTCTTTTCTAATTGCTTTAGAAGCATTGTATTAAAAACTGATGTACTTTCAGACCATCAAATTTTCTGATATTATAATTTTTAGAAGTTAATTTTCTCACACAATGGAAGGACTTGGGATGCTGGGTCGGTCAGATTCTCAGCTGGTTTAAATTGCCATAGCTTCAGTAAAAGTAGCAAAGCTATGCCAGTTAAAAAGAAGGTCTGGATGTGGTTAGTGGGTTAGTGTTCTTACAGTTACACTGAGACGTGTGCTTTTGTTGTTATTTATATTGCAATTGTTCCTAGGAGCCATGCTTATTACCAGGCCGCGCTGGGCTGGAGCACCGTGTACAAAGAACATAAAACTCTTTCAATGCAACGAGAAGTGGCACCGTCTTTTGTATGTAGGTAACTAGATTGCACGAGCACTGTGCTAGGTTTTCTGCAAATGGTTGTTTCCTTCTTTAAAATAATTAATCTCAGTCATGTCTCTGCCTCACTTTAGGTTTGCTCTGTACAGAAGTTCTCACGCTCTGCATGAGTTCTGTAGGAAACAGCTTCAAAAGCAGTTTGGAGGGAAGAGAAAGAGCTCTTCAATTCCTGTGTTTGGTTAGAAAGAGCTCAGTTTTACATTTAAGAAATTCTCTCTTGCTTTGAGATTTTATTTGTAGAAACGGGCTGATTCCTTTAGTAAGGCCATGCAGTATATGGCTATATACAATATTCTTCAGAACAGCTGTGCACTATGAATTCTTAAGCTAACTCATGCAAGTTTGTCCCCATCATAGAATGGTTTGGGTTGGAAGGGACCTTTAAAGGTCATGTAGTCCAATTGCTACCTCGTAATGAGCAGGAACATCTTCAACTAGATCAGGTTGGTCAGAGCCCCCTCCAACCTGGCCTTGAATATTTCCATGTATGGGGCA
>JAVJGJ010000001.1:8110452-8135621 GCA_035590215.1 Microhierax caerulescens
GGCTCTGCCGGCCGGTCTCCTCAACAGGCCAACCTCAGGCCCTTCGACAGCCCAAGGCAGCGGTTCTGCTGACCCCCTCCTTGCTTAGAACAGAAAGTTCTGGCATCTCATGGTGGCTGTGCCCAAGTCGTCCTGTGACCACCACATCGCCCCCCAGCCCTTCCCTGTCTGTAACCAGCCGGCCCAGTGGGGCATCTCCCTGTGCTGGCTCCCTGACCAGCTCTGCCAGTATCTTCCACATGCTCCAGGAACCTCCTGGGCTGTTTCCTCTCCGCTGTGCTGTATTTCCAGTGGACACCTGGTAAATCGAAGTCCCCCATTTCCCAGCTGTAGGAAGTCTTTAACCTTCTCACACACATGTTTTGTGTAAGGTGTGAATTCTCCAATGTGGAGACTGTGTGTCTCCACAAAGCACACACTTTGTAGCCTTTGTGTGTCATCGCTGCCTGGGTCAGCAAGAGAGAGCAGCAACTGCTTTTCAGGTTTTAAGTACGTAAGTCTTTCTGTGAGGTCCACATTTCAGCACACAAATCTTTGTGCAGTGAAGTCTTAATGTCCTGAAGTAGGCATAAAGACATCAGGGAGTCACTCTGTATGCACTTAGGCAGTGGAGCCTGACCAGTTCCTGAAGACTTATGGGCTAAAGTGAAATCTCTGGGGAGATGTTAGACCTGTGAACAACCAAGTCTTTCTATGAATCAGACCATGGTTTATTGAGGCACGATTACCTCGAAGCATACAAATTGTACAGCAATAGATGAAAGTTTGATGTGGAATCCCCAAAAGAAGGATATTGTCACCTGTGTAGGTTCAAATGCCCAGCTGAATCCCGAAGTCAGCAGCAAATTTTAAGGAGACAGATTTCACACTCTCTCTTCTCAGTCACAATCAAACATCACTCTCAGCGTCATATCTGCTGACTATTGATTTTCTTTTTTCATTTGCTTAGCTGATGAAATTAGGCCTGTGTCACATAAACAGGACAAATTACAAACTTCAGCCTGGTGGAACCTGATGGTATGTTTTCCATGGACAAATGAAGAGACAGGTTTTGATATGGCTGGAATGGCACTGAAATGAAAGCAGTGTTTTTTTTACTAAAAGAGCAAGTAGTGCTACAGGCATCATTGCATGCTTTATAAGGAAAGTGAATCTGGAGGTTATATGAATTTTAATGCCCTGCATAGTCCGAAGGTCATAAACTGCTAAATGTTTTCTAAGTTGGTAATCTAGTTGTTTTGTGCAGATTATAACAAACATCTGAACATCCTTACAGGCAGCTACATTATAGGTGCTGTTATCTCCTAAATATTTTCTTTTTCTTTTTTGTTTTATTTTGATTGGGGGGTGGGAGGTTGAAGAATTGTTTCTGTTCAGTAACATTGTCTTCCACAGCTAATAGCTGGATATTAAATGGCTTTTCAGTCATTCTAATATTCTTGGTATACTCAACAGCTACTGAAGCTTTCTAGAACCACTACATGCATCATAGAGATATTTAGCATCATAATGTAAATGGCTCTGAAAACGAATGGTGATATAATTTGTGACTTCCCAATTCGGTTTTAAAGTACTCCCAGAATTTCTTTAAAGGCTTCTTCACCCAGCTCAAGAAAAAGTTTCCCACTGAGACCGGTGAATTCAAATACATACAATATCCCATTATTATTAGTTATGGATGAACCTCAAGCCTCAAATATATTATTCTCTAGTTTTCTCTCCTACCCCTTCCAATTTGCATGTGTTTTTAAACCAAAGAATCTCAGGCACAGGGAAGAGCAAATAAATGTATATATTTCTATTATTACATTGTATATCCTGCTTTCTAACTAAAAATAAATAAATAATTAAATGAATGGCATTTTGCTCTTGCCTTACTTTTAATTTTCTATTGGTAATTAAAATAGATAGTTATAAATATTGTGTCCTTTGAATCATTAGTAAGTTTTGTTTTAGTGCTTGTCAGTCAATCTTGTTAAAAGACTAAAGTCATATTGTCCTTTTTGTGCTAGGCTTGTTTTCCATAAATTGCCAGAAAACAATTTATTCAGTTTGTCTTTCTTCCAGTAATTGATTATGCGGATATTATTTATCGTACTGCTGCAAGCACATCTTTGCATAAATTGGATGTGCTTTATCATTCTGTGTTACATTGTATTTACAAATGCTCTATTTTCTGCTCATCATTGACGACTTTATTCCATGGTAAACTTGTCTTCATTAGAAGGGCTTAAGCATTACTGTTCATTTATCAGCAAGGGAATTTGGAGAAAAGCCCCACCATGTTTTCTATCTTTAGCAGTTCTTTTCCCCAACAAATATGCTTTCAAATCCTATAGTTGGGTGGTTTTTTTTTTCCATATGAAAATCCAATAAATACGAGGAATTATTTTTCTCAGCACCCCTACCCTGTAGGTATTTCTTTTAGCTGCTATTAAAGTTTGCAAGTGATTTCAGTTTTACTGTTTAAATAAAAGAGCCAATACACTAAGGAGATGAGCATGCCTGGCATCTTCTGGAGTCTTAATGACTCTATTCTCAGGTCATCTCTGTTAAGAGAATTAAGTTCCCAGACTAGCAATTTACTTGGTTAAAGGAAGGGTTGACTGGGTATCTACACTGTTTATTGTCTTTTTCCTAGTCATGAATACTGCCCACGCATGATGTTTCAGAATTTGACTGTGTCCAGGGAATGCATTCACAAGTATGATTCATTTTCAGGTATGGAAAAAACCTTTTCTCTTTATAGCCTTTTTCTTCATAGCTAAGAAAGTATTTTGTCATTGCTTTAGAGAGATATAATTACAGTAATTCATCTGCACTGAAAAAATTTCAGGTTTGAAAATCTCATCTGTGATTGCACAGGCATAAATGTTATGTTAAAACATAAAAGCTGATATTAGTGTAAATAAGGGCTCAACTTCCTGTGGAGTGAGAGGCATTGCCTACCTCCACTGGAATTAGCAGGCTGTGAAAGCGCTTATAAATTCACAGACTCAAGCCCCAGAATGTGTATGTCAAATCATAGCCCTCTCTTGCTTCTCTCTGCATGATAATGGAAGACCCAGCTGCAATTCTTTTTACTTCAGAAAGCGTTTTCAGTGCCAGTACAATCCCTGTTCTTTACTGGGTACCAAGGAGTCTGAGGAAAAGTAACAGGAGAGTCCATGTGCCATCTGGTATGTTGAAACATTGCTACTATTGTCAGCTGTGTGGCGTCTCCAGTATGGGAGCAGTGAGAAGTAAATGGGTCTTCATTTTTAATGATCATTCCTGCCTGATCATTCCAGCATGATGTGCACACGTGCATGTATGAAGTAAGGGTGTCTTAATTTTAAAATTATATTATCAGAAGAGAATAGAGTACCCACCCAGCACACTGTCCCTGAGCTGCTTCAGCAGAAATACTGGGTGACAAAATGGTAGAAAGCACGAGACTATTCCTTATGCCATTCTTGCTCAGTACAAGCTCGTCATTGCTGGCACCTCCAGAGATGCCTGCATTACTAGACAGGAGGAAAAGAGAGGAAGACACCGCATAGTCCAGGAGTAAGTACTCACACAGCACATAGGACACCTGGATTGTGTACTCCACACTGTATTAGGAAGAAGAGGAATCAAAGAAAGGTGTGCTGCTTTATTATTATATTCCATTTTTTTCTTTTTTCTTTTTTTTCCCCCTTTTTTTATATATTGGAGTAGATCTCTCAGGGTATCTTTTCCTTTTTGTTTGTTATTTTTGCTTGAGTATTTTGAGAATTAGAACTAGTGTCCGATGAATATAGGAAATAGGCATAACTCTATAGCAAGCAGTTAGTGACTTGTCTATCTTTGAATAATGAGGCTTGAGCCATAGTGTCTCCTCTGACATTTTCTACATTCCAGTGAGTCACCACTTGGTTTGCTGGTTTGTGAAGTTGCCTTTGGGTATACTAATTCAACATGTACATTGCGTATGGAACTATTTAAAAATTCTTCTTTACAGGCCTCTCTAATCACCTTGATAGTCTTGCTCATGTATATGTACAATTGGTTGTTAATATTGGCTTTTATTTGCAGCAGGTTTTTGAGAATCCACAATCATTTTGAAATACTCCTTTTAAGGAGAAAAAAACTCCAGAAACTAAACAAGCAAATATTTGTAGGTCACCTTTAAAACAACAAGCAGAGCTGCGGACTGTATACGTCATTTATATATATTTATATATAGGTATAAACATTTATAATATATAGGACATATTTGCATTTATCAAGTATATATATTTTGGTTTCCTTGATGTCACATAGGATGCCTACACATATGCTTCTTTTTATATGAGTTATATTTCTTTTGGTGGGTGCTTGGTTGTTCCTGTTGTGGGGCTGCAATACATTTTTTTCTGGAACATTTCCCCTCCTACCCCTTGCTGTTTCAATTAGTTTCCCATTCCATAGAAAAATGTACCTTATCCGCTATGAATATGGAACCTGTGTAGTTAAATTTTGGTTTCTACAAGCAATGATTGCTTGCTTGAATGTTCACACAAGGAGAATCTAAAAGAGACCCAAGTGTAGCTGGAATGAATTAAGATTTAAATTTCAGCAGGTATTCATTGAAAGCTTTTTTTTACTTTAAAGGCATTCAGTTCTTCTGATGGTAAAGGATTCACCTAGCTCAAAGACTGTCTGGACTTTATTGCTAATTGTAAGTCACTGTGCAGGCTCACCAGCCGAACAAGAAAAAATAAAGTCCCTAACCATACATCTTCTCTTTGCATCCCCTTCCTTGGGGCTTGCTTTATTTCCAAAACCACAAACTCTAAACCAGAACAAATCAACTCAAACTGCTCGGTAATAATCACCTGAGGCCCTTCCAGCCTCTGCCAGCTGGGAGAAGATAGCAGGCAACCTCATCTTGGGAGATTTGCTTTTGTACCAACCTTCTCAGTCCTTTCACACCACCACCAAAACTGTTACCTGTCCAGTAACCCCTTACATGCCAAATTTGCTTTAGCCCACAATACACTGTTCTTCTGCAGCAGCTGCGTATGCCAATTTACCATGTTTTCACGCATGTAACTGATTCCAGGAAAAAAAAATAAATAAAAAATCAATACTTCAAACTTTTCATAACGTGAAACCTGAAATTGCAAGGACTCATGTTGAAGAGAATGCCGGGAATTTCTGGGAAATAGTGAGACCTGGAGTAACTTTTGCCTTGATTAATCAACACATTACAATTTGCAGTGATTTTGAATTGCAGGAGTTTTAGGTTTTAAAGATAACCAGTATACCATTACAATACTGTATGTGTTTATCTTACCACACTAGAGGAAGAAAACAAACTTAAGATTGCATATTCTCTGGATACTATCAAACAGGAGAAAATAATATATATGTTTATTTATAGATGTGAAACTTCTGGGATACGCAGAATATTGAAGTATGAGCACTTACATTTGTGTGGACATGCAAACCATTGATGGTGTATCTTTTGCAAACTGACAAGGAAAACTTTTTCCTGAAGCTTTGCTTTCTTTGTAGGAAGGTCTCCTGCTGCAGTATTTTGAAAACATGTGATGGATCATTTGAGTTGTTCTAGAGGAGAGCTACGCTGTCAGTTAGATGGTAATATATAGCCTGCACAAATCAAATTCACTTGGAGTTTCAGTTGCCTCTGTAGCAACTGAGCAAATATCACAGCGATTGAACTTGTGCTACCGTAACTGGTAGTCTAATTTCTTCCTACAAACCAGTTTCATTGAGCCAGTAGGTCAGTGCGGAACAAGTTTATGACAGTGCGCTATGAGCATGTTGTAAATAAAAGCCGATAGCTTTCAAGATAGGTAAACTGCAGAGGAGGATTGTGTGATGCTCTGTTGCCGGTACAGCATGTAAAACCTGACACTGTTCTACTTAGCAGCAGCAGTTTGTTACTGGAAGAAGTAAAAACCACAGACTAAAAAACTCCTCTTAAAAAAAACCAAACCGAAACCCCTCACAACCTCTGAAAATGAGTCTAAGAAAAGACTGTCAAATCAAACATTTAAAGCTAAAAAAAAAAATTAAAAATTAAGACAACAAATAAAATTAAGCTGTACTTGAAAATTTATTAGGTCTTGCTAACTAGACAAAAAGAGAACTACCATATGTTCCTTACTGCCATAAACCATGAATTTGGGGCCCAGCTCTTTTGAAAACCCTCATTGACTAAATCAGGTCTTTCATTTCAGCCTGAAATCTAGAAGGTCGTTAGTCCCCTTGCTTTCTCCCTCCCTCCCTCTCCTTTTCTTTCTTTTAATCTACATGGCTGATTTTTAAGTCCTGTTGAGAAATGCTTTCTGCAGTATTTAACAGCAGAGGAAATGGAGACGAAGCAGCTCACCTGTGCCTCCCAAAGTGAAGCTGGAAGGAGAGAGCTCTGCAGCTGATACCATTTAATGCAGCCTTT
Organism: Microhierax caerulescens; assembly: GCA_035590215.1. NCBI lineage: Eukaryota > Metazoa > Chordata > Aves > Falconiformes > Falconidae > Microhierax > Microhierax caerulescens. The sequence continues at coordinate 8,116,883 of JAVJGJ010000001.1, forward strand.
AAGCTTCTCGATTTCTCTGCATTGTCAGTAAGATGGGACCTGAGGACCGGGGTGAGAAAAAAAAAACCACAAAAAACCACCATGGTTTTGTGGCCCTGCCCCTTTCTCCACCTCTCTGCTCGAGGGAAAGAAAAGGACTGTCTGCCATGGGATGTGTTTGGAGGAGGAGCAAGGAGATCAATTGGTATGTAACTATATTACAGTGCTAATCCTATTTGCAACATTTTCTATAACTAGGTTTCCTAGGCATCGGGCTAGTTTTGTAGGCATAATATCTTTTCATAGTATTACGTATTAATATAGTATATGAAATACAGCATATGCCTGAGATGGTGGCTTAGCAGGATCGGAGTCACCAGTATGTTCGCTGTCACTAAATTTAACCTCTGTTGGAAATGTTGTCAAAGTAAAGCACTTGGAATTAAGTGTTTTGAAAATGAGAGTGTGATCACAGAGAGTAGCTGGCCTATTGATTTAAACAGGAGCACAGTTAGGTACTGATGGTAGATTAAGGGCGTATTTTGATAAAGCAAGAAGAAAAGTAGATAAAGAAAACAAGAAAAGATAGTAAAATAAACTGTAAACCAGATTTTTTTTCCTATTGTATTATTTTACTAACAGCATTGACTCCACCAGCAAATCTTTACATGCTACTTTTGGCAAACTTGGTGCATGTTGTGGATTCACACTCAAAGCCATATGGGTTTCAAAACTAAGCAGGAGGTTGTATATCAGAGCATGGTCCTGCATTGCCCCTTTGCAGGGTCTGTGGGAGGTTTTGAAATTCATCAGTCAGGCACCAGACAAAGGGGTGGAAGTTTTTGCAGACTTCTGAACAACAAGGAGTACTCACATGGGTTTGTGTGGCAGAGACTGAATCTCTGGTGAACAGCTTGCTGCAGTTACAATTTTAATGAAAACTGAAAGCTTAAGTGCAACCGTTTTCCATATCACTTTTCCCCTAAAATGATTTATTGACCACTTATACATGATACATTCTCCTGTCGTGAATAACACACTATATATTTATTTTCATGAATAATAGCTACCATTTTAATTGATAGTTTCAGAGGAGTAGATTTATTTCTACAATGAATAAAACTGCTCTCAATATACAGCCTGTATAAATTATTTTAGTATGTATTCCAGTTGTCCTTTTGCAACCCAGTATGCTTCTAATCTGAACAAAAATCAATCAAATAAGATCTAATACATCACTAACCAGCAGCCTTTATAAAGCACATTAAGAGATTTTTCTATAATGTTTTTAAAATTTGTCTTAAATGGTGTTGCCAGGAGCTTTCACTGAACCAAGGAGCTTTTGACTTGGCTGATATATCTGTCTGTAAGATGTCTGTTTCATTCCCTGTTAGCTTATTTGTCTTTTACTGACACCCTACCAGTATATATATGCCATCTCAATTACTTTGCTCAAGCACATCTCAATTATGCTACCCTTTTTTAGGTAAAAAAATTAAATTCAGCTGTGTTAATAATCAAATATTGATTCCTGCAATGCATGAGCATGTACGGGCAGATGATGTATTTTGCATTCACTCCTAAGTATGACAGCAAACAGAGAGAGTCAAGCCTATGAAGGATGCTTTTAACCAAGAAGGTGATCACAGTTCAGAACCAAAATCCCCATTACTTGCAAATGATCTCATTCTGATATTAATGTTCAAGTCAATACATGCTGTGTGCTCACAAATATGTCTCGATTGTATGCTGCAGGACTACCGATCTGTTACAGGAATAAACCTGCATGCAATCTTGTTTCTAGTGCAAAAACCCAAAGCTGACTGTGAATCATTTCAAAACAGAAATAAAATGTTACAAAGCAGGCATTAGCTGTCTTTATTAAAAACAAGCAAACAGAACGCTAACCAAACAAATTCCTGAACAGATTGCATTGCAAAGCATAGGCCCAAATACCTTAACAATATATTCACCTACCAGTAGTTTTAAAGAGCTGTTATTTATTCTTCAAATTCAGGAATGATACAGTTCTCTCTTCCCCTTTAGTAACGATTTCCTTATTGTAGCCTGACTAGGGTTTTCTTAAGGCATTGCTTTGATCCCTATGTAAACATTTACATAAGGGATTTTATATCCATTCAGAAATCCCAGAATGAAGGACCAGTACTGGAAAGTTTAGACTGTGGTATTTTAATATTTTTCCGTATGTTGAGAGATTGGTGATGGAACACTGATCTAATGGGTAAGGGACAGAGGGAAGAGTTTGTGAATGAACTGTAAATGACATGACCCAAATGTGAGTTCCCAAGAATGAATTTCAAAATGTGACACAGGTTTTGGCAAAGACAGAGAGGTAGAATCCACACAAAAGAAAAATATATTTGGGTGGGTGCCTTGTCTTGAGTAAGGTGCTTCACCATCTACTACATCAGTTAATTAAATGCTAAGTGGCAATAATATTTGGAGCCAGGTTCTAATTTCTATTCATAAAGCACTCCGAGGTGGTGGGGTTTTTTTTAGTTGAAAGACAGTGTTGTGGGGTAGAATGTTAGTAAAGTAATGTATCAAGATGTTTTAATCACAAGAAGTATCGCTTACAGATCTGGCATTCATGCCAGATGTGCTGTATAATGGATGTACAGCAATTTAGCATTTACTGTACCTTATTTATAACGTTGTCTCTGGTTTTGTATGTGTTTCCTTAGCTAAAGCTCTGGTATTTGAATGAAAATGGAAGTACTGACTATATAAGAATTTGAATAGCTTTTATCTATGTCTGCATGATCAAGCAATTCCTTTTCTTACTCTAAAATAAATAAGCCATTTTCTTGAGAAAACAGAAACTAGAAACTGTAGTTTTCTATTTGTGTTGCTTAAGCTATGAAATCAGGATATCTTTTAATAAAATACTGCAGTCAATTAAATTCAGCTGTTAAGCTAAAGCAAAGACTGATAAAAGTCAATCAAAAGACACTACTCATTGCAGGGAGGCAAGTAAAGCAATAAAGCACTAAACCTAAAGCTACGTAGTTCTTTTTGTTAGGTAGCAGTAAAGTAATTTGCATTATTCATTTCACCTTGGGGGAAAAAAAAAAAACAACAAACCACACACACACACATACCCCCTCCCCAAACCAACACATGAATAGATTGAAAGCATGGGATGGAATCTAGCTGGCAAACAAAGCAGAGGTAAAGCAAGGGAAGCAAAGAAAGCAAAATCAAATGTAACAATGCTACGTAGGTGAGTAAAAGAAATACAAAAGGGTTCTAGAAATATCTAGAGAGAATAGAAAGAGAGCACTGAAAAGTAACAAAGGGACTGTATAAGTGAAGACTCCAAGATGGATGAAAAATGTTCAAAACTACTTTTCCTTAGTTTTCAATATAAAGGAAAAAGATGAAAGTGGAGAATATTACAAGCAACGGGCCAGAGTTGTGCTAAATTTGCCATGAGGGCCCTATTTTCTGCATTCTTTCTCACGTTGAATAATGCTTATATTGCAAGTAGCCCCCCAGCTACTCAACAAAATGGAAAAAAAAGAAATGCCACATAGTTTAAGAATGACACATGGAATTACAAAATGTAATGCAAGCATGCTGCTCTGAGAGCATCCTACAGAACCTCTCACTAAAGCATTCTTCTCTGGAGATATGAAAAACGTTACCTGAAATTAGTATTGATGCAAAATAATTTGTGTTCCCTTAGTTCAAATCCATTGCGTTTGAAATAGAAGACCACTATTGTAGTGCATGATGTCTTTCACGGTGTGTACTAACACCCAAAGCACTGTCGAAAACCACATGGAGGGCATGCTTTAGGATATTGATGAGAGACAATGAGGCACAGACCGTGCGCTCATTTAGATCCTACTCAGAATATACTTAAAATGGATTTTTGTTGAAGAGAGTAAATATATTGCAGAAGAATACCTTACAACAATGATGTGGATGCATGCGTCTTCACTCTAATACTTTTGGTTCGGTAGCAGCTGCCCCCCCCCCCCCTTTTTTTTAATGCTTCATGAGGTCTTCTGTATTGATTGGAATTTATCTGGATGGAACAAAAATGATGTTATAGGGGGAAAGTGTAAGTGTATTATGTAGAGCTGAATGACCTACCCTGGGGAGATCCAGTTAAACAGTAATGGCATTTCCCATTGAAACCTTTATAGTAAAAGATTCCAACAGACACACATAATGAAGAATATAAAATCTGCCTAAAATATAAAGTGTTTTGACAGTATGGCAACACTCCTTTTTGGTATTTTTGGATCGATGGGATTTTTCATTTTAGAATTACTTCTGAAAATGAAAATAATTCAAATATAAGTAAAAAGTGTACAAAACTCAAATTTCAAACAAAATGTTTTAGTTTTATCTAAAAAGAATGTTTGACCTGAAACATTATTTTTCTAATATAATTTAATGGAAGATTTGTACATTTGGGGTTTTCAGCTAGGTTTGTAATAGGAAAAGAAAGTCTGTGTACTTTCTTATGAAATAAACCCCTGAGTTAGTATAAATCTCTGCTGTTGTGTTAGTGTGCGTCTGAGGCTATTGAGTAAGTAAATGAATATAAAGAACAATGAAGTTGACTCTATTCAGCATTGACCAAAATGACACTGCTCAGTTAAAGAAAACAATACAAAAATCTGTAGAGTAAAATTCCTTTGCCTTTATTTTTGTAATCTCCTTGCTTCTTCAGTTGGTTGAGGAGCTTTAAAACATTATGAGACAGGATCTCTCTTTGCACAAGCTTAGGGAAAAAAAATATTACTACTACTCCTACAAGTGCATGCGCAAGCACACACAGATGGATAGACAGATGTACGTATACTATTCCTGTAAGTCTGCTAGAGTCCAATACTCTCTGACTGGGTTCTTTAAAATGTTCCACACATGGAGTGTAACTTTTCATATCAGGTTTACTTGTCTGAAGACATTTGATATTACATGAGATTTCTGATTTGTCAGAATGATACAGAACATACTGAAATCACAATGCAAATGTTACTTACACTTAAGAAAACACAGTAATTGCAATAGGCAGTTCAGTTGCAATACCAGATTGGTCCCTGTTACTGGTCTCTATAATATGCTCACTGTCACAGTGTGGGGTGTCCCCCGGAAGGAAGGAAGACATGGGTTGAAGCAGCTCAAGCCTGTTGCTCTCTTTGGAAATTTTAGTGTTAAGGTGTTCAGATTGATAGTCTGAGTGGGACTGAGACACATAAACACTCCTCCCATGCTGGTCTGGCTAACTTGTGGAGAAATTCACACTCTTGATGAACTTTGATCCACTCAGTCACTGATAGCTGTTTACCTCAAACAAAGACCACCTTCTGGTCCCCTTTGTATTGCGATTAAGTCCGTTTTCTTTGCAGCTGCTGTGATCAGTTTCACCCAACATTGTTCCCAGATCTTCCCAGGCACAATGCCCTTGCCCATGGCCTTTTGAGACACCTTCTGTTGTTGGGGTTTCTTGGTCAGCCACAAAGTAAAAAAAAAATGTTTGGGAGATCTTTTGACCATTTCTTGGACTCCAAGTCCAGATCTACAGGGACTCCCAAAGGTGAAGGTATAAGATAGCATCATGCAGGATTTGCTCAGTCTTTGCTTTCTTTTGACTGCAGGAGCAGCTGTTTGCGTCCCTTAAAAGGCCGGTGGGCTAAAGAGCTCCAATTCATGCTACAGTGTCATCTACACTCTGCATGGGAAATGTGGGAGAAAGGAGGACTAGTCACAGATTTTTTTGCTATCGTCTTGCTTTTATTTTTTATTTATATCGCTTTGCTTTACAGCAAAATTTGTTTATAGTCTGCCATTTTACGCTGTAGATGGAATGTACCCTTAGCTGTGAGAGGCATGCAAGCATATCTACCACAGCTAAACAGAGTCGTGCTATAAAGCATGGCAATTCGGCATAGTTATTAAATACTACATATTAGGAGGATCTTTGAGTAAATGTGCAGGAAGATATTAATGTCAATCAGGAATAAATCAATAGTAGTGGTCTCTATAACCTATTTAGTTAAAAGGGGACATCTAACAAATGGTTTTCTCCATATTATGCTTCAAAAAAGAGGTTACACTGTGAATAACGCTGTTATTGACAAGTATAAAACTGACTCAATTTCTGTGTCTCAAATAAGAGGATGCACTTTCTGCCCAAGATTTGGGACTGATCCTAAGCTGAATAGAGAAAGACTTCACATACACTGGCTGTTATTAAAATGCAAAATTGGTAAAAGTGAAACCTAATTAAAATGTTTACTGATTTTGACATATTTATGCATGCAAATTGTAGGAAAATGTGCAGATAGGCTACATGGTTTGACATGCTTAAAAAAAAAAGGGGGGGGGGCAAGGAAACCTAGTTGAATTTCCTTCATATATAGGTCACAGAATTTCGTCAAATGAGTCCTGCAACAGAACAACAGCTCTGCACAGACTATGGGCTATCTCTTGACTTAAGCTTTTCTAAATTAAGAATGTACGCTCTCTTAAGCAAATAATTCTAAGGGTTTCTTGCCTCTTTTGGTAAAAACACCCAATTGTTTTCCAGTCATCAGATTTTGTTATACTATGGAGCCTGCTACTATTAAAAATGTTATCCCCATTTAGGTTTCTGGAGATCAGGAGCAATTAATCTGGTACCCTTCTCTGTGTTAACCGAAATAATCACTCAGTCTAAAATGGGCACTCCAGATCTTAGATAATACTTGTGACTTTTTTTCTGAACTCTTTCCAGTATGTCAACACTCTTAAGTAGAGGATAAAGACTTTAAATTTAAGCAGTGTAATTGGTCTCCAAAGGTAACAAACGAAGGAATTAATACCAGTCAATAAATGAGGTATTTATTTTAGGGATGTCAGGCATGTGGCTTTCAGAGAGGAGGTTGCAGTTAGATACTGCAGTTAGATACTGTCAGAGGAAAAAAAGAAATCCAGTATAATCTGCATTCTGATGTCTCTACGGAGAGTTTGGCGTGTAACCTGTGGTACCAAATGGGACTCTTCCAAACAGAACTGAACAGCTGTGGATCAGGCCTTAACTGGATCAGGAGGTTTTATGTAAAGCGAGGGAAATGACCAAGGACTTTACCAATCTCTGGCAAAACCAGAATTTTGAATGCTGCTTTTCACTGCTCTTGAAAGCTCTGAAGACAGACAACAAGAATGATGAAAAGATTAAAGGATAAAAGTGTGCGTGGAACCTGAAAGAACTAGATGCATGCAGTTTAAAAAGAAGAAGGCTTAAGAGATGCACAGCTACTCTGTAAATTCCTTCGAGGAACTAATATATCATTCTATAGTTCCTCTGGGAATAACCACTCCTCAATTTATTAAAACACAGGATGTACACAAAGAAAATAATGTGATGTGCGCTCTAATGCACACACAGTCCTTTTTTATGAGAAAATGCCTCCCCTTTCTTCTTGTAATCTATTTCTCAGTTGGGTCACTCTCCTGGTGTTTGGTTGTTTTTTTTTTCAACTCAGCTCAGAGCTTTGCAATCAAGTTCAGTAGGAGGGAAGTATTTGCAAGTTATAAGCATTAGTTTCTTTAAAGTCTTGGTACCAGTATTCCTACAGTATAGAAGGAAAAGAAGAACTGGGGTATATTAGGGAATAATGAAACATCTCTGCCCATGATAAAGAGCAGAGCTGAAATCCTGGTTCCAATGAAGAGTATGACAGAATTCCCATTGAGTTCAGTAGTGTCTGTTATTGAATTTTTCATTAGCATTCATCATTTTTCCCCCTCAGCAGTTCAACAATGGCAAAATAGTCTGTGTAATTCATTGCACATACAAAATATGCATATAGAGCTCTTGGCAGAACAAGCTCTTGCATAACGTAAGAGCCACATAATTCATTTATATGATGCAGTAAGGGATGGGCAGCATATGTGCATATATACATACTCACATACACCCCTTGTGGGTATCTAAAGCTACAGGATGTTCTAGGGAGGAAAAAGCCTAAAGCCAGAAATTTAACATCTCATGCGTTGATGCATTATTACTTATTTCTGTGACATATGTATATGCGCTTCAAAGCTCAGTATTTTTATCCATCATAAAATATGCCTTCTTATTTCCTTTATTTATTTTTCTTGATCTTCCCATTAAGAAAGTAGGCTGTGTAAATGACTGTAAGTTACATCAATCCCATATAAAAATTATCCTCAGCTGTTCATCTTGGGTACTAGGTGTATGTATGTCTACCTGTGGATACATAAATACATACAAACATAAATAAAAAATATATACCCATCTTGAAGAATTAGAGATATTTGACAATATAGTTATTCTGTGACTGCTTTGAATTCTCGTTGTAAAGTCACAAGGAAAGAGCCCCTGGATTATAGGTTTGCCAAGTCTTAGAGCCAATACCTGGGTCTTCAATCTATTTGTAAAAATACTGTACATGCCCATTTTTTTTCAGGAGGATAATTAGCTGTAGCTCTTTGGGTACCTAGCGGATACCGCTTTCAAACAGTATTCCACTGCATTTTTCCCTACTTTATTTTCGCTCAAGTGCATATGCAGTGGTGTATACACTCAAATCTCCTGTTAACTTTCCTTACCCTTTGGTCTACCATGTCTCCATAAGTATAAAAACACCCACCTAATTCCAAATTCTAGTATATGTGCTTTGGCTTTGCTTCTCATGACATCAGTCACTGAATTCTTGATCGTGACAGCCAGCTCTCTGTTGATAGCATAGTTATGGTTTATAACTGAAATAAAAACTGTAGCAACTCAAAGTACAATACCAAAAATAAATTAAAAAAAAATAGTTCTTCCCTTAGCTTTTACTACATTTGTGACTTCTAGCCAAACTGGTGTTTTAACAGTCATTAATTATAAGTCAGTCATCTGTCAGAAAGGCATTTTACATACTTTAGAACAATACCTGAAAATAGGCAAGTCAGATGTTCATTACTAAACTTAACCTTGACATGAGTTCCTGCGCAGTCATCAGGGCCTTTTATAAGTATTGTGAGTGACTCTGAGTATCCCTTAAACTTTCCAGGGTGCAATTTGTTAGTTAATTTCTATTTGTAATAATCTTCCTTAGGAGAAGTCGCATTGGTCCGGTGGGAGCAGCTGTTCCATTTGTGCTTGCCCGAATTGTTTGATGACTTTTGAACAAGACGCTGAATTCTTCATAAATTTTCTCTCTTGCAAAAACCCAGCAACCTACACATGTTTTTCTTAGAAATAAGCGTTGGCAGGTAGCCTTAATACTTGACTCTGGGAGTGTTTCAGATCTTCTACTATTCGGGAAAGCAAGACTTCATCAAGGAGAGCACCACTGAGCAGTAGATCAGAGACACCAGAGGGAGGCTGTGAGAATGATGAGCCTTTGATAGTAGGTTGAGGACTGGACTGCTTCTGATGCTCACATGAACTCTTTTAGCATTGACTTGCAGATCTCTGTATCGTGGCGTGCAATGATCAGTGTCTCCATTGATCTTGTCTCCTCTGCCTGAGGTATGTGGGTTTTAGAAGGTGTCCCCGGTATCATGGTGTGATTGCACTTGGGCGTAGTTTGGGCAAGGTTTGGAGGATTTGCCATGTCCCACATTTTCTCAACATCTTTCAGTTGAGTGTGTGTATCTCAGGTCTGCTTACAGTCTGGACGGTAACGCTCAGTACTGCTGAGAAAGATGAAAACACCTGTGCTTGGTAGAAGCTTATGTACGACAACTGAGCGAAAAAAACAGATGGTCATGCCATACTCATAGTGCATACAAACATTCAGCCTTGACTGAAACTGCCTGCTGCAAGAGTTGATTCACATTTTAGGCTGGATTTCTTGGCTGTGCTTGAATTCTTCCTCCCAAAGAGCCTCTCCTCCGAGCAGCCCTAAACGAAGCAAAAGGTGTTGCTGCAAGATCAGCTGGTGTGGAGAAGCACACCTCTCTACTTTACCTTATTATCAGGAGCAAAAGTTACTCCCAGCCCCTTGCAGCTCGCCTTTTTCATTGTCTTCTCTCTTCTGCGAGAAATCAATGACTGTTGTCTTAGTGCTCCACAGTGCTGAGCAGTTACATTAGAATAGTTTTATAGATGAGAGCATAGCTCTTTCTAAGGTAAAATGCTTCTGCTTCCGCAAAAGTAGCATCAAATGTATATAATTTTAAGTGCTCACAGCAGTAATTCACTCAGCAAATACTTGATTGTTTTCATTATATATCTTATCATTCGTAGAGCTTAACTTTTCAACAGTTCTCAACCGTCATTTCCTGTCCTGGCATCAAGTCTTTTCTTCCTCCTTCCTTTTTAAATGGTTTGAGTATTGTATGTTTTGAACAGGTGAACTGGAAAATCAGTGAAGTTGTCTTGGGCTATATAAGGGTTCCTACTATTTTTTTGGAATGAAGGAAAACTGAGGAGACTGACTGAGTGGCTTTACATAGCAGTAAAATAAAATTCACCACAAATGTTTTAGAACTGTATCTGGCAAAAGTGTTTTGTATACATTTTTTAAAGGATGTAAAAATTAACTGCATTTCTGTGGCCGAAAAAGAATGCAGTTAAATATATAGATTTGGGTGGTACATGCTAATTCTCTGAAGAGCCTGAAGGTGAGCTACAATCCCTCTTAATAAGATTTACTTTGCAGGATTGTCCATAGTAAACACTTCAAATTGTACTTGAAGAAGGCTGCTATTTTTTAACTAATGATTTTGTTTAACCTGCAGATAGATAAGTGATATAACTTCTGAGGCTTTAAAATAAGTTGGATACTTTAAACATATCCATATCATTTCTTTTTGAACAGATATAGGACTTTATTTAATTCCTGTATGCTGTAGAGGATTTTGTGTGACCTCCCTTTGCTGGGTTAAACTTCACTAAAGGAGCACCTTTTTTGTTGCAACAGTGGCTTGAGTGAAATAGCCTGAGTGTGCTGTAAGAAGCTTATAGCAAAACGCCAAGCACTCGGGACTGAGGAATGGAAATCGAGGCAGTAGTATAGATGAAGGTCAAATAGCACCATCTCAGAGTTAATTTGCCGCTGCCTTGCAAGAGAAGTGACCATGTACAGTGGCCTGCTAGACTTCTGCATTGCTTTCACTCCAGAAGCATAAATGACTGTGTAAGTACAAGGCGGTCATGCTCTTTTTTCCTGATAGCCATCCCTTTCCTCCACTAACTCCCTGCTACCTTTCAACCCAAGTTTGACCTGGACAAGGGGCTGCACCTTCCTCTTAAGCTTGCCTGGTCCGTGTCTGCAGTAAATGCAGTCATCATTCCCCTCCTGGCCCCTCACAGGCATACCTCGGGGTATTCACCTGGGCCTGTGCCACAGATTTTTCTGTGCTCAAAGATCGACAACAATAAGCATTACGTCGCACAAGAATACGTAAACCGCTAAACATTGCATGACACAGTTGTACCAAAGCTAAGCAAAAGCTAAAACAACTCAGACAGTAGGTGCCTGATCATTAGATAATTTCTGCAACAGCTAAAGGAAACAAAACAAAGCCGTGGGCAGGCAAAACGAAGTCCACGCAAAGCCGGACAAGTCCTGGGGCCAGTGTGATTAGCTTCACGCAGAGCTGGTGGCCACCCCATATTAACTGGCTGCAGGCTGTGCCGACGCTGGCTTGGCATGGCAGCTCTTCACAACCCAACTTACGAAAGCGCCCAATGAGCTTTACAGCCCTTGAGCAGGGTACCGGCATTGGAGGAGACCTTGCACTGACCTTTATTTTTTTCTTAAAATAAAAGTTGCTGATAGATTGCTGATCTTTGCCACGTATTCATACAGTTCTGTTTAGAATGTGTTTAATGTTGTAATTCGCTGGCACAGATTTTCAAGTGCAAAATACGCTGCAAAAAAATCTGAGCTGATATCCATGTAGAAAATTTATACACGGTATTATTCTCAGCTGCTTTCTATCTACCTAGAGGCATGAGTGCCAAGAACACTTCAGATTACAGGATTTATTGATCCTAATGTAGCTGCCATATTCAATCAAGAAAGGAGTAAATAGGCATCTGTGGACTGATTCCCCTTTAAGGTATTCCTAGTAGCATAGGCTGGTAACCATTACATAATAGTTACTTCCCAAATAAACAGCTGATTAAGACTGACATTTGTCACTCACGGTGATGATTACTGAACTCTTCAAGTGACATCACTGAAGTCAATGCAGACACTATACAACGTGATAAAATCGTGAAGAACAGAACTGTATGGGTATTTACTTAAGTAACTGGTCTGTTGAAAGATAAGCTCTTGTTTTGGAAAATGAAATGCCTAGATAAGCATTAGACTCTTGAATTCCACTAACTAAAGTGAAAAGCACCAGAGGGCTGTTTATGATCTCTCCCTTCTAACGGGAAATTTAGTAGCAACAGCTGACAGTGGCATTTGAAATTCTTGCTAATAAGCGTTATATCCTGCCCTGAAATATATCTTTACAGCTACTTGGAACTGTCTCTGTTAGAAGTACTCCTAGACTGAACTCCAGCATAATACTGTCTTAAATCTAACAAAGTTTTCTGTGCTCTCTCCAGCTCCCCAAAAGCAGGAAGCACGCAAAGGCTAATTTGTGTGACAGTGCCTGATACGTAACTTAGAAGCCTGCCAAGGGTCATCAGTAGAGTGCCCTTACGATAATCAGGAAATTATTTGAGAAGGTATATACAGTGTCACATTTCATTATTTATTGATTGCTGGCAACACTTTCAAAGAAATAACATGCCTTGCATTGTAATTGTATATTTACATTTCTATTCACAGGAAAAGTCTGCATGTTTTAATTGTTCAGCTTGCCAGAAGATGAACCGAATCTGTCAGACAAGGTAATGCAATGACTAGGTCTCTACAAACTCCTCCTACCGACAGCATCTTATAGGTTACTATCCTTACTCAATGTCTTTCCAATCTTACTACTTCACAGTCTGAGTAGCAGTGACTGTTAATAGCTTGACCTATCCGAAGGTACGTGTGTGCTTCAGCAGAAAATTATATGCCAGAGAATATATCACCTGTTGCACTTCTTTCATAGTGTAATGAGCAGGCCTCACACGGTAAATGACAATATAATTTTTTGCATAGATTCTGCAAGGGTATTTGCATAGATCTGTTCTGGATAAATGGAAAACTCTGGAGCTGAAAGAAGGGTTGAATATTTTTCTCTCCAGTGAAAAAGAACCAAAAGGTGGCATTATGAAAAAGAAGGGAGACATCACAGAGAAAAAGATATACAGGATATTTTACTGAACATGTTAAATTCAGTATTGATTACCTGTAATGTGCCACGGTAGTTTCACAAGAAAGGAAATTCATTGTATGTGTAAAGCTCCATGTCAGCACAAAACTTCCTCTAATATGATAGTGACCTTCAAGTGATTGTAGTCCTCTGCTAAAACGATAGTGTTAGGTAAAACCTGAACAGACAAAACTCTAGAGGTAACTTCAGAGGGAATTTCACGTAATAGAACATGTCCCTGATTTTTATGATTCTCTGGTACCTCTGAAATGTTTTATTGCAATTATTATTGAAATGAAATTATTACGTTTTACTGGAAACCAAAATTCATGTCAAAATGATAATTTCACTGTAAAATCAAGACAGTAAGAATTTGGAAGTGTCATCTGCATAATCATATGATCACATCATCGCTTTTCCTTGAGGGAGAATACCTGCTTGATTCGACTAGTCATATCGGTCCAAGGTTCAGAAGCTGTGCTAGTCCAAATGAGTCAGGTTTTGAATGGAGGGGCAGTGGAACTGGTCACTTGGAAGGCAAAATATGCACACAGACGGGGTGCACTGGAGAGGTACACAAGAGGCCATCACAGTTCAGCCTCCAGGACAGTTTCCCAGCAGGGAACCCCATGTCTGGGTCATGCTCTGTACTGGTGAGATGATACCAAGATGTGAAACTGCAGGGTTTGGCTTTATGAAGGTAGAAGAGCTGTCGCTGCCTTCTGCAGGGTACTCCAGAGACAGGTGCACAGAACTGCAGTACCGTGGTGCAATCGGAGCATCCAGCTGTAGTTCCCATTGCCTTAACACTGGTGACATTAGAGGTAGGTGGTGGAAGACGCTGTTGCTTCACCTCTGACGGTAGCACGAAACTACCGCTGAAGTGATTTGTAGTTATATGCCTATGGACAGCACAAATTACAGGAGAGAGAGATTTTAAGCAGGTTATATCTCCTCAAAATCTGAGTGTAACTCTGTGTGCTGAGGCTGAGTTGGTCCTGCAGCCAAAGGGTGCTCCTTGAGCTAACAAGCCTGTGAGGACTCCTCAAAGAAAAAGTCGTGGAAGATTTCTTTAATGCAGAATCCTATGGGTTGTCCTAGTAGCTAATCATACTCTCAGTCACTGCAGTTCCCGCCAAGCTCTCCCTGACCTCACCAAGGGCTTTTTTTAGGTAAAGCTAACATGCAGGACTGAACACGCATTCCACTGGAAGCTGCCTTCTGAGTCCTCCTGGCAAGGTCCCTGTGGACCCATAGCAGATGTTGAGGAAGACACAGGCATTCAGCGGCATAATTCAACAGCAGGGGTAGGCTGGCTGAAAGTTACATTCACTTGCCTGAACCGAGAGATCCTAAGAAGTGCCCTATGCTAGGAAACAGTCCCACCAGCTCCCAAGTGGAAGAGAGCTGCCCCTGTGCCCTGCCGTAACCCAGCGAGGCGGCCCGTTTTGCCTGCCTGCCAGCAGCATCATCCTGGGAAAGAAATTATTAAATAGGTGAAGTTGCTGGATCAACCAACCATCGAAGCCCTCTCAGAGTACCCAGTGATGAGAACTAAACCGCAGCACGTGTCCCCTGCCAAGCCCCTGCCCCAGCTGCAAGCTCACACTGCCAGGCCAAGAGTTTAGGTGAGCAGCACACATGGCTTCGGATGACCTCCGCTGCAGAAAGCCAAGCGAGGAGATGGCTCCTCGAGCAGGGCTGCTCTGCGTAGGTGCAGCTGCGTTGTCTGTGCTGGTGGCAGCTGGAGCAAAATCTGATCAGCGCAAAGACAGTAGTTAGGTTTTTCACCATGCTCCAGCCTCTGCAGGTCTTGTTCACAAAGGCAGCAAGGTGCAAGTTCTGTGCAAGGTTGAGAACAATTCCTAGCAAGCGCACATGTTGCCTCAGGCTGCTCAGCTTGTCTGTGTTACACCGGATACCCATTTTATTCCATTAAAAATTAATGCTCAGGTGCAACTAATAATTTTGCAGCTGGCAATAGAAATATTGTCAGAAGTACTATAAATATTGTTTTCACATGGCATGTAATCTTTGCTTTGCTTCTTTCTTTCCCTTCAGTTCTCCTCCATAAAACTATAATAATAATAAAAAATAAATAAATAAGAAATAGTAAAATCAAATAATTTAAAAACAAATACACCAAAACAAACCAAAACCTTTCTAGTGACAGAAATACTTCTATGCGTGGCAAGATCTGCAAATTTAATTTGCTTCATAGAAGGGGATGTGACTAGGTAAGTGCTTCGATATCTGACGGACAGCGTACCCTGACTAAATAGCTGTTTGACGATACGAGTAGCGAGATGGAAGCAGTTGTCCTCAAGATGGCCTAAATACCTCATGCTGTGTTCATTAAGGACATCACTCCGAGTACTGTGTTAGGATTCATGGGGTTCTTTGCTCAATTTGATCATCTTTAGAAGCTCACAAGATCACAGGCCAGATTCATCAAAGCAAGGGATAAAAGAGATTTTCCTTTGTGCAGCTTGGATGTGGAGCTACTTTAAATGAAACAATATTTTAATAAATTTAGTTGTCATTTTGTTAATAGTTTTGCATTTAGTAGTGGATGGGTGGATGACTGCTAAAGTGAGTATGATATGAAAAGCTAAGTACTTGTTTATATAGAATTTTCAGTGTTATACTGGAACTTTTGTGCTATTATCTAGAAAATGCTATTAATTTGTGACTGTCTTAATATAATAATGGGGTCTCTTAATACCAAGTATTTTCCATACATGATATAATTTGCATAAGATGATAGACTTCTGTTTGGACTTTTAAATTATAAAATAAAATTATTAATTAAAGCTGGTTTTAGGATTCTGTCATCTCAATTTATGAGGACCTATGATTGTTTAGACCAAAGGAACTAAAAGTGTGAAGGAAAATCATGACTGTCAAAGTTTTAATGGGGCTATGGTGCACAGAATGAAGTTTGGAGTTAGACCGTACTTGAGAAATGTCAGGACCCAATAAAACCTGGGAATGCCTGCACTGAAAAACAATCGCTGCTTTTCTTGGAACCCATTATCTGGATGACATCTAGACTTTATTATAAAAGATGATTTACTCGCACAAGAGACAGCTTTTCTGTGAAAGTAAATTACAGCAGTTGAAAAATTTTTATTCAGCATTGATAGGCTATTTTTATATATGGAATTGCTACAACAGTTTCCTTTGGGATTTGTAGTTTAGGTGTGTCCTTCTGCCATTTTCTCCAGAGACTGATTTGCCAGCAAAGCTATTTTTCTCCGTATTTATTCTTCCGTGGACTGCAGCATGTTTTGGGATCTCCTAACAGTACATCACTAGAAATATTGTCACAGTCTGTGAAGGAGGTTGGGGCATAACTACTGGTACATGCTTCGTATGTAGGAAACGTGCTGATTTTTCCCAAAATGAATAGAAATTGCCAACAATGAAAATTCTACATAGAAAGTGTCTTATCCACACCCTCTAAAAGTAATGTTTTGTTAAAAATTTATCAGAAAAAAGATAACTTTATGGGGTTTTTTTTGGCAACCCTAGAAGTAACGTCAGGACTGATTCTTCTAAACTTGAAATGGAGAATCAAGTTATAGTATTCCTGTTACAGGCACAGAAAATTAAAAAGTAAAGAATAATTAGTAAGTAATCTAAAGAATCCTTCAAACTGCTTTTTACCACTGTATAATTATGTATTTACTAGTTGATGACTATTCCCAAGTTTACTGGTGCTTAAATTACTGTCCGAGTTGTCAGTAATGTTGATGCCACATTAAAATCCCCTCTGAATGCTCGATTAAAAGATAAATAATCTAAAGACTTTTCAGGCAAGTGCAACAACTATCAAGAAGAAGCAATTGATTGTAAATGCTTTCAGACAGGTCATTACCACTGAAGATATTTGTGTATCAGTTGACGTGACCTTTGAGGCAAATGGTTACCCACATGCACCGCTACTTCCAAACACGTGTAAATTATTCTATTACAACCACCAGTTTAGTACATTTGTACACAGAGGTGTCTCTAAGAGTAAATGTCTTTTAGCATTTTAAAGAGAAAATGGCAGGTTTCCTGTCAGAGGAAAACTTTTTTTGATTGTTTGTCTAATTGAGATAGAGCATTACTGTGGAAGAAAGATGGTAGAGCAAGATATGACTTTGCTTAAGACAGCTAAGTAATGTCTATGTCCACTTCTTTCTAGTAGCAATTCTTAATCCACAATGAGAACTGGGCATGTAAATGGCATCAGCACCTCCATTCAACACTTACACACTCAAAAGAACATATGAAAGGCCAAATTAGGATAAACCGAAGAGCCATCTACTCTGATAGCCCTTCTCTGACAGAGATCACAGGTGGGTATCTATGGAAGAGTATGTGAAACAATATATTTAAGTATCTAGGAACCAAACCTTTTATTGAGGGCAGTGGAGTGGGCTGGAAGGGTAGAAGGAGACAGGAAAGAAAACACACAATAAATGTCATCATCTCTTTTGTCTTTTGGTAAATTAAAAGCAAGTAGAGGCTTTCATTCTCTGGCAAGGATAATAGTTATAGTAAACATCATTGTTACAAGCCGCTCAGACAACTGATGGTCTGAAATCAAAACCTCATTGTGGGGATGCTACTTTTTAAAGCTTAGAAAGAGTGGTTATTAAAAATACCATATTTATAATAAATGTCTTTATACACATAATGTCTTTAACAGGAGGTCTCTTTCACCAGTCAGGCTATTTTCCCCGAGTCCTTAGCTGACACTGTTGGTACTGCATAAGTCTGAGAAACAATACATAATGTCATAAAACCTGGGGTTTAGTACCCAAAAATCATTAATTCTGGCCTCTCCTGGGCATTTTCTCGCTTTTGTGTCTCTGTATCATACCTTGAATATTAGTTTACCAAAAGGTTTTTTGCTTAATATGTGTATACAAGGCACACAGTTCACTGCACTCCTAAAGTTCATCAGTTTACTGCCAAATAAACTTTACTTTAATATTCAGCTTACTGCTCTTAGTATCTAGCTCTTGAATTAAGCACTGGTTTTATGTCTGCAACCTTTTAAAGGGGTAAATGTGCACTCCTATTCCCTTTCTAAAAATTTCTGTCATTTTTCTTTCTTGCATTACGCAGAATTGCCTTCTATAAAGAGTTTTGCTAGCGGAACTTCCTTAGTGTCTGCAGTATTGCATAGCATGATAAGGCCTCGTTTACATAGATGAAGTACATTTCCCTTCTTTATTTGCTTTCAAAGCCAGTGGGAGCTATGTCCATATACCTGATGACATTATTTAGTTATTAGACGTTAAGGAAAAGAGTTGTGGGAAAAGCAACAAATACAGTATGAAGTTGAGACTTTTCAGAGAATTCACAACAGCCATTTTCAGCAATTGAGAGATATAGGAGAGATTATTCTTCAGGGACCGTGGACTATTTACAGCTGGAGCAAAAAGGGAGTAGGTGAAAACTACTCCGTTCACCTCAGCCTTTGCCTAGCCAGGGATCCCCACGTTTTCTTTGAACATCCATG
>JAVJGJ010000001.1:8135721-8162410 GCA_035590215.1 Microhierax caerulescens
TCCATGTAGTTCACCCACATCCTTTTGCTGTTCACTCCACACCAAAGCTCAGCAGAAGGAGGCAGTTTCATGGCAGTACCACCCAGCAAAAGCTCGGAGCGAATATTTGCTGCTGTGACCTGATGACAATGCAGCGTACAAACTTGTCAGGGAGTGTTTTTTAAATGTATTTACAAAATACCTTTTACAGCTTCCGGAGATCCACAGAGGTAACGCAGTGAGGGTAGATTCTTCAGGCAGGTAAGGACAAAAGAATAGGGATCCCTTTTATGTTACCCCTAGAATGAAAGCTAGGGGCTAACAGGCACCACAAATGCTAGACAAGAGTCACCGCACCTCAGTCTCCCTCTGTGTCAGGTAAATCTCAGTCTGTCTTTCTGTTCAAGTCTGGAGAAAACGCCAGGAGAGGAAAAGGAGTACAGAAAGCAGGTCCTTGGCTTTCAGTTCCAGACCAGGATATGCAGGGCTGAATTTGAAAGGCATGTGGTGGTGTGGTACCTGTGCGGTGGGATCTGGGTGGGCTGTGCCTCAGTCGCTATCAGCCCGCCGGCTGCAGCATTAGTTTCTCTAAAACACATGCCTAACCCATGCCTTTTCCCAGTCACTCCTTCCCCATCTGAGAGGCACATGTATGAAGAACACCTGAGTTCAAAGAAATAAAATGAAGGCATATTGTGTGCTTGGGAGACATGTTTTGCTGCCGTTTGTTAATACTTTTGCCCGTTGTGTGGTACTGTCATCTAATGTCTTCCCCTTTGATAGTCAGAAAACACAAAACTGGTGAAAACAGGGCATGCGATTTTTTATCTCAGGACCAGTGCTGTCATTCCTCTTCAGCGTAAACAGAAATTTTAAGTTAAAGGGGATGTGAAGTTATGCTCTAATTGTGTATGAATTGTTTCTGACTTAGATGTGAAATACAGGAATACAGTAGCTGTCTTCAACATGTGCTGCACCAGGCTTGACCAATGGTCAAAGCAGTGGTTTGAAGCAAAACAAAATGAGGTATTCTTCTGAGAAAGCAGCATGTGAATTCCAGTTTCTCACTACAGCTGAAGTGTAGTTCAGTTTTCTGTTAAACCCGTACAGCACCATCTATTTAGACAGAGCACCATGGATACCATCTAATGTTTCAGCAAAGTGTTGAATGAGTTTTTCCATGCCCAACTCACTCTTTGAGCTATGCTGCCTTCCTAGTCTGTCTGTCTCATAAAGATTTTAATACAAAATGCTGACACAAAGAATTCTTTGGAACAGATTAATCAGGCATGAAAAGTATAGCAACAGTTATAGATGGATCTTTCTGTAGCTGTTGCAATTAAGTAATTTTAATAGATTTGAGTGTCTTCAAAGATCCCATCGTTAGAAAGTCTAGATCTTAATTTGTTTTTTGCTCTTTTCCAAGCGAACTATGAAGAAAGCCTGCAAGTTGTTAGCATAACGGAGCCTGCTAGATGTTCCTCTAGCAAAGGAAGATCTTGTAACTTGAATGATAGGCAGAAAAGTATAAAAGCTAAACCACAGGTCAAAACATTTGAGGACAGGGTATAAGGGGAACCACACCCAGCACAGAACTACAGGTAGAGAGACCACCTGCGGTACAGGGACCTCTACAAAGAGAGATGATGGACAGGGAAAGTTGCAAAAAGTATATTCTGCATGTTGTTACTTACAGAAAACGGTGCTTTGGAAATAGAACTTCCACCCTTACGTATGGTTCATCCTTCTAAGATGTTGAAATGTGTTTTTAATGCTAGATTACACAGGCAAAGGCCAAAAGGGGCGTAGACTAAGCGTAGTTCTGTGAGGAAGGACTATGCATTTGTGCCTTTTTCTTGACTGACTTTAGTGTCTCAAGCCTGGTGATCTCCAGGTGCAGTTTTTCTGTATTTGGAACACTTACATGTGCTCTGCCCTGTATGGATTTTCTGTGTTTAGTAAGGTGTAGGTGAAAGCTGTAACCTGAGTTTGGGATTTTATCAAACTTTTCTTTTGCAGGCTGGCTATTTTGCTGAGTTTTGTAGAAGCTTAATTATCTTTGGAACTTTAACCTTATATCAAATTCTCAGACAGCAGACAGACTGACGTGCACATGAATAAAAATATACAGCATGATAGAATATAAACTTTGTTTCTGGAGGAAACAAAGAATCAGCCTTATATGCTACAAATCCACTCCACTCACCACAAAACACCCTTATGGTCAATTAATTAGCATGGTTAAATCTTTATTCTTATTCTTGTTATGCAATCTTATTAATTTTATAATGGCCTGTTATTAATATGAATTCTATATAACAAATTATTCCTTCTCACATAGTTTGAATTGTTTTGTGCTTTCTTTCGTGCTGCTCTCTTATTTAAATTATTGACAGATGTTCTTTGACCTACCTTCTGGTCTTCCTCCACAACCTGAAAGGTTTAGGTTGTTGAGCCATACTTGGTAGCTCTGGAAACTGCAGTTGCTTTCACTTATGTCATGATGCTGCTTAAACAGTCCTGTTGCTGCAAGAGACCGCTTTTATTGCCTGATGGGTCAAGTATTTAGATCATCACGGTTATGAAACCACATTGTATAATAACTCGACAAGTAGCTTCTATTTGCTCTGATGGGACTGTAATATGTGGAATGCCAATGTACATCGTCCTCCTCATGAGCCTATTTATTTTGCTTCATAAAATATTGAAAAGCAAAAGGGATTCTGCCAAAAGCAACTTTTCGCTTCTCCTAAGGGGTCCTCCTTGGATTTCTTATAAAGATTGTGGACAGACTTTGATTGAACTCAGTGGGTCAGACCCCAATAAACAGCAATGCAGTAGAGGAATGAATACTTATTTTTCCTTAAGGCATCTTGAAAGACGTATTTTTCAAGAACAAAAGACACGTTAAGCACATAGTACTTAGTGCCTTGATTATCAAAGTCTTGTGATCAGAGAAAATACGATTATGTAGGCATGAAGTGAGGAAACCACCTGAGAAAAAGCCCACAGTATAAAAGATCTATTGAAACAACACTTTATGGACATTTGCTGCATGCACTTATGGCACTATATCAATAAAATAATAACCTAGAAGGAGCTGTCTCCCATTTGCAAGAAATATAGGAACAGTGTTCTAAAGAGACTTGTGTGCATAATAAAAGATAATGTGTGATGGCACACAATATATTGAACAGAAAGGCTGAAAATAAATCCCAATACTCTTATTTTACTTTTCAGCATTCCTCTGCACATTTCTGAATATTATTACAGTAGGGTATCAAATTGTATTTATTTCTCTACAAGCCAGCTGGACTAGTAATGAAATTCATGTCTGCTTCTTTTCCCAACTGTTCCTACAAACAGCATGAGAAGGAGACGTGGGTGTGCCTGATGCACTTTGCACTGAAGTACACTGGGCTTCAGCGCTATGGCTGAGCCTCCTGGGTCTCTGCAAGGACGTACGCCGTAACAATAGAAAAGCTCAGGAGATGCCTAGGAGTAGAGTTTCTTTTCTTCTGCCTGAGGATGTAGCCTGCCGGTCAAAGGCACTGCTGATAGGGCCAGGACTCTTATTTACATCCCTGTTTTCAGGGCAGGATTTGTGAATGAGGTTCTGCATGCAGCTGCATGCCTCTCTTGGTTTTATTATCTCGAGGTTAAAACTCACATCTGTCATTTCCATGTCGAGTAGGAACTACTGAAAGCTCCTAGTCTGTGTCATACATCAAGAGGGACAGGCTTCCACTGCAGGGAAATCTGGAAGGCAGAATTATCTACTGCATCCTGGGGGCCCTTCGAAGTTCTCAGTGAAAACAGTATTTTTACATTACATGCACTGTCAGGATCTCCAAGAGACTGATTATCTTCTAAAGCGTGAGTTCCTTTTATCTTCTACATACTTGTTTGGATATAGCAGTTGTGTGATAGAGAATAGCATTGGCTTTACTGAAACAAATACAGACTTATAGAAGTATTAACAACCCTGGACTCTCCTACCTCTCATGTTAAAAAGCTTCTAGGAGTCTACACAGTGCTTTTCAAGGGATGTTCTTCTGACACACACACTCCTTGCATGTGGCAACTGACCTAAAAAATGAAAAACAAGTAGAACCCAGGTTACAAAGAGGTGCTGTGATTTCAAAAACACACCATGCAGATCAGGGACAGGTAGCACCCACAGCCACCTGCCCTATCCAGTGAGCATTCTGCCTTTCTTTGACTTGAGTTTGCGGTTTACTGCTTCTGATATTGGGAATTTACTGCCTCACCTGCAAACCCATCTGCTGGTGTGGATTCCTCCCATGCTGGACATAGGAGGCCAAGGCGCGTACCAAATTCAGAAGGAAAAAACCCACCTTAAAATGGAAAACATCCTGCTGCATATTGGATTAGTGTGCTGTCAAGAGCTATATGTGTCAGTACATCAAAACCAGAGAAAACAGAAACACAGTTTTAAAAAAACAGCTTGTGGTATTTTCCTTTTTCAGACTGCAGTGCAGGCTCCTCAGTCACGGAGAGCTGATTAGTCTGTTTATCATTTTTCCTTTTTTTTGCTGGAAGATCAGTATGTGTGGACCTTCTTCCAGTGCAGCAAACCTAAAATGGGCTTCCAGCAAAGCAAGATAGTGCTCTCACTTGATTGTGCAGGGAGTCACCGATGAAGAAAAGCAAGTCACCCAGTGCTCCGAAGTGTCACCACTATTCGTTACGACAGATTGGTCTGTCAACAAACTAAAAGTCATGACACAGCTACAGGAAAACTCCACCAGTTTCTGGAGGCATAGATCATGTGCCCAGATATGTAGATACCATGACAGTTCTAATTTTGCAGTCTGGGTTATTCTGTGTCTCCATCCCCTTGAATTTAAGGGGAATGGCACAAGAAAGAGAGAAGTACATTCCTTGCGTGAGGCATCATCTGTCTGTATGAAGGATTCAAGGCCTCCTTCTCAAAAGGGAACTAGGGTGGGACAATCACAGTGTGGGGATGATGACTGGTCGAATACTGCTTTGTCAGTCTCCAAAAACCTAAAAATACGCTAGCCAAACCTATATATGTTTCTGGAGTCATTATACCGATCTGGTTGACTTGCTGTTTCCCATCCCTAACTCCTACAAACAAGTTTACGTTCAGCCCAGTTAGAGAGTCCCAAATTTCAGCCATTTTTTTTTTTGAAACCTCATTGAAAATGAGATTTAAATTTTCTTTTAAAGGTCAGAGGCTATCTTTTATCACACTTGACCTCACAGAAGACCAATTTATTTATTTATTTTCCCCAAAAAAATGATAATAATAATTAATAGCACATCTCTTCAGGCAGAAAACATGCATGGAAAATCTTTGTGATAAACATTCAGAAGGTTATTGGTATGGTAAAATGGGAATATGACTGAAATATTTTCAGTTCTTACATAACCAGTGATATTGAACACATCTTGCTATTGTATTTGTCTTTGTATTTCTTCATATCCACAGGCTCATAAGACGTAATTCTTTAGTCATATAAATATGTATATATAATACATATATACATTTTGTGCATTCTACATTTTAAATATTATGAGCTCTTCCATAAGTTAACATAGCTCTCTGCATACTAAAATAACTCTCTTTTTACCATACTTTTTCACAAGTGCACAATTTTAAAGGTGATGTAGGTGGAAATATTAAACAACCTCTCAAGAAATCTTTTCTATCACTGAAAAAACAGAGGGTTTAAGCTTCACCCTAAACACCATTATTTACAACAGTAAAGAGAAGTAGCAGAGAAACCTCTGTAATGCCTTTCAATGATACGGTGTATAGTTTAACAACAGAATAATAATCTGGAACCAGGAAGTTTATTAGTAGACATAAAACTGTTGATTCCCTACTAAGGCTCATGCTAATGTATGTAAAGCATGACCAAAAAGGCCATCCTGAAAAAAATAAAAATAGATTATTCAGAAAGCACTTATTACTTACAGTTACTTATATAAAAAAATGTTGCCATTTCAAAATGAATGCATTGTCCTTCGACCTCTAGTAAATAATTACTGACTTCTGCACTCACAAGATTTGTTTTCTCTTTCAGTCTTGGTCTGCAGAGTTGTTTGGTTTTTTTTTTCTCTTTCTTAATGATGAAACTTTAAATACTTTTAAATAATAGAGTGAGAAGGAAACAAACCTATGCTTATCTTTTCTAATGCAGAGTTGCAGTGCTATATGTACCACCAGTGCCACTGAAATCAACAGAAAATTTGTGGAACAAGGAGATCAAGACCGATCCCTACCAGAGAAAGTAACAAAACTAGTCTCAGTAAAAAAAAATATTTGGCAGAGCAGGAATACCCATCTGACTGAATGTTTTTCAGTTGTCTATATTTTTTTCCTAATATATTTTTCTTTATCATCATCCACTTAACCTCCAGAGTGTTGTCTGCTAATAATGCCGTCACTTTTGACCTCATCTTACCCAGTTCAAGTATGTTTTTTTTAATCTCCATTACTACAAATATTGGTTCATGATATTCCTCATATTGTCAAACCCCACTGAAATCCCACAATGAAAGATGTGGCTATACTTAACTAACTCCTTCATGGGGAGTCAGAAATGAATCAAAGCCAGATGTAGGGGTTAAACAGCCAGGTTTCAGTCTTTCCAATGTGCAAAGCAGATATGCCTATATATAAAGCAGACCCCAGTACACCTTGCTGCTGAGTGAGAGGTGCAGCTCTTCAGTCATTACTGAGATTTGTACATGTAATATCTTGATTGCAAGTTTAGAAATCACTTTTTAAAGTTAATCTTATATAGCATGAAGAAATGCTGTGCTTTAGCACAGACATTGCAGTGAGGCAAACAGCTGATTTTGTAGGCAGCAGTTTGAAAGTACGGTATTGGCAGTTATAAAAATCTTGTTTTGACTTGTAAAGTGAGAAACTTGCTATGGACGTCATTGAGAGAGAATAAATACAGTAAACCAAGGTGTCATTTATATACTGTCACTTCTCTGACCATAGCCAAACATTAAAAATGAGACTTCAGGATAAAAAGCCTCCAAAATACTACATGAAGTAAAACATCTACAAAAGATTACAAGGAAAAATTGACTTTATTAGAAGGATACGTGCTTTGATCAGTGTTAATGAACTGTACATGAAAGGTATGGATTTCAAAGAAATGATGGGAACCACAATGCTGGAGGAATGTAATAACATGTCAGGCTTTTTGCCACATACACTCCTCACTTAGTAGAAAATGAATTATTTCTATGACTGGAAATTGTTATTTTAAGATTGTTATTTTTGAAGTGCTATTAATTATTCCTAATAAAGTTATTTTATGGTGGATACAAGCAAACAAACCGCTTCATTCTCTTTTTTGGTGTGTGTATTGCTCTCTGAGCTCTGAAATCTGCAATACAGCTACAGTACAGCATCCCCAGAGTGCCAAGTTAAATGAGTCTTCCCGTAAACTTGTACCAATTGATTAATCATTTTTTTTAATAATCACTTGCTTCCACTCTGAATAAAACGTTAGGAAATAAGCAGTCTCAGAACACTGGATTAAATTTGCCTCTCTGAGGGCATGAAAGAGATGGTTCGTATTGCTGAGAAAGCATTTGCTCTGGAGAAAAAGTGGATGCTGATATTGCTCTGTCCTTATGTGTTTTCCAGTAAATGGCAAAATTTAAATATACTTGCAGCTCCTTGTCAAGAAATACTACGCATGAAAAATATTACTGGACCTCAGAAAAACCCCCAAAACAACCCCCTTCCTTTTCAGTTCATAGATCATACACACAAACTCATATTTACATCATTTTTATTCAAAACCCTTGACCCATTTCCTTCAGATTTCTTGGCCTCTTACTTCTCACTTGCATGATCTTTCTCTGATACAACTCTACTTAAACTGCAAGGCCATCCACAGTGTTTGTCCCATCACTGACACAATTCTGAAGGTTTCATGCGAGTCTCAGGTCTTGTCATTGCCCTGATGGCCACCAAGCGATTTGCCCGTGTGCTAACTCTGACTCTGGTTTTAGTCAGTACTTGGTGTTACTGACCTTCAGACATGCCTCTGCAGCTTTGTAGAGCAGAAGCAGAAACATTTCCAGGGGCTAATGCCCTTATTCCAGAGTTCAGCACCACCAGTGTGAGCAAAATAAAAGCCTTCCATGAATTTGCTGCTAAGATATTTCTCAGCTTCTGGCAAACCTTATGGCAAAAGCAAAAAAAAGGGTTTTTTAACACTGAAACGCAAAGCTTAAGAAAACAACTGTTGTCTCTGAAGAGAAAGGCTGACAAATGGATCAGTGAAATATATAGTTATCATCCGTTTGCCTTTAAGGTGAGGTCTTCACGCCTTTCAGGTAATAAATTTTATTAATTTTAGTCTGACAATGAAAGCTGCTCTGATCTAACAGCACTTCCAGTAAAAGGGAAAATCCCATCATCCCCTTCCTTTACTCTCTTTTTATTCCTCTCCTGTTTTCAACTCTACCATTCTGTCTTCTTCCCTCAGTCTGGCTGGACTGTACAGCTGAGCCTCCGAGCCAGCTCGCCAAACTGTCAGAAACCTAACCCAGCAGAAAAAGTGAATCACTTCCAAGTGAAGCTGATAAGGAAAGTAAAAGTCTTGACTGTATCAGTGCAAGAGATTTGCTTTCATTCTGCACACTTCTATTTATTTTCAAATATGTAATGTTAAAGCAGTTCCTCTGTCATACTCACTTATGACTTTGATGATCAGCCATCTCACGTTATGATTTCTCCATTTTATCCAGGAATAGTTCAGAGCACAACTGCTTCACATTCAGCAAACCTTCAGGCCCCTCCATGGAAAGTTAACAGCTGCAGAATTCAGTCAAAACAAGGAACCAGAGGCTCATGCTTTGTGAGAAAGCTTGAAGGTGAATAGCTTAACCATCACAGAAAAACATATTGCAACAAAAAAGTTCTTTTCATGTTGTTCTTTTCTTTTTCCTTATGGAGATCTCTGTAGCTATCAGATATTCTAGTTGAATTTCAGTGTGCATGCTATTAAGCACATAATATGAAAGACCTTTAATTCATCCCATCATTTTCAGTGAAACAGCAGCTGAAACAAAGCTGTTTATTTGCCCTCCTAGCCTGATTTTACAGGAAACAGGCACTTTAACACACAGCTTTTGAATAGAGGATTGTGATAGCAAACCCAAATACCAACAGACAGATGAAACAGAGGAACAGTCTTTTTATATTAATAAAAGCAGAAGGATGAGTTCCTGCTGATCATGTTTACTGCTTGTGTGCTACTTATTTGAATAAATTATTTCCATGGCGGGCATCAAAGAGCACTGGAAATTCAGGCTTTGATTGCCAACCTTTTTTTTTTTTTTTTCTGTTATGTGCAGTATAATTCATATGGTTGTTGCAATTAATTGCTTCGTGCTGGTCACTCAGACACATGAGCAGTAAGAATAAAACCCTATCGACACAATTCATCAGGTGTGTTAGTTTGGTAGAACAGTTTGCTTAATTATTGCTGTTATCAGTTAATTACAATGAGAAATCTTTAGACGTAAAGGAGAAGGAAAACCTACAGTCTCATTTAATGGCTGATTACTGTTACTGTACAGAAAAGTACTACTGTTTTATCTCTTTTTTTTTCTCACAAACCCTTGTGTATTGGAGAGAGGAGAAAAATGAACCAAAACACTTCACAGGGCTCAGCTAACAGGAAGGAGTTTAAAATGCCATAGGCCACTTTTGAAAGAGCATGCCAAAATACAGCCACGGACATTCAAAGCTACTTTGAGAAAATGTGTTGTTTACCGTTCTGAGGGTGTTGAGTCCATGCCAGGTTGTTTCTTCTTCTATTCAGGACTTTCAGCGGGAGACACTTGACCATTTATTCTGCATTGCCTGTACAGAAAGGGAGTACCGGAAGTGCTTAATGACCAGAGCTAGAACTTGTGGGACACCAGGACATGAACTGCACCATGGATGGTGCTTCCAGGTGAGAAGCACCTACAGCTACTGGGTAAATTGTAGAGCTACAAAAGAATTTTTTTTAAAAAATAAAATCAAACCTTATCCATAAGCATTTTACTTCTTTGTTGCTGAAAAAAAGAGGTGTACTAAGGTCTCAAAGTAATTGACAAGAGGCAAGAACAAAGTTAGAAGGTGATCATTTTATTAATGACACCTTTTTTTCTTTGCCTTTTAATCTTTGCTGACAAGGTTGTTGAAAAATGGTACTTTCAGGTAGGATGTAAGTAGGCTGTAAGTCATTCTTTCAGCTCACTACTCTGTTGAAGGAGCAAATCCACACAGCAAAATCGTGGGAAATGCAGTAAGTGTAATGTAGTAAAGATGAGCAGATTGTTACTATTTTTTAAAGGGACTGGTTACAGAAAGTTACTCCTCTTCCCTCACCTCTGTTAAATCATGTGGGCAAGCATCAGTGACGTGGCCTCTGTCTCCTCCCGTCTCATTGCAGTATAACAGTGGGTAAACTACTCGGGCTATAGCAGAATGGGAAAAAAGGAGAATATCCCAGATCCTGAAGAAGACCAGAGACAAAAGAACACTGAAGATTTGCACTCAGATAAAATGCCTGAATGCCCTACAAGTACTATTCACAGGAAGAAATGCAAACTGATCGTTGAATAATTTCAGCAAGTTCCTGTGCCAAAACAATGTGTGAAATCACGTTACTCATTCTGTATAGGAAGATAGGCCTCCTTTGTCCCTCCACTCCTAGACAGATGCTGGTGGGAGCTGGCTGAAGTTCACATCGTGTTACTTTGCTGTTCACAGTTTAGGTCACTAATCTAAGCTAGTCATCTAGATTTCCTCTGCAGGCAGTGAAGGGGGTGCAGAACCTTTACTGCACAATTTATCCCATTTTAAATGTGTATCTAGAATGGGTCAGAGGAATAAGAGGTGAACAATTAATCACTTCCAGATGGCCAAAGCTCGGAAAGAGATGCCCCTATGTGGTTCTCTTAACTGAATGACTAAATACAGGTTTTAGGCTTAAATGTAGCAGTATCATACACACTTTTCCAGCTTTGGTGTTTCTGCATCCCTCAGAATTATCAAGTATTTACTAAATAAATCATCCTGGAGGCAGGAAATGCAACAGGAGGATGGACAATATTTTTACTTTTGATATGGGATGTGACTGGTATTGGATGGACTATCACAGGAGAAAAGAAGAGCTTAGTACATAAAATAGGCGGAAAGTTCTGAATGCTATCATATGTACTCCCTTTAAACCCCAGGCAAATCACTGGAGACTGATTTTTCTGCTAGGAATTAGCCATAAAGCATTCAGACATGAATAGTAATTTCAATGTAATTGTCCCTTGATTGCTGGTGTTCCAACCGTTTTTTGATGCTGTTTTCCAAGGGTTCAGAATGAGGATATTTGCATTTTCTATTTTATTTGTTTTTAAATAAAACCGATTTGTTAAGTATAACTGCATTTAGAAAACTCAAACTTTAGAAAAAGGCAGATTTAAGATTGCCTTTTCCCAATTTGAATTATCTACGTAGGCTTTTTCATAGGCTATTGCTTTATTTTTTTCACAGACCAACTTTTTTAGTCTCAGTTGAATCTGTGACTCTGTGCATTTTTGTAAATGAAAACTTTGCTGTGACAAGATAAGCACGCAGAAAATGAGGAACATCTTTCCTCTCAAAAGTCTGGTTTAAGTGACTTGCTTTGAATCATAAGGTAATCTTGTGACAGATGATGATATAAAATACAATTTCTAAGTTGGCATTACATTGCCTTAACTGTAGGAATAAAGCCCATTGAAAAACAGATTGCTGTTTCAGTCTTGGTATAAAACTGAAATTATAAACTTGCATGATGAATTGCTGAGCAGCTGAGAACAAAAGATTTCAACTACATCAGAAGGAAGAAGTACTCCCTGAATTTATTATCCAAATCTTCCATAAAGTTAATGACCTTACAAGAAACATTTTTTGTCAAATAAACAATTTTTGTGCATAGCAATTCTACTCAATAATTTTAACAAGTTCAGTCTTTTAGTGCTCTCGAGTCCCACAGTTATTAATTTTATAGCTTCCAATATCTGAAAAAGTAAGATGAAGGTCTTGAAGATAATATGACTGAGTTGACATCCACAACGATTTTCTGGGCATCAGCCATCTTGTTCATTGCCTGAACATAAAAATGCAGGTTAGGCTGATATAATTAAAGACTTTATTATAATGCCTATAGAAATGAACCCTGAGTTAAGATTAAACAGACAACTTTCTTTATGGTATTTCCCAATTCTGAGTTGTGCTTTTTCAATATTAGTATCTTAATGTAGTTTTTGCTTCCTGTGAAAAAGTAAAATAAATAACCAGCTGTTTAAAACTTCCTTTTCTACTTAAATGTAGTCCTTAACACCTTACTTCCATAACAACCTGCTTTTTCCCTTCTCTCTGAAAGTAAAAAGCTGAAGTATTACTGAGGAACTACCAGTAATACGGTGACGTGTAATTCTGTAATACAAAGAAATGATAGGCTTTTGTATTGACGCTTTCGATTTTGTACCAATGCTCACAATTAATAATCAACATTTGTTGAACAAGATAAAATCGATAAACTCGCTGACATATGGTAACCGCCTAAAAATGTGTTATAACTGATGTATAGAAATTGCATTGTTTGTTATTGATAAATCAATAATAACATGTCATCACAAATATTCCTCTCAGTTCTCATTTGGATTAAATAATGAGTAATGTGGTAGACAGAAAGAAATTTTAATTAGCTAGACTATTGAGAACAGTTGACTGACTTGGACTTGGTGGTTAACACTGACATTCAGCCACTGCTATACCACTACAAGCTAGAAGGTAAGGATTACATGGAAAAATGGAAATACCTCTGGTGCCAGCAATATATATAAGAGCAGCTCAAGAGAAAATTTAAGTTCAATTCTGAAATAAAAACCATTAGTTGGTCAATACTCCTACTGATTTGAATAAGATATTTTCTTGAATAATTTGTTTCTTGTCAATGTAAATACAGCAACTCCGATTTTATCTGCAGAACTTCATCGATCATATAGAGTAAAGGATAACATGTATAATCTTGACCACTCATATCATTGGTCTTGTAATTGGCAGCTACATACTTAAAAAAATATAGAGGTGCAGAAACTGGATACTTAATCGGGCTACAAGGAGATGTGGCTAAAGCTAACTTATTGCACAAATAAATTATTAATAATGAAGGAATAATTAATAAGAAAGTACAGGAATGTGAATGTTACTGCTCTGGTTTGTTTCTCAATACCTGGAGTTGGATAACCCCAAAATATTCAGCAGTTTTAGCTATAAGCAAAGACCAGTGTGCTTATTTCTATTTGTATCTTCTATCAAATTAAGTTCTTTTAAAAAAAAATAATCTAAAAGTTAAATGTCTTGCAGAGCTTCTTTGGCCTCCTGACCTACATGGAGCCTTTTGAAAGTCTAGTTACCTGTTTTTCTCTAATTTCCTAATGTACCTCACCAGTGTCAGGGATGATGTACACAGGACAAATTGTTGCTTTAGGTATGGGGTTGCTTCAGCTGTGTATTTCCTGCTCATATGGTTCCTAAATCTTACTGTTAAGATTTTGTTTTAAATTTCAGAATGTTACAGCTTCTGAAAGAAAGGGACTATGGCTAGCAACTGACTTTAATGGGGCTTAAGCGTGTTTGAAAGGCTTTCTTGAGTAAGCTCAGGGACTTAGACTTCTTGCTACTTGAAAGCTCAGCAGGGCTTAACTCTCCTAGCCTTTCATTGTCACCTTATTTCTGTTAGAAATCCCAGCACTTCAGTGTAATTAATTGTGCAAATGAATACTATCAATGTAAAGGTAGTGGTATTGGGGCAAAAGCAATGACTGTATTTCATGCACTCGCCAGAAGTGACTATCCACCACCACAAGAACAAAGAGAATGAGGTCAGAGAAAATCCCTCATTTCCACTTCAAATGAGAGCTAGCTATAAAGAACAACTTTAGCCTGCAGTTTCATTACTACTTTTAAAATTGATCAAGGAGAGTTCTGTTAAAATACTGTACAATGATATTAGCAATATTATTAGGAAATAATTACGAAGAGAAATAATACCTTTTCTTAAACAGGTCCTGATATAAAGTACCAATACTGCTAATGTAGAAGCTTAGCCCTCTTGGTATTCAGCGCTACATTAAAAGAATTTTTATTAACTAATTCAAGAAAGAAGTATGATGAATGTCTCCTTCCAAATTCTATCCCTATCTTTCGTTACAGTAGTATCTGGTAATAGAAAGTGCTTCTGGCAATACTTATCTGCATATAATGCATAAAATTTTTAAGATGTAAAAAGGTCTGTATGGAGGACAGCTACTTGATCCATACCAAGGATATCATAACATTTTGCTGCTTCAATTTAAAATTAAACGTAACAGTTCTACTTCTTTTGATCTTATAATCAGAAACTTACAATATACAGGACAAATTCTCAGCAGAGGAAATTGTCATAGCTCCATTGACTTCAACAACAATTTATATAATCTGTCAATCTCACTCTGTATCTTTAATCCATCATTACAATCTCAGAAATTTGCCTCTCAGACTTCTTTTTATCACCTTTGACTCCTTTTTACAATTTAATATAAAATAAATAATTTCATTCAGTTGACATCGTTTCTGTAACTGAAACTCCCACATGTCAAGTTCCCGTGTTCTTACAATTTTTTTTTGACAAGTAGGTTGTCAACACACATATCATAATAGCATGCTAGTAGTACAAATGTCTTTCCCTGTTACTATTTACTTTCAGTCTGTAGGAGTTTTCTCCAGCCCCAGTCAGGATCAGAGCTCTCTTGGCCTAGGTAACAATTCCTGATCTAAAGAGCATACAGTTTAAGAAATGCAATGGGTGGAATGTTGCTTGTATGAATTACGAATTGCAGCATTAGCCATCTGCAGCCTGGTAACAAATAACTCCAGAAAACAAGTCTTGGCATAGACTTAAATTTCCTACGTTAAACAGAAAATCTGGGAGCTAGACAGGGTTGAGGCAGCACCGAAGAACAGATGCTTGCTGATAGTGCCTATGGCTCTGATTCAGGAACATATTTAAAACACAGAGATATGCTCAAAGGCCTTGCTGCATAGGGATGAATGTAAAGCTGTGCTTAGAGCTAAACATTGGCTGAAGCGTCTTGCTAAATTGTTATCTAAGAGCAGGATTTCTTCCACGGTCATATTCTTTAGGACTGCTCTGGTGACTGGTGCTGGGATATCATCTGTTTCGATTATTTGTCCGTTATCTGTCAGGACGGGAAGCTTCATCAGATAGAAAGTCAAAATCATTTGATTTTGTGATACTGAGATTGCGTTATTATATTAATTCAAGGTATACCATCTCTGATTCTGTCAGTACACCAGGATAGAAATCACCCTGGTCATAAGACTAGCAAGTGATTTGTTTCTCTTTTCAAACTACCCTTTACCTGAGAAACAATTGTGCCAACTGCATCAGCTTCAGCAAATTCAAAATTGAGCTGCAATTCGGCACATCTGAAAACAGCACATTATTACAGTATTTTACATTCTTTAGTATGTGCCAAGAGCGATTAGGTTGGTATTAGAATTATTGGTCAATATTAACAGAAATTTTAAATGGTTTATTGTGCAGTGGTTCTCTTGAACACTGACCAGGAACACAGCCTGAAGGTATCTCACAGAACTTTGCTAACCCTTTCAGACCTGGTCTGAGGGCATGTGAAGCTGAATATCTGCTATTGCAGTAGTTTTCACGGAGTTTGATCTACTCGTCAGCCACTCTTTTCTGGTTTTCTCATCAGTTCTTCTTACTGACATGCAGAAGAGTCATATTTTAGAAGATTCAATTACCAAGTTGCCATGATATATTTCAGGAAAATTATATTTCATTGTCAACTGCTAATTATTTGAGGTGCTTTTCTCAATACACTTTTGGAGTAATAAGCCAATGTCACCCAGGGACAGCGAAATAGTAGAATACATACAAAATCATAGGAATGTTAAAAACCAGAAATCTTCTTCTGAGAAATTTTTTGCTATCTGCTTAAGTGATGTTCTTCTGAATCCCCTGTCATTCAAAGTGTATTTTTATATGAATGAGAGAAAAGTTCTTAGAGAAGCATTTGAGAGCATGTAGAGATGGCATTTTTATGCATGCCTTAAAATCCTAGGAATCTCCATTTCAGCCTCTCCCGCTAATGATGACTTGGCTGATAAACATAATTTCACGTAACCTCTGTAAACAGCTCGCTTTCCATACCTGGGTATTTCTGTTCTTGTCAGCTTTAGCAGCTGATCAAAAAGTCTAAATTCTCCTTCGTGATCGGAAGCAAAACTTTTGCTTCCAAGCTTAGAACCATGAACATTGGGCTGGGGCAGCCTAAAGATGTGAAATTTTAAATTCCCTCCCCTTCTAGGGGTCTGGGAAAATCTGTTTGCTAGAAAAGAGTTAATTGTTAGAGCCAGAAAGATAACTGAAGCTCATCAAGCAGTCAGATCCAGATGCTTCCTATACAAGGAAGAAAAAGGGGCTAGTGGGTAGCACTAAGGGAAGAAGCTGCCTTTATCTCAGGAGGTGCAGCTGTCCTGTAAACACTGAGCGTGTAGTGCCATCTGCTTAATGCCTAAAGTTGCATTTGTATCATTTGTATCACAGAATGGAAGAACCTTAATTTGAGGACTTTGTTTGCTCTCTAAAGAAAAAGTAAAGAAGGGGAAGCAGCCCTCGCTCTTGTAGTCTGCACTGTATGTTGCATCATTTAATTTTTAAGCTCCAAAGGAAGGGAAAAGAAAATAAGGAAGATATATGGATTCAGTATAAAATATGGAGACTCAGAAGAACAGAATGGTAAAGATGAAAAATGACCCAGGGAAAAAAGCAGTAGTGGCAATTCCCTGTGCTCAGCAGTGGTTTCTGAAGCTGCATAGCAAACCTCCAGAAAGAATTGGGCTGCCCAAGCAGACTGACTGAGATGAGCAGAGGTTAAAGTTTGTGAAAGGCAGTGTTGTGGGCTCTTCTTAATGCAAGAGCTGGATTTGAGTACAGACCACCTTTGCCACCTTTCCTGAAATTCCAACCCCCGTACTGGAATATGGCTAGCTACAAGCCTTATTCTGCATGCTATGCAAGTGTTTTCCCTTTGTGGGAAGAACTAACGCGTCATTTCTTGGGTAAGTTAGTGCAGTCAGCTGTAGTGCAAACTTAAAGTTCACCAGCTATTCCAAACTAGCTCTGCGTGTTTGTACTTTGCTTTAACAATGTCCGTGCAGACAGTTAGGAAGAGCAGTCGATGCTCTGTAAAGCCCTACTCTCACCGACTGCCAGCTTTCCGGAGTAGAAAAGCCTGGAGAAGTGCTTGTTCTTGTCAAATGCTGAAGAATTCAATATCTTTTAGGGCCACACTAGAGAGAATGATAAATCATCTCTGAAAAAGATTGGAAGCTAAGATGTTTACTGCTGTGTATTAAAGCATAGTACTGTTTTAATTTTTTGTTGGAACCAAATTTAGAAAAATGCAGTCTCTTCATTTTGCCTCTGTGAGAAAACCCCAGTATATTTATTACCTTTATTTGAAAGCCAGTTTAAGAAAGATTTCAAATGCTGTGTTAAATCTTTATTGATAAAAATTGTACGGTATAATCCCTGCATTCAAGATACTGCATATGACAGCCCTGAAATTTAAAGCTGGGCAGTAGTTTTTGAAAGGATAATACTCTATCTTGTGCCCTAGTAAAGAATTGAGCTGAGGTGGAGGGGTTGGTTATAATACAGTTATACGGATATAGCATCCAAAAGCTGGAATAGAAACTGCCAGTAGCTGAAATGAGACATTAACATGTTTCTTTATTGAAAGAGGTAGTTTAGGGAGCCTTACTAGAAAGCTGTTAGGCATTCCTGCAGTTTGAAAGTTCTTTTTTTCTAGAATAGTGGTAAGATAGAAGTAGGTATGTACTGAAAATGCATGTTTACTATAAACAAGCTGTAAACATGCATAACAAAAGGTATTTAAAAGCCATTTTGCTTTTTAAAGCCAGTTCTTCAAAATGTATAGCATTTTAGCAAAGTAGTGCTAAGTGGTGGATGTAGTTTGATCTAATATGAAATGCAATGGCACAGCTGGAGACTATATTCTATTATGTTCTCACACCTTATTGAAAGTCTTTTAGTGCCCTCTTTCACTTATTACTTATTTATAATTTTCTTAAGATTTTAATTCTACATGCTTGCTTCAGTTAAGATGGAATTGTGAAGACTGCTAGCCTGTGACTAGTGACAAATCTAGAAAGTGACTCTAATTTGCCTTGGTGTCCTGTAGTTTCAAGCATTCCCCTCAGAGTGAGGGCAAAAACAAGAGAATGGCAACAGCTCGTCCTTTCCCCTTCCTTTCTCTCTCCTTCTCAAGTTATGCACAAGTACTGTGGTAAAAGGTCTTTATGATCACACCTCAGTGCAACACACCTTAGGATTTCTGAGCTTGGGAACGTTTATGGCAGTCCCTGACATCGCTGTGATTAGACTAACCATATTCTTTACCCTCATTTGGTAAACCTTACCCAAAGGTAGCAATTCTATGTTTCTTTTAGCACGCATACACACCCACATACCCTTAAATTAGCTGGTATAGATGCTCACTGAATTTTATTGTTATAGTTTAATAGTCCCTTATATTCATCTGAAAGAGAACAAATATTTCATGCAGAAAGTTAGAAAATTAGGCTCATGGGTCTCAGTGTTAATCATCTTCTTTTGTAGACGATGCCACTATATCCCTCCACAAAGCACATGAACAAGCTCCAGCTTCGAGCCAGCAATGTTTTCTGCCCCTACTACTTGTAACAGAAAGGCTAGAACAGAAACAAAACGCTCTGATATGTGGAAGGTATCTTATTTTCAGCCTAAACGTACTCACAGCTAGCATGTAGCTGTTCATTCACCTCCTAACGTTGTCTTTCAAGCAGTTTGATTCCCATTGCAACAGCTTTGCTCCTGACGTGCATATAGCAAGCAACAATATTCTTTTAACTTGCAGACTATGAAGCTAACTGTTGAGCTTTCTCAGTCTCCTCTCAGAACGCTTATTCCTACTGTGGTAGTATTTCTTCGAGGCTGCACTTGGTAGTTTTAAAAGTGATCCAGGACTTCTCAGGCAATATCAGCCTCTTTTTCTAGGGGTGATATTCTGCCTTCTTGTGTATTGACAGTTTTGAATCATCAAGTCATTTCATTGCCATTCTCCTGCTTGACTTACCAATCAAAATTTTACATCGGATTGGTTCACGAGACTGAGCCTTGACAAACTCTACTATTAATATAATTTCTGCCTAATGCTTTGCCTTTCAATACAACCCACTGTCATTTCTCTTTCTTGTGGAACCTTATTCTGTAGCACTTCTTTCACGTCTTCCATGTCTCTAGTTAGGCTAAGACTAACGAATAGTTAGTCACCTCCCACATGTCCTATCACAAGATTTAATGAAGCACAGATGTATCTAATGCACTGGCATCGTTCTTAAGCCTAACAAAGTTTTTAGTTTAGTATAAAAATCTCTCTATTAACAGAAAATTGAGACCAGTCAGATAAATAAGTCTACAATTATATGTGAAGGTGACTTTAATACTCAGAATGAAAAAAGAATTTGGTGCTTTCTCAGTTCTTTTTTTTTTTTTTTTTTTTTTTTTTGTTGTGGTGGGCTTTTCTTCCTCTCTCCTCCTCCTAATTAAAACTATCTACTTTCACAGGTAGAGGCACCTGACTAGAAACTTCACTCTGCCCTACACTTGAATGAATGGCATTATTTTTTCTGGGTGGGGCCTAATTAATAAATAGCCTGGTCTGTCTGTATCCAGCCTCCTAACAAACACAACCACCTCTTCAGAGAGCTGCCAAGTTCAGGTAGGCTTAAACAACAAAATGAAAGCTGCTTGTTCAAGAGAGATGAAAGCGTGTGAGAATGAATATCTGTTTTGTGGCTTCTTACTTCTGATCTGCCATACATACACGTAAATCTACTTTCAGAACACTTAGCTTTTTTAAGACGGTATAACTTCAGAGCCATTTGCATTTTTGCTGTAGTTTATATTCCCGTTGTGTAACTGTTATTCCATAACTTAAGTTTGAAAGCAACTGTTGTTGTACAGAAACTCATGGTTTTTCTCAGTTACAGTTGGAATTTTGGTATCACTAACCTTAAGTGTTTGATTTTTTTCATAAGGCAGCCTAATGATTTTCCTTTGAAGGCTTGTGATCCCTTATTTTAAAGTAACTAGATTTATATTTTATTACAGAACTTGGTTTGTTGGCAGATTTAGTCAAATGTTCTGAGCGTACCTTTGATGGGTTGAACAGGATAAAAGAGTTTCACAGCTGTCTTTGTAGAGGATAAAGGGCAGAGGCTCAGCTTCATTTTTATTCATAAGGTTTCAGTGATGAGAAATGAGGTTCTAATCCTGCAACTGGAGTGAGGGAACCATTTTGCTTGTGGAGTTTCTTACTGAAATGTGTGACCAGCTCAGAGCAATGACAAAAAAAAGAGTCTTTTTCCCTAGCTTCCCAGCTTTTGTTCTTTTGATGTTATAGGCAAACCCCTAATGCTGCCCATAATGTAGTAGGTGCTGACTTTGAGGTATGTAGGGAGCACTATTAAAATATAGAATAAATATTGTTGAATAATAAAATCTGGAGAATGTACAGAGATGTGAGTGAAAGATTTGTCTGACTTCAGCCTGTACAGTTAAAATTTGTATCTTGAAATTTTTCCCTAATGAAGATTAAACAATTGCACGTAGTTTGTGCGTTGTGCAGCTGAATTACCTCTGGAGTAAGAATTGCTCTGCACTGAAAGTCTGAAAAATGGCAGAACGTGGTAGAAAGAGCTTTCACACCAGAAATGGGGAAGAGGGACGATTACCTGTGGGTTTCATAACCAGTCAGAGTATGAATTATGTACTTTGGTTCTGAGCTGAAAAAAATTCTCAGGCAGGTTTCATCATTTAGGAATCACTCACTGCATTATTTTATACTTAAACTGTGACCCAGGGGAAGTATCCTGACAGATGCTGAGTATTTTCCAAAGCTTTTGACTGTAAAGTTCTGTGGATTTCCTCATTTTCCATTTGCTAAACTTACAGTAGTATGCACACTGCACGGTTTGCATCAAACCTGCATGTTTTCTGGAAAAATCCTGCTAAAAGTACTGTTATAGCAATGAACATTGGTAACTGAATTGGGTTTACATGGCAAAGTTTTGGAGCGGAGCAGGGGTGGGCAGAGAGGCTGCAGGGTTGGCCTCTCTGAGAGGCTGGGGCTGCTCAATACTAAACACAGCTGCCTCCAGCCAACTCTAAAGGGGGTCCACTTAGAGGATACAACCCTCTTAGTGTCCTCCACCTGAGGACACAGCTGAGCTCATTAGCAAAGGTGGTGATGTCTCTCTGAAAAAGTATTTAAGAAAGGGCAGAAAGCACCAAACAGGGGAAAGAAGGCAGTCCTCCATTGTGAAGAAGGCAATCCCACCAACCTGGAGGGACTGTAGGTGGTAGGTAAGCTCACCCCAGAGCAGGTATTTTCCCAAAGGAACTGCAGCCTGAGGATGAGCCTACACTGGAACAGGTACATGCCTGGGAAAGGGAGGGGAAAGGCATTTTTCCAAAGTGTATAAATGTTTGCTTACCAGTTACCCTTATCAGAACTAAATGTTTATTATAATTTGCAATAAATTTATTTCCCCAAGTTGAGTCCATTTAGCCCAGGGCAGTAATTGGTAAGTGATTTCTCTGTCTATGTCAACCCATGAGCTTTCTTGCTCCTGGTCTTTATATTTTTTAGCCCCTCCCTACTGAAGACCCTGCTGAAGAAAGAAACTTGAGTGACTAAGCATAGCTTGGAGCTTTGCTCTAGGTGTGATTGAGGCTAGTTCAATTCTAGGTCCTGCTGTGCAAAAGTGGAGATGCGCTTTTTATCATCCATCTCTGCTAGAGTAACAACTGAGCAGCAGTCTCCTAATAGCGCAGTATGCTTCCTCTAACTTGGTTTAGAACAATATTTTGAGCTTCCCTGAAGTCACACACAAAAAAAGTCCAAGAAATTAAAAGCTATTTCCCATCAGTGAGAAGATCAATATACATAAGGGAAAACATCAGAAAGACTATTAGTGTTCAGTAGCTGTGAATAAGTACTCACTTCCAATTAACTTAGAAATTATTTCTAAATGAGGCCACAAATCATGAATTCTGTGGTAACCAGTAAAGGTGCTGTTGCAACTAGGTGATGCACAATGTGTATGAAAATAACTATACATAATGCAGGTTTGCCTTTACAACTAAGATGATTTACTTTGTAACATGCAGCTTCTTTTGCTGACTCCTGATGTAGTCACTCCACCAGTTGTGGGGTTTTTTTTTGCATTTCACTAAGGCAGCTGTGTTGTATGTATTCTATTACTTGATAGAACATTAATTAGAAAAGTCAATAAACTGCAGATGAATTCAG
Organism: Microhierax caerulescens; assembly: GCA_035590215.1. Classification (NCBI taxonomy): domain Eukaryota; kingdom Metazoa; phylum Chordata; class Aves; order Falconiformes; family Falconidae; genus Microhierax; species Microhierax caerulescens. The sequence continues at coordinate 8,158,228 of JAVJGJ010000001.1, forward strand.
TAATCTGTTCATCGAATAGCTTGAACATTTCTACTAGCTGGGGACATCAGTATTGCCAGAGATATTCACGTAGCATTTGTACAATGACTGTTTCTCCAAACTTGAGTAAACTTTTATTAAAAAGCAAATCAAGAAAAATGTCAGTGCTATTAACTTGGGACAGTCGGCTTAGTGTGTTGCCTCTCCATGCAGTCATGAAATATGAATGTAAGGTAGAGAGGTGAGTCCTAGAATAGAAAGAAGCATGGGGCCACCCTGATGCTTTGTCACCCTTTAAGAAACCCCATGGTCAAAAATATGCTAGTTTACCTGTGCTTTTAAGAACTGGAAGCTGCTTAGATGCTGAATGTTCATGGTTTTCTGTCTGTAATCTTTTTCTTTCTCTGTAATTTCTGTGATAAGAGAATTTTATCTACCATCCATAACTTTCAGGACAAGCTAAAGAAACTCTAGTTGCTTAGCAATTTCAACTGTTTTGTCAGTGTTAAGTGTCTTACTATGACAAGTTTTGTCTGAGATGCCAAATTCAGTCTGGCTTTATCTGAAAACATATCATAGAATCATTTAGGTTGGAAAAGACCTTTAAGGTCATCAGGTCCAACTGTAAACCCGGGACTGCCAAGTCCACCACTAAACTGTGCCACAAAGTACCACATCTCTACATTTTTTTAAACGCCTTCAGGGATGATGATTCCACCAACTCCCTGGGCAGCCTGTTCCAATCCTTGCTCACCCTTTCAGTGAAGAAGTTTTTTCCTAATATCCAACCCAAGCTTCCCCTTGTGCAACTTGTGGCCGTTCTCTTCTGTTGTCACTTGTTATCTGTGAGAAGAGATGGACCCCCACCTGCCTAAAGCCTCCTTCCAGGCAGGTGTAGGGAGCAATAAGGTCTGCCCGAGTCTCCTCTTCCCCAGGCACCCAGCATGATCTGCTCCATAACCTTTCCCAGCACCGAGGTCGGGATGACAGGCCTGCAGTTCCCTGGATCCTCCTTCTTGTAGATGGGCAGGACTCTTTTTTTTTTTCTTTTTTTTTTTTAATTCTCCCTCACCTCCCCAAAACACAATTGGCTCAGCCATGGTTTATCAATTTCTATGCTGCTTTGTAATGCTTGGCATTTGCTAATATATTCATATGTTTCATTTTTGCATGCCATGTTGTATTCTATTTTCTGTAGTAATTTCATAATTACTTTCCTCTGCCTGAGTTAACCGAAAGCTATTAAGCATATTGAGCACTGCAGAACTAGAAACTGTCCAAAATAATGCTGCTGGCTGGCTTTATTCCTTCCTTGCTGGTAACTATTTTTTCATGAAAAAAAAAGAACCAAGGAAAGCCCTTAGCTCTTTCTCTTTTCTGAAGAGTTCATAATGATGAGGGTTTTGACATAAGAACCCATTTTCTACTTAAGGCTTTTTTGTTTACTGTATTCATGACACCATACGCTCTTCAGAAAATTGCTCAGAGGCAAGTGCCTAATCGAGAATGTTTCATTCGTTGTCTAGTGTTGAGGGGTAAGTGTGGTTGTTACCTGATCCCTTTGTGGAGACAAGGGCTTGCAACTTGGTTGGGATTTTGTAGGGACATTGTACATACTTTTTTAATGCCTCTTTAAGATGAATTCTTTAACACTCCGAAGGAGGAGGACTCTTCTCCAAAAGCAAACACCTCTGCTGCTTGACTGGATAAGGTATTCTTCTAGACAGGGGAAGATTTAGATCTGACTCTCCTTAGCTGGACAGGGGGAAATTGGCTAATATGTTAAGTCAGTGTTTGGGAGGATCAAATTTAAAAAGACTACTTCTGTCTCCTTATCTAGAGCATCTGGAGGATTGACTCAAGTGCTCTATTTTGTTTTAAGATGGAGATAAACAGTGGGTGTGCAAGTACAAGTAAATTGGTTTCAGCACAGCACTTCTTTTTTTTCCTCTCACTCACCGCCGTATTGATCATTTGCCCTTCCTGGTTGTATGGGACCATTTGAGGGGATAATGTGAATACAATTAAAAGCTCTGGCCATGGAAGGAATGTTTGTGGAATGACAATGTCAGTGGTATGCCATATGAAAAAAACCTGGGAACCTGGCAATTGTGACATAGAGAACCTAAGCACTTGATACAAGTTGCTGAGTCTATAAGTCAGGGATAGTAATGCACCTTCTGTTCCTAAAAGCTTAAAGCTCCTACAGAAGTATTTAGGACAGCAAGGAATTGGGTTTTTCCCCATGGTGGTTAATCCCTTAGGGTACTAGACCTGATCTTTTTTTTTTGTTTGTTTTACTTTTTCTCTGAAGTGATTGTTTGTACTCAATTTCGTTGCATCTCAAAAGCTAAAATTTTGCTGTTGTCCTGTAAGGCACTAAGTGCTGCTTGAAGAATGTGGTAAGCGCTTCACACAGTAAAGGGTGATGACAGCATGATGATGTTGTTAAACATTTATTTGGGCACAGTTATTAGGAATTTAATGGGAGAAAGTTAATCTGACTCTAAACCAATCCTGTAAATTGGGATTAGCATCTCGTAAATTGTTTCTGCTATGGTCATATGGCAGTTGCATCTGAACTGGGCACCCAAGAGAAAAAGTTTAGTCTTACCATACCTGAAAGGCCCTCAAATTCGGTTCGCCTTTCTGAAAATTTCTGAAATGCAGGTGGGGCATACTGCCATGAGTCTTCTGTTAGATAAATAAAACAAAGACTTCTCTAACCACAGAAAGTGGTGTGGTGTTACTATATGGGCCAAAAGCAAAGGATTCCTCAAAAATACTTATTTTTTAAGATTAAAAAAAAAGTCAAATACTTTGACTTGGTGATTGCCTGTGCAAAATTACATTTGGGAATCAGATTTGCTGGGAACTTGTTAGTTCTTAAGAAGGATGTGCCAATTAATTTTCTTTTAGAGAAGAAACAACTGGCCCTTTCTTGGAATTAAGCAAATTCTTCCTGCAGCTTTTCTTCATCAACTAAAACCTCTCTGATTTGACCTCCTACCTCACCATAAATAACAGAGAAGAGGGTTCAGTGAGTCAGAGAATGACTTTATGAGTGTGCATTTCTGTTTGATTGTCCTATTTTATCAGACTACCATTAAAAACAAAACAATAAAAAAGCCTGTCAGCCTGGCTGTCTCCACAGCTGTCTATATGCCTTTCCCAGCAGTGCTGGCTGTCAAGCTCATTATTCTTCCTCCGAGTTGGTTTGACCCATTCTTGTGCACTTTTGCTAGGCTGAGGAAGTTTCTGGGATCTTGTCTCTTGGGAAATACATTTAGAAAGATAAGTTAATTCTGCTTCTCTCCAGTAAGCAGTTCTGCCTGACTACTCCAGGGCCAGTATGTCTGCGTAGTCTAAATTGCTTATTCTGTAAGCAATAACGTTTGCAAGACCACAGCTGAAACCCTCCCCTTTCCCTATTATGCTGCTTTGTACCATTGTTTTGTTGTGAATGGTGAGTACTTAAGAGCCTAGGAACCACTAAGCAATAGCTAAATGAAGAAAAGAAGGCTGGAAAACCTGGTTTTGGCCTTGGTTAAAAAAAAAAAAATTAAAATATCTTAGCTGTTTGTCCAGTATGTAGGTTTGAGAAGAGGGATTTACAGTCTCGGCTCGCTAATGCAAGTCAGTGTGGAAGTGCAATTTTAATATGTATATAATTACTGTACATGAGTATAGCAATTGGAGAAGGTTAGTGCTACCTCACATGCTGTGTGATTAGAGATCAGTGCTAAACACCTACAATGGAGGAACGACGGTCAGGTTTTTGGAGTTGCTTATAGTCAAACGCTTTTCATTGGCTCCAAACATACATGAGTTACTGGGTTTGGGGGTTTTATTTCTGATTTGTTGGCTGAACTAAACTGAGGAAAAAAAATTGTTTCTACTCACTGACAGAGGGATGCACATACAGAGCATTGACCTCTGGGTAAGGAGAAGGAGTGTTTGTACCTTTGTGTTTATAAAAAAAGGCACAGAATAAAGACTGATATGCTGGAAGCTTGCTTCTGAAAGTATGTGCCTGTGGTGGTTTGACCGTGGCTGGACACCAGGTGCCCACCAAAGCTGCTCTGTCACTGCCCTGCTCAGCCAGGGAGGGGGGAGGAAAAATAACGAAACGCTCCTGGATGGAGACAAGGACAGGGAGATCACTCAGCAATTACTGTCAAGAGCAAAACAGACTCCACTTGGG